>CM076574.1:1081837122-1082448979 GCA_034641835.2 Pinus albicaulis
AGAATTTACTTAATTGTACTTTGAGTTCAGTTGTGATTATTCTAAATGTTTTCCTCTAAATTAGTTATAAGCAACGAATTCTTAATTGCTCTTGCTTCGCTAATTTAAACATTTTGGTTACTATAGTAAAGAATTCTTCACTGCTCTTTATTTGTAATCATTTCATTTCTTTCTTTTGAACATGTTGAAAGATTCTTAACTGCCTTTCATCCTTTCAAACCCATTCCATCCACTTTAAATTTTAAGGATTGTTCTCTGTTTGGCTATCTTGCCCTGCAAAGCCATCTTGTGTGTAGAATAGAAATCCAGTAAAGCCATCCTTTGACTCCATAGCCCAATGGACTGAAAATCTTCAACCTTGCCCTTAGTTGACGGATTCCACCATTCAAACAAAATCAAAACTCTTGGATTTATAACTAGCCTAAAACTTTCTAAGAACAAAGATAAATCATAAAGAAAGAGCCCTCTCTGGATGCAAATTGGCTAGATTCTGCATCTGAAGGTTGGTTTGTGGTTACCTCGGGTATACTTTCCTTTTCTTACAACTTCAAGGAAAACCTGAGTGATAACATAGTGGCGACCATACTGGGGATCTGAATCATTTTTATTGTTAATATTGTTCACTTATAAGCTATAGACAGAGTCTGAAGATCAGCCAGGTAGCCTTTGAAATGCTTTTGCCCTGCAACTGCATAGTAAATGAATGCTGCTTCAGTCTATCTCTGATTTAGCTTATACACTGAACCTTAGTTTCAAATGTTTAATCAGACTCTCTAGTTTAATAAAATCTTTGAGAAAATTTTAAATCACAAATTTTTATTTCTTGAAGAATTTGTAGAAGTTTTATTTTCATTTCAATTAAAACCAAAAATCCAAAAACATATATCATCTAGGAAAACTGGCTTCAGAAAGGGTTCGTCACACTAGGTCAAATCCTGACCCTAATCCACCACCGATATTTGAAAATCCGAATCTGATTCCTAGGATTCTTAGAATACAAGGAAGTCAAGAAAGTTCTGAAAGAGGAAGTCAAGAGAGTTCTGGTAGTTCCAGACCTCTTTCTAGATCACAATCTTGTCCCGTGAAAATTATATATTTTGACGAAATTCCTTTTGACGAGTGATTTGAAACATCCTTATTTGTAAATTTTTCTGAAACTGAATTATCAAGATTAGTTCCAGATCCATTGTTTTTTGAAGATTTGCAATTCAGATTTGTTTCATATCACCTTGACAGACATTTACAAAACTCCATTTCATCTGAACAAACCTTTGAAGAAATTTCAAACATCTCTGTAATTACCGAAGCTTCCCCAAGTTCAGCTACTTTTTCTCAAGCTTTTCAAACACCAGTCACCCCTTCTACTCCTCCACCTAGACCACCCTCACCTATTATTCCATTACACCTCCCAATGGCCAATAGATATGCTCCGTTATAGTTGCCAACCAAACCTGCTGCTTTGCCTCAAGATTATCAGAGTAAGATCACAACTTTTGATGGCTCAGGTACTTACACAGCTCAACAACATACCAAAAGGATGACTGATTACTTCGAATTCTATGAAATTGACACTGATGATGTCCGGATGAGAATTTTTGTTCAGAGTCTTACTGGGGAAGTTAGGACATGGTTTAGGGCCCTTGCTCCAAACAGTATTGCCGATTTAGTAGCTTTGTATAGGGCATTTTTGAATAGATGGGAGAAGAAGAAAGACCCTCTTCAGATCCTATCAAAATTTGAAAAATTGAGGAGAAGACCTAATGAAACAGTGCAAGATTACATAATAAGATTCAACGAAGCATATAACGTTGTTCCCCAGAACCTCAGACCCCCTCCTGACTCAGTATTGGTTAAATTCCCGGATGGTTTTGACTCTGACATAGCCTATTCACTCAGGGAAAGAGCCCCCCGAACCCTAGAAGAAATGCAGAGCATAGTAGTTAGTGTAGAAGCAAATCTTATAGAAAAACGAGCCAGAGCTAGGGCCGAAAGAAGAATGCCTATAAATGAAGAACCTTCAGCTTTTGAAAGAAAGTTGGATGCAATCATTAAAAGTATGGAAATATTGGGAGACAGAGTGGAGACAATCGAAAGAAAGTCTACTGGTGATAATCAAAATGTTGTAAGAAACCCAAACTTTAGGAGAAATCAGAACCAAAATATTGGGAAGAATGTCCCTGACCAAAATATCAGGCCACCTTTCCAAGAAAACTTTGTTGAAGGTTCAACTTCTGAAGAACCTACAGAGGAGGTGGAAATAAACAATGTAACTGAGGACAAAAATGAACCAGAAGTTTTCCTATCTCAGGATGATCAAGAGAATCACATCCTTGAAACATTCCAAACTCATTCAGGAGAAACTTTTGATTTTAAGGAAGGCTATGACACAGCAATTTATGAGGTTCATAAATAGTACAATTTGAGAAGCAGACGGATTGATGTGCCAGAGAATAGCAAACAGAAAGCTGTAAAACAAAATGTCAAAGGTAAAATCCCTCCTGTACAAAACATTCCCCCTGTACAAATTATGTCTAGGACAACTCCTAACCCTTCAAATCCAATAATTGAAGATGTGTCTGATAACCAACCAAACAATAAACAACAATCTAATACTTTTCCTCCTGTAGGAAATGTAGAAGAAATAGTAGAAGTTAGTTCAGAAATACCTTCGATTCAAAATTCCACTCATGAAAAAGAGAAAAACGTTGAAGATCCAAAAAATAGAGAAAACCCAACTGTGCAAAACTCTAAAGCTCAAACAGAAAAACCTTTCAATTTAGAGGCTGAAATAGGAAAACTAAAGATGGTTGTTCCTTTATCAGAACTGGCTAAACATGATGTCTATAGGAGTCAAATCAGCAAATCCCTTAACATTAACATTACTGGAATGGATGATTCAGTGAATATTCTTGACGATCAACCTAAACTACTTTTTGGCCCCGAGGTAAATGGCAAACCAGAAAACGGAGGAACTCCTCCATTTTATGTAATCCTGAACGTTCATGACAGAATACTCCACAATGCTATGCTGGATTCTGGAGCATCCCACAATTTGATGCCAAAAGCTGTGATGGAAATATTAAATTTAGACATTACCAGGCCATATAAAGATTTATTTTCTTTTGATTCTAGTCAGGTAAAATTTTTAGGTTTGATTAAATATTTGTGTGTTACTTTGGTGCAATACCCTGCGAAGTCTGTTTTGATGGACATAGTAGTGGTTGATATTCCTCCTAAATATAGTATGTTGCTTTCCAGATCCTGGGGTGCTAAACTTGGAGGATCTATTCAACTAGACATGTCATATGCCACTATTTCAGTATTTGGTCAACCTAAAAGATTATATAGAGAAACCTTGATGAAGTACTTGGTGAGTAGTCATGAAAAGCCTGAAAACTTCCCTGTCTATTCAGTACATTCTGATATGGATTCATTCATCCTTTATAATGCTGAAATGGACCTTCCAACTGAACTAGAAGCACCTAAAAAAGAAGCTACAAATAAAACTACTGTTAAGATTGAAGAGATTTCTGAAAACCAAGAAACACCAGACAACCAAGAAACACTAGACAACCAAGAAATACCAGAAAAAGCTAAACAACTAGCTCCTGTTAAGAAACATGTTAAAACAGTTGATGAAGATTATGGACATGAAATTCTGTGGCATTTAGAATTTGATGGCTCAGTAAACAAGTTAGGAGCAGGGGCTAGAATTTGGTTACATAATGTTGAAAATGATCATGCTGAAGGTCATTCTTATAGATTGAATTTTAAATGCACTAACAACATGGCTGAGTACGAAGCCCTTTTACTAGGGCTTAAACATGTCAAAAAGTTAGGAGCAATTAGGGTGTCAATCATAGGAGACTCTGAATTAATTATCCAACAGATTAATGGTGAATGCTCAACCAAAGATCCCAGATTGAAACAATATAGAGAAACAGTTGTGGAAATTCTCAACGCTTTCCTACAAGCTCAACTTGCCAAGATTCCCAGGAAACAAAATTTGCATGCTCACAGTCTTGCAATGTTCGCTAGCACATGTAAGTTTCCTTTTGGACCTAATCATTAGTTCACAGCTGAGATTAGACATAGACTTGCTATACCGGACAATCTAATGAATTGGAAAGTATTTGTAAATAAAAATCAGATCAATAGTTTTTTGACACTAGAAAATGAGTTTTCTAACAGTAATATAGATGAGGACATAACAATCAATGAATCCGATCAAGAAAAAGAACAAAAAATAGATATTTCAAGAGAGACTGCAATTCACATGCTTCACCCAACCACATTCACAGAAAAAGATATGCAGGATTTGATACAAATGGAATTCGATGAGATCATAGAAGATGAAACTGAAATCATTAATCTGAAAGATAATCATTTACCCAAAGGATTAACTCCTTTGGAAGATCTTTTTGACTCAAATGACATTCCATTTAGACCCAAAATGGAACCTGTTAAGGCTGATATTGAAGAATGCAACTTAGGAACCCCAGAAGATCCCAAAGTGGTTAAATTATCCAAATCTCTACCAGAAGATCAAAAGGTTAAATATGTTGAACTTTTAAAGGAATTCCAGGACGTTTTTGCCTGGAGTTATGAAGATCTTAAATCATATGATACATCCATAATTCAACACACTATACCTTTGAAACCAGATCAAAAACCTTTCAAACAAAAACTTAGAAGAATAAATCATGTTTTATTACCTTCAATCGAAAAGGAAATTAAAAGAATGTATGAAGCAGGAATTATAGCTCCTATTAGGTTCTCAGAATGGGTTTCTAATCTAGTACCAACACGGAAAAACACTGAAGAAATTAGACTGTGTGTTGATTTAAGAAATTTGATTCTTTAAAAGATAACTATCCCTTGCCTAAAATGGACCATATTTTACAAAGGGTAGTAGGATCTTCTAGGATATCTCTATTGGATGGATTTTTAGGGTATAACCAGATTCTGGTTCATCCTGATGATCAAGATAAAACAGCATTTACAACACCATGGGGTACTTTTAAATATGTCAAGATGCCATTTGGACTCAAGAATGCAGGAGCTACATTTCAGAGAGCAATGGACATTGCTTTTGTTAAAGAAATACATGATTTTCTGGTAATTTATCTAGATGATTTAACAGTTTTTTCCAAAACAGATCAGCAACATTTAGATCATCTAAGGCAAGTGTTTATAAAGTGCAGAAAATATGGCATTTCTTTAAATCCTAAAAATTCATTGTTTGGTTTGGAAGAAGGTAAGCTCCTAGGTCACATTATTTCTAAAGATGGCATTCGAATTGACCCTGAAAGAATACAAGCAATTTTGCAGATACCTCATCCTAGAAATATAAAAGAACTTCAAGCTTTCATAGGAAAGATCAATTTATTGAGAAGGTTTATTTCCAGTTTAGCTGAATTACTTAGATTGCTTACTAACATGCTTAAAAAATATTCAAGAATTGACTGGACTGTAGAAGCCAAGCAATCATTTGAAGAAATCAAAATGGCTTTAACAAGAACACCAGTTCTTACCAGTCCAAAGTTTGACAGAGATTTCATTATTTTTTCATTTGCTTCTGAACATACTGTTGCAGCTGTTTTACTACAAAAAGATGATCAAGGGTGTGAAAAACCAATAGCATTTTTTAGTAAAGCACTTAGAGATGCATCTTTGAAATACAATATCATGGAGAAAAAGGCTTTTGCACTGGTGAAAGAAATTAAAGATTTCAGAGTTTATATATTATATTCTCATGTGATAGCTTACGTGCCTAATGCTGTAGTTAAAGACATCTTGACTCAAGATGGTATTGAAGGCAAAAGAGGTAAGTGGATAGCTACCATTTTAGAATATGATATCGAAATTAAACCAACTAAACTCATCAAAGGTCAAGGTTTGGCTCAACTCATGACTGAAACTAATTGCCAAGCCTTAGACATTAACGAACTGGATGACGAACAGGAGATGGCGACTCCACAGATTAGTCAAGCTTTCTTAGATTCACCCTGGTACACTGATATCATTCATGTTTTATTAAACCTGCAAGCTCCTCCAGGGTTGTCCAGAACGAAAAGAAGATTTTTGAAAATGACATATTTAAAATATTGTATTTTAGATAGCACTCTATTTTGAAAAAATCATGAAGGAATCTTATTAAATTGTCTATTGAGAGATGAAGCTGGCAAGGCACTTAATGAATTTCATGCAGGGGATTGTGGTGGACATCTCTACTGGAAGTCAACTGCAGACAAAATCTTAAGGGCTGGTTTTTACTGGCCAACCTTGTTTTCAGATGTTAAGAAATTTGTAACAACTTGTCATAAGTGTCAGATCTTTGAGGGTAAAAGAAAATTGTTACCTTTACCATTAAGACCAATTTCCACAGAAAGACCCTTTCAACAATGGGGATTAGATTTTATTGGAGAAATTCATCCCTCTTCCTCTGGGCAACACAGATGGATTTTAACTGCCACAGATTACTTTACCAAATGGATTGAAGCTATCCCATGCAGACAAGCCAATGATTCTGTAATTATAGGATTTTTAGAAACCAACATACTTTCCAGATTTGGTTGTCCAGAAAAAATCATAACAGATAATGCTGCTGCATTTAAATCAAATAAAATGATTAGTTTCTGCAATAAATATCATATTACTTTAGGCCATTCAACAGCCTATTACCCTCAGGGTAATGGACTGGCAGAATCTTCCAATAAAAGCCTTATTAATATCATTAAAAAATTATTGGAAGAAAATAAAAAGAACTGGCATAAGAAACTTACCAATGCATTGTGGGCAGATAGACTTACAACTAAGAAATCAATTGGGACCAGTCCATATGAATTAGTTTATGGCATTGAGGCAAGATTCCCATCATCTTTAGGAATTCCTGTTATGAAATTACTTCAGGAGGCTCAAGTGGAACCAAATGATATTCAAAGGAGAATTAACCAAACAATTCACTTGCAGCAGACCAGAGAAGAAGTATATCAACGATCCCAAGTCTTGCAGGAAAAGTTAAAGAAAATGTTTGACAAAAGAACTAAAGCAGAAGATTTTCAACTAGGAGACAAAGTCCTAAGATGGGATTCCAGAAGGGAAGAAAAAGGGAAACATGGGAAATTTGATTTCTTATGGAAAGGGCCTTATATCATTCATGCCTTACAGGGGAACAACACATACTTTTTAAAGAACTTGGACAATTCAGAAGCTGAGGAAGGACCAGTCAATGGTCGAATGCTGAAGCACTATTTTGATCCTATTTACTAGGATATTCTGATTTTTTCTAACTTGTACATAATGTATACTTTTCTAATGCATCAGTTTTGATACGATGGTGACTTCTTGAAGTTGAAGCCCGAAGTGAAGGCCCTAAGCTTCAAAAATTTCACTATCATATATACAATAAAGCTACCAGAAGAAGGAGATTACATGGTTTAGTTTGAAGACATTTTGAGGCAACTGACCTGTTGTTCTTGACTTTTCACAAGGAAAAGCCATCCCCCAGTGGAGCCAGTGTTAGACTCCTATACCAATAGGTGTCATTTTTCATGATTGTCTTGATTGAACTATGGAATATGTTCAAACCTTTTTCTTGAGCAAAGGTGTTCCATATTCTTGAAAAACCAAAAAATCAAAAAAAAATTTAAAAAAATGTAAAGAGGGTATACCCTAAAAGAAAAATCAAAGGGTAAGAAAAATAAATTGGTCAAGAAAATGAAAAAATGAACCCCAAGCAAAAAATAGACCAAGGAAAGTGTGCAAATCCAAATGCCACTACTATTTCATTTTTGTAATAAAGCAATTGTGTGCAGCTTGTCAAACTTTTGCCACAATTTGTGAAGAGTCAAACTGTTTAAACTTGACTCATTCATTTTTCAATTTCATGTTGTAGAATAGAGAATAAATATCTAACCAAACAGTTTAATCTTGGCAGATAAATAGATAGGTAGAGTTAATAAAAGGGGCTCAACAGTTTAATCTAAGCCCTTGGATGTAATAAGGGTAGAATTAGATAGATTTGCCATGTAAAAGAAAAAGAAGATTGATAAGGGTTTGCAAGTTCAAATGCACCCTAATAAAGAAGAGAAAATGGTAGTGTAAAATAGATAGGGTATGTAGATGGTGTTGCAAAGTTTCATATGATGAATGATGGTGCTAAATGTGTTTGATCTTTAACTTTCATCACAAGTACTGAAGCAAGAAATGCATTGGAAAATTCAAAGGAAGCAAAGTCAAAATCATTAACTTCCCACATCACTTTTTCCTTAAGAGTTTTACTAATTTCCCTAAAAAATGCTAAGGTATTTGGAGATTAAAGGGGCTCAAGGCATTTCCTTGACTTTTGGAGGGACCGGACCCTCGGCCTAATGATCAAAAAAGACCTAAGTACTTAAAGTTATTCATCATGATAATCATTCACTTTTATCTTTTTCCTAAGTAAAATTCTATTTTACTTAGGGAAATCATGTAAATTTCCATAATAAACCCTCAAAATTACTTACTATTCTATGTTTGAGTGTTGAAATTAAGATGATACAATTTGCTTCAGAAATCTTCACTTTCTTAGTTATAGTTAAAGTATTTTGAGTTTACCTTGTCCTTTGTCATGCTAACTTCTGATTTATTTATTAAATCTCCAGTGAAAAGACCTTATCCTATAGTAAATAACTCCTTCTTACCTAAATATCCCAAAAAACCCCTCTTATTATAAGTTTTGGCCAAAGTTAATTAATCCCTTTTGTTGAATAAAAATCCCCCAATAAAAACCCTTTGGCTAAAATATACTCATATAAAATATTTCTCTACCCCTATGGTGAATAAATGACATTTATTTATTACCATATAATAAGAAATATAGAAAAAGGTTTTAACATATAGTTTTATATGTTTAAAACGAAAAAATAAAACCCATTCCCTTAGCATTTTAATTTCGCACGATACTTTAACCTTAGTTAAAAACCCTTGACCCTGCCATAACCATGTATAAACTATGGGGTTAATTAATCACCATGATTAATTAATAACCATTCATTCAACCAATCAAATGCCCCCTCGGGATATTTAATTAAGTTAATCATGTTTTAAAACCCTGTCGGGCCCGCACGTTAAAACTCTGCCAATTCCACATCCTGTCCACCGTCATATCACCTCCCCGATGATCAACGGCCCAGGATCATTCCGCTGGCCATCTCGCGTCTGGAAGATAATGAGCGGGGGCGCAGTGGTTTTGGAATAGTCCTCCGACCACGTGTCAAATGATTAATGGAATCGCTCCCTCCGCGCTGAATACCACCATCTTCCAAAGAGCGGTGGGGAAATTACCGCTTACCGCCCGGTCCCGGTGACGCGTCCTCCCGTACCGTATGACGTCATCCTCGAAAAAATCAAAATCCCCATTGACTTTGTAAATAAAACAAAAATTCGTGTTTTTCTATCATTTTCAGTGCTGAAAACGACTGCGTCCTCCTCTGAAGAATTTGAAAATTCCGCTGATTGAGACGCCACCAACCAAATTGTCGAACACCATTGTTAAACCAATGCCCAAGCATCCATCCGCCATCGACCAGTACCTGTAAAGTTCAAATTTCTCCATTAAACAGGTATTTATTCATTTTTCTTGCCAAAACTCTCTGAAAAATCCACTTCCCTGTGTTAAAATTCACGCCAGAGTCTAGAAAGCAGTTAATATAAGTCTATTCTAGTTCCTGCAAGTAAAATCAAAGCTCCCTGAATCAAATTTGTGCCCGGTCTGTGAATAAAACCCCGAAACTTCCATTTTGAATACAAAATAACCAAAATGGAAGCTCCGGCAGCCCTGAATGTAACCCCATTGAATGCCCCTCACAGAGAGTTAGAATACTTGCCTTTAGTGGATAAAGATTTTCAAATTAACGACTTAGTTTTCGATGAAAGTCCCCTTCGAAGTTATTTTCACTGCAGAGACGATTATTCGAAAGGTCTGGATGTCATTGGATTGTGGGAATCCAATTTCCCGAGATATCTTATCCCCTCAGTCTATATTTTCCCAGAAATCATCCACTATTGTCACTCCAACTATGATTCAACTCAAACGGCAGTGTTGTCTCCTGACCAGAGTATCCTTTTCCCCATCACTCCTCAAGCCATCAATACAATGCTCCATTTTGAACCTGATCAAGATATTGCTCCTTTGTCCATGGAAGAACTACTTGAAAAGTCTACCCAACTATCTCCAGAAAAATTGAAATGCATTTGCCAGAATTTTATGTTACCTGAACATCAACCTAAGGGACCTCCTCCCTATGGTTTTGCTTATTTTAATAAGTTGGGCAGACTCATCCTCAATATAATATCCTTTGTCATGGGTTTCAATACAAGTGAATATGTTGATGAAATAACCCTGGTATTGCTGTCTATTTTTACTCCTGGGCAACCTCCTGCAGTAAAATATGACTTTGCATCTTTCATTGCCAATAAAATCCATGACCAGTTCATGAGGCTAGATAATGAGAAAGTGTTTAAATATTCCTCATTCATTTACCATCTCCTCATCTATTATCAATCAGAGAAGTTCCCTTTTCCTGTTAAAAAGCTTGATGCCAAGGGAAACCCTAGATCAGTTATTTTTTGGTCTGCCATAACTCATTCTTCCTATGATTCTCCCTATTCTTATGCTGAGTTCATCGATCTTTTTGTATATCCTGCAACTACCTTGTTGACGGGAATTCCCCCTCCAAGGCTCAGTAATGAGATTAAGAAGACTTTGTAGCTTTCAAGGACATATAAAGTTGGGGACTGGTATTTATATCAAAATCATTCAGTCATCAGAATATATGGATGTGAATTATATCCATTCAGGTTGCCAAAATATGTGCCCATGAGACTTTTTGCCTTAGAATATTTCAGGCAAATGAATAATTCTGATATGATTCATTTTTTTAGTGTAAAAAAGAAAGCCCAACTCAGGATCAAAATTCAATTAGGTCCCTTCATATGCAATTATAGGGACGCTGAGCGAGAAGCAGAAGATATCCTACAAAACCATTGCAAGTTACCAAGGAGTTTTCGTTGGATTCTTTATGATCCATTCGGTTTCATCTATGATAAAATAATGAAGAACAAATCATCCCCATACATTCACCATAGGATTCCTGAAATAGAACAATATGCTAACCAAGATGAGTGGGTGGAAGGAACACTAGTTGAGAAAGATAATGAAGAAAACAATAGAAACAAAATTATGAAAGATCTTGAGAAAAAGTTTGACCTAGAATCTTTTGGTCAAGTGCAGGTACCTCACATTGGCACTTCTTCAGCAGGAAATCTCCAACAGGGGTTACAGGAAGAGAGTCCATCAATTGCAGTAGAGTCTAAAGGCAAAGGGAAAGAACCTGAAATACAGGTCATTGAAACTTTTATCATGGCAGAGAAACCTCAAACCTCCAGGGCACCAGATCAGACACAGATTTCTCCTACTCAAGTAAATCATCCTGAAGTTTCAGAATTGCAAACTCCATCTAATATGGAAATAGGCAAGAAAATACAGGTTCCAGATCCTACTCCTCCCAAAGAATCCTCAGAGCTACATCAAGCTAAAAAGCAGAAACCCGATCCACTTCTAGATGTGGAAATTATTGATGAGATGTTTGATGATGAAAGAGAAGATAGTCAACTAACTGGCACAGTTAGTGAAACACACACAGGCCACAAAGGAAAAGAATTGCAAAAACAGTTGAGTACTGAATTATCTTCTTTTAAGCCACCAAAAAGAGATGCAGGTGATATAAAGAAAACTTTCATTAATATAAAAGCAAAGAATGATCCATTGAGAATGAAGGTATATGATCAGTATCTAAAAATGGCTCCACACAATCAGGAAAGATTGATGTCAGCATTTGACATTCAACAAGGCAAAATGATGATGAGCCATTTCAAATCCAAAGTACCAAAGCCCATGACAGCATCTGATTATATTAGGACCAATTTTGAGGTCCTGGCTAAAGACATTCATCCCCTGTACCAGATAGAGTTACATAGACAAACTGGGGAAATGATATACTCCACCCTTACTGATAAGGCCATGGCAGCCCTTAGGCTGCGAGATTCTTTAAATAATACAAACACCCAATTGCAAATTGAGAAGGCTTCTTCTCAGGCAAAAGATAACAGAATAAAGTCTCTGGAAGATATAATCATCAGTTTGGGTCACAATCCCAAAGATATCAAAATCATTGAGGCACTAATTAAAAATAAAGATGATGATATCGCTGCACTGAGAAAGAAGCTGAAATTTCCAGCCTCAAGGCATCCCCAGACCCAAGAAGTTTTTAAGGAAAATTCACAGGAAGAGATGATGGAGTTGCTCTTAAAAATCACTGAGCAACTGAGTGAAACAGAGAAAGAATTGGAACAGGCATTAAAAGAAAAACGGGATATCATGCAAACATCTACAACAGAGATCACTACAGGTACCACAACAGCAGATCAAAAAACAGAGTCAGCACAGGTAAACACTTCCTGTTTAAGTTCTGATGAATTGGTAAAACAAATGGAAAGTTTAAAACTCAGAGTCACAGAACTCAAAACCACAAAATTGCAGTTAGAAAATTTGGAGCAGAAATATGATATGTCTAAGAAGACTGTTGCTGATAATACCAGGGAAATTAAAAGGTTGGAAAAATTGGTTAAGGCTTTAGAAAAAGATCTTTCATTAGAGAAGCCTTTGAGAGAAATAAATGAAATTCTTTGGGATACTATAATTGAGTCAATAAAAAACATTTGGTCCTTTGTTCAAACAATCTTTGAACAAAATGACTTGATCAAAGTAGCTCAGGAAGAAATAGACAAAACAAGAGATGAATTAAGGGGCAGACCTGAGCAAGCCAATCAACTTATACAGTTTTTTAACACCCGGACTAAGCAACAGCTTGCAGAGTTAGGAATTGATGACAGGACAGGCACTATTTTAGAAATAAAAAGAGTTTTTACCAAAAGAACTCTTATGCAGAATTTGGAAAGGAAATGCTCAGATATTCTGGAAGAAATCAATGCTTTTAAAGGGAAATTTTAGGTTTTATTGGACAATGGGTTACCCAGTCCTATGCTCTCAGAGGACAAGATAATGGACCTGGAAACCTATGTTAATAAAATAGATATACATGCTCATAACACAACTGTTCATTCTATCAGTTCGTCGCAAGCAACATTGCCAATAGGGAGGAATCTCTACGACAGGTTAAAGAATTTGTTTCATCTTGAGCAGGAAATAAAGTATTTATTCCCTAATCAGCCCACTTTTTACAGATACACAGAGGCTGATGAAACATTAAGAAAATTTAAAAGAACCATAATAGCAGAAGATCAATGGTGGGAAGACTTATTGGACATTTTATGAAATTTATCTTCAGGTTGAGAATTTTATCTTTTTACTATCATGTAAAGGATAAATAATGAGCACAGGTTAAAGAGTATCAGTTGGGCAGTTGAAAGAGTATCAGTAGAAACAAAGAGTATCAAACAAGCAAAAGAATTACTCAAAGGGACAGTATCGAGCCCTATTATAGCACCTGCCTCCAGCACATCCACAAAAGAAGGAAACAGCACACCAGCAATTACTTTTTGTCCTATTTACGAGACCATTTGTCTCCCTTTTATTGTAACTTATTCATTAGTCACCCTAGATTAGTGGCTAGGTTAGTGTGAGATATTTTCAATAATTTTTTGTATAAATAAACCCTCAAAGAGAGTATTGAGGGTGGATTCTACTACTTTGCTGTGACATTGATGTTTTTGGAATAAAAGTGTTTTGGAGAAATTTATTTGTGGCTTGCTGGATGACAATTTGAAGCTCAGGACTTTTTGCAGGATTCATGTGTCGAACTGCAGTTCAATAAGTCTTTCTATCCTATGTCTTAAGTTTTATATCTGTTTATAATATCATTGTGTCCATTTCTGAATAATTGACATAAAAGAATAAATCAGAATTTACTTAATTGTACTCTGATTTCAGTTGTGATTATTCTAAATGTTTTCCTCTAAATTAGTTATAAGCAACGAATTCTTAATTGCTCTTGCTTCGCTAATTTAAACATTTTTGCTACTATAGTAAAGAATTATTCACTGCTCTTTATTTGTAATCATTTCATTTCTTTCTTTTGAACATGGTGAAATATTCTTAACTGCCTTTCATCCCTTCAAACCCATTCCATCCACTTTAAATTTTAAGGATTGTTCACTGTTTGACTATCTTGCCCTACAAAGCCATCTTGTGTGTAGAATAGAAATCCAGTAAAGCCATCCTTTGACTCCATATCCCAATGGACTGAAAATCTTCAACCTTTCCCTTAGTTAGCGGATTCCACCATTCAAACAAAATCAAAACTCTTGGACTTATAACTAGCCTAAAACTTTCTAAGAACAAAGATAAATTATAAAGAGAGAGCCCTCTCTGGATGCAGATTGGCTAGATTCTGCATCTGAAGGTTGGTTTGTGGTTACCTCGGGTATACTTTCCTTTTCTTACAACTTCAAGGAAAACCTGAGTGATAACAGGTGTTTACGCGGCACTGGGAACACCACGGATGGCGAGGGAGGGGACATTCGCGAGCCACATGGCCCTCCTAGTCACAGTTATAGCATTTCACTGGCCCGCGCCCCCCAGCGCGGCCTCCGCGCGCCCCACCCCCTCTTCCTCTAGGAGCCTCATTCACCCTGTAGGAGGGTCGGTCCAACCGGTCCGCGAGTGCATCGAGAGCCCGACATTGCTCAGTGTTGTGAGTCGTGGAAGCGCAAAACTCACAATATACATTGTTTGGCACGTTGGAATACTTCTGTAGGATCGGGCACATCCGAGGTGGATGTCCCACCGTCCGACAAATCTCACAATACTCCGTGGCAGCTGGGTTGAGTTGGGAGGGGAACCCCGCATAAGGCTGTTGCAGCTGGTATACCCCCTGTGGATTCAGTGCTGCGCCACCCCCCATGGGTGGCCCCCCTTGAATTTTCGTGACCGAGGGTCCCACCCCCACGCCACGCAACCGAGGACACTCAGTTGCAACATGGCCTTCAACCAGGCAGTGAGTGCACCAAACGTTCGACCTAGCTGGTCTGACCAGCTGTATCTCCTTGAGATTTTCAGTCAAGCTATCTATCTGATGCTGCAATCCCATCAAGGAGGGATCCTGCGGGCCCGGCCCTCCCCGATATTCCTGAGGGTAGCCCGCCATGGCCTCGATCTTCATGGCCTGCTCCAAAGCGTCCTGCAGATTGTCAATCTTCTGTTGGGTGATAGGGGTTCGCGTCAAGGGAAGCAAAGCCTTGATGAACCAGTCCCTCTGATGGTTCGGATCGATCAGGTAACTGAGTTTCCCGATCGCGTCCTTGAATCGCCGCATTAGCTCCCATGCGGTTTCTCCTTCCTTCTGTTTAATTTCCCAGAGCTCGGACAGACCCTGTTGGTCCGTCTGGGGAAGCTTAAATTCCTGGACAAAATCCCGCTTCATGTCCGCAATGACGGGATTTGGGTGGGCCTTGGACCACTTGATGAACCATCGCAGAGCCCTCTCTCTGAGCGTGGTTTGGAACTCTATTAGTTTCCCTATGTCCGGCGTCTGCCGAGCCCTCCAAATGGCTTCGCACAGGTACCAGTGTTGCTCTACATCATCATTACCCCGGCCCGAGAACTCGGGATACCGGGTAAAAGACCCAGCCATGTTCACTTGGGGTGGGTTGACCAGGATAAATCCTCCAGGTCCTGGTTGCGTGACTGTTCCACTCGGGAATGCAATACTACTAGTGCTGCTGCTACTAACGGGTGTCGTCGTCGACACTGAACTACTGTGCAATTGACTCAATGCTTTGAGTTTAACAAAAATATTACTCAAAGGTTGATAAAGTACCAGGGGAAGGTAGGGATCCTGGCCATGCAGATTGGGGGGTGTATGGCAACCTGGAGGACTGAATGTCGTCCACTCTTGAAACAACTGTTGCATCACAACGTACCACTCACCATCGGAACTTTCCTCGGGCTGCATACCTTCTTCATCTTCGTCAGTCACCGTCTCCCTTACTCGCTTGGCTGGGCTCCCATGCACCCATCGCACTCCCACAGCGGTCCCTTCTCGTCCCTAGGTATCTGCGTCCATAATTCCTACCCTATGAGGCGCCTCCTTCTGATTCTTCCTCTCGATCTCTCGTCTTTTCAAATCTCGCATCACCCTTCTTCGCCACCTATCGGCAATCTGTGCCCGCCGATGTGCACGTCGCTCCCTCAACGTCCTTGCGGCCTCAGCATCCATTCCCCACTCCCCGCGTCACATTCTACGTGGCATCGATCCCTTCAACCCTTCCCCCAGCACCGTTGGTTTACGCTTCCATACCCGTCTTGTGGAATTCTATCAACCCTTCATCCACCATCAGAGCTTTAATCCACAGCGGAATCTCCTTAAGCATCTTCCCTCTGAGCCCGGAGCAGAAGATAGCCTCGGCCTTCGAGAAGGATTGATAGCACTGAGCTGCAAACTCCACAATGTATCCTTCCAACGTGGTCTCCACCCAAAAATCCACCGCGCGGGTCAACTCGGTGTTCAACCGATGCAGAGCCACCAGATCTCCGTGCGCCCACCTGCGGTTTATATTCCGCGAGCCATCTCAAGGCACCTTCGTATGTAACCTCCGCAACCAATTGTAAAGGTCAGTAGGGAAATTTCCCCAAAAATTTTCGTACGTATCACCGGCTAAATCTGAGAAAAGGACGAGTTCCTTGATCGTTGCCTCCCCTTTCTTAGTCAACTCCGCTTGCTGAGCAATGAAATGGTCTAAATGATTATCCCACCATTGTCGTATCTCCCCTTCAAAGATCCGCGATACCATGGTCTAGATCCCCTCATATCATGTGGGTCCCGGCAACGGAACCATTGTTGGCGAGTGATCAGGTCTCGCGGGCAAGACCCAGGTTCAGGAGTTGTGGCCAACACAGGAATCCGCTGTAGTCTAGGATCACGCCGGCATTATCACCCTACTCTGGAGAGTAGAGAGTCTCACCTGAGGCGTGCCGCGACCACATGCAGGAGGGGAATAGACCAATGGCAAGGAACGGATCTGCAATTCATTCTTATCAGTGATTAGATTGCATAAATAGAATCACATATGCAACGGCATTCAGAGAGCATACAGATATTAGACAAATGAAATTTTAAAGCATCTCAACCAACACACATGCATGTGAATCACACAAATAGACAGTAACCTGCAATTATATTAAGCTCTTGGCCAAATCCCCAGTTACATAGCTTTGCAATGGGCTTACAAATCTGATACATAGATGTACATCAATAGAACCCTAGGAACTACAGAGACCTCATCCATAATCTGGGTTCCTGCTACAGCATGCGTTTCTTCTCCTTCAGTCGCTCTCCTCTCTTCTTCCTTCCAGGTGACGGCTATTTATTCACCCGCTGTCACGACTGTTAGTTCTTCTTATGTCCTTCTTCAGCTGCTTCTGGATTTTATTTGATTATCTGTGTGTTCCGCTTGCGTTCTTCTGTTGTATCTTCTCCTTATCTGTACTTATGTGTCTAGTTTCCTCCGCTATGTGCCTGTTCCTTCGCAACCTTGGTAGCTCCACCGTTTGATGTGGTTACGACTTGGTTGCGGCTGCCATGTGCCCTCGTTCCGCAACCCCAAAATCTGGCCGTTGTTTCAATTCAAAACGTTCAAAACAAGGTTTTTCAAAACAAGGGCCCCAACAGATCTGCAATTTTTAATGGAATAAGGTGCGGTACTGCACTTTATTCTACTAAAGATTGCGGATTCTACCGCTCTATTTTAAAGGAAAAAGTACGGAAGGTGGGAAAATTAGAGAAAAAATAAAAATACAGATTTACAGTCAGGGATCCTATTGAGCTTTCTACCCAATCAAGTTTTGAGCTAATCTCAGTCAAAGAAATCTCAAAAATCAAACTGAAAATAAAATAAAACTGAGTTCAGATTTACCCAGTGGAGTCGCCATTTTGTTATAGGGACGAATCCCTCTTGCGGACAAGAGCGATCTCCCTAGTATCTTAAGGATATCTAGAAACAAACAGACAGATGTAGACCATTTTCTCTAGAATATTTTGCTTAAGAATTACTCATTAACTAGGGATAGATACTCCTACCTGAAGTCCAATGCTTGTTCGGTCTTCAATCCAGTCGCTCCAGAAGTTATCGATCAAGCATATAAGATCTGCAATCAAAGACAAGAAAACCAGATCAAAAGCATCTGCAAAATATGATAATTCGAAAGTAATAATCTACCTTAGTGATCAAGGAGTGTAAGAATTAAATCATTCAAAAGATAAATGAACAACTCAATGAGAAAATAGAATCCATTTGTATTAAATTTGAATAAAAGAATAAACCTTACAACCTTGACGCCTTGATGTTTGTACAGGTTCTTCCGAGGTCCCGAACAGTCGTTTTCCTCAGTTTGAAAAGACTCCAACTCTCTTGAATCAACATAATACTATGGCCATGAGTATGTAATCTCTCTCATACCAACGATGCTAAATGTGGAGATTATGATTCCTTCAGCAATTCTCTTCTATAAGCTAAGAAGTAAGTATCAACTACTAAGTATCAAAAAGTACCCTTGAGACTGAAACTTGGTCTCAATTTATAGCTGAAGAGAGGTAGTTTCAGCTCCAAAAAGGAAGGGATAAAGCCCTCTCATCATGGGATTTCAGCTCCAAAAACCAAGGGATAGCTCCATTTATGAAGGGATGAAGGTTCATGAATGGAAGGGGCAAAGCTCGACTAAATAGCGCTTCTAGAAGGCCCCAGCTTGGAGAATATTCGACCAGCTGGGCTTCTAGAACTTACTTTTCTCTTTATTTTACCTTTTATGGGGGTCCACAGTTTTAATGAGCTTTACGTGTGGGATGTACCACAGTTTTTATAGCAATTAGCCACGGTACCGTAGGGAATGACTAGGAAAAGTGCGGGAGTAGGCTTTTTAGGATTTGTAAGAGCTTCTTCCAGTTCCAAGACTTGATTTGGAGAAATTTATGTTTTTAGACCTCTGAGGGAGCAATAAATAGGTAATGATGAACCCATATAGACAGCTAAATTTCATGGTGACAAATTTTAGTGTAACAGTTAGTCTTTAAAAAAAAAAATTATACTAGTTGGATGATATATTCTCTCCAACTAGATGCTTCCTAAATTGGTGTGTGGTTGAGATATTTACTCAATCAAAAAAATGTTTATCCAAAACAGTTTCTATATCTTAAAACAAGTTATATATATATATATATATGTATATGTATATGTATATGTATATGTATATGTATATGTATATGTATATGTATATGTATATGTATATGTATATGTATATGTATATGTATATGTATATGTATATGTATATGTATATATATATGTGTTTGTGTGTGTGTGTGTGTGTGTATATATATATATATATATATATATGTATATGTATAATTTAAGAACAAAAAGAAGAGTAGAGACATTTTTAGGAGGGGATGGAGCGATGACGGCAAAAACCCTAGCTGGTTCAAACCCTAAACAATAGCGGATACCATCGGTGCACGACCTGCAGATGGCGAAGCTTTGAACAACCCATGGTAGTAGGACGTTGTTTATTTAATCGGTGACTTGGGACCCATACTACGGAGTGGCGATTCAAAGGTGTATTATTTCACCATATTTAGGGGAAAGCCCATAAATTAGGGTTTACAAGCAGTTTAAGGAGCTATTGATCATGGGATTCTTGGTGGAAGGATAGGAGGTGTGCACCCTTGGTATTTTTCAATGGCCTGACAACTCGACATTTGGGTAATAATTTGAACCTCCGCATTACCCTAGACCCCAGTTGTTACGGCTAACGGTCACAGACTCTATGATAATTCCTCGAAACGGACAAGGGTTTTTTGCAGTAAGCTTAGGGAACTCTCGGAAATGGAGGAGAATTTCTGGGAATGGAGGTATGGAGGAGGTGGAGCTAGACTACTCTTTCGACAACCTAGAACCGTCGCAAATCTGGATGGGTTTCACACATCAACAGAAAATTTAGTTGTCTCAAGGGTTTGACCTAGCAGCAAAGGAACATGTGGACATGGAGCTTGGTGAGTCATCACAAGCTCAACATGCTTCTAAGGAACCTTATCTGGAAATGGTTGCAGCTTATTTGAAACCCTTCCATGTGACATTGGCTTCACAATCATTCTTCGTACCCTCACCATCAATACTTAGGTTATGGTAACAATAGGCACAACCAACATCGGATGTGTTGGGTTAGATCATAGAAGGATTGGGGGTGAATTTTGGTACCCTAGATGGGTCCTTTGGATTTGAGCACCTAGGTATCAACCATGTAGAGGAAGGCAACATACCAGCGTATAATCTGAGAGACCCTTCGGTTGTGGTTGCGTCTAGCTGTTTCGAAGGCATTACATAGGTGGTTCCATCGTTGGAGGACATCAAGACCTCTGACTCGTATGACGCGATACCGAAAGGTGAGGGCCATATCCACGATAGGAATACCCACAAGGTAGGAAATAAGAAGCACATGTTCACAAAGAGTCGAGAACAAAAGAGGAACTTGGTTTTCGGTGAAGGAATTGGAATGGACAAGTTGGAAGAAACCTCACAAACGATCCTGGTCGGACGTGTTCAAGGGAGAAATTACACTACTTCCAGACTCAAGTTTTGGACCACTGAAATATGGGGAAATATATTGGAGCAACTCCTAGGATTTCTCATGATGAATAGAGGGTGGTTTTCTCTCATTTTCCACCACCCAGAGATGGAAAATTAGGTGCTCAATAAATACTGGCACATTGAAATGACCCCAGTCCTTCTCAAGAGATGGACCCCTCTATTTGATCCTGATAAGGAAAAGATGCGGGTAGGACCCATATGGGTGCAGCTGCTGGGAATTCCACTTCAATTATTTACAGAGGAAGCACTTCGATACTGTTGGTCGTTGACCACACACAAAGGGGAGAGGGAGAAAAGAAGGCCAGTCCTGACTGTCAAAGAGCTTCAAAGGAATCAATCTGCATCTCAGTTCAGTAGAAAGGGGGGGAAATGTAATTGATAAGGCTTCAATAGTGAGAAAACTCCATTTCTACCATCCCTCATCTCATCTACCCTCCTTTACCTACATTTTCCCTTTCTTATCCTCCACTTTCCCTTTTGTAAACCCCAAATTGCATTTCTTTGTTAGCAACACTGCCCCCCTCAAGTTTTAACCTTTACATCTAAAAAGACTCACCGAAACTTATCTTGCTGCCGATACGACTTAGTGGGACCCATCCAACCTTGATACACTACTCACATCTGCATGCAAACCTTCATATTCTGCATTTTCCTTACCTTCCACCTTTTCACACTCACCCGCTTTCAGCGTGTCGCATGTCCAGTTCGCGGATTTCACAACTTACCTATTACAGCGCTCGTAAGATAAATATTTTAGCTTTCAATATGAATCAATTGTCATCGCACTTCACAACGAATACCACATCAAAAATCAACAATTATAACTTTTTCATCTCCACCAACCTCTATCTTTTGCAATCACCAATGTGCGATATCGTATCGCACACATTATATCCTTATGCTCCACCACGCCTCACAAATTTTGAAGTTCAAATCATATTCTTGAAGCATATCCTATTCCGGTTGCAACTTTTTGATGCGCTTTGGGCCCCACTTCCTTGCCACATCATCAAAGCCTTCTCCATGGCCTTTGTCTCACCCTTTGTAGTGATTAAAATTGTCCCACCATGTGTTATGTGCCGCACATTCCCTTCTAGAGCCCGGTCTCCAGTTCTCACAAGTTAAAACACATCATGAGTTTTTTATGGAACAACGCGGTTATGATTGTTCAGTTCATCCATTAACCTCCGTTGATGAGTGAAGCATGCGTGGCACAGATGGCCTTTCAATTTCGGTTAACGTGAATCATGAGAGCATGGAGTGAAGGCTTTTCATCAGTAGAATGAAATCAAGTGGTAGAAATCAGACCGCTCACCAGTTTCTCAGCCAATTCTCGCCACTCCTTTGAAGATTTTGGAATTTAGCCCCAGTGGCTAGCTTTTTTTCTTATTTTTACTATTAGATAGTGATGTTTTGCTGGGTAAAATCCCGATTTTACCCATTCCGTTTTGATTTTCCCGTTGCAGGAGAGATTACTTGAAGCACGCTCTGATAGTTTGTTAGGATATTTTGGTTTCACCTGTGTGGGTCGATCATGAGAGAATATTAAGTCAGAAACCCCCAGGGAGAACTCTATAAATAGTGATTTCTAAGATGAAACAAAGGTTCTGGAATTTTGGAAGAATTTTGTTGTAGTTTGTATAACTGTGCTCCCTGTACTATGGGATACATATTTGGGAGAGTTGTTTTAACTCAATATAATACAGAGCTGATATTTGGATTCCAGATGGAATAATGAGTAGTATGTATTTTTTTCTTTTGTTATCATTAATCTCCTCTTCATGGGTAATCATCTTTCATATTATTCTGCTTAGATGGTTCGTGTAAGGTAGTTGCTAGTGATCTGCAAATTTTATTCATGAATTTATATTTGTACAATGCTTAGGTGTTAACGCTCATGTAATTAAGCTTGTTATATTACCTTAATTTTCGCTCCATGAGCCTCTGTTATTGTCCATTTTTCATTTATATGCATTTCCTATGAGTTCATAGGGGACAGATTCTTAAATCTCTTAAGCTTGTCTCTCGTTGATTCCATCTTCATTCTCTCCCAATGCCTCTGCATATTTTCAAGATTTCTACTCATTGTTTTGTACTTGGCCCATTTAAAAGCCACCAAGCCTTACAGCCTCTTGAGCCTTCTCACAGTATAAGGAATTAACGTGAATCGACTCCAAAGTATTATCTGTCCATGAACCCCCAAAACCATTGTTCTCTTATTCCATATTTTGTCAGGGGAATTTCATACAATTTTTCACATTCAACCTCTAATTTTTAAGATGTCCTATGCACTGGTATTTTGAAACTCAAGGATATCTCTAGGAGCTACAATACATTTTTGGCATCGTTTCTGTTGAACGAATTTGAAAACCTTTCCCTAGGATATGACATTATCTTCACCCTTCAATCAGGTGAGCGCGAAGGGTTGAGAGTTGCATAGCCCTCACCTTGGCAACTCCATTGTTATCAAAGTTCAAATCAAGTGTAATCCTCACTTACGCCAGACCTCATACTCAGATACTTCTTAGCAGAGAACCCCTTCTATATCTAATCCTGAAAATATTATATTCAGGAGAATGTGGAGGGAGAAGCAGTCCATGCAGGCTGACCTACCCTCATTTTCTCTAGAAGATTCACCTTCCTCTTCCTAGAATGCTGATATTTATGGTCCTGGCTCCACAACCCGTGTACTTGAGTACCCTCCAGATACCTCTGCTTTAGCTAGTTCATACATAAAAGACGAAGCCGAATCCGTTGATATTTCTTTACCTCCCTTACATCCTACTCCAGAGGCTGAGGAAGTCAAAGAAGTTATAGCACTTCAGAGATCATTACAGATAAATATCCAAACCTTTACTCAGCATATACCTGTCATACCATAGCCAAATCATCCTCAAAACTTACCACCACCTCTCATGGTTGTACCTGGCTTCCTCCTCAACAAATATGCTTCATTGGCTTTGCCTCAAGTATTGCATGACATGCCTCAAGATTATCTAAAGCTCTTGCCTCGGTTTACCGGGGAAGACAATACTTATGCACATAAACATATCGAAGACTTATGCGCCTTTGCTGAAAATGTGAATCTAGAACACCTAGATGTGGTGTTGAGGCTTTTCGTTCAATCCTTGGATGGAGAGGCTCGAAAGTGGTTCAAATATCTTGTTAATAATACAGTCACCACTTGGGAGGAAATGGAGAATTTCTTCACACTAATATGGGGAGAGAAGAGGGACCATGGATATGTACTCACAGAGTTCAATGCTCTTAGAAAGAGACACAATGAGGATGTAACGGAATTTATAAAGAGGTTCAATAAGTTTTGTCCAGGTAAATCCCCTCTACGGATAGAGGCGATCCCTCTAGCCCTAGGGTGGGTCTAGAAACTATGGGAACATACTAACATCTACCTTCCTAGATTGTAAATGAAATTCAGAGCAAGGAAGATGATCTACCTTGTCCTGATGCTATGTTGTCATCTTCCGTCGAAGCTTCTTGATCTGTCGCTCTTCCCAAGCTCGATACACGCTGCTGGCAATGTTTGATTACCTGTACAGACAGTCAAGACACCACGAAAAACGTAAAATCATGACAAACATAAATTAATTACAATATATCTAACTGATCAAGGAATGCTAGAAATCTCATTATATATGTAAACAAGAATGGAAGATAAACATCAGTTGCATTTTATTATGATAAGACTAGGGGAGTTTACAACCAACCTTTGATGTTGAGGCTCTCCTTCGACAGATCTGTATCCAAGCACATTTGTAACACCCTTACACACAAATTTCCAAGATCTCACTATGTTCCCAACACAGAGAAACAATCACACTCTGCACTATTCTCCCGAAGCTATAATTTCTTCTCTTTTCTATCCTCACTAACTAAGGTTATAGAGCTGAAGGAGGTCTCCTTATATAACAATGGAGGAGGAGGTTATGGGCCCTCAAATAATGGGGAAAGAGCTTAGCCTTTGGAGTAGTTCCTATTTCTTGGGAACAAGAAGCCCAAAGGGGAATTCCTCGGCCATATCCTAACAACAAACTTCCAGCTCGCTGCCTCGTGAAGCTTCTAGTCATGGAAGCTTCCTTTCTATTTTAAAAAACTTTCCAAAACAGGATCAGCGCGGGTCCAACATTAAGACAGAACGCCGATCGATGTGGGTCTCAGTGCACATTTTGCTATCAACGCAAGTTAGACATTGAGTGAAAGCGCCGACCTTGAAAACCATGTTTTTACAAGGAAATTTCAGAAAATTTGTAAAGGGAGATGATTTGGCAGACAAAATGTGGTTCAGGGGTATGTATTCCATGCTTGTAAAGTAAACAAGGGTCACTATATGGGTCCTCCAAGATCAAGGAACAGGGAGTACAAGGACGGTGACAAATTACCGTGTAAAAATAAGCTTTATAATAATCTTCCTGGTGAAATAAAGCCTCCACAAGTAGTTGCTAAGGTGGTTTTCGCAGGATATTTTGAACCAAAATTTGGTTTCACCCTAAGGGAAATAAATTCTACATCCCTAGAATAGATCTAGACTGATGCACTAGAGGTAGAAGCAAAATTTTCTTCTACAGTTAAATTCAAAGGGAGGACAGAGCATTAGGTTAGGAGAAGGGGTAGGGAGGAGGCTTCTACCTCTAATCAAGAAAGGGAATCACCAGAGTATGAAATTGAAGAGATGAATAAGTTGATCAAGAACCTCTTGAATAAGTTGGTGAAGCTTGAATTGGAGGCTAAGAATTCCTCTCCTCGTCCTAACCAAACGATCCCAAACTGTGGGTTTAATCCCCAATATCGGAAGCCCCCTCTACAGTTGTTACAGTGGGAAAGGAAGGAGAATCAAGATCACATCCAACCTCCTCTATAATTTGAAAGGGAAATGGAGGAACAAGCCGAGGAAGTAACTGATAGCCAAGAAGATCAATTCCTCGCTTATTCAAAATATGAAGAAGGTGAACTCACTAAGAAGTATGACCTCAGTTCCTCCAGAAAGAGAACCCTGAGTGCAAGAACAAAATGAAGAAACAATACCAAGAGGACAGACCTCTCCTATTTCTTCCAGTAAGGGGAAGAAGCCTTTAGAAGAGTCTACACATCATAATGCCACTTAATCCACTTCCACAAGGCTAGGTTTTGATCCTCATACAAACCAGAAGTCCTCTTCTGTAGCCTCGAACCTGCCTGACCACCCTAAAGAGTAGTCTAAATAAGTCATTGCATAAAAATCTCCCATGGCCTTTAACCTCCAGAAAGAGCTAGTGAAGGTCAAGATCCCAGTTCCCCTGATCGAGCTCCTAAAGCAGCCTTCATATAAATCTTAAGTGTTTCAATTCATATTGCCCCATAGCGTAGGATCTCTCCCTAACAACCTCAATCTCCAAGAGGAAAGACCCATGGTAGTCTTTGGACATCATGTAGAAGAGTTGGACTCAGCCACTCCCCCATTCTATGTGTCTCTAGTTATTCGTTACCTATTACTGCACAACTACATGCTAGATTTTGGGGCTTCATATAATCTATTGACATTGTATGTCATGGATCAGCTGGGGTTGCAGATTACCAGACCTTATAAAGGTTTGTATTCTTTTGATTCTAAGAGGGTAAAGTGCCCAGGCATGATAAAATATTTGTTAGTAAACCTGGACCAGATTCCGGCCAAAAGTGTGGTGATGGACATCATTGTAGCTGATATCCCAACTCGGTTTGGAATGTTGTTGTACAGATCCTGGGAATCCAAGATTGGGGGGTCCATAAAACTGGGGGAAAGAAGGTTATACCGTGAATCCAAATTTGTGAAGATGGTCACCAAAGCCAATGGTTCCACAAATTCTCCAGTATATGGAAAGGAGGGCGAATTTTATTATCTTATGCTTGAGGAGGATGAGGATTTCCTACAGGAAACAGAGATTTTCCCTATAATACAGAAGGATACTATGAGCTGGGAGGAAAGCAAGATATGTACCTTGCAGTTTGATGGAGCTAATTCAAGAGAAGGCAATGGGGTCGGGGTACTCTTGATATCCCTGGAAGGATGCTTGGTTCCCCTCTCCTTTAAGCTGGAGTTCGAAGCCACAAATAATGTGGTTGAATATGAAGCATTGTTGTTGGAGTTGCAGACAGTGCGGAATATGAACATACAAAACCTCAAGGTGTTTGGATATTCAGAGCTTGTAGTGAGACAAGTTAAGAACCAATTCCAAACCAAACACCTGCGGCTCAGAGCCTGCAAGAAAGAGGTATGGGATTTAGTTGAGAACTTATTTTCTGCATTTAATATTAATTTCATGCCAAGGGATAAGAACATAATGGTGGACTCATTGGCTGTGGCTACTAGTAATTTCCGCTCCCCTGTAGAATCCTCTGCTCAGATACGAGGTTAAAGTACGGTACCATCCTTCCATTCCAGACAACATAAATCATTGGCAAGTCTTGAAAGATGAAGAGCAGGTCCAATGTTTCATGGAAATGATAGGTGAATTTTAAAATATGGTGATCGATTCAGCCCCTAAGGATGACCACGAAGAGCCAAAAACCAGATGGGAAGAAACACTAGCTGGACAATGTGTTATGCAATTAAAGGGAAATTTCATCCCTAGGGGGCTTGTGCCATTGGAAAGGTTGTTTGACAAGGACGACACCCCATTAAATCCCAGCAAAATGACCCTCGATGAGCCTATTAGGGATGTGAATCTTGGGACAGAAGAAGATCCGAAGGTGATCAAGCTGTCAAAAGGGGTTCCTGAAGAATACCAAGGTCATTATCTCAGTCTATTCCAATCATACAAGGACATATTTTCCTGGTCATACCAGGATCTGAAGACTTTTAATATAGATATTATACAGCATAAAATACCTCTGAAATAAGATACGAAGCCTCATAAGCAGAAGCTGAGGCAGATCAACCCCCTTCTCCTCCCATCTATCGAGAAGGAAATAAAGTATCTTTTGCAAGCCAATATCATTTTCCCTTTAAGATATTCTGAGTGGGTGGTGAACCTGGTGCCAGTAAGGAATAATAATGGTGAAATCAGACTCTACGTGGATTTTTGAAATCTAAACAGAGCCTCACTCAAGGATAACTATCCGCTCCCAAAGATGGACCACATCCTGAAAAAAGTGGTGGGATCTTCTCGCTTGTCCATGATGGATGGCTTCTCAAGATATAATCAGGTGGCAGTGCTCCCCAAAGACCAGAAGAAGATGACATTCACCACGCCTTGGGGGACATTCATGTACGCCCGAATTCCCTTTGGCCTAATAAATTTCGGCGCTACATTCCAGCGTGCAATGGACATCACTTTCATAGGAGAGGGAGAAAAATTTGTGATGATTTACCTGGATGACATCACCATCTTTTCAAAGAGTGACTTTGAACACATCGAGCACCTTCGCAGAACCTTTGAAAAATGTTGCAGGTATGGTTTTTCCCTGAATCCTTAGAAATCCATGTTTGCTTTAGAGGAAGGAAAGTTATTGGGGCACATAGTAACTAAGGAGGGAGTTAAGATCAATCCAAAGAGGTAGAGGTGATAGATGGCATCCCCCTACCAAGAAATAAGAAGGAGATACAGGTGTTCTTGGGAAGAATAAATTTCCTCATAAGGTCCATTTCCAACTATGTCGAGATTGTCTGAAACATCACTGGGATGATGAAGAAGAATAATGAAGTTAGATGGACCCCTAAATCTAGGGACTCCTTCATCGGGATCAAACAGCCCTTTGCAGAGGCTCCAGTGCTGGCCGGTCTAGATTATGGGAATTCATTCATGGCCTTCTCTTTTGCATCTCCTCACATAATAGCTGTAGTACTTTTACGAAAAAATGCCAAAGGACATGAGTAGCCCATTGCGTTCTTCAACCAAGTCCTGCAATACGCCGAGCTTAAATATGATATCTTGGAAAAGAAAGCTTATGACCTATTCAAATATCTAAAGTCATTCTGGGTATATGTATTACAGTCTGCTATAGCTTCTTGTGTTCCCACAGCAGCGGTGAAGGATGTTTTGGTACAAGGCGACAACGAGGGAAGAAGGGGAAAGTGGATAGCCAAGATTCAGGAGTATGAACTGGAGATAAAACCTACCAAGCTCATTAAAGGCCAAGGGTTGGCAAAAATCTTGTCTGAATCTAGTTGTCAAGCTCTGGGTATATTCTGTCTATGACGGGAGGAGAGGCTCATGAGGGCACAGGTGCTCATCAAGGCATAGAGTCCTCCACTCAAAAAATACACGTGAATTACCTTCTCTCCCCATGGTATAAAGATATAGTGGAACATATTTTATCGCTGAGATGTCTTCCTAACTATGATAAGGCCAAGTACCATACCTTAAGGCTGAAATCTCAAAAGTATATCGTGGAAAATGGGCAAATTTACTGGAAAGACCCGGCAGGGATCCTACTATTGTGTTTAACAGAGCAAGAGGTGGACCAAGTGATGGTTGAATTCCACGAAGGGATATGTAGTGGACATTATAGCTGGCGATCACCGCACACAAGATCTTGAGGGAAGGTTTCTTCTGGCCTAAATTTTTCAGTGATGTACATGCTCATGTATGGGCCTGCGAGAAGTGTCAGACGTTCGCTGAAAAGAAAAGGTATGCACCTCTCCCATTGATCCTAGTACATGTTGAAGAACCTTTTAAGCAGTGGGGAATTTATTACATAGGAGAGATTCACCCGGCTTCCAGCAATCAGCATCGATGGATCCTTACTACTACAAATTACTTCACCAAGTGGGTAGAAGTCGTGCCCACAAGAAATGTTACAGATTCAGTGGTGATCAAGTTCCTCGAAGAGAACGTAACAACCAAGTTTGGAAGCCCACCTAAAATCATTACAGATAATTCTCAGGAATTCAAGTCAGCTAAATTTGTAAATTTTTGTCAGCATTACAATATCTTGTTGGGACACTCCACTGCATACTACCCACAAGGAAACGGGATGGCAGAATAATATAACAAGACGCTGATGAGAATTTTGAAGAAAACCATCAACGAAAATAAAAAGAACTGGGACTCTCAAGTTAATTTCGCACTCTGGGCAAACCGCATCACAACTAAGAGATCTACGGGAAAATCCCCTTATGAGCTGGTGTATGGGAGGGCCACAGTCTTCCCCAATCAGCTTGCATTTCCCATGGCACAATTATTACAGGAAAGCGAGGAGGATCCAAATGACCTCATTCGAAGAATGAATCAGTTGGTGGAGTTGAATGAAACCCGGGACCAGGTAGGCCTCAGACTAGCAGAATATCAAGAAAAAATGAAAGGCTTATATGACCAAAGAGCTAAAGATAGATAAATCCAAGTTGGGGATTTGGTGTTGCGATTGGATATCAGGCAAGTAGACAAAGGTAAACATGGGAATTTTGACCCCCTCTGGTTTGGTCCATTTAGGGTGGAAGAGGACAAAGGCAACAATACTTTCACGCTGTAGAACCTAGAAAGAGACATACTTGAGATGCCTGTAAATGGGCAGTTCCTCAAGTTTTACTTTCATCACTGATGAGGGATATTATAACTCACTGTATATATCTTTTTTCACTGTATGTCATTCCACTGTATTCCCTTTTGTTTAAATTTCTCCCATTTCATATTCCATATCATATTCCACTCTGTCCGTTTTGTTTCATCCATTGCTTGCATTTTCCATTTCATCTTCCATATCATCGTCCATTTCATCTTCCATTTTGTGTCCACTTGACCATTGATATAAGACTTTATCTAATCAGTGTGCATTTTTGACTCCATGTACCCAATAAAAGCATAGGCATGCAGGTCTGCAGGTTCTCAACACACTGAAGAATAGCACGTTATCCCCAGATGGAGCCAATTTTGGCCAGTGACCACACACAAAGGAGAGAGGGAGAAAGGAAGGCCAGTCTGAACTGTCAAAGAGCTGCAAAGGAATCAATCTGCATCTCAGTTCAGTAGAAAGGGGGGAAATGTAACTAATAAGCCTTAAATAGTGATAAAACTCCATTTCCGCCATCCCTCATCTCATCTACCCTCCTTTACCTACATTTTCCCTTTCTTATCCTTCACTTTCCCTTTTATAAAGCCCGCATTGCATTTTTTCATTCGCAACACCACCCCCTACAAGTTTTAACCTTTACATCTTAAGAGATTCACCGAAACTTATCTTGCCACCAATGTGACTTAGTGGGACCCATCCAACCTTGATACACTACTCACATCTGCATGAAAACCTTCATATTATGCATTTTCCTTACCTTCCACCTTTTTGCACTCACCCGCTTTTAGCGCGATGCATGTCGCAGTTCACCGATTTCACAACTTACCTATTATAGCGCCCGCAAGTTAAATATTTTTAGCTTGCGATATGACCCGATCGCCATCACACTTCGTAACGAATACCACATCGCAAATCAGAAATTATAACTTTTTCATCTCTTCCAACCTCTATCTTTTGTGATTGTCGATGTGTGATATTGCATCGCGCACATTATATCCTTATGCTCCACCGCGCCTTGCAAATTTTGATGTTCAAATCATATTCCTGAAGCATATCTTGTTTTGGTTGTGACTTTGAAATGCAATTTGGGCCCTACTTCCTTGCCACGTCATCAAAGCTTTCCCCACGGCCTTTGTCTCACCCTTTGCAGTGATTAAAACCATCTCGCCATGTGTTATGTGCCGCACATTCCCTTTTAAAGCCCGGTCTACGGTTCTCACAAGTTAAAACACATCATGAGTTTTTGATGGCATAACGCGGTTATGATTGTTTAGCTTGTCCATTAACCTTCGTTGAAGAGTGAAGCACGTGCAACATAGATGGCTTTTCCATTTCGGTTAACGCAAATCATGAGAGCATGGAGTGAAGGCCTTTCATTAGTAGAATGAAATCAAGTGGTAGAAATCAGACTGCTCACCGTTTTCTCAGCCAATTTTCACCACTCCTTTGAATATTTTGGAATTTAGCCCCCATGGCTAGCTGTTTTGCTTATTTTTACTATTATATAATGATGTTTTGCTGGGTAAAATCCTGATTTTACCCATTCTGTTTTGATTTTCCCGTTGCAGGAGTGATTGCTTGAAGCACGCCCTGATATTTTGTTAGGATATTTTGGTTTCACCTGTGTGGGTCAATCATGAGAGAATATTCAGTTAGAAACCCCCAGGGAGAACTCTATAAATAGTGATTTCTAAGATGAAACAAAGGTTCTAGAATTTTGGAAGAATTTTGTTGTAGTTTGTATAACTATGCTCCTTGTGCTCTGAGATACATATTTGGGAGAGTTGTTTGAACTGAATATAATACAGAGCTGATATTTGGATTCCAGATGGACTAATGAGCAGTATGTATTTGTTTTCTTTTGTTATCAGTAATCTCCTCTTCGTGTGTAATCATATTTCATGCTATTTTGCTTAGATGGTTCATGTAAGGTAGCTATCGGTGATCTGCAAATTTTATTCATGACTTTGTATATGTACAACGCTTAGGTGTTAACGCTCATGTAATTAAGCTTGATGTATTACCTTAATTCACGCTCCATGAGCCTCTGTTATTGTCCATTTTTCATTTATATGTGTTTCCTCTAAGTTCATAGGGGACAGATTCTTAAATCTCTTAAGTCTGTCTCTTGTGGGTTCCATCTCCGTTCTCTCCCGACGCCTCTGCATATTTTCAATATTTCTGCTCATTTTTTTGTACTTGGCTCATTTAAAATCCACCAAGCCTTACAGCCTCTTGAGCCTTCTCACAGTATAAGGAATTCATGTGAATCGACTCCAAAGTCGTATCTATCCATGAACCACCAAAACCATTGTTCTCTTATTCCAGGTTTTTTCAGGGGCATTTCATACAATTGTTCACATTCAACCTTTGATTTTTAAGATTTCCTAGGCACTGGTATTTTGCAACTCAAGGCTGTCTCTAGGAGCTACAACAGATACATTGGAGAAGAGTTGGGAATTTACTTGGTGGTGAGCCTTGGTATTGCACCAAGAGTGTTGCAACTCCCAGGGGCTGCCCTAATTTACTTTATCAACCTGGGTTTCATACAAACTTGGAGGTGATAGTGCTATATACGTAGCATATGCATTCTACTCATGTCATCCTCTTCTGTTCTACGAAAGGGTGATACTTCTAGGATTTCTCAGTGAAGTCTGTCACACTTGAATGAAACTAAAATAAATTGCAGAAAGGAAATGACAGAAAGGAAATTAAACTAAATTGCTGAAAATAAATGATAGGAAAGGAAACTATTTTAACTTGCTGAAAAGAAATGGCAGAAAAGAAACTAATTTAAACCACACTTAACTTTGCCAATCGGCTAAAAACACCCTATTTATCCTATGATCTATCTACCATGATATCATGCATCTAACCATGCAACTATTCATGATCTAACTAAACTTTAAAAAATTTTGCTTGCAGTTTACAAGAAAAAGGGCTAAAGATGTCAAGGTAAGGCTAACCACACGAAACCAAGCTTATAGGAGTGAAAAAGGTGTTTGGACTTTATTAAAACACATAATATTGCAAAAATTCTTTGGAGAGGGAGGCTTTGAAAAGTGTGATGGCAGAATTTCAATGGGAGGACGGAAGTGTGATATGTGATATGCGATATCACAATTCGCAATAACGCAAGGTTGTCAAGGAAGCGGCAGTGCAGTCGAAGGAAAGTGCGAAGTGCGAAATGCGATACGGGAAGGTGCAGCGATGCGATTGCGATAAGGCCGAAATTTGCGACATGAAAAATGTGATAATGTTGAAATTGTGAAATGTGAGATGCAATGGGTGACGTGGTAGTGGAGTACGGTAATAATATCACAATCGGGGCTTGGAAGCGGAATGTATTAACGATAACCAAGTGGGGAATGCGATTTGTGATTGCGAATAGGAATTGCGGTAAGTTCGAAGGAAAGGGTAAAGGTTGGGTTCCAATGTTTAAATCATTTTCGAGCATAAATGGTAAGTAGTAAGGTGGAAAGGTAAAACATAAATCGCAATGAAGAATGGAAAAAGAAAGGAGAGAAAATATTTTTTGATGGCCGAGATGCGATAAGCGGGAAAGTCGAGGAGACAAAGGGTGGAGGAAAAATTTTGATGCTTTTCAATCGTTTTGGGAATGAAAAGGCACGAAAGCTGCAAATAAGAGGAACAGGAGGGAAATGGAGGTGTAAAATCAAGGTTCATAAGTGTAACACATAGATGGAGAGGGACTGGAAAATGAAGCGGGATTTTGATGCTTATTCCTACAAACAAACCTACGAATTCATGCACAAAAAATAGAGGAAATGTGTAACAAAAATGGTGAACAGAAAGAATGAAACTGGTATTGAAACTCTACTCTAATCTCAGAAGTAGTGAACATAAATAAATTTTTGGGTTTGTGGGAAGGCTTACCCTCCTCAAGCTCTATTGACAGAGATGAGAAGGGAGTTCTTGATCCACATATTTTATATTTTTCTCCTCTATTCTATTACACATAAGCAAATAATAATAACAAAAACAACGACATGTTGAAAGAAAAAACCAAACAACAATGAAACTATCAGAAGCATAACTAATTGAATAAAAGAAACAAAACTAGCTAAATGAGGGAAAGGAAAGAATGAAACATCAGAGAAGCTGAGGAACATGGGTTGGACCCTAACCCATGAGCCCAACTCTCTGGAACTAAATCAATAAAAATTCAGATGAATACTCATTGCATTACAAAAATATAGTCTTATTACATCCTGAAGGTCTTAAACAACAAAATCCTAATAGCTTGCAGCAAAGTTCCCAATAGAATCGAATCCACTCCTAGCTCTAGCTCTGCTTAATTTATTCTACAGGGCAGCTACCAACAGCTCCCTAGAAAATAGTGATTGAGTCCATTTTGACTCCAAGTAAACCATAGATTGAGTGCACTTCGTCCTCTGTTTTCTTGGTTTCCTTTTATAGTTAAGGAGGGTGGGAAAACCCCTTGAATCTCTCCAATATTTCTCCATAATTTCTTGACATTGTCCTCATCTATTATTCAATCTTGATCTTCTAGTGGCAGGGAGAAAGTCCCTAAATTATCTCCTTCTCCAAATTTGTATAATTTGCCCAATGTTCTCACAGTATTCTACAAAAATAACCAATATTAGGCACAAATATGCAATTACCTTTAAAACTTCCTAAGAACATATTAAAGCCTAAGAAAACATTAGTAAGTGTAGAAGGAGAGATTTAATATATCTTTTATGTGCATAAGGAAGGTTAGATGGGCCTTATTTTATTTCTAATTTAGAGGCCCATCACCTGGACCATGACAGGTCTTATCTAGAGACAAGAAATATATCAGTGGAAAGGATACTTGTTCATCTGGATACTCGTGAAGGATTGGTGGACAGCTATAATCTGCAGTTCAAAGATATATCAAGGAGCCAAATTCTGGATTATGAGGGAGTACCCTTCCGGTGTTTTCATTGCCATGACATGGGGAATTTATATAAGACATGCCTGTTAATCAGTGCGGCCAATACTGAACCAACAAAAGTTTTGGTGCATGCAGGGACCCAAACTGTCGATGTCCATGAATCGAACAATGCTCAGGAGAGGCCCTCGTTGGAGCCTGGTTCGTTATGTCCGCCCAGGAAGATGACGCCCAATCAAGGGCCACTCGCTCCTCAAGCCTGCGGCTCTAATCCTCAAGAAGCGGAGGTCAAACCAATCTCGGGTAATCCTCTCACTTCTCCTTATACCTTTAATACTGAATTTAATCGCTCTGTATCTCTAGTTATATCACAAGCTTCTTCTAGAGTTGATTTAATTATATGCAATCTAGATCCTATTGTTTGCCCTGTTGCAACCACCCCCCCCTTCCACTCCCTAGCTGGACCCTCTTGCCCTAGTGGGAGACTCTATCTCCCAGTCCCTCACTAAACTCTCGGGCACCAGCTCTGGCCACCCTTACAACCTTAGATCCTCGACTAAGGCCTCTACTCCCCCTACATATGGTCTAGGTAACGATCCTATAGGTTTTCAATCTAAAGCAGCCAGGGGTAGACCATCCTCACTCTCAAAATCAATACTCAGGGCTGGAATAGAGGTAGCATCAGGGAAGAAATCTTCTATAGATAGGGTACTTAGAGTAAAGGACACCCTTGACATGGGGGGCTAATGCATTACCGAACCCTATGCTGAAATACTTTTAAAAATGGATTGATGAAGCATAAAGGGTAGATTTGGCCATGTGCAAAAAATTTCATATGTGGCATAATAAAAGGGCTGGGGAGGTAGCCCTTGCGCAGAGACTAGACTGATTTCTCATCAAGTCCAGGCTAGCTAAAAGAATTGAAAAGGTTAGACAATGGTTTGTCTTGGGAGGATCATCTGATCACTCCTCCATATATTTTGAAATACTTGGGGAGAACTTCAAACCACACTCCCCCTTTAAATTTAATTCTTGTTGGTTGGAGGATCCTGCATTTCATCTCCTTGTCAAAATCTCTTAGATCCATTGTGATCATCTGCCAGACTCTGATCCGACCCGTGTTTTCTCCAAAAACATGACCAAATTAAAACACCAAACAATAAAATGGACCAGAGAGAAGAAAATACAGGATGAAGCAACATTGAAGAAGATTGAGAGTGAGTTAGAAGGACTGATGGGAATAGACTACCATGGTTTTCAATCCACTGAGGCCAAGAACCATCTAATCCAATTGGAATTGGAGAAAGCTAAATTGTTAAGGAAACATGAAGAAACTTGGAGACTCAAAAGCAGGGTCATTTGGCTCAAAGCGGGAAATGACAACACAAAACTCTTTCAACAATGTGCAAAAGGCAGGAAGAGTATCAACACTATCTGGGAACTGAAGTACCAGGCTGGTAGGGTGGCCAATAATCATGCACAACTCGTTGATATGGGTATAAGACACTTCTCTCATATCTACTGTGACCCCAGAGTAGCCAACATATCAGAAGTACTTCAAATTTCCAGGACCATGTAGAGATATGTGGAGGAGGATGATATTGCAAACCGAAATGTGCCTGTTACTTTAAGGGAAGTTGAGGAGGTATTAAAATGGTTTAAGAAGGACAAGAGCCCTGTTCTAGATGGCTGGCCTATTGAATTCTACCTCACCTTGTTTGAAGTCATTGAAGGTGTTGTCGTTCCTAGAGACAGCCTAGAGTTGTGATAGACCAGTGCCTAGGACATCTTATATAGCAAGGAGCATATAGTATAACAGATGGAGTTATCAATAACAAGCTCTCATGCTATCTCTTGTAAAACAAGGAAATTTAATCTGAATGGGACCAAGACCTTCAGAAACTGACACAGAGGAAGGTATATTGCAGAGGCAAAGTGCATAAATCTAATATAAAAGCAACAGACAATTCAGAGACAGTTTACTGCAAAGAGGGCCGATTCAGAAATACCTCACAGAAATAAGTTATCAGAAGGTGTATGTAGTGAATGAAATATTGAGAAGATACTAGTTAACATTGAGCTGATATCCAGATACACAATACCACCATGCATGGGCTTACAAATCTAAGAATCCATACATAATAATAGTGTTTTAAAAACACCCTCCCAAAGAAACTAATATAGCAGAAATACGATTTAGATGAATAGTGGAACAAAATATCATGCATGAGCCATATTTAAAGCGCTTGACTAATCCGAGTATGGGTATCAACTAGGATAAATCCATACCAAAAACTAGTGAGCCACTCGCATTCCAAAACATGATACAGGAAATATGGGTGAAATGAAATGATCTATTCTAAATAACACATAAGAAAGAGTTACAGACTGTGAAATACCAAAGACCAGAATCCTCTTTAACAGATGGAACTCCTCCTCACTGAGACCCTATGGGATCGCAGCCTTCATATAAGAGTTTTACAAAATGTATACAAAAGCCTTTCACTGCATAATTTTCTGATAAAATCTGGAACGCTGAATCATCTGTTCTTTGGGAGCTTTATAGGAGAACAAGAAAGCTCGAAAAGGGAGTAGGTGATGAACATTTAATTGTATCATTAAAACAAAATGGGGAGACGTGCACACCCATACTACTCGATGACTTTGTAATGTTGTTTGTACTCTGTGGCCTGCTAACTGAAATAAATTCACTGGGTAGAAATCTCTCCAGGAACACGGCAAAGCAGAGAAATCACATAAACATTTCGTCCTTTCCTGAAAGAAAATGGTGCTGAAATGAAACCTGAAGGGTATTGTTTCTGGTGCATTGTACCCTCTGCCTTCTAAACCCCGAATTAAGGCTTAAAACCTTCAATGCTGATCGTCGAATTCCTCTGATTTCCCACTGATACTCTCTGCCGCAACATTAATATTTCCGATTGCAAAATCTATGCTTTGAATGATTCTGGAGGGTTTGATAGATTTTACCGCTGCTTCTTTAATGGAAGTCTTGTCGATTTGTCTACCCAAGCCTTTCTTCATAATTCAGCTCTGAAAAATGGTCCTCTGATGTGCTCTCTATCACAGTAATAGAGGCTGTGAATCATTATAGTTTTCCGCCGCTGTAAACCTGCAAAACCCACAAACACGTCAGAAAAACAAATGCATGGGGACTGCGATGCAGTGGGGATGACTGTGTAACAACGCGGCATGACGAAATGGCGGAGGTATGCGGTGTGGCAATGAAAAATACAGTGGAACAATGGCGGACAGACTAGGTGGAGTTTTTTAACGTAAAACGAATGAAAATTTGACTTATGGCTGGAGTATATAACGGGAGGAGGAAACATGTGACACACACATGGAACGGGTGACGTGGAGGAAAACCGAGTCAACGGCAAAGCATGCAAATGATCAAGACCGTTCAATCTCAAGGCGAGATCAACGGCTAAAACTGCGTCGGAGGGCGATGGACTGTGGGCCAAGGGCACTATACACTTAGATTAACACTCGTGCAGCTTCGGAGTGCGACGACCGTTGGATAAAGACCTTCAGATCGGACGGTTGTCATGAATATCGCGATGTGACTTTTTCCAAACAATAACGTGCGATGGAGAGCGCTTTTTGAGCCGTACGCTGAGACACGCAGCAAGCGATGTGTGGAATCGCTCCGATTTGAGAAATACCGCCCACCTCGAAAAGGCGGTGCGATATAAACCACCGGTTTTTGTATAGCGCGCAGAGTGGGGACCACCAAGGCGGGAGTACTGTAAGCCGTTGATTTTGCAGATTGATCGGGCGGTTGAGATATGATCAGACGGGCAAACATAGTGGGGACCGTGTGTGTGATAGGGTTGCAAAGGCCGTCAGATTTGCGTAGATCAACGATTAATACCGCTTTCGATATACATTTGTGATAAGCCCCTTTCCCGGCTGGCGTTTGGTCTAGCGCCCAGACTACGTGGAGGAAAAGGTGTAGTGGCTAGGGCCGAAAGGTGCTAGGCCTCAAAAATATTTTCAAATGCAGGTTTTTAGGCCTTTTACAATGTAATTCGGGGCGGGGGAAAGGCAACAATAGGCAGATAAAGAACTTTGCAAGGCAGGATGAGGGGGTTGAGTAATTTAAACCAAGTTTCCTGTGAAAATTTAATAGGAAGCTGATTATGATCAACAGAAGGGACCTCCTTCAAGTCATAGAAAATAGCGGGACATCTAGCCGTATATATCATGGATTCAATGCTACTTTCATAGCCCTCATACCTAAGATTGACAAACCGTTGACATTTAACGACTATAGACCCATATCCCTTTTCAATTGTATCTACAAGATCATATCCAAAATAATTACCAATTGTATCAAGCCCATATTATCTCAGCATATATCCAAGGAACAATTTGCCTTCCTCCACCATAGACAAATTCATGAAGCTATTGGTACGGCTCAGGAAGTTCTGCACTCTATCAAACTCAAAAGCCTAAAAAGCACCATGCTCAATATTGACCTTACCAACGTGTTTGATTGCACATATTGGACCTTCATACAGCTCATCCTCCTCCATACTGGCTTCCCTCACTCTTTCATCAATTGGATCATGGGATGTATCACTAATGCATCCTTCAACATTCTCATCAATGGTGCAGCATCTGGACTTTTCCATGCAAGTAGAGGGCTTCATCAAGGATGTCCATTATTCCCGCTTCTATTATTATTGATCGTGGAAGGACTAACCAAGCTTTTGGAAATGACCAAGGCAGAGGGGTCTATAAAAGGTGTTAAATTATCAAAAATTATTCATCTGACCCACCTCTTATTTGTAGATGATGTGCTTATTTTTCTCGATGGATCCATCCAATACACCAACAGCTTCAGGAAGATTCTAGTTTTTTTTCTGTAAGGCTACGGGTATGAACCCTAATCATAGTAACTCTACTATCATAATGGTGAAATTCTCCTTGCAGGAAAGTAGACATGCCCTATTTCATTTTCAATTCGGTTGCTGGGAGATAGAGGATGGCATCAAATACCTGGGTTTCTGCCTCAAGCCAAATGACTACCAGATTATTGACTGGAATTGGTTAATCGAAAAATTAGAGAGGAGGGTGAACATATGGCAACAGAGATGGCTCTCTAGAGAAAGGCGATTAGTGCTTATAAAATCGGTGCTGGAGGCAATTCCTATCTATTGGATTGCACTGGCATGGATTCCCTAAGGAGTGACTATCAGAATACAACAAATTTGCAGAAGATTCCTTAAGAAAGCGAACCAGGAAGGCAAGAATTTCGCTTGGGCTGGTTGGAAGAGGATCGCCAAGCCCAAAATTTGGGGTGGATGGGGGCTAAAAGACCTAAATCTCTTTTCCATAGCACTAGAAGCTAAGATGGGGTGGCATTTTCTCAGAGCTAGCAGCCTCTAGCAAGAGGTCACTTTTTTCAAATATATAGCTCCTCGGACAACCCTCAACTGGATCAAAGGCCCCATCAGATACAAACCTAGATCCTCCATTATTTGGCGTGGCATTACCAAATCCATCCATATCATCAAGAGAGGCCTTGCTTGGAGTATTGTATTAGGTGAAAAAGTTAATATTGGTGTGGATGCATGGTTAGGATGTGGATAGGCGTATCAACTGCCCTTGGCCATAAGACAACTCTTGATGGATTCGGGGATACACTCTATATCAAAAATTGTAGACATGGAAAATACCACTTGGATCTCTGAGGCTTGGAAATCGTCTCAGGAACTTGGCATCCTAGACATCTAGAAACCAAAGTGGAATAGTTATCTCAGGGTGCTCTATGCCACCAATATCAAAATCACTGAGAAGGAGGATGAACTGTTATGGGCATTATCGCCCCGAGGCATTTAGTCACCAAAGGAGGGGTATGCGCCACTCATTGCAAATCTAAAACCCCAGGACAGACAATGGTGGTGGAGGCACCTTTGGAAGCTGAAGGCGCCCCCAAAGGCTAAATTATTCGTGTGGTGCATACTCACCAACTGTGCCCCTACAAATGAAAATCTCACCAGGCATTCCATTCATGGTCCCTCCAGATGTTGTTGTTGAGATTCAACAAGATGATGAGCTTAGTGAAAAGAGTCACCTTCACTAAGTGGGCTCGCAGGCTATTTTTGGCGCAAGTATATTTTTAGACTATGTCTATTTTTAGACATGGTGATCATATTTCAGAAGTTGCAGGATGCTATTTGTGGATGGTTGATCAAGTTGAAAAAATATATGAAATTCTATTTTTAGAATATTGGGCGAAGTCTATTTATAGATTGTCAATCTAAAAATAGATGCATGTTGATTATTATTAGCTCTTAATAATAATCAGACTCTAAACAACAAAGTATTCACTTGGAGCACTTAGTTTCAGTGCACAGATATGGCACATCAGTGGACTGAGGGAATTACGCAATTCCCAAGGGTTTACTAGAGTTCATGCATGGAGGATTCAATTAGAACTCAAGTGGCAGAGTTATGATAGAGTTGGAAGAGTAGTTTATGGAGTTGTATTCAATTTAACTCAGTTAGACTCAGTTGAGCTAGTTGTATCTAGTCTAATTGAATGATACACTAGTGAGAGTGGAGTGAATTAATTAGTTAATTAATTCACAAATAAAAACTCATTAATCAACTGAAAAATACAACAATTAAGTACAGTGCATGTCAGTTCCAGTGGAGACCCAGTGGATAGATAGGTGAAAGGGAAAGATGGACTATCTGTTGTGAATATAGTGATGCATTGATTGCATCACACACACATTGGAGTTTCCAATGAAGATTGCGCAGTCAAGGCAAGGGTAATTCGAATTCATTCAGAGCTATTCTTCAGCAGGGATTGTGCAGTGGAGGCAGGCTAGCAGGGGGCAAAGATCGGTGCATGGATTTGCATATTTTTCCTGATTAGTGTATGACGATTGTATTGTACCGAGAGCTTGATGTACTAAGCTTTGTATGAGATTGTCATATGATTTCCATGATACATAATATATTATAGTTGGGGTTTTCAACTTCAGGCTTTCCCGTTAAACCACTGTGTTATGTGCGATTGTTTTTATTTATGCTTTACATGTGTGTGCAATTAATTTTCCGCAAAAGATTAACAGTGGATTGATTTTGTATTTTGCAAGAAGTTAAATATAATTGTGAGATCAGGGGAATCTAGGACATTTGCATGCTTAATGTATATAATTTCTATAGTTTCCTTTGCAAATTACAGCCTGAGGATACAGATCATCTCTTCCTCGCTTGCCCATCCATCAAAATGATCTGGCAACTCTGCATTACTGCTATGGGAATCACTTACAATTGGCATGGCAACATTGTCATTGAGGCTTGGAAGAACTAGTGGTAATCGACTGTCTATATAGAAGATAGAAATCTCACCCTTTTGATATAATGGGGCATCTGGTTGACTCGTAACCAATGCATCTTTCAAAACACTGTGGTTGATTGGCATCACATTTGCAACTCAATTACAACTTTGTTCCTCCCAATTCCTAACGACGAACCCAACACTCAAGGCAAAGTGCTCATCCCTGAGACTATTGATAAATCCTTCCCTTGAGCCTATTTTGATGGGGCTTCAAACATCTCTAGATGCGGAGAGGGGGGCACTCTTTTCTTGTTGGAATCGCACCACTTAAGATCTAAATGGGTTTGGGACCGAGTACTAATAGCTATGTTGAACTCAACAACCTCAGACTCCTCCTTACATTTGCCCAAGAGAAGAATTGCAACAGGATTTAAATATTTGGGGATTCCAAGATTGTAATTAACTAGTTCAACAACGAAGCACGATGTCATGCTCATACTCTTAGAGGACTTTTGGACGAGGTTATGACTCTTAAATCTTTTTTTTATTCCATTATTGTTGCTCATATTTATAGGGAAAGGAACCAAATGGCTGATCAACTTTCCAAAGAAGCCTTGTCGTTAGTATGGGGCCAATGGTTCATTATCGAACAAGATGGACAGTATGAGTATCAGTACTTCCACAGGCCCTTCATAGAGGATACAGATGGACATGGGGCAATTTGAATAGGTTGTCGGTTTTTTGGTCGGTTTACTATATGTTTTATGTGTTCACATGTTATTATGTAGATATTTATTTTTACATGCACAATATTGTATTTAAATGTTATTTTTGATCATCTGAACTATATAACTGTTAGTGAATTTTGAAATTCCATAGATGCCTATGCTACTAATACAACATATAATTTTATTTCATGAATGAAAATTACAATTTTTTCCAAAGAAAAAATATATATATAATTTAGTACAATATTCAATACAATTTTAGTGTGTAATAAATTTTTACTTCCCCGTTTTTAGCACTAAATCCCTCCCATTAAACTTGATTAACATTGTTACAAAAGCATGTGATATGTAGTGACACCATTGGGTTGAACAATGTGATATACTCTCACCGACTCATCATTTCCTATTAATTTCCTTGACTAGCAAGATATCGAGGAAATCTTAGTCATGAGAGGAACTGGGAGTATCTTAGGAAGGTGTGCAATTTTCGGGATACAAATAAGTGTCATTTAATGTGAAAGTAAACGGAGAAGTCATAAAAAGCTAGACCCAAAGGTTGTAGCTTAAGGAGTTATTTTTTATTGGAAAATAATTGATTTTTTATAAATTTGGTAAAATATTCAAAAAAAAATAGATTATGGTTGTTAATTTACTGAATTGATTGAAACAATGTTAAATCACATTTTTTAAATAACCCGATCTCAACAACTTTTGGCCATCTAAACAAAATTGACGCGTGAATAACGCCAAATCAAAATAATGATATAACTGAAACCTGGCAAGAACATGAATTACTTGCCAGCCAAATGGTCAACACGACTAAAGAAAATAATATAAAAATGGTAGATTGGTGCAGAGGTCCATGCATGAGGCACACCGGTCATATTTGGTGGGTCCGATTTTCCTCCAAAATACACAAAGTCATGGAGTTCTAATGATGCAATAATTCTCGAAGAGAGGAAAGACTTTGCAAATTGCATGTTGTATAGAAGAGGATGCTCAAGTTTATAAAAGCGTCTCAAATCTTTTTACAATTTGTTTTCTCCTTTTTTAATTATGTTACAATAACTCATCATTACGAGTTTATGTTTTTTTAAGAGTTCTGGTTACACTAATAATCACCGTGGATTATGTCAACTTTTGGTTACTTTTTCTTTTTATTTTAAAATAAGTTATGGTTGTAGTTTTTTTTAATCATGGATTATATATAATATTTTTTAATGAAAAAATATTAAGATATTAGTAAAATATTAATACAATTATTGTACTATTTTATTCATTAAAATGATGGTAGTTATGTTTAAAAAAATATTTTTTTATATTATATTTATTCATCTTAAAAAAATAATAAAGATTGAAAGTACATTTTATATAATACTAGTTTAGATTTATCTTTTTAAGATAGGGAACAACAATTTTTTTTGGGTATATGTAGCAGCTCGTAAGCCACATATACCATAAACTCATGAATTTTGCAAATATCGAGGCATCCAGCATTGGGGGCGTCTATCCCTCTAGCTTGGTCATGACAGGCAATAGAGAACCCTACCCCCCGCCGATTTTGAACTTGTGACCTCCCAAGAGAAATCACAAGTTCTTAACCATTAAGCCCACTCAGGTTGTCTCTAGTTTAGATTTATTTTAACTCTAGATCTATTAAGCACTTAGAGGAATCAAATCTCTACAGACTTGAATAAATATTTGCACCTCGAGAGATTTGATCTCAGATTTAAAATGGATATAGGCTGGTTTAATTATTAATAATTAATAGATTTTTTTTTCCAAGAAAAAAATTGAACTTTTATAAATATAACAAAAGGTTACATCGTCTATGTCGTAGCATTCCTTTAGATTTCATCGCCCTAGATAGGGCAAGCAGAGGAGTTTGTCCAGAACGGGACAAATTCCAGGTAACCAAAAACTATGAAGCACCAAAAAAACAAGTGAATCAAGTAGCCATGGTGAGAAATGTTAAAACCATAACAGTAACTAGGGCCTCCATTTTGGAGAAACACCCCACAGTCAAAGCAAAAAGAACAACCCCTCCCTTAAGGGAAAACAACCCCATCCGAGTTCCAAAGATAACTGTATTTTTCATGAAAAAACTACAAAAATTTAAAAACTAATAATGTGTCCTACCAGTGATATATGTACAAAAATAGCTCCAAGATATTTAACTTTTGCTGGAGAAAAATAAAAGCAAGCCATTGATATAGAAAGATGAACAATCAATACAGTATGGTGTCCGGCACACAAACTACCATCTCGTCCATCTCCTCTATGTGCCATGAGTCCGGAGTTTGTTGTAGATCATCTTTAGATAGACGGTCAGCGATCCCGTTTCGTTCCCTATAAATATGGCATACATAAATCATTATAAAGTGAATTTTGAGTTCCTGAATCTCTTCAAGAATTGGAAGTAACAAAATGTTTTGACATCTCTAAGTGTTGTTAAACCAGTTTATGACATTCATGGAGTCACCAAAGATTTGAACCAAATAAATGCCCAAGTGAATGAGCCAGCAAATGATAATTTTTAGCGTTTCAAGTTTAGAAAATTTGTTTGTGCCTTCTCCAAGACCCACAGAGGCTACCAAGGAGACATCATGATTTTTGTGAATAATCACACCAGCCCCACAGGCTCTTTGGTTATCAGCAACACCATCAAAATAAGCCTAAGGTGTCTCAAGATCTATATGTTCAGTCCTTACATTCCATGGAGGTTTGGACAAGGCATTTATGGGGAGAAAAGAGAAGATGGCCGCACATTCTGCTGCCACAATGGAAGGGGAGGAATTTTATTCTTTGAATATTCCTTTATTTCTAGCCAGCCAGATGCCCCAAGCAATTAGGAGGGGGGAACATATGAAATCTTAATCCTTGTTTGTTTCCCACCAATATCTCTAGGCATCGCCACAATTTTCACCTCGCTTCTCGGCCCTAATATCACAAAGAGATAAAGTATGTGCCCAGACATTTTTAGAGAAATTGCAGGAGAGAAAGAGGTGATTAATTGTTTCCTCTGCGTCCCAGGCCATTTAAAAATCTTCTTTGTAGTGTATCCCAAGTAGAGACCTTCCTCTTCAAAATGCATCAGAAGAATAATTTAGTTTTTGTCTGTCCTTCCATTTTCCACAGAGATTTGAACCACCATTCCTAAGCTCCCCTCTCTATGTTTTTCATTATATAGCTAGAGCCTTATTTGGGGGAGTATATACCTGATTTTTTGTGAACCCAATAGAAGGAGTTCATAAATTCTTTGAGACAAAATCTAGACAGAGCAAGTTCCTTAATATAATCCTACCACTCCTGCTCCCATTGGTGATCAAGCCTTAAATCCTTCGTCGAAATCCATGCTTGGGCCCAAATTGTAGTGCCTTTTGGCTTATCAATCTGATTCAGGGTGAAGATCCCTCTTTGTCTAAGGGCCTCCCTTACACCCTCAGATAGAGTGAAGCAGTTTCTACAACCCACCCATGGTTCCATACCAATTATGCACCTCTCTCCATCCCAAATTCTCCATGCAAGACCTTTTTCCACCAAACCAAGTGCCATCATAGTAGCTTTCTAGATCGTAGAGGACTTGATAGAAACTTTGTCCGGGATCCTAATCCAATCGTCCACAGGAATTGGATCGATAGATTTTATTTTAACCACATCCGTCCATAGGTTGTTCTCAATCAGAATCTAACAACCCAACTTAGCATCCAGTGACATAACAAAGGCTCAAGGTGCTTTATTCCCCGACCACCCCATTCCTTAGGCTTTGTAATTTTATCCCATTCCACCCAAGGGAGCACCTTCTTATCCTCCTTGCCTGACCATAAGAAAATGTTGCATATACTTCTAATTTTGTTAATAATTCCTTTGGGACCCAGGCTAGGGAAATCCAGTAAACTAGAATTTCCATTAAGACAGATTTTATGAGAACAATCCTCCCTGCCCTGGACAACCACTTGAAGCTCCATAAATTGATGTTTTTTTCAAATTTTGAGACTAACCAATACCAGTATTACTTCTCGTAAGAGTCTGGCTTTAGATAGAAACCCAAATATTTGATGCTTGAAGCCAAATTGATCTGGGAGAAAGAAAGAAAATTATAGGTCCATGTCAGATCAACATCTAAAATACCTTCATGGGTAAGAGTGGATTTCTAATTGTTTATTTCCATGCCAGTTTCTTTCATAAAAATATCCAAGATATTTTTCAACCTTTGCATTTCCATCTGATTCCCATTACCAAATAGAGGAATTTCATCCACAAATAATAAACGTGAGATGTAAAGGTTAGTAGCCACCTCAATGCCACAAAAATCCCCTCTTCTCTTGGCCTGATGAAGCAATTGACTTAAACCCTCGGCAGTAAGAAGGAACAACAGAGGAGAGAGGGGGAAACCTTGTCTTAGCCCTCTCTGATTTTGGAAAAAAGGTGACGCGGCGCCATTAATAAGAACAAAAAAAGATACATTATAAATACAGCTCATAATACAATTTATGAATTCAATTTTGAAACCAAGGTGGGTAAGAAGGAGCCTTAAATACAGCCAGATGATTCAGTCATAAGCCTTTGATAGGTCAATCTTCACTATCATGCATTTCTTGACAACTTAATTCTATGTAGGGCCTCCTGGGAAACACCTATGGCCTCATGAATTTGCCTGCCATCCAGGAAACCAAACTGTTCTTTAGAAATATTAAATGATAAAAGAGGTTTTAGTATGTTTGCAATAGTTTTGGCAATGACTTTGTATATACAATTACATATAGAATAGGTCTAAATTCATCAAAAGAGGAGGGAGATTCCTTAGTAATTAGGGAAATAAATTTCGATTTAAGGGCGCCATGGATACAACCCTTGGTCTGGGATTTCTCCACCACATTTATAATAGCATCCCTCATAAGATCAAAGAAATGTTGAAATAATTCCACCGTCCACCCATATGGACCCGATCTCTTGTATTTTTGCATGGATTTAAAGATCATCTCCACCTCTTTTTTCTCCACAAGAGCCAAAATATGGTTATTTCCCCCCTCATCTGCATACCTGGGGAAGAGTTGAGCCACTTTAATAACTTCCCTAATCGAAACCCCTTCCTGACTCCCATATAGGTTCTTGAAGTGATTTTTCCACAGCGTAGAGAGTTCTTGGAACGATTTAGCCACCCCTCCCTCATGATGGTCAAGCTCCCAGATGGTATTGCAATTCCTTCTTCCCTTAGCATAATTTTGGAAGAATTTGGTGTTCTCATCACCTGCATTTAGCCATATAGAATAATTTTTTAATCTCCATTGTTCTTCCTTATAAAGAAGGTTTTTCCTTCTCCTGAGTTCCAAATCTTTTATTCTTCCTCTCGAAACCTCATCCAAGTATCCCTCATCACCCTGGTTGTTCATCTGTTCAAGACTCTCCTCAATATCCCTGAGAGCCTTGGAGTCCTTTAGGGCCCAGATAATAGTATCGCTCTTAATGTTTTGCATATTATTAACAAAGGCCTGGGAAAAGAAATGTCCTCATCCCCAGTTACCACGTATGAGCAACCAACTTTTGATAGTCCTCCTCTTTCAGCCAACCAGCATTGAACTTAAACGGTGAGCCATGGTTTTTTTTAGGGTCAACCAACTCCAGCACAATAGGGTTGTGATCCGATTCTCCCCCTAGAGCCCACCCACTGTCTAAAGTCAAAAGACCGATTGGTTAGATCATCACTAAGAAGGAAGTAGTCCAGTCTCTTTGCCACCCGAGCCTCCCCCACTCTTTTGTTCCTCCAGGTAGGGGTGACGTTAATAAGATTAAAAGCAATCAAGTTCCCCTCCCTCAAATTTTTTAAGAAAAATTTAGCAAGAGGGTCAGCCCTAGCACGATGACCCCAAGTCTCAACCCTACCCAAGGAAAAAATTAAAGTCACCCCCCACCACTAGGTTTGGGCCAATCATATAAGATTTGGAGAGTAGTGTGTTCTGGAAAACCACCTTGTCTGAGCAAAGGCCATAAAAATTCACTAAGGTGATATCAGATCCAAGTTCCAGGGAGAAAACCTCCACCCTAATCATAAGGTCAGAGGTCCATGAACTATTCAGCTTGATTGTACAATTTTTAACTCACGTGGTCAATCCACCAAATTTTCCCCTGACATCAGAGGTGACGAAAGACCACCCCGAAAGGAAATAAGTAAGAAAATTTGATACCTAATCCCCCTAACCCAGAGTCTCTTGAAGCATCAAAATATCGGGTTTATAATTGAGAATTAGAGCTTTGAGAGCTAGTTTTTTAGGTGCACTACCCAAGCCTCTGCAATTGAAGGATAATATAATAATTTAGTCATAATGTCCGGGGAGACCGCTGCTCTAAGAGCCCCTTTAAGGGAAATTTGTTTGCCATCTGCTATGTCAATCATAGCTCTTAGCTGGGCTTTTGAGATATCTGATTTCCTACCCTTGATCCTTTTCAATTTTTCAATAAGGGGAGGTCTTCCTAGCCCTCCAAACATCTCAATATCTACTTTTTATCCCTAGGTCTCAGGTTATAGGGGATGGTATCAATGGATATTTTAGGAATAGTGGTAATAATATTGTCCATGGCCATAGAGAGATTTCTACACAAAGATATATTTGAATCAAGCCTCGAGGGACCATGCATCCTCGTGCAATTTAACAAATGATCAAAAGAGTTTAAAGTAGGAGAAGAGGGGCAGGGAGCAGTACTCGCTAAATCCGAAGCAGGATCAGTAGGAAGTGGCATTGTCTGCTCCTAGATGAGGTCCATCTCAGCATCGAGCTCCACTTCTCTATTTTGAATTTTTTATGCTTCCACAGGTGTCGGCTCCATTGCCTATTGGATTGTCTCCTCATCAACCTTTTCCTTATTGCCTTCCATGTCTTCCTGTGTTACCCCCTCTCATCTGTGCCTAGGGCCTTGCTTTGATCCTCCTTTATGGTGCCTACTTTTGTTAATACCAAGAGGGTAGTCGCAAGCCAAGTGTCCATGTTTGTGACACTGCCACCGTAAGAGAATGTGCATGTGCCAACAGACCCAAGATGATAGCCAAATGCCTAAAGGATACATTTCCAGTTGACAGTGAAAATGAGAAAATGGACAAAAAATCGAACCCCCCACCGAACCAGCCCGAACAACGTTATAGCCAAGAAGAAACTGAGACCATGCAACACCACCAACTGAAACTAGGTTTCCTGGGCATAGTTTTTGCGAACCCCAATAAGACTGCGCATCTCACCATGTGTGAGCTCACCACCCCAAGAAAACACCACATGGCCCACCCTCATACCTTGCACCCACTGCCCATGTGCCTCCCACCTGTAACCTCCTCATTACACTATCGAGTCCACCAGTAGAAAAACTAGGGTTTCACCATTGTTTTCTGCCTCCAGAGCTCGAATTCATAAATAATAGTTATAATCAATAATTTTGTTATTTAATTTAATTTAATATAATTTTTATTTATATGTAATTTTACTGAGCCAAAATGTTTTAATTAATAATTATAATTGATAAAAAAAAATTGTTCTTATGTAATTTGACTAAGTCAAAATGTTTTTATAACATAACATAATAGGACATTACAACATCTCTTCCATATTAAATTAAATAAAAATATAAAATATTTTGATTGTGAAATGAAAGATGGTTTTTAGGTGTGTGGCATTGATGAGCCATGGTATTGGCCCATGATATTGTAACAAAGCCTATTTACAAGTTTAAAATATCCATGGTAAAGTGGGGGCGGCTATTTATTATTAAAAATCTTGTTATATTGTAAGTATTAAGTTTTTATGTGTTTATTAATTTAAATATGGTTACAAAATTATTATTTTGATTTATATGGTAAAATCGATCCTAATACAAGTTGTCTTTAAATGTGACATTTTGAAAAGTTTTCTGCTCTATTATCTAATCTAATTTGTCTAGAATCCAATAGGGATTCATTGAAATCATAAGTTTGATAGGTGAACTTTGCAAAATCAAAGTGTAGGAGGGTTTTTCAAGGGATTGAATTCATATATATAGTCAAAATATCAGTTTAAACAACACAAATCAAGATTTCACCACTCCAAAAAATCACATTTAAAAACAACCAACTCCTTTCGGCTATCCATAATCAATATGACGTTTCAGAGTGATGGACATGTCTCATGGTGGGGATTATTATCATGCATTACAATGGCGAGCCTTATATCCCAGTCTATCGGCCCATAAATGCTTTGAGGGAGAAAATGGCCCCCGTCAGATTAAAGCAATAAATGATCCTACGGTGGCCATTTCGTCTCTCGGTGCATTTATGGGCCGATAGACTGAGATATAAGGCTCGCCCATTACAATAGCCCCAATTACCATTGGTTGTCATTCCATGTCTTTGCCTATATCATGGTAGTGGTCGTCAAAGAGACCATGCTCGAGCAACCCTACAACCGCTACCTTTTGGTTAATAAAACCCAGGTTTTCAGTATGAGTAACTATTTTATGTCAGCTATTTTTTCCTCGCCTATTCTAAAGTCACTAATATCATGTCCAAGCGAGCAACATTTGCAGAGGCTGATATCATCTATGTTTTTTCCAGCATTCTTAACCAACCCGAATACAAGCACATAGAAATTCATACCATACTTGCAATACAGAGAGGTGTGACATTACTGAAAATTTTAGTTATATCTTCGATAAGTTGTCTCCAATATTACTGAGTAATTTGTTAGTTTCTCATTAGGGGAGTTGCAGTGGTCTAAATTCATCATAGATTATAGCTGGCTTGAATTGTGGCTTGAGAAACCACAACTAGGAACATTTAAGTAGTCAAAATCACCCGGAATCGCACTAGACCTGAACTACACCAACTTTTAACATGACTGGATTTTTGTCCACTAAATTAGGAACCAGTGATCTTCATATCACAGAGTGACTTAAACACCCCATCATCATCTATTTTACGCCCATAGATATATATCGAATAAATTTATTAAAACTGTTATTCAGAAATGTGGAAAACATCCCTTGATATTTTCTAAAAACAAATTACTTTGGAAATAAAATATTTAATGTTATGATCTTGAGCTTAGAGTGGGAGCTTTAATCAATAGGATGGTTACGGTCAGTGAAAGGTTTAAGCAAAGAATAAGCCAAACTAAAGCAATAACTTCCAGGCTTGGAAATGGCCCTGAAATCATCATCCCCATCACAAATAGGAGACGCAACAGATTCGTTGCTCAAAGATCCATTGCTCTATTTGTTGCTTTAATAGAGCATAAAGCACATGCTCTAGCTCAAACTCACCAAGGTTGTGTACATTCATATGCGTTGACTCTGCTAGAACTCAAGGAGAATGAGAACAACAAATCTGATATTGTGAAGAGCTATATTGGTCAACAGATGAATTATATAGAAGAAGGTATAGCCAGACTACTCTTTTTTTCCATTCCCAACAACAGTTACTGTAAAATAGCAGACTTACTGCATTTCGCTACTCTTTTTTTATGAATCCATCATTGAGAGTTGTGTCAGTAACAATCTCTCTATAAATAGGATCTATGGATTTTTCAAGAATTATTTCCAAACGTTTGAAAAAAAAGAAGAGTTAGTCACACATTTCAATGTATTGCAGACGTCATCCGAATTAATTGCCTGTAAAAACTAATCATGCAGAAGCAACAAATAACTTCATTGGAGCATAACAAAGTCGGTAAATAACATAAATAGCATATTCTTCAGATTGAATACTGTTATTGGAATCAATACAAACAAAGAGAAATAGCCCAATTCAGAATATCATTCCATTTTAGCAGGTCAAATCTTATATAAAATTGCAGGTGATAAGGATATTACGCATTAGCTGAGTAAAGGTGTACAGGAAGTGGTGACATATATTTTGTGCCTCGCGGACTAGGACGAGATCAACTCCGGTAATGATTTTGTTATTTCCTTGACTGCTCTTGCCTTCTGAATCTTGGAAAATGTAATTATTGAGTCAAAGGAGATAGAGAAAGCCATCCATGAACTCCTACAGAGGGAGAATCCTTGGAGCTTTATAAACTTGTGGGAAATATACAAAAGACTAAATAACTTAGGTCTAATTCTTTGATCCAGGCACTAGCTACAAACCAAATTCAAGCTAATTAACCTTGCTTCTGAATGATCCAGTTTCTAGTCTCTCTTCTTGTTCATTCTAGTTTTGCTCTGCAGCCTAGACTAGATCTGCTGAGATTAGTTAGTTGGGTCTCATTTGCATCTTTTAATGTAAAGGATCTCATAATAAGGTTGTCAAATGTTGTAACTAAGGTTATCAGATAATAAAAAGCCAATTGAGAGACATTGTTATTACCTATATCATTAGAAACAAGATTTTGTTATTTCATACATTTATCTTTAATGCATGTTCCATTTGACATTTTAATTTTAAATGCAATAAATTTGATTAGATAAACATTTGTTCAGAGGTTTTTCCATATAGACATTAAGATAAATCCACTATATTATTAAAAAAAAAAAAAAAAAAAAAAATTAAATTAATTAAAATATATTAATGAAATTTATAAATTTTAGAATGGTTAAAAAATAATAGTTATATATATATATATGAAAAAAATATTTAGTGAACAAGAAAGTAATCAAAGATACTGAATTAATAGAAAGTAAGCAAAGATATATATTAAATTAATAGTGTGAATAAACTAATAAATCAATTTTACATATAATTTTATTTTATAAAATATTAAAATAATTTAATAAAGTTTATACATAATTTTTTTTATAAAAAAATAATAATAAATTAATAAATAGTTATAAATTATGTTTGATATTTATAAATTACTTAATTATTAGAAAAAGACATATAGCATTAAAAATAATATGAGATGTTGAACTTGGCTCTGAAGGAATCTGAAAGAACCAGTCATTCAGCGTTGAAATCCAGATCGTGTGAGCTGATCGTTCAGAGATTCGACAGACTAAACGAAATTCGGCTCAGATTTGTTGTGGACTCCAGAAACTATCAACGATTAAAAATGATAAAAATTTGTGAGAGCTTCGATCCGAATTGACCGCTGAAAAAATCATCTACTGCATGCGTCGCACACTGCTGCATGCGTTGACAGAGACTGCATGCAAGCAGCCATGGCTTCGGGTGGGGGCGTTGAGGCCACTCCCCCCATGCCAAACCTCGTGGCATTCAAAAAACTAACTGCAGGAGCAAACAAAAGAACGCTGACAGAGATGCAGCAGAAATTTATAAAAAATCTGGATTGCATGCCTTCAGTCGAGCTGCCAATCGAAGAAACTTGTAGATCTGCCCTCAATCTTGCAGACAGAGGGCTTATTGGTCAATTTACAGGCCTCTGGCCTTCACCTAAAGCAGTAGAGGAATGGGTGCAGAGGAACTGGTCTCCGCTAATCTCCGAAGGGATCAAAAGCCATTTCGTTGGAAAAGGCTTCTTCGTCTTTGTATTCGAAAGTGCAGAAGACAAAAACCTCATTTTCCGGAACGGACCATATTTCATGGGGCCACAAGGGTTGTATCTAAACAAATGGACCCCTGATTTCGACCCGACTCAGGATGTGCCGTCGGCTGTTCCAATTTGGGTCTGTCTCCCCCATCTTCTGCTGCATTGTTGGAATAAAAATGATTGCAAACTATAGGCAACTCGTTGGGAAAGTACATAGATCAAGCAGTGAGGAAAGATCAGTATTCCTGCGCACGGATTTGCGTAGAGGTAGATTTGGAAGTAGGGCTTCCGGAAGCGATAACATTAACTGTCGCAGACTGGACACACATCCAGGAGCTAGACTATGAGCAGTTACCATTCAAATGCCAGTACTGCCACGGCTACGGCCACTTTGTAAGATATTGCGAAAAAAAGACCACAGAGGAACAGGAAAACGCAAAACCGGAACAATGGACAAAAGTGCAGAAAGCAAGATCAGCAAAAAATAGAGGCAAGAGCAACGCAAAAGTAAACAAAGCCCCGCTAGATTCCCAGGATCCTGGATCTGGGACCTCCAATCCCACATCAACAACAGGCATACAGATCATAGATCCTAACAAGGAAGTAGAAACATAAGAGTCGAACAATGACAGCATGGAACAAGACCAGACCTCCCCCAGTGGTAAAAGCAAAGAGGTAGAAGGGAAGCAGGCAGCAATTCCAGAAATTAGCCCTTCTCCCTCATATGCAGATATAGCTAGGAAGAAAATCATAGATCCACTCAGCTCCTCAGAGGAAGAGACCCTGGAGAGGCCTGCTAAAAGAGCAGGAAGGAAGTCGCGTAGAGAAGCAAGGGAGGAAGAGGCAGAGAGACAAAAAACTCAAGGAAGCTAGGCCACAATAGAAATGTCAATCGGAAGAAGCACAAGAACAAGGCCTCCAAAAGGAGGAATAAGCGCTACTCCCAATAGTAAGTAATGAGAATCATCTCTTGGAACTGCAGAGGATTGGGGAACCCGTCAAAAGTCGAAGCAGTTAAAGATCTTATGAAAACGGAACCAGCAAAGATCCTATTGCTCCAAGAGACAAAAATTGAAGGGGATACTCTTCTAGAAATCAGCAAAAAGAAATGGCAAAAGAATTCAGGAAAAACAGTAAGCGCAAGGGGTTTCGTAGGTGGAATAGTCACCCTATGGAAGGAGGACCAATTCAAGCTATTCAACACACACAACACTCAGCACTGGATCTTCACTGAGTTGAAGCACATAGCAAGTAAGTTAACTATTGCCTTATTCAATCTTTATGTTCCAGTAACCTATGCAGAAAAAACAAATAAATAAATTAATTAATTAATTAAAATAAATAAATAAAAATTGTTGGCAAACTTTAAATGAATTTTTGGAACTTCACTCACCAAAAAACATAATCATAGCAAGAGATCTCAACATAGTGATGAAAGGACAAGAAAAAAGAGGTGGTAGAAGTAGTAGGGATCAAATGCTACACGTGGTAGAAGACATAATACTACAATGGAAATTACTGGATATCAAACCAAAGAAAGGGCTATACACTTGGACAAATAACAGGACATGTGCAGATCATATCTCAGCAACACTTGACAGATTCCTAGCACAAAGCACCTTACTGCCGGAAAGAAGGATCATCCCCTCAGATATCCTTCCAAAACTTACCTCTGATCATAAACCCATCCTCCTCTCGATGGAGGAGGAAGAGAATTTGGGCCCAATCCCATTCAGATTCAGCCCGCTTTGGAGAGAAAGAAGGGGATTCTGTAGAAATTTGTTGAATAATGATTAATTATCCACCGAGACTATCCTGATCACATACAATTCAAATTTATATGCAACACATAATCTCTTCCACTCAACCAACTCAGATCATCACACATGCGGAAATAAAATCAAGCGATAACACATCAAATCATCATACACATTAACACAGTATGTATGGGGAAAGCTTATAGCTGAAAACCCCGTAGCTATTGTGTATATTATAATGGAGAAATCAAGTAACAAACTCAATACAATACTCCTCACAAGTACTCAGTACTTTCTCATGAAGTTACTCACAATCTAGCTCAGTTTTGAACAGGTTACTGGTTCAAAACTCACCGCCAATTGCCTTGCCTCTATTGCGTGTTTCAATGCTATGGGATGGCCCCTTTATATAGATAAACCACCAGCCTGAACTGCGCAATCCTCATGGGCTTACTCCACCTATCTGTGTGTTGCAAATAGCAACAGTATAGTCACAACTGATAGCTAACTCTACCCTTTCATCTACCTCTTTCACTGGTCTCCACTGAACTGATCATGCACTGTAGTGAACTGATGTGTTTTTGAGTTGAATAATGAGTTACTAATTAATGAATTAAATAATATTTAATTCACTCCACTCATAACTAATTGATTAGCTAGTTAAACTAATCTCAACTAGTTCAACTAAAATAAACACAACACAACTCCACTATCTGTCTCATTAACTCCTCCAAACTTCTGCCACTGAAGTCCAACTGAAGTCAACCATGCATGATGCCATCAAACCCTTGGGAACCACATGATTCCTCTGTCAGATGCATGAGCCACTTCTGTAGCTCGAACTGAAGTGCTCCAAGAGAGTAAACTGTTGTTTATAGTCTAAATATTATTAAGGGTAAATAATATTTGACTTCACTGTTTTAAGGAGAGGCAGTCTAAAAATAGACTTCGACCTCTTTGACCTCAAAAATAGAGTCTCATCTATTTTTACCAACATGACACATACTTCAAGAATCTCAAACTGGAATCCCCGAACTATGCTCCATATGTCTAAAAATAGACATAGTCTAAAAATAGATTTTGCGCCAGAATTTGCCTGCGGGCCCACTTAGTGAAGGCGACTTCATTTCACTAAGCTCCATCATCTTGCTGCATTTTCAACACTACCTCTCAGCAAGATATGGATTATCTGCAACCCCTATCCTGCCTCTGTGGAATTCAAACTTGCTCCTGGTGAGCGCCTTCGTCAAGATGTCGGCATCCTGATCCTCCGTGGGAACATATGAAAGCATCATGATTCTCCGTTGAACACAATCTCTGATATGATGGTACCTGATGTCGATGTGTTTGGATCTATCATGAAATACTGGATTAGCCGAGAGTTTAATGCAACTCTGGTTATCACAGTAAATCACTGTAGGCTCCAAATGCAACCCTAACAATCCAACGAGGATCTTCCTCATCCAAATAGCCTCGCATGCAGCTGCTTAGCCGCCATGTACTTGTCATTGAACCGAGTGCCACGGGATCTCTACTTCCCCGTCGTGTTCAGAATCCGCCGTCGACCCAGCCGAAACTTCCGTATGTTTTCACCGTTGACCTAGGCCCAATCTACATCAAGAAGGTGCCGCTCCATCCTCTCGGTCCCTACTCATAGACCATATCCCATGATGTGCTTACATAGTCAATACATGCTTTTCCGCCTTCCAAAAGAGCTTTCTGGTAGGCTTAACCATAGCTGCTAGCCGAGCACCCGTATAAGACATCACGGCTGGGACGCAAGCACATAAGCGACCCCACCAATTGTCGATAGACAGTGGCATCCACTACCTCCGCTGAAGTAGCATCCTCCTTCCTCCAACCACCAGGAAGAGGAGTGTCAATAGGCTTGCAGCCTTGCATGTTGAACCTCTCCATAATCTCCCAGGCATACTTGCCCTGAGAAACAAACAGTCCTCCGCTGCGCTGCCAAATCTCCAATCCCAGGAAATAATGAAGGATGCCCAAGTCCTTCATCTCGAACTCTCGTGCAAGATCCTCCTACAAACATCAATCCATTATCACATTAAAATCGACCATTCATATAAAGACGATGATCGTCAAACTTTCCTCCACCAATCCTGGCAATAATCCGCCATTTTGGAGAATCTAAGTCCTGAAGTATTTTTCATTCGAGTGTACCAAGCACGAGGTGCTTCGTTCACAACCCGTAGCCATTTTCCTTGAGCCCAAGACAAACTTTCCAATGGGCCGAAGATCTCAAAACCTTCAGGCTGCTCTATGTACACTCCTTCCTCAATAACTCCATTGAGGAACGCAGTCTTCACATCCATCTGATGAATGTGCCACCCCATCTGCGCTGAGAGAGCAAGGATCGTCCGTATGGAAGAGTACCTTGCGACAGGTGCAAAGGTCTCCTCATAGTCAATCCCCTCGATCTGTGAAAAGCCACCGGCGACAAATCTCGCCTTGTACTTCTCCACACTCCCGTCAGCCGCCTGCTTCACTTTGTAGATCCATCGCGAACCCACCACTGATTTCCCAACCGGTCTTGGGACAATCTCCCATGCATTGTTCCTGACGATCGAATCATATTCTTCGATCATGGCATCAATCCATGCGGGTTCCTCCACAGCTTCCTCAAAAGAGGATGGCTCCGTCACAACACATTGACTCACAAGAGCCATGTATCCAGTGTACCGATCCGGTGACTGTCTCTGTCTGCGCTGTGCTGTAGGTGGTCCTACAACCTTCTCTGCATCTCAAGCCAGTCGCTCAGCTTCTGTAGTGCGCATGCACCCTCTGATGGTTGGCGCTGCCTGGGTGGTTTCTTCCACCTCCCGAACCTCCTCTTGTGGCTGATCCACATCCGGAAGCTCCTCCTTAGGAACTAACAGCTCCTCATCTGCATGCAAGTGTAGCTCCCTCTCAAGCGAACACCGCATGGCTTTCTCCTCCTGAAATTTTATATCCCGTCGCACAACAGTCTTTCGACTGTCTAAAAAATACACCCGATAGTTGTGAGGTGTATCAGTGTACCCCACAAATATTCCAACCTCAGCAGTTGGATCCAGCTTCCTTCTCGCATCCTTCGTCACATGCATGTAGACAAGAGAACCAAAAATCCGCAAATGGGAAATATCAGGCCTCTTGCCAGAATAATCCTCCTCCGGTGTACTCATGCCAAGAACCTTGTGAGGACAACGGTTCTGCACATACACTGCTGTATTGCATGCCTCAGCCCACAAGTGAAGGGGTAGGCCCCGATCATGCAACATCGCTCGTGCAGCACCCACGATCGTTCTGTTCTTCCGCTCAGCCACCCCGTTCTGCTGTGGGTTATGGGGTGCGATGAGCTCTCTCCGAATCCCTTCTGCGCTGCAGAACTCCTTGAATTTAGCTGAGATGAATTCACCATCGTTATCACTCCTTAGAGCAATCACCTTCTTCCTCGACTCCTTCTCGACCAGTGCTTTAAACTCACAGAACTTCGCGAATGTATCGCTCTTCTTCGACATGAAGAAGATCCAGCACTTTCGAGAGAAATCATCAACAAAGATCACATAATACCTGTGCTTTGCTGTCGAAGCAACAGAGAAAGGACCACACACGTCTGTGTGAACTCTCTCAAGGATCGTCGTGGCGCGACTATCCTTCTCGTGAAAGGTGGCTTTCACATACTTCCCTAAAGTACACCCCTTGCACTGATCTGACTGCGCAAGGGTGCCCTTAGGAAGTCTAGTAGATATCTGCTGCAGAATCTTCAAAGCTCCATGGTGAAGGTGGCCCAATCTCCTGTGCCACAGTTCGCCCTCATCATCCCGGCTCACCACTTCTCCCGCCTTGCATGCCATAGCTGTGCAACCATCTACCTGCAAATGATAAAGGTTCTTGGTTCGAACCCCTATCTTCCGGGTCTCTCCAGTAGTCTTACTGCGCAGGAAGGCTTTTCCTTCGCCGAAGACCACATCATACCCCTTATCCTCCAACATCGCCACAGAAATCAGGTTCTTCTTCAATCCAGGTACATGCATGACATCCTTCAGTACAAAGGGTTTACCAGACTCCCTCTGAAAGGATATGGTACCGATACTAGTCGCACTGTATCTACCATCATCGCCCATCTCGATGTGCACACCCAAATCTTTGTCCTCCAGATCTGAGAACAAATCCCGATCTCTCGTCATATGAAATGACGCACCGCTGTCCAAGAACCATACCGATCCCATCACACTTGAAACCAAGCATGCGATCAGTGAAAAGTCAAGCTCGAACTGTGAAGCCAAAGCTTCTCCATCCGCAGATCTTCCCGCTTGCTTGTTCTTCTTCTTCTTTGGACAATTGGTAGCATAATGTCCGTGATCATGGCAGTGAAAACACTTCACTTTCGCCATATCCTGCTTCTTTCCCTTTGCACCAGAATGAGAGGTTTTCTTACCCTTCCCCTTCTTTGCTTTGGCCACCAAAGCGCAATTTTCTTCATCAGCTCCCTTTGATGAAGATCCATCTCGAGTAGTCCTCCTTATCTCCTCCTGCATGAGATCCGCCCAAAGGCGCTCCCATCCCGGCAGCTTCTCCCGACCATTGACACTATCTTGATATGAGTGCCAAGCCTTCGGAAGACCAAGGAGAGCCAGGTCGACCATGTCCTCGTCTTCGACAGTCACCCCCACACTTCCCAGCTCATCTCCGCACTGAGTGAACTTCGTGAGGTATTTGGCGATACTGTCGCCTTTCTCCATCTTGATGTTCCTGAGCTTATCTTTGAGCGCCAGCTTCCTTTGGTCGCTCTTACTCTGGAATAGATCCATCAAAGCTTTCCACATTAAATATGGAGTAGCCTTTCCATGCAAGCTGGATACAATATGATCCTTGACGCCCTCCAATAGGATCCTTCGACACTTCGCCATCTTCTTTTGCCATGCATCGACTTCAGCAGGATCAGTGGGCTTTTGGACATCCGTATCTATGAACTCCTTGAGACCATTATCTTCTAATACTTCTTCCATGCGATCCTTCCATGCAACATAATTCGAACTGCCTTCAAGAGCATATTCGAGTCGCAAACCGTTGAAAGACATTTTCAACACCGGCACCAAGAAAAAAAAACTGCTGCAAAATTTCGAATTCCACCTCAAAGCTCAACCGCTCTAGATCTGTGAGAAAAAAATATTTCTAGCACAGAGATTGACTGCAAGGGGCATTTACCAGACCTTTCACTTTCCTAAGAAAGATGAATCCGGAGGCTACCTGGCCCGCATGCAGACTCTGTCTACCGAAATAAGTTTGTAATCACTGTGATGATCAATCTCTGCTTCAATAGCTCCGATACCATGTAGAAATTTGCTGAATAATAATTAATTATCCACTGAGACTATCCTGATCACATACAATTCGAATTTATATGCAACACATAATCTCTTCCATTCAGATCATCACACATGCGGAAATAAAATCAAGCGATAACACATCAAATCATCATACACATTAACACAGTATGTATGGGGAAAGCTTATAGCTGAAAACCCCGCAGCTATCGTGTATATTATAATGGAGAAATCAAGTAACAAACTCAGTACAATACTCCTCACAAGTACTCAGTACTTTCTCATAAAGTTACCCACAATCTAGCTCAGTTTTGAACAGGTTACTAGTTCAAAACTCACCGCCAATTGCCTTGCCTCTATTGCGCAATCCAGGCCTGTCTATATAGAGATACAAGGTTCGAATCTCCTTGGCTTGACAGCGCAATCATCATGGGAAATTCCTCCAAGTGTGGTGCAAATCTCATGCACAACTGATGTCGCCACTGATAGCTAACTCCACCCCTTCATCTACCTCTTTCACTGGTCTCCACTGAACTGATCATGCACTGTAGTGAACTGATGTGTTCTTGAGTTGAATAATGAGTTACTAATTAATGAATTAAATAATATTTAATTCACTCCACTCATAACTAATTGATTAGCTAGTTAAACTAACCTCAACTAGTTCAACTAAAATAAACAGAACACAACTCCACTATCTGTCTCATTAACTCCTCCAAACTTCTGCCACTGAAGTCCAACTGAAGTCAACCATGCATGATGCCATCAAACCCTTGGGAACCACGTGATTCCTCTGTCAGATGCATGAGTCACTTCTGTAGCTCGAACTGAAGTGCTCCAAGAGAGTAAACTGTTGTTTATAGTCTAAATATTATTAAGGGTAAATAATATTTGACTTCCCTGTTTTAAGGAGAGGCAGTCTAAAAATAGACTTCGACCTCTTTGACCTCAAAAATAGAGTCTCATCTATTTTTACCAACATGACACATACTTCGAGAATCTCAAACTGGAATCCCCGAACCATGCTCCATATGTCTAAAAATAGATTTTGCGCCAGAATTTGCCTGCGGGCCCACTTAGTGAAGGCGACTTCATTTCACTAAGCTCCATCATCTTGCTGCATTTTCAACAGATTCCTAGAGACAGTCAGAAAAGCTTGGTCACTTTCAGTCATAGGCTCTCCTAGCTATGTATGGGAACAAAGGTTAAAACAAACCAAGAAGGCTTTGAAAGAATGGAGCAAGATTCCTACATGCACCCCAAGCAGTCAAAGAAAGGAAGCAGTACAGCAATTGGGAAATCTGCAAAGAAAAATGGACTCTGTAGACATAACAACATGAGAGCTGGATAAAGAGCAGGCTACCCAATGCAACACCTTCCGCTCATTTAGGATAGAAGAAGACTATTGGAGATTAAAGTCCCGCAGTCTATGGTTGGAATCCGGGGATAGGAACACCTCTTATTTCCATCGGCAATGTAGAGCACGCCTGTCCTGAAACCACATCTCTGAAATCTCAACCTCTGATGGGACGCTTTGCGAGGGAATATATCAAATTAAAGAGGCTACAGGCACGCACTTCCAAAATCTATATAGTAAAGGGAATGAAGGCAACAAAGAAGAAAATGAAGAGTTCCTAAAAAACATCCCATCATTGGTATCTAATGAGGATAATATAGCTCTCCTGAAGCAGGTCACTGAGGAAGAAATCAGCAAAATAATTTGGGCCATGGAACCCGACAAAGCACCTGGGCCAAATGGATTCACAATCCACTTTTATAGAATATGCTGGGAAATAATAAATTCAGATTTAATCAGAATGATCAGAGGCTTTTTGCAGAAAGCAAAGATGGGAGGCAGCATAAACTCAACCTTCCTAGCACTAATACCGAAAGAAACCAACCCGGAAACTTTCGAAAGGTTCAGGCCTATTTCTTTATGTAATGCATCATACAAAATAATAGCAAAGATCATCACTAACAAAATGAAACCCCTGCTACGCAATATCATCTCCCCCTCACAAGGAGGTTTCGTCAAAGGAAGAAACATCTTTGACAATTTCATCCAAGTTCAGGAAACTATTCATTCCAGCAACTCAAGAAAAGAGAAGGGAATGCTCGTCAAGCTTGATATGGCCAACGCATTCGACAGAGTCAACTTGTCATTCCTTTATAAAGTTCTTCGGACTTTTGGTTTCTCAGAAGAGTTTGTAGAATTGATAAAAGCATGCACCAGTAGGCCTTGGATAGCCCCAATGGTAAATGGGAGGCCAGCCAGCTTTTTTCAAGCCTTGAGAGGTCTAAGGCAAGGATGCCCCCTCTCTCCCTATCTGTATATACTTCTGGCGGACACATTGAGCAGAAATCTTGAGCTGGACAAAGAAAATGGAAATGCTCCAGGTCTGCGAATAAGGAAAGAGCTGGAGCCTATAAATCATGCTCTTTTTGCTGACGATTCACTCATGCTGGGCGGGGCTTCTTGCAGAATAGCCAATGCGTACAAGTCCACCCTACAAGCATACTGCAAAGTCTCAGGGGCCTTGATAAATGAACGAAAAAGTGCAGTCTACAATTGGAACGTTGAAGAAACATAAATTCAGAAAGTAGCAAGTATACTGGGGTTCAAAGGACATTCAAAATGGGACAAAATTAATTACCTTGGGCTGCCACTCACCCTGGGCATAAACAGGTGTGCACTGTGGGAGGAAGTTTTGAGCAAAATCAAGTCAAAAATTGAATTCTGGGGTGGGCAGTGGCTCACCCACGGAGGCAAACTCATACTGATAAAAACTGTGCTCTCTTCACTCCCAATTTACCAGGCCTCATTCTTGTTGGCCCCAAAATCAATCACAGGACAGTTAAACAAACTCCTGAGAGATTTTTTATGGCATGGAGGCAGGGGAAATCAGCGAAAACTCCACTTGGTGAAGTGGGAAACTGTAAAACGAGCACTCAGAGATGGAGGGCTGCAAATCAGAGATCTTGAGCAAGTGAACATAGCTCTTGGCTGCAAGATACTTTGGCACATGTTCATCGATCCTAATCACCCAGCCTGTAGAACGCTAAGATACAAGTACCTGCCTGGAGCATCGCTAAGACACCTGGAAAATGCAGTCAGAAAACGTGGAACCCAACTGTGGGAGTTGTGTAAAAGGAGCATACCAGTCTTCATTAAACACCTCTATCGAATCCCTGGAAGTGGTAGAAAGGTCAAGCTCTGGAAGGACAGAATAATGGGGAACGAACCACTTGAATCCAAGACAGAGTTCTCTGAACTGCGCAATTTGCTAAAAGAAAGAGGCATAAAACGACTTTCGGAAATCTCGGAATGGGACGAACAAGGCAGCTGGCAGGCGTGGAGCCTCAACGACATTCCAAATCATTTAAGCTAGCAAACAACCCGACTCAAAGCTGATCTGAAAGATGCAGCCCCTGTGCATCAGAACGCTGTGGATACCTGGGGATGGGGGTCTTCAGGCAAATACACCTCTGCTAAGGGATTCAAAGCTCAGCAAAGTCAACGCAAATGTATGCAACCCTCAGTCTTTTGGATGCAGGTGTGGGATGCGATGGCACTCCCAAAAATCAACTTCTTTTTCTGGATAGTCATGCAGAAAAAAAATTCTAACATGAGAAAACCTTATGAAGAGAAATTTCGCAGGGCCGCACAGATGTGTCCTATGCAAACAACACGATGAAACAATTGATCATCTATTTGTAGCATGCTCTTTCGCAGCCAAAGTATGGGAACTCGCCCTCCATGGTTTGAACAGTGCGACTCCAACAAATTTGACAGTAATTGATCTCTTCACGACATGGAAATAACATTACCCTTTGAACATCAATAGTAAGTCTCTATGGGCCAGGGTATGGATCACTATTCCAAAGTACGTGTGTTGGAAATTGTGGTTAGCTAGGAATGAACAGATTTTTAATAATGTATGTTGGACTCCGGCCACAGTGGCAGCCAAAGAAAAAGGCCTACTTCTTGAAACCTTGAGCAACCAACCGTTAAAAGATGAATCCACACTACTGCCGGTTGAAAGGAAATGGCTTGGGATTTTTGTATTTCGAAACAGAAATAAAAGTGCAGTAAGACCTCTTCAAAATCCAGAATGGAGACTAAGAGGAAAAGATGAAGAATTCCAGATTTGGTGGCGAAAACAAGGAATAACGACGATCTTCTTTGACGGAGCATCTAAAGGAAATCCCGGTACAGCAGGCGCTGGAGGGCTCATTCTCTCTCAGGATGGATCTTCCAAAGAGACCTACAGCTAGGGCTTAGGACAGCAGACCAACAATCAAGCTGGAATTCTAAGCTTGATAAAAGCCCGTCAAATCGCCAAAGAAAGAGGAATCAGAGAAATCCAAGCATTTGGAGACTCTGAAATGTTGATTAAAAAAATCCATATGGAAAACAAGTTCAATGACGTTGTCCTAAATAAGAACCTCCAAAGGCTTCGGAACATAATTCAAGAGTTTACCATCTTCAATTGCTATCATATTCTAAGAGAATCGAACAAGGAAGCTGACAAATATACCAACCAAGGCTGCACACTAACCCAGGGAGAACTCAGCATAAACAACAAAGCGCCAGTTCAAATATGTATCCCATGACAAGAGATAGAGATTGTAATAGAAACAGTAAGAAGAAATGTAATGAAGGTTGCTTTGGCTCCGGCCCAGCCTGATCTCATCTATAAATAAAAAACACTATCAATTCCAGTTAAAAAAAATAATAATAATATGAGATACACTAATTTCTATATACAAGTTTTTTTCATAAAATATAAATTATTAATGTTAAGTCATGCATATCATATTCATAAAGTTTTAGGAAAGATTACTATAAAATTATTTTCAAATATTTAATTACAAAAAAACATGTTGTATGACTCCCTTTTTAATTAAAAATTTTCATATATATATAAATAAATTTATTAAAATATGAAAACTCTCTATTAATAAATTTATTAAAATATGAAAACTCTACTCAACTCATGCAAAATAAATATCATTAATTCAAAATATATACAAAATAAGCATTATCACATTTTCATTGCATCAATTACTATATATAAAAAGTGGCTTTGAAAAGTTAAAGAAAATATAGATGGAAAAAACCCATTGAAATTTGAACGTGAAATAAAGGAAGAAAAAATGGAGTATAGGAAAACAAAAAACAAAAAAGGTTTTATATTATTAAGTTTCATTTAATTTTCACTTCCTTAAGTATCAAAATCCTTGCATTTTCAGACCTATGGATCAAGTTTAATATTATAAATAGCCACATTTTCAATTCTGAATTTTCCCTTCCACTTATGAAATTTTGTGACCAACAATAATTTAAGCTTGAGAAATTACACATTTTCAAACTATAATTTACAATAATTACTATACTCTTTTAATATGATTCTAGTATTTTTTAAATTATTTATTTATTTTTTCTATCTTATTATCAATTAAAAATAATAATTATACAAGTTAAAACTATATTTTTGATAATTTTCTATTAATTTAATAAATTGTAAATCAAATTAAATATAAATAAATATATGTTAAAAAATAATATGAATCATACCATTTCAAATCATATTTTATGATATTTTCCTATTATTTTAATAAATTTTGAACCAATTTACATGAAAATAATAATAAATAATTTTATTCTTTTGATATTATTAACATTTTTTCAATTTTCAAAATTTGTTTTTCTTTACTTTATCTAATTTAGTAAATGTTCATTCTCTATTTCATTTATTAAAGATTAATTGGAGAGGTGGGAATCATATAACTTTAAATCGTTTTTGTATTCAATAAATAAAAATAATAATGAATAATTTTTTTTTTGTTAGTTTATATGAGTCCTTAGATGATTGCCACAACTAACATGTGGTTTGAGTAGCGGCTGCACACGCCACACTAGCCCTTAATATAGCCTCGACACAAACTTTCTCAAGAAGTTTCAAACTAGTGACCTTTACACCAGAGAGTGCCTTAAAAGAACACTAGGTCTTCCCCCCATGGAAAATAATAATGAGTATTCTTAATCTTATTCTTATTCCTAGTTATCAAACTCCTTCCATTTTCAGTAAGTTTTTCAAAGTTTTTAATTACTAGCTCATATATTTGGGAATTGTTTTGACCCCCACGTGTACAAGTTTAATATTGTCCATAGCAACATTTTCAATTCAATCAATAAACCCATATGTACATGTTTAAAGTTCTTCAGTTAAATATATAAAGTGAATTTTAGCTTGAAGTTATGGAATTTTATGGCTAATGATAATTTAAGTTTGAAAAACCATACATTTTCAAACTACATTTTACAATAATTACTCTTACTATTTTAATATGATTGTCATATTTTCTAATATCACAGCCCTAACTCATAAAAAAAATGGGATTTTCCCACTAATTTGAATTCAATGCATTTCTCCTCTCCCTGTAGTATTATATATGGTAAGGTAATTGAGAGTGAAGAAAGTAAGTGATAATAATTCCTAATGTGACCACTTCAAACTCTATTAGCATGTGGGTATCTATACATTTCTTCTCAAAAACACCCTATGTTTGAATAAGAATAGTTTTCATGCACTGATATATCTTCATCTCCATGTGACCATCAAAGTAATTCTTGTAATAAGGAAAAATTTGGCCCACCCAATTATAGCCCTTTCACTATTATATAATGTGATCCATTACTATATTCAAGGCACAAGAAAGTTGGGAAGTCTTAATGTGTTAGAATTTGGAAGTATCTATCACTTATAAGTTTCGGGACATGTTAAGATGTATTTAACCATGTATTTCTTATAATTGATGCCACGTTATTAATTTTACATAAGTATCTTTGTTATTGTTTTTGGCAAACTTTATACTTTCCATTGAACACATTGACTCGTTAACCTAAAAATTACACTTTATCGTGAAATGAAAGATGGTTTTTTGGGCATGTGGTATTGATGAGTCATGGTATTGGCCCATTGTGTTGTAACAAAGCCTATTTACAAGCTAATAATATATCCATGGTTAAAAATATTATTTTATTGTAAATTTATTGAAAGTATTAAAGCCTTATTAATTTACTTTATAAAGTAAAATGGATCTTAATTTATAACTACTATTTCTATATATTTTGAATCATAATATGTATATTATGATTTTCTTTTATCCAAAAAATTATTGGTAATTTTATTTTATGACTAAAAACAAAATTACAATATAAAAAAATTGAATTTTATTATTTTTATTACTTTTAACTTTTTACTGAAACTACAACATCTACTTTATTATTATTTAATTGAGAAATGTTTACACATGCTGACAAACTTTCTTACATTACACCTACACATATCCCCTATACTCAACATATTGAGCAGACATGTAAAAATGTTGACAAAATTTCTTGCATTACACCTACACATATCCCCTATACTCAACATATTGACCACATATCCCTTATACTCAACATATTGACCATTCCCTATACTCAACATATTGACCATATTGAGCAGATATAAAATGTTGATAAACACTCCATATTACACCTAATATTATTCCCTATACTCAAATGATATTAACTATCCTCATACCAAACATATTGACCATTCCCTATACTCAACATATTGACCATATTGAGCAGACATGTAAAAATGTTGACAAAATTTCTTACATTACACCTACACATATCCCCTATACTCAACATATTGACCACATATCCCTTATACTCAACATATTGACCATTCTCTTTACATTACACCTACACATATCCCCTATACTCAACATATTGACCACATATCCCTTATACTCAACATATTGACCATTCCCTATACTCAACATATTGACCAAACTGACTAGACATGTAAAAATGTTTACAAACTTTCTTACATTACACTTATACATATCCCCTATAATCAACATATTGACCAGACATGTAAAAATGTTGACAAACTCAATCATTTTTAATAATAACATCCAAACATGTAAAAATGTTGACAAACTTTCTTACGTTGCACCTACACATATTTCCTTATTGTAGAACACATCTTATCTCAATCATTTTTAATAATAACACCTCTATACTATAGAGCACCTCTTAGCTCAATCATTTTTAATAATAACATCCAGAATTTGAAATCTTTTTTAATAAATAACACCCCTATACTGTAGAGCACCTCTTAGCTCAATCATTTTTAATAATAACATCCAAAATTTGAAATTTTTTTTTTAAAATAATGCTTTTCTTTTCTCATAATGTATTTATAGGGCAATTCTACCAAGTGTTTCCAGTCAGTACTGGAGTTAAAACAAATTCAAAAGGAAAACATTTCCAGGAAATTTAATTCAAAATGGACAATGTTGAGTTGAATGAAAAAATTGGAGCATTACCAAGATCTTAGCTTTTCTCTTATTGTTTTGTTTTAGGCTTTTATCAATAAAAAATTTGCAATGATCCAAAAAGTCTTATTTAGTTGTCAAAATATAGAAAAATGCATAAAAAGACCTGAAAAATAATGTAGAAGTTCAAAATCCAAAAATTGTGAAATTTATCAATATTAAAATCCTTTCTAAATTGACCTTAAACAAATACCTATCATTCTATTCTACTTTTTCTTTTATTTCTTCAAATTTTCAGTTCTTCTGGTACACTTTCCCTCTCTGACATGTCATAGAATTTAAAAAGCAAAGTGTGTAAGATTGCTGATTTGTCTAAGATTGAGATATTCTCACTCCCTCTATATGTCGTAAAATTTAAAAAGCAATTGAAGCATGTAAAGAGATGAAGGCTTAGTCTTCTACATGTCATTATTTCCCTGTCCTATTTGAGATAGAAATTTCGATTCAAGCTGCATTTTCAGTTTGTTATCTAGCTTCGTCTCATTTTTTTCAAGGTGCATTTTCAGTTTGTTATCTAGCTTCGTCTCATTTTTTCTATACGCATTAGGATTTTATAGATTCTAATTATGGGATTTTATTGTTTAATATGTGGGATTATTCATTATAGTTGTCTTTCTTTGAATCTTGCAATGTATGTTCATATTTTTTTTATGCTATTGGTTTTGTTTATTTATTATATGTATATAAATTTGGGGCAAGCTTATTTCTCAGTTTATGCATTCATAAATGCTTGGAGAAAGTAAATGGTCGTGAGTAAATGTTTAGTGTATTGCTTTAATTTTATGATGGACATTTATTTTCCCCAAACATTTATGAGTGCATAAATTGAGAAATAAACTTCGCCTATAAATTTGTGTAATAATTAATGCATTTTTTTTAACAAAATTTGTATAATAATTAATGCATTTCTTTTAGGAAACATTCACTTATAAAATTATTTTATTTTCCAATAAGTATAACCAATACATCACATTAAAAAGGCAACATATAAACCATATAAGGTTTGAGTTACAGCATAGGCGCGGTGTGTTTGAAGAAGACGAAGTGACAGGATACTCTAAACAAATGAAAAAGGAAAATCCTTTGGACTACATCTCTTAGCTTGTTGCCAGTTTTTTCATTCCATTGCATGGAAATGGTTGGAATTGTAATTAAGTGCAACAAAGCATGGCTTCCAGTCAACACAAGATTTCCTGATTGAAAATTTGGTGGGTTAGCAGTTTAAAGTTTAATGAATTACCAAATTAGCTATTAATGGATTAGTGAATTAATCATAATAGTAAATGAATATTTATTTATTTAAAATTTTAGAATATATATATATATATATATATATATAATTTAAAATTATAATATTATAATTTTTTTTAATTTAATAATTATATTTATAATGATAAACAAAATTACATTTTATAAACATATATATTTTAATTATATTTATAATGATAAAAAAAATTACATTTTGTAAATAAGTAATAAGTAATTGAGAATTACATTTTGCAGATACATAATTGAGAGTGGATACATAATTGAGAATGGCAATTGAAAATGTAGTGGATCTACCCAATCGAAGCAAAGTAAAAACAAAAAAATAACCAAAACCACTTGTGACCATATCAAAAAAATACAATAAAAGCTTGAGCCCACAAATCAAATGATATATATATACCAACTGTTAATGAAAAAGAAACAGTGCAAAAACATACCCACTGTTAATCAAGAAGAAACAGTGCAAGATATAAAAATCATAAAAGCTCCATACAAAATTTCCACTGTTAATAAAAAAGAAACAGTGCAAGATATGAAAACCATAAAAACTCCATACAGAATTGCCAGGATAACCCAGATAAAGCTCCAAACAAAATTTTATTTCCAGGATAACCCAGATAAAGGCTCCAAACAAAATTTCCAGGATAACCCAGATAAAGGCTCCAAACAAAATTTCCAGGATAAACCAGACAACAGAGCATATGATCAAATATCAACTTGCTAAACTCAATACCATGATTAGCCAAGAGAAATGAACTGCCCCACCATGACGTTAACATGGAGTGAAAACAATGGCTCTCTTAGATCGGAAAGGAAAAAATTTCCTTCAATATGCTGATAGCTCAATGAATAAGGCAAAGCCACAGAGAAGCGAGTCAAATAAACCAATTCACAACCATTTGAGACAGCATAAGAGGCTTTGGCCTTCTGAAAATAGTTGAGTGTTCACCAACGCCTGGCCCCATAACCAGTATCCACGACTCAAACAAGAGCTAGATTTTTCTTCAAAACATCCATAATAGAAGAAAAATCTGCTTTTACTGGAAAAGGAGGGTTTGCATATGTGCATTTCATGTCAGGAATGGCTTTTGAGTGATAGTCAATCTTGGATTGTGTAAACTTCAGCCCATGAGCAGTACTGACAACAACGGTCCTGTCATTAAGCCCAATAATACCCTTACTTCTGAGCTTTGTCAATGCTGCAAGAGCCACTCCAGTATGAGGGCATATAAACATACCTTTCAGATCTGCCAGAGCTGCAGCATCCATCAACTCCTCCTCGGTAGCCTCCTCGACTATTCCATCTGAATTCTTCAATGCATAAACAGCTCGATCGATTGACACGGGATCACCAATCTGTATAGCAGATGCGAAGGTGGAATTGGCAGTCACAGGCTTAAATTCATTCCACCCAGACTTATAGTACAAAAACAGAGGATTGGCATTGGCAGCCTGTGCACAGACAAGGCGAGGAATATCATTCACCAGGCCCAGCTCCTTGCACATCTGGAACCCCTTATAAAAGGCATAGATATTACCCAAGTTCCCGCCGGGCACAATGACCCAATCTGGCACCTCCCAATCAAACTGCTGCAGGATCTCGATCGCTGCAGTCTTCTGCCCCTCCAACCGCAGACTATTGAGCGAATTTGCTAGATAGATCGGCAACTCTGCAGTCACCTCCCGTATCAACCTCATACACCCATCGAAATCAGTATCGAGACTGAGCACCAACGCACCATTGGCAATAGGCTGCACTAACTGTGCAATCGAGATGCGATTTGCAGGCAGAAAGACAATAGCAGGTATCCCTGCAGCAGCACAATATGCTGACAGCGCAGCCGAAGTATCACCAGTGGAAGCACAACCCACACCAACAACGGGCTTATTCATCTTCTTAAGCCTATTTACCTGACTAACTAGCACTGTCATCCCCAGATCCTTAAAACTCCCTGTGTGACTGTTCCCACAGTGCTTTACCCACAGATCATTCATGCCCAATATCTCTTTCCCATACCTCTCAGCCCAGAACAGATTAGAATTCCCCTCAAATGCACTAACAATGTGATCATTATCTATTTCAGGCAGAACCCATTCTTTTTTACTCCAAACACCTGACCCATAAGGCCAGGTGGTCTTTCCTACTCTAGAATCAAAGAGGTTTCTCCAGTATTTGCCATCATGCCTTTTTAAAGCATCCATGTCGTGCTGGACGTCCAGCAGGGCCCCGGATCGACTCCTGTACACGACTTCGTCAAGCGAATACTCTTCTTCCGTCTTGGAGCCTGAACAGAAGGGTATATATTTCGCAGAGAAACCCTCGCTCACACCGGTGCCAAGAACCCTAGCTTCTTCCCTGATATTCTGGTCACTATGCCTCCTCCTCCCGCTCGTGTTGTTGCTTTCATGGGGCGCTGATTTGGCTTCTGGCTCAAGGTCTGCTGAGACCGCTTGTGGTTCGGCGCGCGCAGAACCAGGGTTTCTAAGGTTAAAGGTTCTGATTTTCGGGCCTGGGTTGAGCCATCTTTGCCTGTGCTGAAAACCCACTTGCCGCCCTAAATTGTACTGAGAACCCATTTGCCATTCTTGACTGGATTGAATGCCCACTCGCTTATTTTGGAGAAACGATGCTCCCTGTAACATTGCCGAGTTTGCCATAGCCATTGAGAGCAAATCCAACCGGGAATCGTAAGTCTCTCAAAAGTGAAAACAATACGAAGTAATATATATTATGATTTTAAATTTTTAATAGTTTGTATATTGTTTGATCAAAATATATATATATATATATATTTTTTTTAATTTACTTTTTCTATTTCAAAACTATTAAAAATTAATTTATCGAAGAAAGAGTATGATGCTAGAAATTCTTTTTTAGAAAGTATTTAAAGAGAACTTATTTAGGAAAAAGTAGTTTCAAAAGTGATTTTAAGTCAATTTTTACCTTCTTTTTTACGGTAAAAAAAAACGATGTTATCATTAATATTATTGCTATTTCCATGATAGTGTTAAATTCAAAATTCCTCATCTTTTCAAAATAGTGTGATTTTCATTCAATTTTATATTTTCTTAAATAAAAATGATCAATATTATTATTATTTTGCAACAATATTATTTAATTTATGAAACAATGTTAAGATATTTTAAATCAAATTACATATTACGAATTATATTGATATAATTGTTGGAGATATTGGGATTGATGTTAAATGGCAATATGGCTATGAAGGCAAATTCAAACAAACCCAAGGTAAGACTCAACACAAACTCTAGAGATGAAGACTCAAGACTCAAAACTGATAAGTGATGAAGATGAAGGCAAGACTCAAGATAAACTCAAGTGATGAAGACTCAAGATTGATGCAGTGATTAAGTTCAGATAGTGAAATACTACAAGGATCAAATGATGAAAGGCAAAGACAAGAAAATTTTATCACGACGGTATTAGAAAATGTGTCACGCCCAGAGTAATGTGTGTTGCATAACAGAGGACACGCATTATAATGCAGTAAATTGTAACAAGGGGCATGTTACAGTGTTGAATGAAAGTTTCTTTGCAGAACTTTGTATCTCAAAGTATACAATAACATCAATCTACAGTATTTGCAATAAGCGTAAGGCCTGAAAACTTGATATTTTCATTAAACATTAACAATGGTATATATGTTGAGGTTACATTTATAAGAAGACACTAATATGTGCAATAATATGGGTTGAAGTTACAATTTTTAAATCATATAGTGCAATCATTATTGTTGGCTCCCATTATATTATTTTTTCAATATTACAAACAACATTTTATCTTGACTTGATCTTCAAGTTCAGAATTGAAGACATAAGCCATAAAGAATCTTGGAATTCCAAAAGGCACCACTTCACTTCATATTCCTACATGGAATACAAGCAGTGAACAAGCCTTGCTTATAAAAGATACAATTTTGAATTAAAGCCTAGTTAGAGAATTGAACATTTTGTATGAGAGAGTTCATGAACAACCTAGCAAGAAGAGAAATGACTTGAATTGGATCATTATATTTTTTGTCATCCATATCGATGCATTTGGAATGGAAAAAGTGGAGGAATCAACTCACTGGACCGTTTTTACCGGCGCGACTGATCCAGGTGGATATTGGTGGCCACCCGCCTATTCTACTTGTGGCCCCACCATTATTTCTTCTAGTTTTTTAGTTTCCTTAGTTATAGCACAGTTTACTATTTTTAGCATTTTTTTCGGGTCCTAAACTTCTGGAGCCATTTTTAGGCCCTAAACGGCGTTTTTTTGGCATCACTTCTTCGGCTAATATGTCTGTACCAGACTTGATTCGCTTAAAGGAGTATTTGCTTAACGAAGTCATGTACAGGAGTATTCGCTTGTCAAGCGAATACTCTTGACAAGTGAATACTCTTGTACACGAATTCGTTAAGCGAATACTCTTCTTCGTCAAGCGAAGTAAACTTTGGCATTCCCATATTTGAGGGCCAAATAGATGCAGACATCGTAGATAGATGGTTGAATCTATTAGAAGGATATTTCTCAGTTCATGACTTTTCCGACCGGGAGATGATTATTTTTGCACTCCTCAAAGCTACCACCCATGTCAAGGACTGGTGGGAAACCTACTGTGAGAAAAAGGACGAGGGGGAACCCTCTCTGTTCTCGGTCGTACCCACTTGGAATTTTTTTCTGAGACGCCATCAAGGAACAATATTGTCTCGTGGTGAGCTATGAGGACAAGTACATACAATGGACTACGTTGCGGCATCAAAGGGGTCAAGATGTACATGAGCTGACGAATATGTTCCATACCCTGCGCACAAAGTTGGATATCAAAGATTCAAAGAAAAATTTGGTGTTGAAGTACCGCAGTTGTCTGCATAGATACATTCAGGAGGAAATGGAGTTCTTCGACATCTCCTCGCTTGGTACAGCATACCGGTATGCTGCCAATATTGAGCAGAAATTCAAACAGAAGAAGTGAGACTTTGGATCTGTGAACCAAAATCAAGGGAAAGGTGCCCCCAAACTGTAGAACAAAGGACAAAGCCAAGGCATGGCGGCCCAAGATAACCTACCAAGCAAAGAACAACACCAGAAACCGAAGAAGGACACGAGAAAGTGGTGTGAGTTCCACAAGAGCTCTGCTCACAACACAAGTGAGTGTTGGGCCAAGCAGTCACTAGTGGCCGAGATGAGGGCTTTTGAATCAGATGCATGCTCCGACTCTGAATCATAACCTGATAAGGGGAATGACAAAGGGAAGCATATTATTGATGCGGAGCCCAACGCCGTCGTGGCCACTACAAAGAACCAGAAGGAGGAACCGGAAGATCCAGAGGAGGAGCATCTCTTCCACTCTTAGATGTGGGTAAAGGGTTCCCCGCTATAGTTCATTGTTGACAGTGGGAGACAAAAGAATCTCATTTCAGTAGAGGTCGTGAAGCGTTTGGGCTTGTCGACCATAGCACACCCACAGTCGTACACCATCGGGTGGCTTCACCAAGGACGAGATCTCTATGTCAGCCAACAGTGTCGCCTTCCCTACATCATCAAGCCCTTCACAGATGAGGTATTATGTGACATTTCTCCTCTTGATGTTTGTGATGTATTATTAGGCCAACCATACTTGTGGAAGTGACACGTTGTGTATGAGTGCTCGCCTCGCATTGTTATTGTTACTTTAGGCAATAAGTTGTACAGGATACCAGAGGTACCACCGCCTATGGCTATCTCTTTGGTTACTGCAAAACAATGCAGTGAGCTCATTTCCAAAATCGGGAAATTTGTTTTCTTGATGATCCACCCCCAAGGCAAGAAGAAGATTGTGGCCACAACCTCCAGACAGGGCTCCTCTGCATGACAACAACAAATGGACAAGGTCGTAGAGGAGTACGGGGATATCTTCACCTCACCCACAAGGGTGCCTCTGCACTGTTAGGTCAAGCACCCCATCGATCTAACCCCAGGTGTGTCGCTGCCCAATGGACCAATCTATTGGCGTTCTGTTCTGGAGAATGATGAAATGAAGAGGCAGATTTAGGAGCTACTACAGAAAGGTCACATCCAGCCGAGTTCATCGCCCTGTGGGAGCCCGATCGTGTTAGTGCAGAAGAACGATGGGACTTAGAGACTCTGTATTGACTATCGGGCGCTGAACAAGATCACTGTCCGCAATAGGTACCCGATCCCACAGATTGATGACCTTCTGCATCAACTCAAAGGGGCGAAATATTTCAGCGAGATCGACTTGAAGTCTGGGTATCACGAGGTACCAATCGAACCCTCTGATGTGTGGAAGACTGCCTTCAAATCCAAGGAGGGCCTTTTCGAATGGCTAGTCATACATTTCGGATATACGAATGCTCCCGAAACGTTCATGAGGCTGATGGACGACATCTTGCAGCCATTCACCAACTCATTTCTAGTAGTGTACTTGGATGACATCCTAAGCTTTAGCCGGACTTGGGAAGAGCACATCCACCACATCCGACAGGTCCTCCAAACACTGCGACAACACAAGTTGTGTGCCAATTTGGAGAAGTGCACTTTTGGCATGACCCAGTTTCAGTATTTGGGATACATTATTAATGAACGGGGGGTGCATGTGGATCCAACCAAGATCCAAGTAATTTAGGATTGGCCAGCCCCAACCACTCTAGCAAAGCGTCGCAGATTTTTGGGTCTTGCTCCAATGGACTACGTTGCGGTAGCAAAGGGATAAAGATGTACATGAGCTGACGAATTTGTTCCATACCCTGCGCACAAAGTTGGGTATCAAAGATTTAGAGAAACATTTGGTGCTGAAGTACCGCAGTTGTCTGCACAGATACATTCAGGAGGAAATGGAGTTCCTCGACATCTCCTCGCCTGGTATGGCATACCGATATGCTGCCAATATTGAGCAGAAATTCAAACAGGAGAAGCGAGACTTTGGATCTGTGAATGAAAAGCAAGGGAAAGGTGCCCCCAAACTGCAGAACAAATGACAAAGCCAAGGCATGGTGGCCCAAGATAACCTACCAAGCAAAGAGCAACACCACGAAGCTGAAGAAGGACACGAGAAAGTGGTGTGAGTTCCATAAGAGCTCCACTCACAACACAAGTGAGTGTTGGGCCAAGCAGTCACTAGTGGCCGAGATGAGGGCTTCTGAATCAGATGCATGCTCCGACTCTGAATCATAACCCGACAAGGGGAATGAAAAATGGAAGCATATTATTGATGCGGAGCCCAACGCCACCGTGGCCACTACAAAGAACCAGAAGGAGGAACCGGAAGATCCAGAGGAAGAGGAGCGTCTCTTCCACTCTCAGATGTGGGTAAAGGGTTCCCCGCTACAGTTCATTGTTGACAGTGGGAGCCAAAAGAACCTCATTTCAGTAGAGTTCGTGAAGCGTTTGGGCTTGTTGACCACAGAACACCCACAGTCATACACCATCGGGTGGCTTCACCAAGGACGAGATCTCCGTGTCAGGCAACAGTGTCACCTTCCCTACAGCATCAAGCCCTTCACAGATAAGGTATTATGTGATATTGCTCCTCTTGATGTTTGTGATGTATTATTAGGCCAACCATATTTTTGGAAGTGACATGTTGTGTATGAGTCCTGGCCTCGCATTATTATTGTTACTTTAGGCAATAATTTGTACAGGATACCAGAGGTACCACTGCCTGTGGCTATCTCTTTGGTTACTGCAAAACAATGCAGTAAGCTCATTTCCAAAACTGGGAAAAAAAATTTCTTGATGATCCACCCCCAAGGCAACAAGAAGATTGTGGCCACAACCTCCAGACAAGGCTCCTCTGATCCTTTATCTCTACTTTTCACTATTTCACTACTGTAATTGAAGAATAACCAGCAGTAACAATTTGCTTTTAATGATACACTTTGACATCTGATACACTTTAACCCTGAATCTTCACCCTAAGGTAACAGTGAAATATGATTTCTTCATGTGATTTTACTGCTCTTTTACCTGTGAAATTTACATTAGATCTATGAATTCTTGCCACTGTTGAGCTGTGGGGATATTTATATTCTTCAATTTTCTATAGCTTTCATCAGCTTCTGTGTACTTAGAAAAATTTGGCTTTACTATGAACATGTGCTTAATTTCATTCTCCAGCAAGAACAAATTCTCAAAATATTGAAGTACTACTTTGCCACTTGGAGACCCTTGAGGGAAAGGTTTGTTAGCCTGCTCTTTAGCATGGGCTCTAATCTTTTGGTCATAGTCCTTCTATGGCATTAACTTTTCATGCAATGCATGGATATCTGGTAAACCTGCTTGTGACAATACTGTGTATTTGGCCTCAAATTTGGTGATAGCCAATTTCATATCTTTGCATCTGTCCTCCAAATTATTCATCATGTTTCTCTTATTCAGGACTTTATTGATTTGAAGGATGGCCTTTGTCCTGTCAGAAATTTTCAATTCCTCTAATACTTTCCTGTTTTTACTATTCAAAAATGATATGAGTTGAATTGCTTGTGGTGGTTTGTCACCAAGTTCCTTCTTTGTTTTGTCAATTTCTGCTAAGGCAGCTTGTAGCAGATCTTTTTGCTCATATATTATCTGAATAGAAGGCCATTGTGAATGAATGTCTTTAGTGATTTTTGTCCACAAATGATTTTTGATGTAGGCAACTTGATCTGTGAGATTTACTTCCTTTTGAAGAATTTTAACCTGTTCCTGTAATCTGTTGGCCCTCTGTTCATGTCCTTTGGAAGTGATTAAGGCATCTCTGTTGGATGTTTCCAGATTTTTTATGGTGCTTTTTAAACTGATTATCTCTTTATCTTTTATGGACATATCTTCCATAGCCTTAACTATGGCAGTTGTTTCCCCTGTTGTATTTATCTGTGATGTTGATGAAGAAGTGGCAGAGATGTCTTTAGAAGTAATTGACACTGCAGTTTCCAATACTCCTTTCGGTGCCAAATGTTCTGCCAATGTTGAGGGAACAGTTGTACTTACAGTTGGAATAACTGTAGGAATTTGTTGAGCTTTCTTCAAATTTTCATTTTCTTGCATCAAAACTTCTATTTGGTTTTCCATCTCCTTTATTTGGGTTGTCATTTTTAGAACCAATTGACTCAATTCATCATTTTCAGCTTTTTGTTGAAGGATCTCCTTATCCTAGGGATGTTCACTTTGAGGCAATTTCAGTGGCCTCCTTAGAGCGGCTATGTCTTCATTTTTCTGTTGAATTAAAGCCTTTGCAACTTCAATGTTAGTTGGATCAGCTCCTGCTTCAATCACCAAGTCTTCCAATGCTTTGATTCTCAATCCATTAGCATGCAATGATGCTTTGTCCAATTTCATTTGATTTTGCAGATTTTTCACTGTCTTCTGAAGTTTGACAGAGCTCATTGTTTTGTTGACTATCTTTGAATACAACATCTCTGTATTGCTTCTATGGAATTCTATTTGATCTAATTCATGGATAGCATCTGCATCTACTTCCAAATCGGTATTTGAATAGTCTTCCACTGACTTTGGATCAGCCATTGTAGGCTTCAAAAATGACATTACCAATTTGTTAGAAGAATAATCAAAAGCAGAGAGAAGTCTATCTTTATTTCCAGGTTTCTCTTTGAGAAACTAGGAATATACTTCATTCTTTATTTCTTCATTCTTCTCTCTGATTTGTCTGAATTTGATCTGGATGTCTGACTCTCTATTATCAGTTGCCTTTGAGGAAGAAGGAATTTCTACATCAGTTTGTTTTTCAACCATCACTGTATCTTTATCATGTATTTCAAATTGGCTCTGTTGAAGTTCTCTGAGTGTTTCAGTTACTATCACTGTTGCCTCATCTTCAGTTTCATGACCATTATTATTGTCAATTTCCATTGCTTTATCTTTCTCTTTAGTAGTTAATTTGGTTCTCTTGCTATAGGAGGTTTTAAATTTCTTGCCCGTGATGGTTTCTGCAATGTAATTAACCTCTTCTCCGCCTCTTTTGTGAGATACCTCTGCTTCTTTATCAATTGTAATCACCTGCGCATTATTCACCTGTGTTTCTTGTGTATTAACATTCTACATTACCTATGCATCATCATCAATCAAAGTATTCGGCTCCCATTCATTCTAATTGGCAAATTTCTCAATTTGTGGCTTTGACTCATGTAGGAAAGGAGTCAACTTGCACTTTACCCTGATAGTGCTCAAAATACCCTGAAGGTCATAACTCCACATGAAGCTTTCTTGGAAATTGTATTCTTTTACTTTGACAATTATCTCTTTCATAGCTTCTCTGTTGTTAACTATAAATGGTCCAATCTGATTCTTGAGTTTAAATTGAGTTTTCTTCCTGGAGGCCATGAAATTTATTGCATCAGCATTTAGGAATTGCCTTAAATATTCTAAGGCAAATATTCTTGCAGTTACAAACCTTGGTAGTTTGTATGGAGCCAAGAGTGCACCATAAACTCTAAATTCTGTGTGATTCCTGTATAAATACCAATCCCCTGTTTTACAGTTCTCAGACAACTGTAAAATCCCCCTTGTCTCTTCATTTATTCTTGGAGTTTCAGCTTTATTCAACAAGTTCATAGCTGGTATTATGAACAGGTCATTGAAATCTGTGTAGTTGTACTCACTGCTGTATTTTCTTAAAATAGATGTCCAGAATATTACTGAAAGTAATTTCCCTTCTATATCCATTTTCTGAAATTCAATAGGGAATTTTTCTACTTGATAATACAAGAAAATATGAAGTACATATGATGTATATCTAAATACCCCCTCCTCTGGTAATTTTGTCAATTGGTAGTGCATGTTTTCAGCAATAACCTTAGCAAAATTGAAGATTATGGATGGAAACTGGCCAGGAGTCAATGTGGATAGAAAACCCAAGATAGAAGCATCAGTGAATTCATCATTGTCATATCCTAGTATGAATGACAGCATGGAGACAATTTTTCTTGTATTTTCAGGAAAATCAAATGTATCATAGGGTGGATTTACTTTGGGGACATCAACATGATTTGGCCAAAAGGTCTGAAAGATATTGAACCTGGTAGGGAAATCTAAATCCAAGTAAAGTTGGGTCAAATCCTTTATTGACAGTGAAACTGAATTAGGATCATGGTTCATTTGCAACATGGAATTAATGGACTCGGCATTGATATAGAACATGACTTCCCTGTCTTTATTAATAATACATCTCTGATCCGGGAGGTAATGCAACTGACATAGTCTGACAAAATCAGGGACCTGATGAGTAAGAGGAACAACATATTTTGGCAAATTGAAATCCCAAACGGGCAGATCATTTTTACCTTTCTCTACAAAGTTCCCAAAACACCAATTATGGACTTCTAACAGGTTGAATTCAATAGAAGGGTCAAAGATTTTATAATCAACATCAATCAGTGAACTACTTTCTTGAGAAGTTATAGGAGGTTGAACAGGTTTAACAACTTCAGTAGTCTCAGCAGTAAGTGTAGGAGTAGGCTTATCAAGTTTAGAAGGCTCAGGCTGAGGTAGCTTGCTAGACACATTTCTCTGGGATTTTGGGCCTCCGGACTTGGGAATGACTTGTTTCTTGGTCATTTTGGATGAACAAAGCAAGTTTAAACAGTTTGTTGAGTTCATTTTTGGAAACAAGGGGTGTTTGAGGGACTTTTTGACAAAATTTGAATTCTAAGCAGGGTTCTGGATGATAAAAAGAGTTTTATATGCACGAAGGATGGTTAAGATCAAGTTCAGCAGTGAAAATGATCTGGGAATGGCTAAAAACCTGCTAAAATGGAAAATGTGGATTTCTGGAGAAAATTTGACAGAGTTTCCCCTGTATTTTGGAGGTTTTAGACTTTTTAGGATGGACAATTCAACTAAATTTTAAGATATGGCAATTTAATAGATGAATTCTCCTTTGAAATTGAAGTTTTATGGATAGGATTGACAGAAAAAATACCTTCAAAAGATATAATTGCGGTTGAAAAAGTTTGTAGCTGCGTCACAGTCTTCAATTTTGGTGAATTTGGCTATCAGAGGTTATGGAATTCTCTGTGAGTGAATTTCAGAGAACAATGGTTGTTTGAATGGCTACTGGATCACAAGCAGCTTCGAAAATGGTGAAAATAGGTGAAATGCGATGGAAATGAGGCTCTGCGAAGGTTTCTCAATGGTTTACTGGCAAATGCGATGAAAAATGGTTAAATTTTAATGCATTAAACCTTAGTCTAATCACTTTACAATCACATTTATTGCAGGAATGGCGGGAGCGGTTTTGGATTTGGCTTGGGCGGTTTTCGCGTAGCTCTGAGGTGGTAAGTGGAAATTCACTTTTTGCACGCGATCCAATCAAATTAAGACGTCGGCAAGGGGCGGTATGGGAAAACAACTCATATCGCGTAATTTTTTGGAAACATGAGTCGAGCATTTTGATCGCGCAATATGGGATTAGCGCCGTTGGATTAGAATTTGAAAAGCGAACGGTCAGGATTAAATGAAAAGATGCAGGGTAATGGGAGTGCAGCCGAGACTTTAAACGCTGATCGTGGATCTGGTGAGTGGCAGATCAACGGTGGTTGTTAAGCGCGATGGGCTGTGGTGGGGACGGGGACTGGAGCTATCGGGTATAATGTGGATCGTCAGATCTTAAAGTTAATGAAGATCCAACGGTTGATAATTAACACGATGGGGGAAGGGTAAAGGTTGTCGCGCAGTGGATGAGGATCGTTGATTTGCAAAGGAATGATCGTACGACTTTTACGCTGCACGATAGGGAATTATAAGGGGATGGGAATTGTTCATCGCGTTCGACGAGAACCGTCAGAGTAAAAGGGTTGGAATGATCCGAGGGCTGAAATTAACCCCTATAATGAAAAAGAATTTGGGGAAATTTATGTACAAAACAGAGTTTATTCAATGAAAAAAGTGGTCGGGAGGGGTATTCAGGACTTTATCCAAGGTTAAAATCGGCAGTAAAGGGATATATATCGGGGAGAAAGAGTTATATTATAGTTTTATCTTTGGGTTAAGGAAGTCGAGAAAGGGAAATAAACAAAGGGATGAGTTTTTTCTTTGAAGTTTAGTTTAAACGAAACTTCGGTATTTTTGTTTTAAACACATAATTAAACATGTTTAAAAAAAATTTGAATGTTTTTATTATACAGTTAATTAAATCAGAATGATTTAACAATCATAGGGGGCGGGATATTTATATAATGATATATTTAGCCAAAGGGGGTATAATGTGGATTTTTTATTTAAACATGTGGAAATAAATAACTTTGGCTAAAGTTATATTAATGGGTTTTTGGAGTTATTTTGTAAAAGGGAATTATATAATATAGGAAAAAGTTATTCTATAGGGAGTTAATAGATAAGTTAAAATTAATATGAAAATGAGACAATGTATAGTCAAAATACATTAACATAACCAATTAAAATGAAGTTTAAAGGCAAATTTGCATCATAATCACTTCAATTTATGATAAAATGTAATTTTGAGGGTTTTATGTTTTAATGTGATGTGAGAAGTTAATCAAATGGGAATTAGAGTATCTTTAAGTAAAACTGAAGTTTTTACTTAGCATTATTCAGGGAAATGAATGCATGAATAGAATAAATATGTGATTTTGAGGGATTAATATAGACATTTAACACTTTTAACTAATCCGCCATAGAGCCTTGGGTCCGGTCCCAACAAAAGTCAACAAAATGTTGAGTCCGGTCCCAACAAAAGTCAACGAAATGCCTTGAGTCTTTCTCACTGATAGCTTAGAATGTTTAATCGCTATGAGGAGGGAAAGTTAGTAATTTGCAGCCCTGGTGAATAATATTTACATTGATGCTTCTCACCATCTTCTACCTACCCAATTTATCATGCTAACATTTTTTCTTCCATCTTTGATTAGGTGCATTTGAACTAGCAACATTTCAACATTTATTCTTTTTGAAAGCAATAAAACTATCTAGTTCTACACTTATTTCATCCATGAATCCAAATTAAACTGTTGGATTCACTTTTATTCCCTGTCTAACTACTGAATTGTCATGATTAAACTGTATGACAATTCTTATTCACTATCTACAACAATTGAAATTCAAACATGACAAGTCAAGATTAAACTGTTTAATTCATCATGGACTATGGCATTTATTGACACTGCCATAGTCACTGCAAAAAGGTAAAAGTAGTGGCATTTGGTCTTGCACACTTTCATATTTTATTTATCTTTTTCTTTTGAGATCTTTTATTTTTTCTAAGTCCTTTGATTTTTCTTTTAAGACTTTTTACTTTCTTTTTTATTTTTTATTTTTTTATTTTTTTACGAAATATGGAAATACAACTTGCAAAAAGAAAAGTATGTACAGATTTACAAGATTACCATCAGTCAAGTCAAAATTATGAATCCTATATTTATAGGTTACTAACAAGTTGTACTGACAACCCCATCATATGATGGCCATCCTTGGCCTACCTATTGTGCGTGTATAGAAACATCTAGAAATCCTAATTTCGATACGAGTTGTGCAAAGGCTTGAGTATAGCACTCATGAAACCTCAAGGGTAATTAGACGAGGTTGTATAATACCCCGAGTCTGCGAACCCAACTCTCGAAATTGGCTCATCCACCAAGGGCTGAGGTGGAGGATTCGTCCAAATCGAAACATCTGCATATGAGTACATTGAATAATTGAAGGCGTCTTCCTCCATGATGGCAGGGGATGGATAATAGATACAAAGTCAAACCCTAAAAAAACTGTTACAGAAACCACCGGACAGATCGCCTTAGAAAAGATATGAGTTATCAATAATCTGCTTAAGCATAGTGGTATCCTCAAGGATGATGCAAAAAATCCAATGCCACCTTACAGGTATCAAGACTAGACCCTCGATACCCTTAACTAGAAAACCCTAGCCTTTATTTAACTCTTGCAGTAGCACAAATCTGTGCATAAAGGCCTCATCCTCCCAAATTTTAAACAATTGCTAAAACTGTCCAATACTCAATCTATTGCAAACATAATTAAGTTATTAATGTATTTTTTTTATTAAAAATATATTTTTCATATTAACAATTTAATTAATAACTAGCATTTTACATTTTTTTTGTTGCAATGATGAGATAAAGTAAAATTGTTAATATGTTAATGATGATATAAAGTTAAATTGCTAATAGGTTATGGTTGCAAAGATTACTTCAATTGATAATATGTCAATTTATTTTAATTTTTTAAAATTATATTCAAGCTAGTTTTTATTTTCAATTTTAATCAATTTATTTTAAATATTTATAATCTTTCAAAAATATTATTATTTTAGAACATTAATTGGATTTATTTTAATTGATTGGAAGAAATGATTGGTATTCCTGGAACTCCAATTTTTGCAAAATTAGAAATAATAAATGACAGAATGAATTTTGATGTAATGGCTTCAAGCTTTATTGTTAAAAATGAATAATCTTTCATTAAGTGAAAAATGTAAAATATATAAATATAATCATTTGTTTTGAAATAAAGTTTCAAGAATTTAATTATCAATAATTAATTATTAAATAAATGATAGAGATTTAAAAATTTATATTTATCTGAGTAATTATACATTAAAAAGTTTATATATTGTTTTTTAGTAAGCTATAGTTAAGTTGTTTTTTTGTTTTTTTTAGTAAACTTGAGAATGTGTTAATTAAGCCATATTATCTAACAATTTAATTTGAATGACTGCTAATTATATTATTTTATTTTTAATGGTAAGATCTTTTCTTTCGCAATTTAGTTCTAATTCTTTTTTGTTTTATTGCCAAAAATAATACTTCGGCTCGTAATATCTTTATCTTTGACAATATCTTTAAAAAAATTCTTGATCTTTTCTTTCGTAATTTAGCTCTAATTCTTTTTTGTTTTAAGGCCAAAAATAATACTTCGGCTCGTAATATCTTTATCTTTGACAATATCTTTAAAAAAAGCCTTGTAATTACCAAAAGGTTAGTTCGATAGCTGGCAGTTGATACCCACTCCATTCAAAATTCGGAGGTATATCTCTTCTGGTAGTTCGATAGCTGGCAGTTGATACCCACTCCATTCAAAATTCGGAGGTATATCTACATAAGAGATTTTACCAGCAGGAGTGACAATGTCAAATATATTTCTCAATTAACTGGTTGACTATATTTCGGCACAATTTTCTTACCAGTAAGTCACAAATTTGGCAATCCAATTTTCTCGATGGCAAAGAGCAACCAATCGAATCAATCAGTTACATTGGGGCCCTTGGGCCTATACTTTGCTTTTAAGGGCCTGAAGGAACCAAATTTCTCGACTGCGAAACCAACCACTCAAATCGATCAGTTACATTATGATTATACTTGCCTTGAATGGCAGGAATTGAAATCGTATTATTAGATACTAAGGATTCGGGTATTGAGAGCCCTCCCAGGTCAGTGAGGTCAGAGCCACCCACACAGAAATATTTTTACCCTGAAATTGTCATGCGCCATGAAGCTTCGAACCCTGCAAGGCTTTTCAATTGATATGTACTTCATATAAAGAACACCCAAACCCTAGGTGTGTTTGTACCTGCTACCTTTTTGCAAGGGAGCGTAAACGTCTTTCTGTCTTTTTAGCTGTTCATAATGGATCTACAGTGTTTTCTTTGCAACTATGTTCACAAAGAATCTCGAGTATATATTTCCCTCGTCAACAATTTGCTAATTCCTTCCCTCCAGTTCAGTGGAGGGGGCTCATTTCGTACTTCTCTCTTTCAGCGCTTTGTACCCGGCCTTGTGATTTTAACTTTTAGTAGGTTAATATTTTCTCCCGTTACTAATCTGCATTGCTGAGGGAGCACCATGACTCCTTGTTAGGAATACGGTATCTTGTTTGATTAGATTACGGGAAAGCAAATCCTGCTTTGAGCCATAGTCTTGCTGCAAAAATTCGTGTAGGTAGAGAAATCTGACACCAAGTAGGGAATTTGTGGTTAAAATCACTTAAAACTCCGTAATATCCTTTACCTGTTGCATTCAGTACACAGGCTTTAAGAATAAATATATATTCCACCAGTTCATATTTTCTCATTACAAGAAGTCATCTGTGTGTTGCTATTCAGTACACAGGCTAAGTATCATATTTGTATGTTTCAAAAGTTTCATATTTTCTCATTATGACAAGAAGTCATCAGTGTCACATTTGTATGTTTCAAAAAGTTAATATTTTTTCATTACAACAAGAACTCAAACTCATAACCTCCGGATCATGGAAATAAATCCTCAACCAAAAGACCACGAACATGACCGTGGTCTTCGGCGACATACCCACTATTGCTACTTGTTCACTCAGGTGGCAAACGCAGAACCATTTGTATTTCAACAAATATTCATCCATCTATATTTTCATAGAAGCAGCCATATGTGCAGTAGAAAGCTTCATAATGTCATTGACAGATAGCGAGTACTCCCATATACATTTATTTCAAACGCCTGGTTCAGGCAAACCAAAAAATTACAATGGGAGGCTGCAAACACGGTGAAAAACTTGCATACCATCGAGTTTTCAAGACTAGTAGTTTCAGTGGTTTCACACCTTGACATGATCGTTACTCGTAATCTCAGAAAATAAGCATTTCCTTCACTACAAAATCCCATAGTGTGGCAACCATATTATAGCCTTCATGTAAACTTGCATTTCCCAGAATCTTCAAAAAGAAAATCCTATTGAAATTTGTTTCGACATAAGTCAACCATCACATAGAACATCCTTCCATCTCTCAGAACTGTTCCAACGCAAAACACTCTTTGGGTACTACGGTTGAGGAGAAGAGAAGACAGTAACTTCGCAGAAGACCTATCGATCATCAATTCTTGCTTCAAATATTGAAAATTTTCTTCCCTCTACATCTGCTTATTCAATCTTCTTCATTAAACCATTAATTCCACCACTTCCAAGCTCATAGCCTTTCATTTAACCATTAAAAGCAAACAAACCGACAATGTCCTTTCAGTGGTTTGCAATATGCACAGGACTTTTAATCTTCATAGCACCAATTTACAAGATGGAAGACTTTAAAAAATCTACAGTGCGAACCAGAAAGCTGTATCCACCACAACACCATTTATAAACAAAAAGGGGCTTTCCATTGACCTTGGAATTTGTATTTTGAAACCTCTGATTGAGCAAAGTTCTGCTCTATGGACATTCATACATGGTACATATCTAATATACAAGAATTGGTTCAACAGAATGACGCCATGTCACTTCAAGAAAGCACCACTCCCATTAACTTCCAAAACTCAGAGAATGGAATCAAGATAGTAATTCATGCGTCGGCGGTTGAACTCGAGAAGACTTCCGTATGTTCGATCAGCCACCCCAACAAAAAATGCTTCAGTATCGGGGCTGAATGAAATTCCAGCAACCTCCCCAAAAAGATCGATTTCCTGGCTCTTAGTATAATCCTGCCTGGTGTCATATAGATGCACAAAATCGGCTGGCTCTGCCATGGCCATAAACCGGCCATCTGATGAAAACCGTATCGATCTTATAGCACCCATTCGACCCTTTAAGACAGCTAGGGAAGATGAAAGCTTCCTAACGTCCCAAAGTCTGCAGGTGGTGTCCTGATTTCCCGTAGCCAAAATATAACCATCTGGATGCCAGGCAGCTGCAAAAGAGTAATCCAAATGACCTCTTAGAGTTCCCACGGTCTGCAGAACACCAATCACAATTATTGAAGTCAATGTATTGAACAAAAAATAGCGACTAGCCGAGACAAGAAAACAAGCAAACAAGCTATATATGAGTTAAGCCATATCATATTTTCCCGATGAAATAGAAGGCATCTGAGTGATGAGGCTTTGATAATTTTGACACTAACTGGCCACTAAAACAACTAGATCAAACCAACCAACTTCACTAGATAACACCATAGTACTTACGAGGTAGAATCCACCATACACAACTTTCATAAAATGCTTATACTGTGAAAACATACCTTTCCAGTCTTGCAGTCTGCAAGCAAACAATCTGCATTATCTCCAAGGACTGCAACAAGTTTACTGTCTGGACTGACAGAAGTATGCTGCATAATTAACAATCTCCTGTCAGAAACACAATAATGTACATTTGACATATACATCTATATACACCATTGAACTGAAGACAATGAACGAGGCAGTAATATTTCTCTTCTTAAGATATCCAGACGTTGATATTGCAATAAGTTCATATGACATGTCAAATTAAAACCAGCAGAAACTTCCCACCGACAAAATCCAGTGATCTTGAAAAAGAAGAATATAACACTCACATTTACAGACCAGGGAAAAGAGAAGCGTTCAAGCACTGTAAATTTTTCAGTGTCAAATACTCGTACTAACAAGTCGTTATTTGCAGTCATTAGTCGCGTTGCACCACTGCAGATAACAGAACATGGTAAGTTTGTGTGGTATGGGGTAAAAACAGGACCCATTCCACAATCATTTTTAAAATAAAGTATGACTATTACCTTGCATCATTGTATATCTCTACTGCGTTAGTGATAGAATTCTCATCATGAGATATTTTTGTACAGAAGCTCACTCCCGGTTTGTCCAAATACTGAAATTTAATAACAGCAAATATCAGCAATGGTCACATCAAGGATCTAGCCATGCCAATATTCAGCTTAAAGTGCACTGACAAACGTCACACCTTGAATTCTAATCAATTCACCTTTAGGCTTTTTTAAGGATTAAAATATTGGAACTCACCTTGCAAATAAGTTCTCCCTGAAAACCACCAACAACAACTAAATTGTCCTTCACAGACATTGCACTGACCTGGACCCTTGTCAGACCTTGTGGCGATGAACCGGGATGTTTCTGTCAAGTTGCAGTCGCCCGAAATTAGTAACAAGAAAGAAAAGATAATAACACCAGTAAAACATATTCATATTCAGAATGTTGCCTACAAATGTTCAGGTACAATCACTCAAAGATGCAGAGGACTGCATGTGGCATAAAAAAATTTCAAAGCCAATCACCAATACCAAAAAAATAAAAAGCATTTACAGAAAATTACCACAGATGGAACAATCTGACCAGCAACATTAAGAACTTCTTTCCCCTTCTGTTTTAGTGAAGACCAATGCATGATAGAATAATTCTGCATGAGGTAAACATCATGCTTTGATGTTGCCCACACTAAATTCCTCAACTGCATAATCACACAGAAAATCAGTAACAGTTCCTGAACAATAAAAGATGGAAGAACCAAACTTCGACTTACAAATGTAGCTTAATTTGTAGAGCTAGAATTTTCTACTTAATTATAGGATAATGCAAAACCCGCATGGCCCAAATATTGGCACAGCAGTTTGAATCGATGATGTTACAGCTTCTCTCTAGTTAAGATATTTTGTAATCACAAGTGAAAATGCCTTACGATGATTTCAATCGTGACGCCATCAAGCTATAGAGAACTAATCATATTGTTCTATAAATAAATAAGTTCAAAGCAAGTCAAGAATATATGTAACAGCTCACAGATAGAAACCTCACTTTAATGGATCAAACAAAGCAACAAAGATCAAAGCTTACATCAAGCTATAGAGAACTAATCATATTGTTCTATAAATAAATAAGTTCAAAGCAAGTCAAGAATATATGTAACAGCTCAGATAGAAAGCTCACTTTAGTGGATCAAACAAAGCAACAAAGATCAAAGCTTATATTATATCGTGTGAGATTTCTAAGAGTAATGCAATGTCAACTTTTGGGTCTGCACTTCTGGGGTCTTGAAACAGATGTCCCAAGGAGAGAAATTTAAGGAGATCACAGGACAGAATCATTTATTTTACAAATATATAATTTTTAGAGCTTTTGTGTGAGATAAAACAACAAAAAAGTGCCAAGTAATTCAATGGTACAACTACTATGCTTTCCAAAAATATCAGGATAAGGAGATTATGTACTGTGAAAATATTGGGTATCTACCAAATATCCAGCAGCAGCCAGCAAACGGCATTCGAAAGCCCATCCATTCAAAAAGAGTCCTTAGATGAGAGTACAATCAATTTGTATATGTACTTAAATTTAATTTACTTACGTCCTCAATAACACGTCTCTATCAAAATTAAAACCAAGTGAAATAGGTCATCGTTGTTAAAGAACAAAATGCCAAACTTGAATCACATAGGAAACTTAATGACTCAGGGAACCGTCCAGAACTCAAGAAGGGAAGTGTCAGACGATATAAACCAAAAACGCATAATTTAGGAAGTACCATTTTCACGTCTACATTCTGTTTTTCAGGTCAGGATTTGAACCATTTTCATTGATAAGGTATTTTGAGTATTCTATTAGGATAGTCAGTAACCAGGAAGCAACTATACTCTAAAGGGTGCTGGTTATTATTAATAACAAGCATTACCCACTAAAGCCAACAGAACCAGGATTGGATCATCTGCATGTGAGAATGTAAACAGTGTGTCAGAAATCAAGCATCCCTCGTTTTCATTGCATCAACTCCAAAGATAAAGAGATCCAAACTCCAGCCACATAAAGAACTTCGAAGGATTGTAAACCGTTAGCAACAAATCTAATACACGCAAACCGCAGGAAGGCTGTGAAAGCTATTTAACAAGGCAATCAATATACCATCCGAGAGTGAAGCAAAGAGGCAAGCAAGTTCTTTGCAATTACCAGGTGTAATTGCAAGCCGTTTCAAGGCCTGGATTAATTATATTCTTGAGATGATTACATGGACAAATGGTAATGCTTATTTGCTTATTTATGGTGATCTTGTTGCTGTTTTGCTTCATTTTTTGAAGGACGTTTTAAATTAAAAAGACTTGTACTACATATTCATCACCCTTTGCATGAAGGCACTATTCGCTTCTACATTCTCTGTTTTTCGGGCAAGGATTTGAACCATTTTCATTGATAAGGTATTTTGAGTATTCTATTAGGAGAGTCAGTAACCAGGAAGCAACTATACACTAAAGGGTGATGGTTATTATTAATAACAGGCATTACCCACTAAATCCAACAGGGCCTGGATTGGCTCCCCTGCATGTAAAGAATGTAAAGAGTGTGTCAGAAATCAAGCATCCCTCGTTTTCATTGCATCAACTCCAAAGATAAAGGCATCCAAACTCCAGCCACATAAAGAACTAATACATGCAAAAAATCTAATACATGCAAACCGCAGGAAGGCTGTGAAAGTTATAGGTAATCAATTGACAATATACCATCTGACAGCGAAGCAAACAGGCAAGCAAGTTCTTTGCAATTACCAGGTGCAACCATATGCCGTTTCAAGGCCTGGATTAATTATATTCTTGAGATGATTACATGGACAAAGGGTACGCATATTTGCTTATTTATGGTGATCTTGTTTCTGTTTTGCTCGATTTTTTGAAGGACGTTTTAGATTGAAAAGACTTGTAAAACATATTCACCACCCTTTGCATGAAGGCTATTTATGGTGATCTTGTTGCTGTTTTGCTCCATTTTTTGAAGGACGTTTTAGATTAAAGGGACTTGTACAACATATTCACCCCCCTTTGCATGAAGACACTATTCACTTCTACATTCTCTGTTTTTCAGGTCAGGATTTGAACCATTTTCATTGATAAGGTATTTTGAGTATTCTATTAGGAGAGTCAGTAACCAGAAAGCAACTATACACTAAACGGTGCTGGTTATTATTAATAACATGCATTACCCACGAAAGCCAACAGGACCTGGATTGGCTCATCAGAATGTGAAGAATGTAAAGAGTGTGTCAGAAATCAAGCATCCCTCGTTTTCATTGCATCAACTCCAAAGATAAAGACATCCAAACTCCAGCCACATAAAGAACTTCAAAGGATTGTAAACCCTTAGCAATAAATCTAATACATGCAAACCGCAGGAAGGCTGTGAAAGCTATTTAACAAGGTAATCAATATACCATCCGATAGTGAAGCAAACAAGCAAGCAAGTTCTTTGCAATTACTAGGTGCAACCATAAGCCGTTTCAAGGCCTGGATTAATTATATTCTTGAGATGATTACATGGACAAAGTGTCCGCTTATTTGCTTATTTATGGTGATCTTGTTGCTGTTTTTCTCCAAAAAGAGCTGGATTAATTATATTCTTGAGATGATTACATGGACAAAGGGTACACTTATTTGTTTATTTATGGTGATCTTGTTGCTGTTTTGCTCCATTTTTTGAAGGACGTTTTAAATTAAAAAGACTTGTGCAACATATTGACCACCCTTTGCATGAAGGTACTATTCACTTCTACATTCTCTGTTTTATTGAACCATTTTCATTGATAAGGTATTTTGAGTATTCTATTAGGAAAGTCAGTAACCACGAAGCAACTGTACACTAAAGGGTGCTGGTTATTATTAATAACAAGCATTACCCACTAAAGCCAACAGGACCTGGATTGGCTCATCTGCATGTGAAGAATGTAAACAGTGTGTCAGAAATCAAGCCTCCCTCGTTTTCATTGCATCAACTCCAAAGATAAAGACATCCAAACTCCAGCCACATAAAGAACTTCAAAGGATTGTAAACCCTTAAGCAACAAATCTAATACATGCAAACCGCAGGAAGGCTGTGAAAGCTATTTAACAAGGTAATCAATCAATATACCATCCGAGAGCGAATCAAACAGGCAAGCAAGTTCTTTGCAATTACCAGGTGCAACCATAAGCCGTTTCAAGGCCTGGATTAATTATGTTCTTGAGATCATTACATGGACAAAGGGTACGCTTATTTGCTTATTTATGGTGATTTTGTTGCTGTTTTGCTCCATTTGTTGAAAGACGTTTTAAATTAAAAAGACTTGTACAACATATTTACCACCCTTTGCATGAAGGCACTATCATATGTTCAGTAAGAAAAAGAAGTTCGCTCACAATCATTGATGGCAAGCATTGCACAACCTCTCTGTGTTAAAATCTTTGCGAAAGGCCTAATATTGAGACTTTTGTCAATGCCAACGAATTTGACAGAATTGTGTTGGACTCGAGAGCTCTATGCTCCTAAAGCCCTTGCTACACGATTCACTATAAATAGTGAATTCTTAAGTGGCCTAACGTACAAACAGCAATTATGAAACCTGATCACTGTGGCCAGTAGCAACACAACATCTCGGAAGCATTAATTGTGTTTTACATTTGCATATTAGTTTGACTGTCGTGGAAACTCACTAGAAGCACAAAGAACTGAAGGTCATTATAACAAACACTGTAAGGCCTAAATATTAAACAACCAATGTTTTTACTACAATTTTGCCAGGAAAAAGTAAGGCATGCACAGATGTCCCAACGTGTTTGACTCGGAACAGATATTCAAAAGCAAATATTCTTTGTGTGTGTGCAAAAGTGCAAAAAATGTTATAGCTTTGAGAATGATGGATTAGATTGTGCTGGCATATTTTATCTCTCATTAAAATAAAAATAAATTACAATACTAGTTTAATAGATGTGTACATTGAATAGTCAATTGGGGTTATCTCGGGTGGTTGGGAGGAATGGTTGTTATCTTTCTGCTATCTTCTCAAATCCCCGCTAGTGACATGATGAGCTATAATTCCTTGATAAATATTGCTGTATTGGCTTCAAGCCTTGTGAATTCTTAAGTGAGTATACCTGTGGGCTGAGAGCTGGTACCAGCAACCTCACGAGGGAGGCAGATTTCTTTCCTCGAAAAAAAGAAGAAAAAAAAAAGTGCATTGAACAGCTAAGTATCAAAACAAATTCCAGAAAGGTTGAAGAACAAATTGCAAAGATGTCTTTAAAAATAAAAATAAAAACAGATTAGTTAAATCAAAACAATGGACAATCACAAGAAAATCTAGGAAGAATACTGCATAAATAGAATATGATAAATAACTGGCATTTTAACGATACAATATATCAGATCAATAGAGAGAAGTAATCTACAGTGTACACTATTCACCATAGGAAGAACTCATAACCAAGAATACTCATCAAGCACAAGCAAACCTAAATTATTTTAAACAAAAGAATTAAAGTAACATAACAAACACATACAACATCAATGTACAAAAACCACATACTTAGAAAGCGATAAACCAGTCAGAATCTGTTGTTGTATCTATGAAAACAAGTCAATTAAGCAGTCATAACAAGGGACCATTACATCCTCCAAAAGCGCGTCACCCCCTAGAGATCGGAATTACCAGATTGATTCTCAAGTTGTCTAAAAAATATAAACATTTTCCTGGCATACCATCATGAACGCTGATATGGATGGAGCCTCTAGCCAGCTTTTCAGTAGATACTTCCGCCCTGGCATGTTATGTTTCCAACATGGGTCAAAATGTCAAGTTCTCAAGGTACGCTCGCCTAGATTTCAAAAAGAGGACAGGTTAAAACGTACACCACTTCTCAGTGGGGTATGAAGATGATAAAAATCGGCACAGTAAACAACTTATTCTATCTGCTTCCATCCATACTAATCATTTGAATATAAACATGTTAATGAAACCTAAATCACAGAAACACAACGTTCAACCGCTTTAGTACCCTACAATGTTAATCCACTTATAAATTTATTTATTGACATCACTGTTTCTTGGAAATTTGGAAGGAATCTACCAATGAACAGGTCAATAAAAAGTTAAAAACCACCTGAGAACTGCTACTTGATACCTTAAAATTATATAACTTAACTGGGAAAAGCAACATTACAGAACGATGGAACCCTCCAAGGCTATATACAAAATCCTACTTTTTACGATTTATATTTAAGGAAGAAACTATATTATAACAAGACCAACTAGTTTTAAAATACCATCCATGCACACCTATATCTCATGAGAAGCCTACTCATATACATATGTAAAGCGTATACCCGTTAAAAACTGCATCATTAAAAAGCCCTGTGACCAATGCTGTCCCGAAAGTACATCTTTCACAAGAACCAAGCTACAACAGTTAATAAATCCAAGGCATATGCCTCGCACTAAACATACAAGTTTAATTATGGAATCTAACTCTAACATGAAGACCTTAATTAGATTATAAAACTAGCACTTCACACCTACAATACCATGCCCCAATGGTATTGAAGAATAAGAGACCCTGGAAAAAGTCGTGGTAAGCAGTTCCCTAGCTTATAAGATTCAACAAAATAGAATGAGATTCTAGAATTATAAAGTCAATTAAAAACAGTCGGATGAAAAAGCATGACTTACAGATGTCAGACTTGGACACAATGCATTCTAAAACAAAGCGAAAGTCGATCAGACTCAGACCTACATGCATGCTAAATGCAAAGTCAATTCACACTCCAAAAATAATTGAAATATGCAGGTAGCATTTTACCTTTAGACAGCCCTTGATGCAACCATTGTATCCCTGAAAATAAATAGAAGACTACCTGCAAAACTACCAATGACAATGCATTCTAAAACAAAGGAAAGTCGATCAGACCCAGACCTACATGCATGCTAAATGCAAAGTCAATTCACACTCCAAAAATAATTGAAATATGCAGGTAGCATTTTACCTTTAGACAGCCCTTGATGCAACCATTGTATCCCTGAAAATAAATAGAAGACTACCTGCAAAACTACCAATCTAAATGTAGTAGATGCATCAAATGTATCAGCTAATATAACTATCTGCAAATGTATTACATGCATAATATAAGCTAGATGTTTTAAGAAATGAAGATTTAAAAACATTGTAAATAATATTTCAAGGAAATAACTATATCTAAACTACCTTCAAGTTCAGCAATGGCCATGTACCTTTTTGATAACCAATGAGACCCTTTTTTTAGCACAAAAGGTTCAATTTTAATACGGTGTTAGGGAAGTCATCCTTTACTATAATCTGCATCGACATTTACTCCACGAAAAAAAATTCACAGATATAAGTTTAGCAGCTATGCTACGTTTGTGGTCTCAAAGCATGAAAAAGCTGACTGCATTAAAAAACACTCCTTAATATTCCTTGATACAATTTCCACTAACCTGTATAGTACATGATGCTACTTTACCTCTACCTCTGGGTTCTACTTCATATCAGTCTACAAACAATTGCAAATAAACAAAAGGAGTACATTGTTATCTATAACCTGCAAAGTTATCACTACATACAACACACCATCAAGGATTTATGGCTACCCTCATTAAATATGGATCATAAAATGTTATGACTATTTCATCATAAATATCCGTATGAAGCAAAGGAACCCAACCAGTACAAGGTTATAACCTGCAAAACTATCATTAAAGCTACATATACATAAAAGATTCAAAGCTAATCTAATCACTTATGGATCATAAAAACTACAACAATCTTATCTTAATTAGTGCCAGACATATTACCAACTTTTTTTTCTGCGAAGTAAACGCTAAATATACAAGAAGATTTTTCACCTTACATTTTAATTCATTTATTAAAAAAGATTCCGTAGGATCTCATTATGTTGATAAAATGGATTCCTTAGTACTACGGTCTACCCAACAATAAACACAATTAAGCCTTTGACCTGCAAAAAAAATGGTCTTCAGGATTATCTTCTAATATAAAACAAACAAAGCATTCTACCCGGTAAGGATATATTAAAGAAATTCATTTTATCGGATGACATGGCTAACTAGTAACTAACAAATAGGGTATGCTGCATGCATGATCCACTCCATCAAAGAATTAGATCTTGAAGAATGAATGACGTTTGAAGAATGAATGACGTTAGATGTTTAGAGCTCGACGATTTGGAGTCTTAGAAGTCAGTAATGCTCATAATATGATCTTCAATTACCATTTTTTTCCAGTCATTAAAGAATTCTGCTGTATGGACAGACAAGAACTGACAATAGTTAAATTGGTAAGTGTAAACTGACATTTAACTTCAACTTTTTTTTACTTAAAAAAACATGCAGTTTCCGGTAGTATGTTAATGTTAGTTACTAGCTAAAAGATCTTAAACTTTTTTTTCATTAAAAAAAAATGCAGTTTCCGGTATATTATGTTATTGGTGATTAATAGCTACAAGATTCTATCTAATTAGTTAGATGCCGTAATTTGTCATAAATTTCCAATCGGACCATTGTTATTGTGGGGATCTTAGCATGGTATATCATGCAAATTTCAATTGGGAATCCGGTTACTTTAAGCACAAAACCAACGAGTTACCCTTGATTAAGTTTTATCATTTACACAGTGCCAATCAATTTTACATTGTGCAGAGTGCAGAGAATGCAGTTGCAGATGACATCTTAATGGATCAGACTTGATCACTCGCTAATCGCTTTCCGAAACATCACATATCTTTAGCTTTTCCAGGATTACTTGTCTTTTACCAAAATCTAAAGTAATCCATTATTAATTTCCAATTAGATTGTCCATATTACTGGAACCTTAACATTATATCACATGCAAACCACCTTCATTCAGACTGTCAGAAAAAAGGCGAAGAGATTCAATGTTTACCTGAAAGTGGACAATAGTGGCCTTGACTGATCTCGTATTGTGGCGAAAATCATAAAAACTGGATCCTCTTTCAAAATGAGTACACTCCTGTGAAAAAATGAGAACCCCGTGAGCAGCCGCAAAGAGGCATGACTATCAATTATCGTTTTCAAACAGATCAGAAATGATGAGCACGGTCAAAGAAGAAACTGGAAAGTAAATAAGACGACCAACACAGAGTGCCTGTTACAAATTACAAACGCATACCTTGTCAAGATTGCGACTGCGTCGAGGCCGTGGAAGGCTCTCGTAGTTCGTATACTGCTGTAAACGTGTTTCCCTATACTTTTCCCTAGTAAAGTTCAATCTATTCCATGGAATACCCTGAATATCTTTTCCTCTCCTGGCTTGAATAGCTGTTGTGTCAGGTGACTTATTGTTCTGCAGAAAAACAAATCCTGATCACAAATCCGACCCAAACTATCATTACAATCAAACCCTAACCTGACTAAGAATGAGATGCACCAGACCTTCTAGATAACATGATGAAAATCTAGAGACTACAGACTTTAAATGGAGAACAACACCAATATTTTGTTTGTGAACGCAGCGACCTAACTAGGAACTCACTGAATCGAAATCATTTTCAGAATCGGAGTCTATATCACTCCTACGCCGGGTGCGTACATCTACTTCGACGTCATCATCAAAATCAACCATCTCGTCATCCACCAAATAATCAAAGTCATCTTGGTAGTAGTGATCCATCTTACTTGATTTGAAAGATCCCTGAATTGTTCAATCCAAAGGTCCCCATAAGTTAAAGCAAGTAACAAAACTTCCGTATCATGCACAATGAAATCTATACTGCAACTATAACATAAATTCTACCTAAATAGAAGGCAAGGAAAAAAGCATTATGAATGAAAATCAAGAGGACATTATCTCACAACAGACCCTTAACTGTGATCCATTTATTGGTTTGAAAAGCATCATATCACAAACCCTATTCAGATGCATCCATCATTAAAACTACTCTAAACTATCCATGGAATTTGTGATATCTACATCTAGAAACATAAAAGTTCGATTCCAGCAATAGAAGTCAGATTCCAGTGGAAAAAACGGTCTGGGCACTGAAACATTACACCACTAACAAATGTTGTAGCTACATCAGTCTGCAGCTGCAGGTAGACTACTACAAGGTCAGCATATGCTTGAGTTGGCTGCATCAAGGTAAAAACATAGAAAATGTAGCTCATAGCAATCCCAGATTAAAGGGTGTACAGTAATAGGCTTCCTATAGGCTCCAACACATGAATACATTCAGGAATCAGTCTGCACCAAGGGTACATAAGGTAAAGAAGCTCGTAGCATGCCAGATTAAAGGTTGTACTTTTAGGCTTTAACCCATGAAAGCATTCAGAAATCAGTCTGCACCAAGGCCACTATAAGGTCAGGATATGTTTGAATGGGCTGACATCACCAAACCCAAATGGACAGTGCTTTTGACACTGTCCGATGAAAGGGGAGTGTTATAGGTTGCATCTAGGCACTGAAGATTAAACAAACGAAATCGGATTGCACCTAGGCCATCATAAGGTCGATGTATGCTTGAATGGGCTACATAAACATACCCATATAGAAAGTAGAGATCATAAAAATATCGATGAAAGGGAACCGTAATAATCTGCCTTTAGGCTCTGAAGCACTACAAAATGGGGCTAGACAATTGTGAGGTCAATATATTCTTCGTTGGCCCTACGTCACTAGATCTTAGAATGTTATACGAAAGGGGGCTGAAACATGCTGCCTATAAGCTCTGAAAAATTAAACCAGTGGCAAATCTGCCTGCAGGCGGCAACTATATGCATTTCCACTTGAACGGGATTCACAAATAGAACCAAATGGGAAATGAAGCTCATACTAATCTCTGATGAAAGGGAACTATAACAGGCCTTGGATAAAGAATACTGTAAAGGCCATGGGTAAAGAGTCCTGTAATGGAAAGGGCAGCACGTAGATAACAATCTATCGGTATTCGATTAAGATGGGCGGGATATAAACCCAAATAGAAACAGATTAGACAAAAACTTCCCAACAAAACCTTCCCAATTAAATGAAACGGGCTCGTATGGTCAAAATACAATTTGGGCTTCACCAGCAACTTAGGCACAATACAGATTGGACTCACAGTAACCTGGACACAATACAAACTAGGATTGATAAGGAATTCAACATCAATGGCTCCTACAGCCCCTTGACAACTCCCGTGCCTCTGAACTAGATGAAATAGGCGTCCTCAACTGACAAACAGAAAATGGGGAATTTGAACACAAGGGTCAACAGAATTCAACAAGTGTGCCTTTAACTAACCTTTAGCAAAACACTGAACTATGCTACTTAATCTTGTAGTACCACCTTCTGAAACAAATCAAAATCCGAATCCTTGTGAAGAAGCTTCAATTCCTGGATGTTCAGTATCAAAATCCGAATCCTTGTGAAGAAGCTTCAATTCCTGGATGTTCAGTATCAAACTAAACGACCCACATACATAAAAAGATCAGGAAACCAAAAGCCGGCGAGCAATTTTATGAAACCAAAAGCCGGTGAGCAATTTCCCTAACACCCCACCTAGAAAGACACTCGTCGAAAACTAAAACGCCAAACCAGCTCTGCTTATGTTTATTTATAGGTTAAACGCACCGCCCTCTAGACTTCGCGCTGAAGAAGAAACCTCTAGGCTTCTGGCCAACCTGCTTAATTTTAATTTTTAATTGAGTTTAAAGTCAATCAAGTATTACCACAAGAAACAAACACGTGAATAAGCCCACATTCAACTCACCAGAATATTCTGGTGACCCGGTGAATGAAAATGTAGCTAATTGGGTACCGTTCCAGCTCAATCTGGACGAGCCCACATCAACTTTTTCCGCAGAGAAACTCCCGGTTTCCCACCGAGAGAATCTCGCATCCAGATGAAATGAAATAATGGAGATGGGAAAGTTGCCCAGAGAGAAAGACCAATGGCCTGCCGCCTTAGAGCGGGGTTTCGAAACCGGGTCAGTCGGTTCTGTGTACATTGCGAAAAAGATACCGAGTGTCCCACCAGAAGGTCCCACGTGTCACATGGCCAGGACTTGTTGGTAAAAATGAAACACGTGTCAGGGGCCATGCCCAATAATGCGTATCAAACGATTCTACCGGCGGAAGGAGCCAATGCCGTCGCTATCTTTTTCAATTTACTCCCCTATGAATCGGTGAAGGCCTAAATGCACGCCGAAACATCTGTCAGAAGGTTGGTGTCATGGACAGGTGTCAGGTCCGGCATGTAAGTAGGAATTTGTGTAGAATCTGTGTTAAACGATAAGTGGGGTTAAATTGTAGGCCAAGCAAAATGATATTGGACAAAGGCAATAACCACAAGCAATGGGGATACTTAAACATTTAACCATTTCCATTTTTTATTTCGTATTTTTAAATAGATGGATATTTGAGGTGGATTCTAATGGTAGTTGGCCATAGTCTAACGAGCTTATTTTTTTTTTCTAAAAATCATAAAAAATTTCGCAAGATTTGAATAAAATGGAGTTGGATTTTTGTAAATTCATGTTATAGTTATCAAACTTCAATTTTTTAAGTGTTTCAAGGTTTTTTTAGGGTGTTGAATCCATTTCTACCATAAAAAATATGATTCAAACACTACCACTACACTTTTGGTCGTTTGGCAATTCCTCTGCCTCGTAGACAACTCCATATTTTTGTGTTTTTTATGAAATTAAATGATATAATTTTTTATAAAGTCGTTATTTTGTATTTCAGTATTGAGGGGTTTTCATAGTGCATTATATTAGATATCATTTTTTTGGATTCAACTATTGATTTTTATCATGATTTTTGAATAGTCCATTTAGCACTTATTGGCACTTATTGCATCGGGTGATGCTCACAGAGGTGAAGAAGTGGGATTGAAACTAGTGAAATGAATCACATAGCATCAATCATCACTTCCGGGGCTTGCACCCGGTAACCAGGACTTCCCGAGAGGTCACCCATTCCAAGTCAGCGCTGTCTCAAGCACACTTAATTGTGGAATTTTCCCCACAATCAAGCCCACTTAGTTTGCTACCCCATTTGCAAAACCTTAGCAAGTATTGTGCCTCGTGAACCATTCAATAAGAGTTCCCTTCACTCTTTGTATTTAAGTATTTAGGGGTTTTCACAGTGCATTATATTACATATCATTTTTTGGGACAACTGTGTTAAGTAAGTCATTCATCTATGACCATTTCCATGAGAGGTAGTGGTAACTGATTTTTCTCATGATTTTTTAATAGTCCACTTAGCACTCATTGTTATTTTGTAGCCTATGAAATATATTTGTGAGTGAAAATAATTTAAATTTTGAAAAAAAAAAAAAAAAAAAAAAATTCTAACATTTCATATTTACAAATTTAGTATTTAATAATTTTTTAATTAGATTTTAGATGAAGTTATTGAAAGAAACTCATTACAAAGGTAAAATATAAAAAATTTAGATTGGGTTGAACATAGATTCATCTTGACTTTAGATCTCCTAATTATTAAGAGGGATCAAATTTCTCAATATGCAAACCTTTTTTTAATACAAAAATTGAGAATTTGATATATATATATATGCACGCACGGAAGGTGTTCCTATGATGGGTTTGGTTGAGCAAATTCAACCAATAGTAAAGGCTTAATTTCGTCTTTCTCTGTCCAAAAGGTTTTTATCATATGGCAAAACACAACAATTAGAAAGTTTGGTCAAAACACAACAATTAGTAAGTTTTAGCGATGTGCAATCATTTTCCACATGGATGATTTTGGTAATTACATCCAAAAATATTCATTGCATATTTTGGAAAATACATCATGAGTAATACTTTAGAATACTAAAGAAAACCAAGAAAAGCAAAGCATCAAGATAGAACTCCCACATGGAAACTTTACTCTTGTATAGTGCACATGCTTATACGCATGCTTTTTCCATAGTTCTTTAATAAAGCTTTACCGTATGACTCTTGATTTTTGATATCCAAACAAAGTCAATTAAAAGTTTAATATTTAAAATGTAAGTTACACAAAATTAAGATGGAGACACTCTAACAAAATATTGTATTCCAACAAGTCAATTAACATTAAGAAGTTACAAGTCGTTATGATAAATGGAAAAAATTATATATACATTAAAAAATAAAAGGAAAAATTACTCTTGATTTTTGATATCCAAACAAACCCAATTAAGAGTTTAATATTTAAAATATAATTTACATGAAATTGAGATGAAGCCACTCTAACAAAATATTGTGTTCCAACAAGCCCATTAACAATAAGAAGTTACAAGTCTTTAGTCCGCCCCAAAATAATCTTTCTTGTTCCAAACCCACCAATTAGGTCTTCCATTTACAATAATTAAAAGTCTTCTTCCCCAAAGGACAAAATTCAAACTAAAGCCAAATTCAAGGGCCTAGCTTCAGTATCTTTCATGATCTAATTCAGAACTTGAAGTACATAGAGTGACCAAATGAAGTTGACCTCAAAGTCAAGGATTCAGTTCTGTGTTGCGCAGATTTTGCAGTATACACGATGTCTAGTTATTTAATGTTCAGTGATTTAGTTTTTCAAAATAATTTAGTTCCAAATTTGTTTTTCCTTCGGTGTACCTTTGCACCTTTAAGGGAAATTGCTAGTTTTAACTTTATTTAAACTTTAATAATACGGATATGCCCTTGACATTTTTTATTGACATAAAAATAAATAAATAAATGTGATATATATACCACTATAAATCCCTCTTAACCATTGATTTATCATGGATCAAGAGGGATTAAATCTCTTGATACGCAAATCTCTTTTAGAATGCAAAACTTCAAAAAAAGTTCGCACTTCAAGAGATTTAATCTCTCTAGTGGTTAAAACACACACACACACACATATATATATATGAAGAAATTGGCACATATGAAAAAAGGTTTGCAAGAGTTGATCCCTATGGTTTTAGTATTCAAGCTTGAGCTCGTCATCTCTGTTGGGTATGTGTTATATTCTTTCCACAACTAGCCCCAGGGGATGTTACATTGCACTGGGTGTAGCGAGGGGGTCACAGGGGAGGCGACAACCCCACTTGCTAGAGGGTTTGTAACGGGGTAGTAGCCCCTTGCATGGGGTCCAAGGGAGCACCCCAGGAATTTTTTTTATGGAGACCCAAGGATGGTGTGTGGACCTACCCATGGTTTTGCGCATGGTTTTCTCACATTATTGTTTTTGTCCATGGTGTTTTGTAGATCAAGTCAAGGGAACTATGGTTATGTTCTAATCCACGGTTTATGAATTAGGGTTTATGAATGTTTCGACATGTATATAATGTATTGTAACATTGAAAGGAATATAATGAAAAATCAATCTGATTTTCCCAATTTGGGTTCCAGGAGAAAATCTTTATGTATATTTTATGTTCTTGTCATTGTATATTATTTTGTTTTCAAAATTTGTTTGTGGGTAATTTATGTATAGGGTTAAAACCTACGGAATCAACCTTCATGGCACCTGTTATCACTCTGTCAGATTCCCAAGGTTGAAGAAGGAATTCCAACAGAGGTAACCACAAACCAAGCTTTTGACTTGATAGTTAGCCTTATCAAGTCGGAGAGGGCTCTCTTCGAAAGGGTCACAGCCAGGAGGGATGGAGAAATTAGGGTTTTTAGGCTAGATATAGAGTGCTGGGGGTTGTTTGAATTTGATTTGGTTGGGGAATCACTGGATGAAGGAATTAGGTCAAGGAAAGCTAGGTCAGGGCAAATGAGTTAGGGTTGCAGGGATCAATGGGGCAAGGTAGGTAGAATGCTTGTCACTTGAAGAGGATTGTTATGGAATGGTGTTGAAGCTGAAAGAAAGCTAAGAAAAGCATAGGAGATGTATTTTTCTCAGACAGAAGAAGATGAACAAAATATGATCAGTTACCCAAAACAGAGCATGTGCAAAAAATCTATTCTAATTATCTAACTTGTAAAAGATCATAACATAGAAATGAAATGAACATGAATACAATACTTTCAAACATATGACATTGAAGAAGAAACAATGATATACATTCAATACCATAAGTATCCCATAAAAGTAGTTGCAACTCCTCTTTATTAGCTTGGCCAAACTGAGTACAAAGTTTCCTTGATCAACTAGCAAACATCAAACTGATTCCAACCCTTCACTGGTGTGAAGAAAAGAGCTAAATAGACATCAAAACAAGCTTCACTCATCCTCAGGGGTCGAATCCATGAGGTGAGGATGAGATCCACTAAATTCTAAACTGAAAACTGAAGTATAGGATGGTCCAAGTGACTCACTCATTACATTGAACTGATTCATCATGACTCATTAATGACTTTAACCCTATGAATCTACCCTAGGTAAGTAATCCTTGACATAATTACATTTTACCGTGATCAATTACATGAGTAGAAAGAGGATTTGTTGAAGAAAAGTCAAAACTTGAGAGAGAATTTGAAAAAATCAGCAAACTTGACACTTGCGCCATCCACTGTGCATTTGCGCCATCCATCGTGCATTTGCGCCCTCTGTGTTCAGGGACAACTTTGGAGGCCTTCCCGGTGTCCAAATTAGGCCCAGGATAGCTTGTTGGAAATACATGCCTATCCTCTTTCCAAATATGCCTCGAGTTCTGAAAATGGAGGTCATTTTCCCCCTCAAAAATACAATCTCCCAAGACTGGTATTTGCGCAGCGCCAAGGTGAAAAAAGGGGCAGAAAGATCATTTTTAGGTGGTTTTTTTGGGATTTTCACCCATGAATCCAATGGTGCCTTCCTTCTCCTCAAAAAGTGTGCCAATTATTTGCGTAGCGCCTAGGGCGATGCATAAATGCCCAATCTTCTACTAATTAAATGCCTCAAAAAACACAGAGTTTTCCAGAATTTGACAAAAAGTTGCAAAATGATTCAAAACTGTTGGAATGGATGAGGTAGGTGTGTCTAAGCTTGTAGGGAAGCCTCAGCAAGGATGTCCAACTTTTTCTCCTCCTCCTTGGTCAAATATTCAATTTTGGCATTGGCTCTTTTGAGCTTGGCCAATGCAATTTTCTCTTTCTGGGCATGAAGTTTGACCTTCTTCCTTAACAAGTCATTATCCTTATTGGCCTTTTCTAGCAACTTCTACAAGTGTAGATTGGCTCTATCAAGCCATGGTTCTCTGTTCTGATTGATTTCTATCGCAAGCTTCTCATTTAGGGTTAGCTGGTCAACTAGCTCAGCTTCTCTTTGTCTCTTTAGAGCTAGAGCTCTTTTCAGCCCTCTAGTTCTAGGTCTCTACCTCGGTACCTGTTCTTCTTCCTCCTCAATTAAACCATACTTCTCCAATGCTTCATCTAGCATTGCTTTGGCCTTATGAGCCTCCCATTGAGCAGTGAAGTACTTCACCTCATCAATGACCTGTTTGGTCTTCAACTGCTCATTTTCTTGATCAAGAAAGTGAATCACATATCTAGCCTTGTCAAGATTAGTTTTAAGTTCACTAATCTTGGCATCCTTACCTTTGATTGTTGCTTTTGTGATTTTTTCTTCTTCATCTTTGTCTAGGTCAACAATCTGAAATTCATGCTATGTTTCATGATTGTCCTCCTCATCATGAATGAGTGGCTCAATGACCTTTTCTTTACCTTTATCCACATGTTGTGTTGATGTTGAAGGCATGGCCCCTTTCACTCCAAGTGAAGCAAACACATGCCTATAGCCTCTCTGGTAGGTTTTTGGCAATGGCTCAACCTCAACTAAACTAGGCCACGTAGGCTCAATGTCATATGTCCTACTAGGTGACCCAAAATCATGATGAGATGGAGATGAAGGGTCATACTGAGATGGAGATGAAGGGACATGTTGTGCATGTTGAATGGATGGCTCAATGAATATATCATTGGCTATGAAGGTTCTCCATGCAATGTTCAGTTGATCAAGATGGAGGAGGACTATGTTTTTTATGAGGGAATGATGGAATAGGCTTTTCATTTGTTGTTCATAATCCTTCTTATGATAAATGTATGCCATCTTTTCTATACTCCGGAAAAGATAATAGGGTATGTTAAGCATCCTTACCCTAGTGAAGTGCATCAAGAGCCAGATGTGATAGGAATAGAGCCTTGAAAATCTGCCTTCACATGTGAAATATTTCAGTATAATCTTCATCATAGATGCATATATGTCCAAGAGGTGTGAAAAAAGGAAGAATCTCCTTGTTTGATTTTGATGCCTTGGTTTGAGGAAGAAGTCATAATCATGTTTCTTCAATCTGCCATTCTTGAACCATTTCTCCCCAACATTAGGGATCCCTGTAGCATCTGAAATGACAACAGTAGATAAGGTAAAAGTGACCCCATATAATTCAACTTGATTTTCATGGAGTCCTAATCTGAACAGACTAGTTATCATGGGGTTGCGTTTAACCTTCTTAACTTTCTCACAAAAATCATAGCAACCAACCTGTTTAAAGCATGTGACAGTCAATGGAGAGGCTAGAAGTTCTTTATTGTTAGCAGGCTCAATTCTGAGCACTCTTCCTCCTCTCTTTGACCTCCTTATGTGTGTTTCCTTTGCTTCAATGAATGTTGTGTTTTCCTCTTCTTTTGACATGGTATTTTTGTTTAAAACCCTAGGGATTAGGGAAGAAAATGGGATAGGGAGATGGGAAAGGAAAACTGATGGAGATCTCTAATAGGGATATGTGATATGGGAAGGGGGTAGGGAGTAAGGTTTAGGGATATGAGGAATAGGGAAGGGAATATGAGAAAGAGTGATGGGAATTAGGAGCCTAGGTCTAGAATAACACCTAGGGCTAAGGGTTTTAGGAATTAGCAACTTAGGGATGGGATTTATGATAACAGGGTTTAGGGAATGAATTTTAAGATTGTAGGGATGGTATGGAGTGTAAGGGAAGTGAATTTTTGGGGATTATGGGTGCAAGGGAGAAAAACTAGGGTTTCACCTCAAGAAAACACCAAATTATAATTTTAACATGCAAACTTCAACACATATGACTTTAAAAGGTAATTTTGATGGCAAATGCCTCTTATTGGATTGCTATAGGTGAATGACTGGGTGGAGAAGCTTTGGAAGGTAGTTTCTGATCATTTGGATGGTTTGGTAAGTTTGTTGGTCATTTGCGCCATCAGCAATGTATTTGCACCCTCTTTTTAGGATATTTTCACCCTATTCAACTCATTTGTGCCATGTTCAACTAATTTGCACCCTGTTTGCACATTTGCATCCTCCATAACTAATTTGCACCTTCTATAACGTATTTGCGCCCTCTTTTTTGCTCCTTTTCCAATTTCACTCGGAATTTCGAAATTTTTGGCTATTGGAGTGCTAGCTTGATCTTTAGAAGAGGAAAATGAACTTGATTTGATGTCTTTAGTCATTAATAGCAAAGTGAATTTGAATTTAAAATTTGAGAACCCACTTTTCTAATGTCTTTTTTCACTTTCCTGAAACATTTGTTGATTACCCTTTTCATCCGACCTTTCTCTCTTACGGGATGATGTTGCTGGAGTTTGTCACTTCTCTCTTTCAGTTTGGCATGTGTATTTTGAGTTGGAAGCTATGGATTGAAATTATTACATATAGAAAACATAAAATTACATAGGAAATTAAAAATAAATTACATCTCTGTTTTCATATCAAAATGACATTTTGATATGAAAATCATAGAAAAAATAAATAAAAATATATATATATATATATATATATATATATATATATATATATATATATATATTACAAATTTAAAAATATGATATTTACATGCTGATGATCTTCTGTAGGTGAAAAGAAAAATTTTTATTGAGTCACTCTCACACATTTTGCTGACTTTATTGAGATGAAATGGTGCATTTTTGGACCTTGAGCATTGAAACCTAATGACCTAATGGGACCTTGAATGACCTGACTTCCATGATTGACTTTGACTGAGATAAGACATGGTGAAATGAGATTTTCAAAAGTGTTATTATGCTCAACAAGACATGAAGGTGAGCCAACGAATGTGAGTTTCGGATGGAGAGTGAAGTTTTATGACTAGGGCTACCACCAGTGAAACAATTTTTAGCATGACCTAATGGAATGATATAAAAATTTCAGAGTGGGGCACCTAGAATGAGAATGAAATGAGTGATTTTGATCACTGATGGCAGAATGCATATTCTGACACTAACAACACCTCCATAGGGGAGCGGTTGTGGCCCCTATTTTAGGAATGTAGTGGCTAACCGCTCTTCACAATAGTCAGCACGCAGATCTGGCAAGTCAGTCAACGAACATGGCAAAGCAGCCTCAAGTTCGCAGTTAACGGTGTTAGCCACCTATAAAATTTGTTATATCAAAAGGTGGCTAAATCATTTTTGGAGCCTTCAAGAAACAGGTTTTATTGTTACAAATGTTATCTCTTGAAGACTCATGAAGACATTATGCCCTCTGTTTATTCTTCACTGCTGTTTCCCTTTCAAACTCAGAAATTCTGTTGTTTTTCATGAAGAAAAGACTGCTGCAAAACTCCATTTTCCCCTTCCCTCTATTCAAAACTAACCTTCATTTTTCACCATCAAAATCCTCTAGTTTTCATGATTTCCCTTCTTCCTTTCATGAAAATCCTTTTACAAAGTTTAAAACTCATTTTTAGACTTTACCAAAACCCCCAAATCCATCAAAAACTTTGAAAATTTTCATAAAAATAAGTGTTTTTGACTATGGATTTAAGCCCCTTTGGGCTAAGTCCTAAAACCACTTCCCCACATGTGCCCGTGCCCTAGAACCAGGTGCTAGACCCATAAAGTGCTTATCGCAGTCGAGATTTTCCATCGAACGCAAGTCTTTTTGTTTTATGAAAGTTCCGATGTGATTGGCCTATGTGTATAAACCCCCGACCATTGCCGCTTCATATAAACCCATCCCCGATGCTATTTTCCTTTGAAAAATCATAAAACCCACTTTTCCTAAGTTTTGGTCTAAACCCGCCAGAGCAATGTTTTGTAATGAAAATGGGTAGATTGAAAAGCCCCGCATCATTTTTCCGATGCGATTGAGCCCCATTGTATAAATTTCCACCGTTGTATAAACCTTTGCTTCTCTCCATATAAACCTGCACCCGGGACCAAGATTTAAAGTCCCGAAGCGCTAATCGCATCGGATAAATTCAAAATGGGTAGATTAAAAAACCCAATCTTTCCTTCCGATGCGATTGGCTCCTTCTATGTATAAGACCCGGGCCTTTTGTTTTCCATATAAACCATAGGCCCCACAAACGGGCGCCAAGACATTTCATATATATCACCCGCTCGATACATAAACCTTTGTTTTTTACATTCAAATTTTGATTTTTTATATATAATATGGTCCCTGCTCGTTCATTGGTTGGAGCTTTTCTCCACCGTTGATCATTGGGCCAATCCGATGGCCTGCGCAAAATTGCATCGGGAGTTTTCATTGGCACGTTACTATTTTATGCCACCCTCGATTGGTCATTCCCCGATGGGTTCCCCGCCGTCGATCTGATCTGCAGATCAACGGCCCACAATTAATCGCTTCGGCGCCCCCCATACCCATTGCCCCACCGATCGCGAAGCCCCAATTAAATCTGGGCCGTCCGTGTGTCCAAATCGGACGGTCCGGATCGATCCTCCCAACTTTGGTTTAAAAATCATATACCCCTCGTGTAATGTTTTATGACCAATCCCAGCCGTTGATCTCTGCAGATCAACGGCCCCTATTAACCCTTTCTCCGCCTTTGTATTATTTCGTTTAAACCTCAGTTTCAATCCTGACCGTTGATCTTCTACATCTAACGGTTCATATTAATCCCGACAGATCTGCCCCCTGTGGGTCCTGCCTCCCTCCAGATCTGATCTCAGCCGTCCATCTTTGATCCAATGGCTCAGATTGAAACTGCCCCTCCTCCTTCTGCCCGTGCATCTATCCAATACCGCGCTCGCTCCCCACCGTTAGATCTGAGGCCCCAGATCTAACGGCCAACGTTCCATATCGTGTAACTTAAAGCACGAATGTTAATCCCCAAAATTTACGCGATATAAGCTGTTTTGAAAAGACACGTGGCAGCCTCTAACGCATATCGCATTCAAAAAGGTGAAACCACCTTTCTCTCTTTTGGCCACGCGAAACCCGTGGTTTTCTCCTCCGAAACCGCTTTCCCTTGTTTCCTTTGCGTTTTATCGCGTTCCTCCTTGACTGTTGATCTCTGCAGAGCAACGGTCCCAGATCATTTCCGCGTTGTTCTATCGCCCTCCGCCTATCACCAAGGGATTTCTATAGATCAATCTTGGGCATTGATCTCGTGGGCTGATCTCATCCAACGGCCCACAAACATCCCGAAACCCCAAATTTATTTCCTGTGCATTTTTCCTCCGCCAAAGGAATTTTCCCTCTTTTCCTTTGTATTTCTTCCATTTTCGCCTTTGTAATAAAAATGTGACCCCTTCGCATTATGATATTATGTTTGATCCCGATCGTTGATCTCTGCAAGATCAACGGCCCTAACTTAAAAACTCCGCCATCTGCTCCCACCGCTCTCCTTTTGACCCTGCAAGCGAATCTCCACCGTTGGATGCTGTCATCCAACGGCCACGCTCCAAGCCGAAACCTCCAAAGCAATTTTTCCCAATAACGTAGGATTTTATAATATTTTGCAGGTTTTAATGGTTTTTTCCATTATATAAAAGGAAAATTGAAGCCGAGGATGACAATCCTCCATACTTTCATTCATTCAAGAAGATCATTCTGCGGGGTTCTATACCACGTTTCATCAGTGCCTCATGAGTATTGATGCCATATAAACCCCGTATCACCTACACATCAAAAAGACACAGCAATGCCTAATTGAAATAAAGAGTATCAGTGTTGAACACCTACCACAGCAGAATTGAAGATTGAAGATTAATTCCACGGTTTAATGGATTACGGCTAAGATCGATTATCAAAAGCCTAATCCACTAAACTAAACACAGTTAAAGGCAAATCAAAGATATTTATCAGACAGAGGATGCCTCCACTGCCACATCAGAGGCTAATTGATTCCTCTCAGCTACCAGATTGCCACCTGTAGCCTCAAAGCATTCAACAGAGGGCCGAGATATGACTAGAACAGAGGATATTTGCCTCATCACAGCCGAATAGTTAATTCAACCAAAGGATTTATTGCAAAAAATATTAGCAGAGTTATTATAAGCTGAAACAGAGCCTTAAAGTCAACAAAAGCTCCCACTGAGCTTAATTCTTAATGTAAAGCATTTAATATAGAGGACATGTCTGTACACTTCTCCATTGAGCCCCTCAAAGGCCGAGAAGTATTAAAATCTATATTAATTGACCTTGAAGATCTTTTATCAAATCCGACCTCCTCATCCTTCTATAAAATCTTATTGAGGAGTTCATTGTAAACGTTGGTTGTAGAACTTTGAAATACACTTGTGCTCGAAACTTCTACTTGTAAATAGTGTTCACTGGCTCTTGAAGCTCTGTTTGTGATTAGATAAGTTAGGCTGAGAAGTGAAGATGATTGCTGAACTGAAACATTGGACTTGAAGATGTAACTGGTTTGACTTCAATATACAAGTTGTTTCATGGGATCCTGGTCTATATCACTGGTGAAGTGCCCCTTTCTTTGTTATTGTTTTTCCTTCTATGTATGCCATATTGTTCACTATTCTCTGATAAAGAACAACAATTATAGAGTTAGGATTTACTGTTTACCAGTACCCTTCTCTGACTGATAAGCTTTATATCAATGTTTTCCTCCAATTTGTTTATTTAAGAATGATTCAATACAGTTTAAACAGTTAGGAATGTTGGCGTTCCCTCGTCCTACTATTTGCTTTAAACATTGTTCTTGAATGTTATTTTCATTATTTGCTTATTAAATTTAGACTAGAAAAGTGATGGTTTGCCCTGTTTCTAGCTTCTATTCTCCAAAGGTAATTCTGAAAGTTTCCCTAAGTGTTGGCTGAAAGCAGACTAGATTTAAAAGTACCTTATCTGATCTTAAGTTGCACTTTGTTTCTCTTATGTGTTTTCATACTTTCTGAAGGTAATTATGCGGATTACTGGATTGTTTGTCAATTAAGTTGCTTTAATACAAACTTGCCCAAGAAGTCTATGGTTAGCCTTGTCCTTGGTTGGTTTTAAACAGTTACTTAAAAGGCTTTTCTTGTTTGGACTGACTATAAATCCTTATTGAAATTATTATCAGTTTCCACCCCTCCAACACTTTATTGTTTCCATTCCATCATTTTAATCTCAATGATCTTGTGATGTAGATGACTTGCCCCTTGGATCACTCTTGATGTTGTTGCTCAATTAAAGCCCTATTATGACTCCATAGCCCAATGGACTAAAAACCAGCGTTATATCTATCTTTTTAGCCAAAAGCTTGCTCTGATTGCTTGCAACTTCACACCTTTGAAACTCTTTGCATTTAGGACTTTCCACTCAACTAAAAATATGCTCAACCGTCCAAAACAAACAAAAAAACCCTCAGCCTTAATAACTAGCCTAATATCATACCCATAAAAACTTTAAAGATAAATCCAATCTTTGCACTTTATTGGAGAGATCCCTCTCCGGATTCAGGAGGGCTAGATCCTAGAATCCCAAAGTGGTTGAAATAGTGTTCTCCCTGCAGTTTGACTTTTTCAATCTTGCAAATTACAGGGAGCTAACATTTCTGGCGACTCCACTGGGGAATTCTGAGTGATTTTAATTTTAGATACCTTGTAAGATCTCAGATTACCCCTTGTTTCAAGAATATTTGGTGTGTTAGCCAGTTGAGCCACCAAAACTAACATTTCTGGCGACTCGCTGGGGAATGAGTCATATTTCATCTTAGGTAACCTTAAGATCTTATAAAGACCCCTTGAGTACAAGTAGCCCTTTTCAAGCACTACCAAACTAATGGTAATCATGATAAAACTTGTTTGAATCAGTGACAAACTAGGCAAACCCTAGGATTCTCATAAGATCTTATCAAACCTTGAAGGATCAGCTAGCTTAGCCATAAGTGTAGACTGTCTTTGTCTCATAACCGTAGCTAAGTTTTGAAACATATTTAGGACACTCTTAAGAACCAATAGGACTGAAAAATAACTCAGAAAACCCAAAAATATTTCAGATTGGTATTCAATAAACATGGTGGTGGACCATAAAAACTTTTACCTCCAAAGGAGCTAAAAAATTCCACTTGGTGACTCCACAATCCTAAAACAGACCTTAAGACTCCACTGGGAAGACCCATAATCATTATAACATCATTTAAACTCAGCAAGAGTACTTTTAGGATTAAAGTTTTATTATGTTAAGATCAGTTAACCCCATAAAGATTGTCATATATGGTTAAAATTTTCTTGTTTACTTGGGTCCGAAACTCATAGCATAGTGGCTCCTAGAAAGATTCATACTAGAACTTACCCTGACCCAAACCCACCAGAGATAGTTGATAACCCGGAAAGTATCCTTAGGAAGTCTCCTAAGATAAAATTTTCAACTGTTTTCAGATCACCCTTGAGAGCTAATTCAGTTCCTGAAAATCTTGCAGCTCTACAACAATCACAAGTAGATCTAAGAAATCCATTTAGAACTAGGTATCTTGATGGTTTAGATCAGCTAGATTATGAGTCTTCACTTTCATCTCCTGAAACAAGTGAACATCCTGGTAGTAGAGAGACAACACCACTTGATTTACATTTCCTTCACAATTTAGGTGTCTCTCATCCAAGATCAGCTCAACAATCTATTCCTGGTCCTTCCACATCTGTTCATCCTACATCCACTGTCCAAACCATTCCACTCCAACCCACTTTCCCTCTTGTTAATACACCTCTTGTAAATCCACCTCCACCACATATCATGGCAGCATGGTATGCTCCCTTAGTCCTTCCTGTACCCTTGGTCAATCTTCCACAGGACTATCAGTCCAAAATTCCATTATATGATGCCAGCAATGCTACAACTGCATCACAACATGTGGATAAAATGAATGACTACTTAGACCAAAATGAAATTGATGATGATTCTATCAAAATTAGATTATTTGCTCAGAGTTTGGGGGGAGAAGTAAGAAAATGGTTTAAAGGCTTAACCCCCCACAGTATAAATGATCTCCAAGTCTTCCATCAGACATTTCTAAACAAATGGGAAGTGAGAAAAAACCCTCTTCAAATACTTTCTGATTACAAAAATCTCCACAGAAACACTGGGAAAGTGTACAAGCTTACTGCACTAGATTTAATCGTGTGTATAATGCCCTTCCCCCAGATTTAAAACCTCCACAAGGCTCAACGTTAAACAAGTTTCCTGAGGGGTTTGACCCTGAAATGGCCTATCAGCTGAGAGAGAGAGACCCTTTAACTCTTGAAGATATGCAAAAAGGGGCTCTCGCCGTGGAAGTCAACTTAATGGAGAAAAGAGAAAGAATGAAGAATGAGAAGAGGGTGTCCTTCAGAGAAGAAACCACACCTTCTACTTCTAGCTCAAAGATGGAAAGAATGATGGAGGAGATGATGAAGAAAATGAGCATTCTTGAGAGAGCACAAGCAAGTCAAAACCAGACTTCTCCTCAAAATAGAAATCAAAACCAGAATCAGAATTTTAGAAGAAACCAGCCTCAAAATAGACCAATGGAAGATGATCAACAGGTCACTCCTCCCTTTCATCAAAACTATGTGAGTGAGGTTGAAGAAACGGATGAGCAAACAGAGGATGATGATATCAATATGCTGGGAGTAGATAATGATGACTTTGAGGTTCATTATGATAGAAAACAAGGTCTATACACACCTTATGATGACAAAGGAGATAATGATGAAAGTTATTATCAAGACATGGAGAATGTCATCATAGAGTCTCAAAAAGAATATGACCTTCGAAGTAAAACCAATCAAGAAACTCCCAAAACCAAAACCTCTGACAAATCTTCACAAAACAATACTGTAATCAAACCCAAAATTGTAAAACAAAAAGACAAAACAATGGCTGAAAATTCTGATAAAGGTAGAGAGAAAGGCACTCAAAACAATGCAAAACAGAGTGCAGACCTCAGCAGTACTAACACTTCAGCTAGTACTCATGTTAAAACAATTTTGTCAAATGTAAATAGAGCGAATCAGCAAACAGATTTTGCTGACAGAATGGCAGTTAATAAGGCTTAGACAAGCACTTCAAAGAGTCAGATGCCTTTCAGTTTAGAGCAGGAAATTTCAAGAATTAAAATCTCTGTTCCCCTAACTGAGTGAGCTGCCCACAATGTATATAGGACCCAAATTTTTAAGGCTTTAAATATAGAATAGAATAATGATACAGTCAATCTTAATGATGACCAGCTAGAGCTTATTTTTGGTCCTAAGATTGAAGGTAGATATCAAGAGGGACATGTTCCTCCCTTTTATGTAAGTTTAAACGTTCATGACAAGATTTTGCATAATGTTATGCACGATTCTGGGGCCTCTCACAATTTAATGCCTAAAGCTGTAATGAAATCCTGGTTCTAGAAATCACCAGACCTTATAAAGACCTGTACTCCTTTGACTCAAGCAAAGTAAAATGTTTATGTTTAATCAAAGACCTCTGTGTTAACTTAGCCCAGATTCCAGCCAAATGTTTGGTCATGGATATTGTTGTGGCTGATGTGCCCCCAAAGTATGGAATGTTGTTATCTAGGTCTTGGGGGGCTAAAATACAAGGGACTATGCATATGGACATGAATTATGAGACCATCCCTGTGTTTAATCAGTCGAGAAGACTTTACAGGGATTCCCATATGCAGTACATGGTTACTAGTCAAGACAGACCGCAAAACTCTCCCCTTTATTCTGTAAATACAGGCCTCGATTCTTTTATTTTTTTTAATGATGAAACATTCACTGAATAGGTAACTCTAACAGAACTGATGGCTGATAGAGAAGAGGAGGAAGACACCACATAAGTGTCAAAACAGTTTGTTGAACCCATAAACTACAACAAACAACACATCAGTCTTGAAATACAAATCATGCGTCCATCACTTTTTAACCTTGATGGTCAAGAAAATATTCCTCAACTTAACGAAAAACTTGAGGAATTAAAACAAATACAACAGAGTGTTGATTTTCAAGAACAAACCGAAAGCACACTTTTTGAAGAGGACAGTAATCAAATGAAAGAACCTGAAACCAGTCCTCTGTGGAGTATGTACTTTGATGGGTCCTGCACTAGGAGCAATGCTGGTGCAGGGGTCTGGATACGCAACACTGAGAACAACCGCATGGAAAGCCTTTCCTGTAGATTAAACTTCCAGTGTTCGAATAACATAGCGGAATATGAATCCCTTCTCCTAGGCTTACGTTTGTTGAAAAAATCAGGAGCCAAAAGAATTAGAGTGCATGGGGATTCAGAATTAATCATTAGGCAAGTCAACGGGGAATACAACACTAATCATCCCAGATTTAGGGCCTACCAAAACAATGTCGTGGATCTATTAAAAACTTTTGAGGAGTCCCAATTGATTTTTGTCCCAAGAAGAAAAAATATCATGGCCCACAGCTTAGCTTTTACAGCTAGAACATGTTTAACGCCATATGAAACCAAATAATGTACAACTCATATTAAATTTAGACCGGTTGTCCCTGATAACAATAAATATTGGTAAGTTTTCGACGGAGACAAACAAATAGAAGACTTCATGCAGTTCTGAAACGAATTCGAACTACTTAGTTCGGATTCAGATTATGAAACAGACTGCCCTAGTGAAGAAAATTTTCTTGATGAAGAAGAAAGGTCTCCTAAACTTGCTAATGTAAACCTGTTATCTAGCAAACTTGAAAACGAAGCAGAGATGATTACAAAGTTAGAAACAAAGGATTTAGAAAATCTGCAGTCTGAAAATCAAAGTTTGCCTAAGGGTCTGTCCCCTTTAGAAGAGTTGTTTGACTTTAACGACGTGGCCAAGAAGCCAAAACTGGAACCTATAGAGACTGAAGTGGAAGAGTGCAATATAGGCAGTGAGAAAAAACCTATGATGATTAAACTGTCTAAGACTTTACCAGCTCACATTAAACTCAAATACATAGAGTTGTTTAAAGAATTTTCTGATGTTTTTGCGTGGAGTTACGAATATTTGAAATCCTATGACACTGAAATAATTCAACACAAAATTCCTCTCAAGGAAAACCAAAGGCCATTCAAACAGAAGCTGCATAGAATAAACCCTATTCAGTTACCATTGGTTGAGAAGGAGATTAAGAAAATGTATGAAGCTAGTATTATTGTCCCTATTAGATATTCTAAGTGGGTGTCTAATCTGGTGTCAGTCAGGAAGAAAACAGGAGATATTAGGCTTTGTATAGACTTTAGAGACCTAAACAAAGCTTCACTTAAGGACAACTACCCTTTACCTAAGATGGACCATATTTTACAAAGGGTAGTTGGTTCCAAAAGAATTTCTTTGCTAGATGGCTATTCGAGGTACAATCAGATTTTAGTTCACCCTGATGATCAACTGAAGACAACATTTACTACACCTTGGGGCACTTTCATATATGTGAAAATTCCCTTTGGTCTAATGAATGCTGGTGCAACTTTTCAAAGAGCCATGGACATAGCATTCTCGGAAGAATTAAGCTACTTCATCATTATTTACCTTGATGATGTTACTGTGTTTTCAAATACAGATGAAGAGCACTTAGAACATTTGAGAAAAGTATTCGAGAAATGCAGAAAGTTTGGGATATCTTTAAACCCTAAGAAAACACTATTTGGGCTTCAAGAAGGTAAACTTCTTGGGCACATTTTTTCAGAAGAGGGTATCAAGATAGATCCAAAGAGGATTGAGGCCATATTGCAAATCTCTCATCCTCGAAATATCAAGGAACTACAATCTTTCATTGGAAAGATTAATTTCTTGAGAAGGTTCATACCCAACTTGGCTGAGCTCCTTAGGAACATAACAAGCATGCTGAAGAAGGAGCAAGGGGTAAAATGGACCTTGGAAGCAAAGAAGTCCTTTGAACTAGTGAAACAAACGTTAACCAAAACACCGGTTCTAATAAGTCTTGATTTTTCAAAAGATTTTTATATATTTTCATTCGCATCAGAACATACAATAGCTACTGTCCTTTTACAGAAAAATCCACAAGGACAAGAGCAGCCTATTGCATTCTTTAGCAAGGCATTGAGAGATGCTCCTTTGAAGTATAACATCATGGAAAAAAAAGCTTTTGCTTTGGTCAAAGCTTTAAAAGACTTTAGAGTGTACATCCTTCATTCACACATCATTACCTTTGTCCCAAATTCAGTTGTGAAAGATATTCTAACACAGGACCCAGATGGTAAGAGAGGTAAGTGGATTGTTGTTATTCTTGAATATGATTTAGAGATCAAGCCCACTAAACTCATCAAAGGCCAAGGTCTAGCTATATTAATGGCTGAATCAAATTTTGAAGTTCTTGATATTAATATGATTAATGCTTTAGATGAACAAGAGGAAATCTCAACTCCCATTGTTGAAGACCATTTTTTGAATTCCTCTTGGTATGTTGATATTCTTTATGTTTTGCTTAATTTGAATACACCTCCTGCTTTGACAAAAACAAAGGCAAGGTTTTTGAAGTTAAAAGTTGTAAACTATTGCATTATAGATAGATGTATTTATTGGAAAAATGCAAGTGGGATATTGCTCAAATGTTTGTCTGAGTTTGATGCAGAGAAGGTTAAGCACGAATTCCATGAAGGAGAGTGTGGAGGTCATCTCTACTGGAAGACAACAGCCAACAAAATCCTAAGGGATGGCTACTATTGGCCTACTCTCTTTCTTGATATACAAAAGATGATAATTGCCTGTCATAAATGTCAACTTTTTGAAGGCAAAAGGAAGCTGCTACCCTTACCTCTGCATCCAATCACTGTTGAAGCCCCTTTTCAACAGTGGGGACTTGACTTCATAGGAGAAATCCATCCACCATCCTCTGCCCAGCATATATGGATTCTCACTGCCACAGATTACTTCACTAAATGGATAGAAGCCATCCCCTATAGGCAAGCCAATGATTCTGTCATTATAAAATTCATGGAGACTAATATTCTCTCTAGATTTGGCTGTCCTACCAAGATCATCACTGATAATGCATCAGCATTTGGATCAAAGAAGATGGTTGAATTGTGTCACAGATATCAGATTACATTGGGTCATTCCACGGCCTATTACCCTCAAGGTAATGGACTTGCAAAATCTTCAAACAAGATTTTAGTGAACATAATCAAGAAGTTGTTGGAGGACAACAAGAAGTCTTGGCACACAAAGGTTGTGCATGCACTTTGGGCTGATAGATTGACATGGAAGAAATCTATTGGGATGTCACCCTACCAGCTTGTGTATGGCACTGATGCAATTTTTCCAACCAGCCCTGGTGTGCCAGTTATGAAGTTGATTCAAGAGGTTCAATATGAAGATAATGACATGATCAGAAGGATAAATCAGACTATTCACCTTCAACAAACCAGAGAGGAGGTTTATAACAAAGCATTGCAAAAGCAGGACAGCATCAAAAAGCTTTTTGACAAAAGAACAAAGGTCAGCAATTTCAATGTTGGGGACAAAGTTTTAAAGTGGGACTCAAGGAGAGAAGACAAGGGCAAGCATGGAAAATTTGACAACTTATGGCTTGGCCCATACTTCATTCATTCAGCTGCTGGTAAAATTGCCTTTTTCTTGCAAGAGTTGAATTAGCAGAATTGTTTGGGGGTCCTGTCAATGGCAGGATGCTCAAACATTACTTCTCTTGATCCATGCCATGTTTTGAAGCCTTTTTATCTTTTTTTCCATTATAAATATTTCATTCATCATTGCATTCAAAGTTAGAAAAATAAAAAATACAAAAACAATACAAGAAAGAAAAGAGGGTAGTTTGTAAAAACAATAAAGGTATAAGCCCCATACCAAAAAGAGAAACAAGTTCTGAAAGTGTGCAGGCTTAAATACCACTCCTGAAAACACACTTCTAATTATTCAAACAGCCTAATCTTGACTAAATTAGTTTTAAATTGACTGTTGATAGGTTAGTGAATCATATTTTCCAAACAACTTAATCTTGGCTTATCAGTTAGGTAGATTAGGATAGAAATTAAAGGTTCAAACAAACTCAAAATCTGAACCAAAGTTTCCAAAAGAAGAATGACTCTAATATGTTTTAAATCATGAGTCAAAGACACAAGTGGACTGGTTCTAAACAGCTCAAAACTTGAGCCAGTCAAGCAAAGCAAAAACAACTCCAATAAATTAAAAAATAGAGCTGTAGAAAAGAGAAGGCCATGCTTTGAACTTTCATATCTTAAAGCCTTCCATTTTGATTTAATTTTTCTATAAAATAATATCTATGTGCAGCTTGTTTTTTATGCCATGGATCAACAACAAGTTAGACCGTTCAATCCTGACTTGGATGCTTTTAAATTTCTGTTTTAGAAAGTAGTGAATAAAAATTTGTTAGACTGTTTAATCCTAACAGATTAGTAGATTAGATAGAGAAACATATGAACTCAGCTGTTTAATCTGAGTTCATGGAGAAATAAGGAGTAGAAATAGATTAGATTTTTTTCTTTCAAAAAGAATAAAATGTTGTAAAGAGAGTTTGCCAATCCAAGTACACTCTAAAGAAGAAAAAATGTTAGGTCAGGAGGATTGGGTAGGTAGAAAGCTTGTGTTGATGAAGACCATTGTTTTTCTATGGCTGCTAACTTTTTCAAAGAAAAAGAAGATCATTCAAGTAAAGAAAGCTGCAGCCCAATAAATGAGGCATTGATCAGCCTCCAGAGAACGCAAGTCTGAAGTTCTTGATGCCTTCAAGAAGGCACCATTCCCAAGTGGAGCCACTGTTAGCCACCTATAAAATTTGTTATATCAAAAGGTGGCTAAATCATTTTTGGAGCCTTCAAGAAACATGTTTTATTGCTAAAAATGTTATCTCTTGAAGACTCATGAAGACATTATGCCCTCTGTTTATTCTTCACTGCTGTTTCCCTTTCAAACTCATAAATTCTGTTGTTTTTCATGAAGAAAAGACTGCTACAAAACTCCATTTTCCCCTTCCCTCTATTCAAAACTAACCTTCATTTTTCACCATCATAATCCTCCATTTTTTATGATTTCCATTCTTCCCTTCATGAAAATCCTTTTACAAAGTTTAAAACTCATTTTTAGACTTTACCGAAACCCCCAAATCCATGAAAAACTTTGAAAATTTTCATAAAAATAAGTGTTTTTGACTATGGACTTAAGCCCCTTTGGGCTAAGTCCTAAAACCACTTCCCCACATGTGCCCATGCCCTAGAACCAGGCGTTAGACCCATAAAGCACTTATCGCAGTCGGGATTTTCCATCAAATGCAAGTCTTTTTGTTTTATGAAAGTTCCGATGCGATTGGCCTATGTGTATAAACCCCCGACCATTGTCGCTTCATATAAACCCGTCCTCGATGCTATTTTCCTTTGAAAAATCATAAAACCCACTTTTCCTAAGTTTTGGTCTAAACCCGCCAGAGCAATGTTTTGTAATGAAAATGGGTAGATTGAAATGCCCCGCATCATTTTTCCTATGCGATTGAGCCCCGTTGTATAAATCTTCGCCGTTGTATAAACCTCCACCTCTCTCCATATAAACCTGCACCCGGGACCAAGATTTAAAGTCCCGAAGCGCTAATCGCATCAGAGAAATTCAAAATGGGTAGATTGAAAAGTCCGACCTTTCCTTCCGATGTGATTGGCTCCTTCTATGTATAAGCCTCGAGCCTTTTGTTTTCCATATAAACCACAGGCCCCGCAAACAGGCGCCAAGCCATTTCATATATATCACCCGCCCGATACATAAACCTTTGTTTTTTCCATTCAAATTTTGATTTTGTATATATAATATGGTCCCCGCTCGTTCATTGGTCGGAGCTTTTCTTCGTCGTTGATCATTGGGCCAATCTGATGGCCTGCGCAAAATCGCATCGAGAGTTTTCATTGGCACGTTACTATTTTATGCCACCCCCAATTGGTCATTCCCCGATGGGTTCCCCGACGTCGTTCAGATCTGCAAATCGACAACCCACAATTAATCGCTTCGGCGCCCCCCATACCCATTGCCCCACCGATCGCGAAGCCTCGATTGCATCTGGGCCGTCCGCGTGTCCAGATCGGACGGTCCGGATCGATCCTCCCAACTTTGGTTTAAAAATCATATACCCCTCGTGTAATGTTTTATGACCAATCCCAGCCGTTGATCTATAGAGATCAACAACCCCTATTAACCCTTTCTTCGCCTTTGTATTATTTCGTTTAAACCCCAATTTCAATCCTGACCGTTGATATTCTACATCTAACGGTTCATATTAATCCCGACAGACCTGCCCCCTGTGGGTCCTGCCTCCCTCCAGATCTAATCTCAGTCGTCCATCTTTGATCCAACGGCTCAGATTGAAACCACCCCTCCTCCTTCCGCCCGCGCATCTATCCAATATTGCGCTCGCTCCCCACCGTTAGATCTTAGGCCCCAGATCTAACAGCCGACGTTCCATATCGTGTAACTTAAAGCACGAATGTTAATCCCCAAAATTTACGCGACATAAGCTGTTTTGAAAAGACATGTGGCAGCCTCTAACGCATATCGCGTTCAAAAAGGTGAAACCACCTTTCTCTCTTTTGGCCACACGAAACCCGTGGTTTTCTCCTCCGAAATCGCTTTCCCTTGTTTCCTTTGCATTTTATCGCGTTCCTCCTTGATCGTTGATCTCTGAAGATCAACGGTCCCAGATCATTTCCGCATTGTTCTATCGCCCTCTGCCTATCACCAAGGGATTTCTATAGATCAATCCTGGCCGTTGATCTCGTGGGCTGATCTCATTCGACGACCCACGAACATCCCGAAACCCCAAATTTCTTTCCTGTGCATTTTTCCTCCACCAAAGAAATTTTCCCTCTTTTCCTTTGTATTTATTCCATTTTCGCCTTTGTAATAAAAATGTGACCCCTTCGCATTATGATATTACGTTTGATCCCGACGGTTGATCTCTGCAAGATCAATGGCCCTAACTTAAAAACTCCACCATCTGCTCCCACCACTCTCCTTTTGACCCTGCAAGCAGATCTCCGCCGTTGGATGCTGTCATCCAATGACCACTCTCCAAGCCGAAACCTCCAAATCATTTTTTCCCAATAACGCAGGATTTTATAATATTTTTGGTATTTTGCAGGTTTTAATGGTTTTTTCCATTATATAAACGGAAAATTGAAGCCAAGGATGACAATCCTCTAGGCTTTCATTCATTCAAGAATATCGTTCCGCGGGGTTCTATACCACGTTTCATCAGTGCCTCATGAGTATTGATGCCATATAAACCTCGTATCACCTGCACATCAACAAGACACAATAATGCCTAATTGAAATAAAGAGTATCAGTGTTGAACACCTACCACAGCAGAACTGAAGATTGAAGATTAATTCCACGGTTTAATGGATTACGGCTAAGATTGATTATCAAAAGCCTAATCCACTAAACTAAACACAGTTAAAGGCAAATCAAAGATATTTATCAAACAGAGGATGCCTCCACTACCACATCAGAGGCTAATTGATTCCTCTCAGCTACCATATTGCCACCTGTAGCCTCAAAGCATTCAACAGAGGGCCGAGATATGACTAGAACAGAGGATATTTACCTCATCATAACCGAATAGTTAATTCAACCAAAGGATTTATTGCAAAAAATATTAGCAGAGTTATTATAAGCTGAAACAAAGCCTTAAAGTCAACAAAAGCTCCCACCGAGCTTAATTCTTAATGTAAAGCATTTAATACAGAGGACATGTCTGTACACTTCTCCATTGAGCCCCTCAAAGGCCGAGAAGTATTAAAATCTGTATTAATTGACCTTGAAGATCTTTTATCAGATCCGACCTCCTCATCCTTCTATAAAATATTATTGAGGAGTTCATTGTAAACGTTGGTTGCAGAACTTTGAAATACACTTGTGCTCGAAACTTATACTTGTAAATAGTGTTCACTGGCTCTTGAAGCTCTGTTTGTGATTAGATAAGTTAGGCTGAGAAGTGAAGATGATTGCTGAACTGAAACATTAGACTTGAAGATGTAACTGGTTTGACTTCAATATACAAGCTGTTTCTTGGGATCCTTGTCTATATCACTGGTGAAGTGCCCCTTTCTTTGTTATTGTTTTTCCTTCTATGTATGCCATATTGTTCACTATTATCTGATAAAGAACATCAATTATAGAGTTAGGATTTACTATTTACCAGTACCCTTCTCTGACTGATAAGCTTTATATCAATGTTTCCCTCCAATTTGTTTATTTAAAAATGATTCAATACAGTTTAAACAGTTAGGAATGCTGGCGTTCCCTCATCCTACTGTTTTCTTTAAACATTTTTCTTGAATGTTATTTTCATTATTTGCTTATTAAAGTTAGACTAAAAAAGTGATGGTTTGCCCTGTTTCTAGCTTCTATTCTCCAAAGGTAATTCTGAAAGTTTCCCTAAGTGTTGGCTGAAAGCAGATCCTCGACCTTAATAACTAGCCTAATATCATACCCATAAAAACTTTAAAGATAAATCCAATCTTTGCACTTTATTGGAGAGATCCCTCTCCGGATTCAGGAGGGCTAGATCCTAGAATCCCAAAGTGGTTGAAATAGTGTTCTCCATGCAGTTTGACTTTGCCAATCTTGCAAATTATAGGGAGCTAACAAACGGCCCCAAGCTCCAACATGCAACAACCGTCAACAACAGATTTGACTTCTGAATTAGCAAGCAACGCAGCCCCATCGACTAACCCTTGTCTCCCATAAGCTCAAGTGTCGCCTCTTTTAGAAATCCTCGCTGAGAAATTAGGCAGAATAGTTGGAAATATTAAAGAACATGCATTAATATGCAAATTCATTGATCCCTGGCCTTCCGAGCGGCTTCTCATTAGTTGGATGAGAAAAAATTAGACCATAAAAGGAGATGTGGAACTTAAGCTAGGATCCAGAGGTTTTTCACTGTCATATTTAACAATATTTCATATTGGTACAACATCTTTCAAGGTGGTCCTTACTTTATGAACGCGACAGGTATCTTTATGAAACCCTCAGTTCCCAAATTCAATCCTGAAAAGGAATATTTTACCTTCCCGCTAGTCTGGATCAAGATTTACTCTCTTCCCCATGAATATTGGGATCCATAAATCTTAGCACACATAGGCAATAAACTCGGACGTTTTGTCATGTCGTTGGACATTACAAAAAAAGGAAGCTACACCTCTTATCCTTGGCTTTATACATACTTGGATCTCACCAAACCCTTACTAACTAGCATTTGCCTGAGCTATGTAGGTATTTTCTGGGAGTAGCTGATTAACTATGAGAAAATCCCCTTCCAGTGTTTCCATTGTCATGTGTATGCCATCTATTTAGACACTACCCGACAAAGCCTCCACCGCAACCTATATCAATCAATACAACTAAAACTCAAAATGCCACGGACAATGATTTTACTACAATATAGGGAAAAAGGAAAGAAACAGAAAGATGAGGAGAAGGCTCTTCGAGGCAAGGTGATCAAGGCCAAAATTGATTTACAATCCTTAACCACATGGAGAACAATGATACACCTCACCAACAAACATTGTCAGCTAATCATCCTCCCACCCAGGAAGACTTGCCCAACTTAAAGGTTGATCAGGCCCCTCAGTCTCACAAACCTACATCAAATGACATTCTGCCCAACTAAGAAACTCCAACCCTAATGGAAGAAGAAGATTCAGACGATCTAGATCTACAAAACCTAAACCTTTAGCAGATCGTGGAGGAATGGAGGAATAAGGATCTAGCTTCCTTCCCGAAAGATCATATTCAAATAATTGCAATAGCCTATCTTCAACACCAAGATATGCTTCTACATTGAGTCAATACTACAGGTACTACTTATTTTCCTTCCCCTTCATTTTCCTCACAGGCTATCAAACGAAATTCCCCCTGGGATCAATTAATCTCGACTAAAGAGCCTAAGAAAAAAGGTCGCAAATCTAACAGTCAACTTCTCCAAGACTTGTGTGAATTTTTTTATTAATTCAAGAAGAGTTGCTCCCATGAACACCTTGTACCCACCTCTCACAAAATATCAATGATTAAGATAATATCATGGAATGTTAGGGGCTTGAATGGTAAATCCAAGTTTCCAAGAGACTAAAATGCTCTAGCAATAGTATGAGACAAATAGTTAATTCCTTGTGGAGAAATTGTGATCTGATATCTTAATGTGCCTCTAGGGCGTCAGGAGGTTTGGTAATACTCTGGAATCTATCAAAAATTACTCTAAGAGACTCATTCTCCCTTTATAGATTCCTTACTGCTCGTTTTCAACCTATCGGGTCCTCTCAACTGGGTTTCATTTCCAACGTCTATGGTCCTCAAATTCGATCTGAAAAAATAACTTTTATAGCGAATCCTTTTTGTGGTTTCTTTCCTCGTCGAACCAAGTCTCTAGATCAAGGGGGGATTCCAATCTCATTTGTTCCATGCAAGAAAAAAAGGACGGTATAAGAAGACTTGAAGAATAATTTGTACTTTTCAACTTCTTTATAGACAATTCCTACATGATAGATATTCAAACTTTGAATGGAATTTACACCTAGAACAACCAAAGGGGTGGCGCACAACGGGTAATGTCTCAGTTGGATCGCTTCCTTGTCTCAAAATTCCTTTTCCTTGTAGATATCATAGTGGAGGCCTCAATTATACCAAACTATAGATCAAACCATTGGCCTATTGCTCTTAATTTGGGTTGGACTTGCTCACCCCGCAACAAGCCTTTTTACTTTGAATCTTTCTAGGTTTTCCACCCAGACTTCATTTCTAACATGAAGACCTAGTGGAAGGAATCAACATCCATATTGGGTTGCATCATGTATCACTTCCAACAAAGGCTCAAATACATAAAGCACAAAATAAAGGAGTGGAACGCTAAGGAATTTGGATATATTTTCAAAGATAAACTACAATTGGAAAGGAAAATGAGAGAATTGCAACAAGTTACTATTCACGAAGGCAGAATATAAGATAAAATCACAACAAAAAGAGAATTGAGGCACCAATTAGAGGAAATACTAGCACAAGAGGAAATCCTATACAAGAAAAAATCTAGGGTGAAATGGTTTAAAGAAGGTGAGTGCAATACCAAATTATTTCATAGATCAATGCATAGTTATAGGAAGAAAAATCGTATTTATCGCATCGTAATGAACATAATCAGGACATGGAGAATCATGAGGACATCATCCAGGTATTTTCTCAATACTTCTTCTCCCTTTTAACTGAGCCAATTTCAGATAGGCAAGCTGAAATTCAAAAAATAACACAAAGCATCCCCAAGTTGGTGACTAAAGAGAAAAATGCCCTCTTACTCAAAGAAATCTCCTTTCAATAAGTGGAAGAAGTGGTTATGAATATTCCCAAAGACAAAGCCCTTGCCCCGGATGGCTTCATAGTTGAATTCTTCCAAGTTTTTTGGCCTATTCTTAGCATGCATGTTTGGTTGGTTGTAGAAGATTCTTATTGCTCAGTTTCGCTACTCTTGGCCTTTGATGGCACCTTGATCTCTCTCATGCCCAAATCCTCCAAGGCCTCATCTCCCTCTGATTTCCATCCAATAGGATTATGTAATGTTATCTATAAAATCATCTCAAAGACCAATGCTAATCGTCTCAAACCCCTCCTTCCTTCCCTCATCACCCCTGAACAAACACGTTATGTTGAAGGGGGAAAAATCCTTGATAATATCATTCCTGCTCAAGAGCACATCCACTCTCTCCACACCTCCAAGCAACCTATAATTATTATTAAGCTCGACATATCAAAAGCCTTTTATAAAGTCAGTTTGAAATTCATTTACCATATCCTCTTTGTAATATTCCGAATAGAAATAAACAACACTATAAAGCACATAAACAAGTAACTACAACAACTGGCGAGATATCATATGAATAAGACAAAACATGGAGAACACTGAGCCATTTTATTAAGTGCTGAAAGATAAAATGAATACAAAGGTGATCAGAATGATGGCACCTTGGCTTGCACTAGGCAAGCATAGAAATACTCTCAGACTATATCATGGAACTGCTGCTCCCTCTATGACTGCGTGATCTCCAAATCTGTTGGTGTTGTTGTCATGCTACTGCCACTGCTGGAATAGACTAACTCTTGGGGTTTTTCCCCTCCTCAGAAAATTATGAAAATTTGGGAATAGGCTCTCCACCCAATACCCAGAAAAGCCCAAAGAGCTTTTTGGAAATGGATGACCTCAAAAAAATGACCTCCCTTGAGGTATAACGTTATCCTAGTGATAAATGCTGGCCCTGAATGATCTACTGCAAAATATGGCCTCAAAATATACCAAAATTATGGAATAGGGAAGTGCTAACCCCTTTCCAACTCCCTCGGGTTGAATCCCCTAACAAACCCTCAATCTAGAACCTCCCCCTCCAAAGACTACGTGATCCCTCTCATTGACTGCATTGTCCAAGCAAGTGAATGATCCCAACTGTGGCTGCTCCAACTCTCTTTGGAATAGCAAAGGTAGAACTCCTCACCCGAGCAGGCACTCAAAGTCCCTCGGGGCTGAGGTTGGGATCTCCGCACAGAGACACCCGATGCGCTGAACAACACTTGCAGACTTTGCTCAATAGCAAAAGTGTGCTCAATTTCAAAAGACAAATATCATAGATGCATAATAGAATGCGAGAATGAGGAGCCTCTTCCCATTTTTATGCTTTTAGAGCCTTGTTCTCACCCGAGCCCCACCAAACTGTGTTGTCCCTCTTGGCCCACGTTGTCCCTCTCTCACTGCACTGTCATGGGCCCACACTACCCACGCTGCAACTTCCCTCACGCTGCCACTTCGTCCTCTTGGGCCCCACGCTGCCAAATAATTATATGCTCAAGTGACTTTAGGGAATGTTTATTTCCTAAGTGTAGGTTGTGTGTCTCCTCACTTTATTAACTGAATTAACTTTAGAAAAGAAAAACTGGCCAAAATTAATATTACTAATTAGCTGCTGCTAATTGGGAATATTACAGTCCTCCCCCGCCAAAAATTGCTTGTCCTCAAGTAATTCCTGAACAAGCCTCCTCTTTAGCTGATGCTCCCCACCGTCACTGAAAAATGTGCCTGGGTCCCAGACGTGCCACTGAATCTTCCGTATCCTTTGTAGCACCCTGATATGAAGGGATCTCTCAATGCCAGGATCCCAAGCCATCCTATCCAACATGAAGCTCCACCTGCTCCACTCACCATCCTGCCATGCTAATGAAGTCCCCCACTTCATCAGTGACTCGCTTAAGCCCGATGGAAGATATACATGATCTCCCTGTGTAGTATGAAACTCACCCCTAGAGGTTATCGAGCTGTGTAGAGCTTTAGTGCTCAAGTCTCCTGCTACTCTCTTAGAGGTACCACCATGCTGATGTTGCACTACTCTGATCATGAGATACTCCTCGTCATGCGTAGACTGTATCCTCCTCTCCTGAGACCTAGTGGTAGGAGATCTATGAGAGACAAGCTCATCCGGCCCAGGCATCGCCATGATGCCAATACCTACCCCTCCGAATGTAGCTCTGAATCTATGCAGCAATAGAGAAATTCTGCCTTGCCATCCGATGAAGGCCTCTGTGTACCCCCATGTGCCAACCCAGCAGTGAACTAGATCACTCTCTGTCCTGACTCTGACCATCATTAGACACAATGGGCTATCAATCAACTGAATCTCTGCATCCCATCATCGTACCTGCTGCACCATATCTCTGACAACTACAAGAATCCCTCCATGCCTCATCTCTAGTCCCTGCTCGTGACCAATATAGAGGGTCCATATATCATGAGAAAATATGATACATGCTAACCTTCCTTGTGTCTGCTACTATGTAGTACCGATGACCGCTGGAAGCCATATGTGACAAATAACCACCCCCTTAATGCAATCAATAGATGGATATCTGATACTCGCAATTGACTCAAGGTATGTGGATCCCTCCTATCCTGCCAACCATCTCCACTGGGTCTGCCATCCACCCTCTCGATATTGTGTTGATACATTGTCTAGAGCCCAGACACATACTAGGATGCTACCTCTGTTGTACATAGTATCCTCTGCTCATGCATGGTCTCGACATGCCCTGAGAAAGGAGTGATGCATGTCTCCCTCATGAGCCGCTCCCCAGGCGAAGGCTCAGCGATGACTGATGTGCCACCCCTGTAGAGGATCATCTCATCCCCTAACCTGTGGCTGTCAACTGGCGCACCGACCTAGTGCCACTGTTGAGAAGTCTCTCCCCTAGTGTGCTGAGTGTCATCCAAATATCTTGGGCGAGCCTCGCGTACCCTGTTGCTCATGCCCAGAGTGCCAAAGGACAACAACAGAATCGACTGTGCCTGTGAGTGATGTAGAAGAGGGTCAGACGCGTGTGTCCCCACAGATACCGTCAAGTATCGCTCATCTGTCTCCCCATCGATCCTGGGTGAACTACCCCCAAAGGTATGCCCGGTGTCCCTATCCGTGAGTCTCCCTGGAGGCAATACTCTAAGACCTTGTTGTGCAGCACAGTACACCCTCACATACCACCAATCATCCATGTACTCCTCGACATGCCACTGCACACTAAGGCATACCTCTGTACACCGCTGGATACCCCCTGCTACTGTTGCACCACCCTGTACCATCTCGTGCCTTGTCTGTGTCAAGGCACCGGCCGCTCCTCGCATGTTCTCAATGTGATGTAGGACACTTCTACTCCACAATGCAGTCCCACACACTACGGTACACCACGATGCAACTCCATGTCCATCGATAGTCCACTTCTTAGTGCTAGATGCTCCCACACATCCTTGGATGTGATGGCCTAGAGTCGCGTCTCTACATGTCGAACCACCCCAATCGGTATCATCACCTCCACCGTCGCGTCGCTATACCCGCCAATGAATGGATCATCACTCCAAACCCTCCTCGAGGGGTCCGAGAAGTGAATCTCCCTATGTGTCAGTAGTGATACCACCACTGCTCGGCTCCGCTGTGACCTCTGTGCCCCACAGAAAGGTGAGGAATCCTTGGCCCCATACAAGGCACCATTTGGTGGCCTACCAATGCCACCTCCTCCGACAAGCTCCTTCCAAAGTATGTTGATCACTCTGTGACCCCGCGTACAAGTGTCATACCAAGACAACCCAGGGAGTCTGCCCATAAACTGGTTGGCCACTGGATTTGACCGAAACTCCCCTAGCGAATGTGCACGCTCAACTGCTAGGCCAAATGTACCCTCCAAGACATAGTTAACCGACCTGCTCGGGAAATGACAAGTAGTCCCGCCTGGATCCCAACGCCAGCCTGGGGTTCCTGTATTCCCAGCACCTAGAAACTCCTGTTGGACTACACTCGGGTCCACCACTATCTCCATAACCCACTCTACCGAGTACCAACTCAAAATCTCTTGCCATCCAACCTCAACATGTGGATGTTGCACCCTGTGCAACTCCGATCGTCTCATCCCGCTATCCAAGTCAACTTATGAGATCAGACTAGGTGTCTCCGCCTCTCTCTCTCTAATGGGAAGAGGTGACTCAACAATGCTGCTAGCCCCGTCTATGCATGCCTGAAGGGGGCTGATCTGACACTCCAATGTGCCCTCTAGTTGTACCATTAGGGAATCCAGTTGTTCCCCAATGTGGGCCAACTTGGGCATTGACTTGGCACAAACCACTCTCATGCCCTCTAGCTCCTCGTTCTGCAACAAAATAACCTCTCGTACTGATGTGGCCTTCCCTTTCAAAACTAGAAGGTCATCTCGAAGCTGATTACACCGTTGTACGTGACCATCGTCCAATACCTCTATATCTCCTAGTGCCTCATCAAATGTGGATACATCTCCTAGCATCTCATCCATCTGTCACGCGCTGATACCACCGGAAGAATCAGACACTACCCCAGTCATCACCTCAATGGATAACACTATTTGGGTACGCTCTACTCTCTCTACTAAGATGTCAACCGATATGGTCAAAGAAGTTTCCAACACAGGTGACCCCTGTGTCATACTAGGTGTATCCACATGCCCCCCATGATCATGTGTGCCCTCATCCTCCAAGTGCGAGGTAGTCATTTTGATGGCTCCCCCCTCCGTTATTCGGTCAAACTGGAAAGAGGTATCCAACTTTCCCACCCAATCCCGAGCCGTGCAATCAGTGGATCCATCATACGTGGGTGATATGTAAATGGAAATATTTGTAAATGCTGTTCAAAGTATCCATTTCCATTTAATTAAGTGTGCAAAGTATTCTCCATGTCTTGCAGGTTAAACGAAGTGTTTTTGGTAATTGTTTCTGAGTTTATGTGTGAGGAAATGTTAATTAATTTTACTGTTTAACATGTTATATCAGAAATACACAGCAAGGGAAATTCACCATAGCATAACACAACAAACTGATGAGGTAGTTCACCCCTCCTAGGCTACATCTGCCGGGTCCAAGGCTCCCAATGGGCATGTCCTTGCTCTATTAAGTTGCTCAAAATGGTTATACAGTGAAATATATGCCTAAACAAGAAAAAAAGCTGTGAATTTTACTTCATAAGACATAAATAAGCTAGAAATGGATTTTGTTTCACCTCAAACAGTGAAGTACAACCCAATACAGCTCCATCTTCCTGATGGCCCTGGTGGCCCTTTCCTCTTTCTTGAAGCAAAAATGGCTGAAGAACACCTTTGTTTGCTTTGCAACCTGTCCCAAACACTCTAGAAGGTCAAAAAAGCCAAAATTGACTAAAATTTTGTCTTGTTTGGTCGAAAATTGAGAAAGTTATGACCCAAACAAGATTTTGCCGAGTGGCACTAAAAAACCTCCTCCAAAACTGGAGGAACTCCAGTTAACTCCACCAGAATAGGCGAACAGGGCAAATAGGTGGAACCGTGCGCTAATTTAGGGGCAATAATAAATTTAACTGCCAGCTTGATGGCACGTTCACATGCAGAAAAGTTCGGAAACCGTTTGTGCTAGCGGATAAGGTTTTAGCCCCTGCCCATGGTCATGGGTCGGAGGTCCTATGGTGAGGGGCTAACCCCAAAGGGGCTTAACCCATTTATTCCACCGTTTGAAATGGTCTTAGTCCTTAGTTATGGCACTTGGTCGCGGGACCTTATCCCTTAGCCCTGAGGGCTTATACCTTAATTTCCGCTCATTCAATGAATACACTACCCAACTGACATTCACACTCTACACGAGGCCCGACCCGAATGAAAGTTCAGCCTCTGCCCATTTTTTAAATGACCCGACTCACCCTCTGCACGAGTTCTGCCTGTGGTGTAGTGGTTGGGTCGACCCTGCCCGAGGTGTCGGGTTAAGGGTTCGACCCCCCTTGCCATCAACATTTCAACATGATTTTTAAACCTTTGGCCTGGGGCCACGTGGCAGCCTCCGAGAAGGTCACGTGGCACCCTATAATAGGCTTATAAAAAAACCATATAAAATTTAAATTTTTTCCATGTAAAACTTTTGAAAAATGACAATTTTTTTTTGGTCAAAAAGTCTTGTTTTGAAGGTCATTAGGCAATTTCAAACTTCAGTAACTTTCACATACGACATCGGATTTGAGTCCCGTTCACAGTGCCAGAATCGCAGCGACGAGGCCTTTTCGTTCGTTCAGATTGCAACCAATTCTGAGCAGTTCCATTTTGAGCATTTTTTCAATTTGGACATGATTTCTTGATCACACCTCCCCATTGGGAAGATTTTGGACCCCAAAAGCCTTCAATTACCTATTAAGAAGATGAGGGTATAGATCCCTCACCTTTTCCACCTCCATCCATTTTTCCTTACACGGTTTTCTGCCTTTTAGACCAACCCGAACATAATCGACACTTCCCCTCCTCGAAGTGCGTGTCCTTCTGTCAAGGATAGCATCTTCTTTCATCTCATCCAAAAATTCTGGCGAGAAATCCTCTATGGATGGCAGCTGAATGTCACTTTCATGATCAGTAATTAAAGGAGGTTCATAAAAATGTAAATTTTCCACATTCACAACGGAATACATTTGCATATATGAAGGCAAATCTAGTTGAAAAGCATTATTTCCAACTTTTTTAAGGATCTTGAATGGACCATAACGAATAGGCTTCAACTTTTTACCTTCTCCTTGTATTTTTTCCTTACTAATATGCAGCCATACCTCATCTCCTTCTTGAAACTTATGATCAATTCTGTGTTTGTCATGCCTCTCCTTGTACTTGACTTGACTTTTTTCAAGCCGTTCTTGAACCTGCTGATGTATGAGCCGAATTATTTCAATGAACATGCGAGGTTTGTCAATGCCACTATGCCCATCAATGGAAACATCCTTTTCAAGAATGAAATCTAAAGGTGACTTAGTAAAATACCCAAAACAAGCTTCAAAAGGTGAAGTATTTGTAGAAGAGTGCTTGGCCCGGTTGTAAGCATGTTGAATGTAATGCAAGTATTCATCCCAAAGCTTGGGATGCTTGCTGCAATAACCTCTTAAAATATGTACAATGGTTCTGTTCACTTCCTCTTTTTGGCCATCTATTTGCGGATGGAAAGTAGTACTCTTCTTCAACTTGTGTCCATCATCTTCCATAAATTGGACCAAAAATTCCCAACAAATCTGGAATCCCTATCACTAACAATAGAATTAGGCAAGCCATAATGAACCCATACATGTTGAAAATATAAATCAGCAGTTTGTTCAGCAGTTATAGATTTCTTACATGGCATAAGAATACACATCTTGCTGAATCTATCAACTACTACATAAAGATAATCATGCTGCTTTCTAGATAATGGTAGACCTCCAACAAAATCCATAGAAACACTTTCCCATGGTCTAGAAGGTACTGACAATGGCGTATATAAACCAAGTTTCCTATTGCTAGGCTTGCTTGTAGCACATAATGAACAACCTCTAATGAAACGTGAAACACTATCTACCATGCGAGGCCAATAACAATACCTCTGTAAATGTACCACCGTTTTGCTTACCCTGAAATGTCCAGCAATAAGAGAAGAATGAGCTTCTCTCATGATACTTAGTCTCTCCCCCTATGGTATACATAACTTACCCATATGAAATAGAAAATTATTATGCAAGTGATAATAATTCTCCTCAACATGATTCCCTTCACTCAAGTTAGCATACACATCCTTAAAATCAACATCTGATGCATACTGTTCTATGTAGCTCTCATGTACAATCGAATCATTCTTACGTAAAGTAGTAGCACTAATAATAGGCCTTGAAAGCATATCAACAACTTTATTGAAAATACCTTTCTTGTACCTTATTACCAAGTGAAATTTTTGTAGAAAGCCCATCCATATGAAATGTCGTGACTGCTGCAATTTACTTTGCGATTGCAAGTACTGTAAAGGCTGATGGTTAGTGTGAACAACTGTTTCTTTGCCCATAAAATAGTGTTTCCACTTTTTGACGCTTTGTACCAACGCATACAACTCCTTATCATATGTAGGATAATTCACAACAGCACCATTAAATGTCTCAGAATGAAATGCAATAGGCTTACCATGTTGTAAGAGAACTGCACCCATGGCGTAATCACTAGCATCAGTCTGAATCTCGAATGGTTGTCTCAAGTACAGTAATGCAAGAACTGGAGCTGAAATTATCTTCTCTTTCAAAGACTCGAAAGCTTTCTGTTGCTTGCCTCCCCATTGGAAAGCACGCTCCACACTTGTCACTGCATGCATAGGAGCTGCTATGGTAGAGAAGTTAGAAATAAACTTCCTCTAATACTGAGTTGCACCCAAAAAAATTCTTACCTTGTAATGGATTTGGGAGTAGGCCAATTCATAATGGCTTCTACCTTAGAAGGATCAATTATCAAAGCACCTCCTACTATGTGTCCCAAATAAACCAAAGAAGTCTTTCTAAATTCACACTTTGACATTTTAAGAAATAATTGATTCTTCTTCAAAATATCAAGTACTTTCTTAACATGCATGACATGCTCTTCTCTAGTATTTCTGACAATTAAGATGTCATCTAAGTAGAAAATAAAAAAATCATCAAGAAAAGGACGTAAGACATCATCCATTACCCGCATGAAAGTTGCAGGTGCATTGCATAAACCAAATGGCATAACAAGCCACTCAAAGAGTCCCTGTTTGGTTTTAAATGTTGTCTTCCAAATGTCACTCTCTACAATTATAACTTGATGATAACCACTACGTAAGTCTAACTTAGTGAAATATTTAGCATCTTTCAGTTGATCTAACAAATCATCTATTCTTGGGAGTGGGTAACGATTCTTTACTGTTATCTTGTTCAATGCCCTGAAGTCCACACACATGCACCAAGTTCCATCTTTCTTTGGAATCAACATTATCGGTGACCCACATGGCGAAGTGCTTGGTCTTATGAAACCTTTCTCCAACAAGTCTTTAATTTTCCTCTTTATTTCAGCATTCTCCATGATAAACATGTTGTACATGCCTATGTTAGGAAGAGGACAATCTTGTTGTAACTGGATTTCATGTTGAATCTCCCTTTTAGGAGGCAAACCTGTCGATTCCTGAAACATCTCATGATGTGCATCAACTACTTCATATAAATCTGATTTAAGCTTGGAATCACAATTTTCAAATGACTCATGATTCACATCAACCTTGGGTTTAACCATAAGAAGTACAAAACTCTTACTAGAATTCACTAGCCTTTTTACCTGTCCCGCATTTATGATCGCTATATTTGTCTTCTTGCGATGTGCTCTGACAATGAACTCCTTGCCATCTTTAAAGAGATGATACTTATTTTCATGGCGATGGAAGATCACTTTCCTGTCAAATAAGTAAGGACTTCCCAAAACAATTCCTGATATATCAAGCGGTACTACATCAAGTTCAACCGTGTCAATAAAGTGTGCAGTAATTGCAAATCGCAATATGCACTTGCTTGAGACTTGTAAGTTTTCATCCTTGCATATCCACCCAAATGGATAAGGCTTTGGATGTGGAATGGTCTCAAGTTTAAGCTGTTTGACCAAGTCTTCTGATATGAGATTTTCTTGTGACTCACTGTCAAATGGTGTGTCAATTTTTGTATGTTTTGAGACTACCCTCACATGGAACAATTCAATTCTTTCTTCCTCATTTGAAGCTTGTACATGACAGTTTGAAGTACTAGTGCTTGGCCTAGTTTCAGTTTCCTTTCCCTTCTTACTCTTCAAACCCATGGCTGCAATTTTGGTTTCATCACCTAAATCACCACCTAAGTCTTGTGGTGTAGTTGTAGTAGCTGCAGTTTTCTTCTTTCCTTTGTTTTTGTTAAACTGAGTTCTTTTTTCAAGCTGAAGTTTCCAACATTTTTTCTCTTCATGGCCTTCTCTTGAAAAATGTTTACATATCACTTTCTCACCCTCCTGTTTGACAGATGCATTCTTTTTGCCTTTTCCATTAGAGGTTTTATCTTTGTTCTTCTCCTTAAAAGGCTTGTTTCTACCCTCATCAAAAGTGTTTTTCCCTCTAGCCTCTAAATGCGTAGCTTGTACACAAACTTCATCTAGAATAGTAGGATTGAACATAAGGATAGTATGTCTAAGGTAGCTGTGAAAACCACCTATATATTTAAGCAAAGTATCTTGACTTTGTAAGTCTACCCCTAATAAGAGTGCTCTTCTAAACTCTTGGGTGTAGTCTTGTACATTTTGTCCCTTAAGTTGTCTGAATTTTTGCCAGTTCATGATAGCCTTTTGTAAATGAGCTAATGGAGAGAATTGATTTTTAATTACAGTAATAAATTCAGCCCATGATAAAGTGATCTTACCATGTTTTTAATTTCATCCGTGGTATTGGCTTCCCACCATACCAATGCTACTCCATCCATTCTCAAAGAGGCTAACTGTATCTTGGTGTCGACATCATGAAGGTTCTATATCCTCAAGTAAACTTCCATCTATCTTATCCAATTCTCAAGTTTCTTTGCATTGACCTCACCATTAAACATACGAAACTCAAATTTAACATCAAGATTTAAAAATGGACTTTTACCAGTGGTTTTAGACTTGTGAGATTGATTCACTGAAGTAGAGGATGACGATGTAGAGGAAGAGGATGAAGATGGGGATGGTGGATCACCATTACCTCCATGTCATTTCTTTGACTTGTCATCACTTTTATTTCCTCCTGAAGAACCCTATCCTTCTTTCTGGTATTTAGAACCTTCTCCAACAAGCCTATCATTCCTTTCTTGGTAGAGTATCCTCACCATCTCCATCATGTCCAAGAAAGCCTTTCGGAACACCCATTCCTCTTCTTTGGGATCAATGTCTTCAGGAGCTTCTCCTTCTCTTGAAGACATGCTTGAGGCTTCTTCTATGGATCTTGGAGGTGGCTCTTTGGCCCTTCTTGGTTGAGGATTACTTTGTGCACTAACTAAGTGTCCTTCACCTCTCTTGAGTTTAAGCCTAGTAAGCATCAAAACTTGCAAAAAATCAACTATATCTTTGCACAAGAAAAAATGCAAAGTAAAAATCTAGCTCTAATACCAACTGATCTGTAAATGGAACTATTTTCAAATGTTGTGCAAAGTATCCATTTCCATTTAATTAAGTGTGCAAAGTATTCTCCATGTCTTGCAGGTTAAACAAAGTGTTTTTGGTAATTGTTTCTGAGTTTATGTGTGAGGAAATGTTAATTAAGTTTACTGTTTAACATATTATACCAGAAATGCACAGCAAGATAAATTCACTATAGCATAACACAACAAACTGATAAGGCATTTCACCCCTCCTGGGCTACATCTGCCGGGTCCAAGGCTCCCAATGGGCATGTCCTTGCTCTATTAAGTTGCTCAAAATTGTTATACAGTGAAATATATGCCTAAAAAGGAAAAACAAGATGTGAATTTGACTTGAGAAGACAAAAATAAGCTAAAAATGGTTTTTTTTTTTCACCTCAAACAGTGAAGTACAACCCAATACAGCTCCATCTTCCTGATGGCCCTGATGGCCCTTTCCTCTTTCCTGAAGAAAAAATGGCTGAAGAACACCTCTTTTCACTCTGAAACCTGTCCCAAACACTCCAGAAGGTCGAAGAAAGCCAAAATTTACTAAAATTATGTCTTTTTTGGTCGAAAATTGAGAAAGTTATGACCTAAACAAGATTTTGCCAAGTGGCACTAAAAAACCTCCTCCAAAACTGGAGGAACTCCAGTTAACTCCACCAGAATAGGCGAACATGGCAAATAGGCAGAACCGCGCGCTAATTTAGGGTCAGCAATAAATTTAACTGTTATTTTGCTGGCGCGTTCACATGCAGAAAATTCCGAAAACCGTTTGCGCTGGCGGATAAGGTTTTAGACCCTGGCCATGGTCACAAGTCGGAGGTCCTGTGGTGAGGGGCTAACCCCAAAGAGGCTTAACCCATTTATTCCTCCATTTGAAATAGTCTTAGTCCTTGGTTATGGCGCGTGGTCACAGGACCTTATCCCTTAGCCCTGAGGGCTTATACCTTAATTTTCTCTTGTTCAACGAATACACGACCTGACTGACGTTCACACTTTGCACAAGGCCCGACCTGAATGAACATCCAACCTCTGCATGAGGCCTGACCTAAATGAATGTTCAGCCTTTGCCCATTTTTTAAATGACCCGACTCACCCTCTACATGAGTTCTGCCTGTGGTGTAATGGTCGAGTCGACCCTGCCCGAGGTGTCGGGTCAAGGGTTCGACCCCCCTTGCCATCAACATTTCAACATGATTTTCAAACTTTTGGCCTGGGGCCACGTGGTAGCCTTCGGGTAGGCCACATGGAACCCTATAATAGGCTTGTAAAAAAACCATATGAAAATTAAATTTTTGTCATGTAAAACTTTTGAAAAATGACAATTTTTTTTTGGTCAAAAAGTCCTGTTTTGAAGGTCATTGGACAATTTCAAACTTCAGTAACTTTCACATACGACATCATATTTGAGTCCCGTTTGTGGCGTCAAAATCACAACGATGAGGCCTTTTCGTTCGTTCAGATTGCAACCAATTCCGAGTAGTTACATTTTGAGAATTTTTTCAACTTGGACATGATCTCTTGATCAGTGGGAAAAGGTGTCCTCCCAATGGTACGCTACAACTCTGAAATCTGCATGCTAGACCCCCCACTGTTCCTTCCTTCTTCATCCTGCCTGAGCTGGCAGTAATATCTGAAGGAAAAATTCACTTTGAAGTTCCCCCCCATGGACTTCCATTCGCAAAAATAATCTCCCATGGGTATATCATCATGTCGCCTACCTTTCTCACTCGGTACTAGAGGTAAGAATGTAGGCATCGTGATCCTGGTTGGCCCACTGAAGGCTGGTGGGTGAGTGGCTGGTAAAGGGTGGTCACACTATTGTGAAACCCCCGAAGTCTCCCCAACTAGGGATTTTTGATGGATGCTCTCATTTTTATTTTGTTGTTTGAGTCTTTCCAACATTCCCTTATTTCCTTTGGCTAAATCATTTAGGGCCTTAAAAATGTTACCAAATGTTGCTTCCCCTTTTCTCTTTGACTCCCCCATATTTTCCACCTCTACTGCCTTGGTGGGTAAGATTATACCTACCCCCTTTGTTCATAGAAAAATATCCCCACGGCTGAGCCAAGAATGAAGCTCCGTTGCCACTGTAATATTCCGAATATAAATAAACAGCATTATAAAGCACATAAACAAGTCACTATAGCAACTGGTGAGATATCATATGAACAAGACAAAGCATGGAGAACGTTGAGCCATTTTATTAAGTGCTGAAAGATAATATGAATACAAAGGTGATCAGAATGATGGCACCTTGGCTTGTACTAGGCAAGCGTAGAAATACTCTCAGATTATATCATGGAACGACTGCTCCCTCTATGACTGCGTGATCTCCAAAGTTGTTGGTGCTGTTGTCGTGCTGCTGCTATTGCTGGAATAGAATAACTCTTGGGGTTGTTCCCCTCCTCTAAAAATTATGAAACTTTGGGAATAGGCTCTCCACCCAATACCCAAAAAATCCTAGAGATATTTTCGGAAATGGATGACCTCGGAAAAATGACCTCCCTTGAGGTATAATGCTATCCCAGTGATAAACGCTGGCCCTGAATGATCTGCTGCAAAAATTGGCCTCCAAATCTACTAAAATGATGGAATAGGGAAGTGTTAACCCCTTTCCAACTCTCTCGGGCTGAATCGCTTGACAAACCCTCAATCTGGAACCTCCTCCTCTAAAGACTGCATGATCCCTCTCACTAACTGCGCTTTCCAAGCAAGTGAGTGATCCCAACTGTGGCTGCTCCAACTCTCTCCGGAATAGCAAAGGTAGAACTCCTCACCCAAGCAGGCACTTGAAGTCCCCCAAGGCTGAGGTTGGGATCTCTGCACAGAGACACCCGATGTGCTGAACAACACTTGCAGACTTTGCTCAACAACAAAAGCGTGCTCAATGTCAAAAGACAAATATCATAGATGCATAATAGAATGTGAGAACGAGGAGCCTCTTCCTCTTTTTATGCTTTGAGAGCCTTGCTCTCACCCGGGCCCCACCAAACTGTGTTGTCCCTCTTGGCCCACGTTGTCCCTCTCTCATTGCGTTGTCATGGGCCCACGCTGCAACTTCCCTCACGCTGCCACTTCGTCCTCCTGGGCCCCACGCTGCCACTTCATCCTCCTGGGCCCCACGCTACAAAATAATTATATGCTCAAGTGACTTTAGGGAATGTTTATTTCCTAAGTGTAGGTTGTGTGTCTCCTCACCCACTTTATTAACTGAATTAACTTTAGAAAAGCAAAACTGGCCAAAATTAATATTACTAATTAGCTGCTCCTAATTGGGAATATTACACTCTTAACCTATGGGTTTCATGAAAAGTGGATCGCTTGGGTCATGGCTCTCATGTCCAAAGCCTTTTTCTCCACATTGATCAATGGCTCTCCATCTCCCATCCTTACCCCCTCCCAGGGCATAAGGTAAGGTGACTCCATTTCCCCATAAATCTTCCTAATGGTTGTTGAAGGATTGAGTTGCCCTTAAACTCTCCCAAAAGAACCTCAAAGTAATCTCGCTTGGTTCTAATCATCAACGCTAAGATCACCATCAATTTTTGGATGATACCCTTCTTATGGGTCACCCCTCCTTTCAGGAAGCCCTGTAATTAAAAAAAATCTTGGACACATTTGTGGCAACCTCTAGAACAAATATTAAAAAGGCAAGTCTCATATATTTTTCTTTAACTATCCTCTTGTAGCTCAAATCCATATCTCTCGCCTTCTTGGCTTTCAAAATAACTCCCTTTTGTTCAAATACTTGGGTGCCCCTCTAACCATCAATCCTCTTCGCCAATCCATATGGGAAGAGATTTTACTAAAAATTGAAGCAAAATTATCCAGCTAGACTTTTAAAGCCATGAATCTTGCAGGCCGCTTCACCCTTCTTGTAATATTCCAAAATTTGCATACAACAAATTGGAATATTAATTTTTTTTTATTACACTTAGGAGATGAATAAATGGGTAAGAAATGAGTGGGGCCCAAGGAAAGAAGGCTCACACATGTATAAAAGGAGGGCAAGGCAGCCATAGCAAGACATCTTATGAATGATATTTTGATTTGTCTGCTTATACTATTTTGCATTCTCTTGCTGTTTAGCAGAGTTGTTGTGCTGCTTAGCACAAGGATCTCTTGTTTAGGAATTCTTCTCCTTTCTTGAGAGGCCTCTTGAAGGAGCTTGTACTGATTTTCCTCACATTCAGGCTTGAAGCCAAGCAGCCTCCTTCATCTACAACATTATTTTTGCAGCAGTATAACGTTGTGTTGTAGGGTGTTGCAGTGAGGGTTCACAACACCACTTCTTGCACTCATTTTTCAAAGGAGGGAGCCTCCATTCCTTTGGGAGATCAGTAAGGAATATCTTGGAGAATATTTTCATATCTTGGCACTTGGCCAAAGTACTCCCATCACCTATAGCTCAGTCCCTTGCAGGAACTGCGTCCTTTCTTGCAGAGTTGCAGTGTGAGGGTCAATCCCCTCAATCTTGTCTTGCTTTCTTAGGGAAAGGGCCAACCCTTCTCCCAGAAAGACTTGTAAGAAGGATCCTCCTTCATTTTTGTATTATACAACCATTTATACATAGTGCTTCAGTATACTGCATTATTTCAGATCCAAATCTGTAGATCTATGCATCTTGTACTTGTGCTTTCATGAAACCCTTGCCGGGTTATCTTTTTGATGTGTAAAAGGGGCTAGATCCCTATTTTTCTTCATGTTTTGAGCAATAAAACTCCTAATCTGATATTTGTAGCATATTGTATCAGAAACCCTCTTAAAATGACGTTGTGCATGCTTCAGGAAATTTCTGTTTAGTCAAGTCATGGGATTTCAGTGTTTTTGAGCCATATTGGGACCAAGAGATCTGTTTAAACAAGAAAACGAGGTTTTTTTTTTTTTTTTTTCTAGGTGTGAGTCCCATATTACTTAATATAAGGGACCCCCAATGTTATTTCTCCCTAATATAATGCAATTCTCTGAATATAATGTTTTTATGGTCAAAATTGTTGCTTTTCCCCACATTGGGAGCATATAGTGGGACATATTTTGCTGCTGCAACATTCATTTGATGGCTATGTGTTTCTTAACACATTTTATGAGTTAATTGCTTGCTTCTATTCCAGTATTGTGCTTATGCATTGTTGCATTCCCATTTTGGGATATTACAGTGGTACCAGAGCACAATCTTGGCTCAGCCTGTGAGTTCCAACCATTATGCTATAAGAAGACAAAGAGAAGAAGCAGATCAGAATGATGGAGAGAATGAAATTTTTCTCATCACTTTTCAGATCCAGAAAGAACCTCTCCAAGGAGGTTAAGCAGATAAAGGAGAAGAAATGCAGAGAGTTTCAAGAAGAGGAAGAGCCATGCACTTCCTATTCTCAAAGAGGAGAAGACAAGTAGCATGAAGGAAAATTGGAATCTGAAATTATATGTGAATACCTTGCTGAATACAAAGCTAAACCTAGAGCCTTCAAGGAGACTCTAGCTTTACCACAGTTCATTCAGTTGGAGGAAGAAAGGAGGACCTACAACTATGGGATGATGAGAGGCAATAGATTTCTATTGTCCACTTTTGATGAATCACTCACATGTGTAGCAAAGGCTTGGGTGATGAAACTAGAGGCTTTCTTCCTACTACATCTAGTAGTAGAGAGAGAGGTTGTAGAAATTGTAGCGTTGCACCTTGAAGGTGAAGCTAATGCTTGGTGGTTCAGCCATTTGAGCCATGCAAGAGTGTCTACTCTTGCTGTGTTTTCTCAAAATTTGATCAAGAAATTTGGCAAAGGGAAGGAGAAGCCCTCACCACCATTGGAAGAGGCATGTAACGACACTGTTATAACCATGGAGGAGCAGCCTTAATCTTCAGCAGTTTGGGAAGCTAACACATATGAGGAAGAAACTCTTGGAGCCCTACAAGAAGCTTCCAAATTTCACCAAGGTATGCTTAAGTTTCCATCTCTTGTCATTTCAGCAAATCTTATGGAGGGATCTACATCATTGCATACTGCTGATTTAGAGCAACAGAATTGCATTGCGCTGTACAAGAGCAATAGTGAAGAAAAGAGGACCCATTCCTTATGGGAGCATTCAAATGGTAGCTTCATTCGTGAAGCAATGAAGGAAGAAGTGATAGATGGTAGACATCTTGAAGTGAAAAACATTTTCTCCTTTATAGATGACCTTTTCTCAATGAGCACTCCCCAGCTCAAAGAGAAAATTATACCTGCAGCAGAACCAGAACCTTATTGGTTTTGGAAGGCCATTGATGAGGAGAAGGTCTCATGGAGAGATCTCATTGGAGGTGTACTTCAACATATCATGGAGTGAAAAGTTCTTCAACAGTTTGAGGAGGTTTTTCCCTCATCACACTTGGATCTTTGTGGATTCAAGGGGGACATTGATGAGAGGTCTTCTCTAGAAGATCTCCAAGGAGTTGCATTTCAACATCCCATGAAATGCAAGAGGATAAATTTGATTTGGGAGGATGGTAGTCTTCCTTGGGAGAGTGCTAAGGAAGAACATGATGGGAGGCACCTACATGTGGATGGATGGGTGTGGATGATGAGAAAGAAGCTGGAAAGCTACTTGCAAATATATGATACTAGGCAGCAGGAGGCTTGGCTGCGTTGGCTACTCTTGAAATATTTTGGCCATCATCCTCTTTCTAAGGGTATGTGGGGGAAGAATGTGTGGCGGGATGCTTGCATCATTGGGCAACAAGGAGTATGGACACATTGTGTTGATATGACATTCTTCATATAAATCACCATGTTTTCACCACATGATTTGTATGATGGAAGTATGAGGAGGCAACAAAAAATTTTGTTGCTTTGGTTGTTCTTGGGAGAGCAAGGGCATATTTTCTCTCACAATTTGCATGATGTTGCAGGAGTAGGAGATGGCACTAGCATGGTGCAAAGGGGCTATTCCTTTGCCTTAGATGTTCAAGAGGTACTTCCACTTTGGGAGGAAATTATTATGTGTAGCAACATTATGGGAGATGTCTTTGACAATATGCATGTCAACGAATGGAACTATGAGTTGGCAGGAGCGTATTTGCATAGGCCAATAGTGCTGTCACTTGGGAGCTTGGGGTTATTGATGGAGTGTCCCCAAGATCACTTCACAATGGATGCACTTGGTGAACAAGGAGGAGGTGAGAGGGATGGAGTAGTGGATGGGAACATCTATTACAGAGATATGATCTTCTTAACTTGGATTTCCAAGCATAAGAAGGGTGATCTTCCTGCAGCATACGATTTATTCCTCCTCATGGGAGTATGTCATACCACTATGGGAGGCTTATTCATGGATCCATGTATCATCTTACTTCCAGTGCATGGTGGGAACTTTGTTTTTGCATTTATTGATTGTCTAGCACAATATTTTCATGCTCTTACCACTTCTATTCAGTGCATTGCTCCACAAGAGGGAAAGATTTTCATTGAGCTCCATGGTCAACATTGGGCAAAAGTGTATGATGGAGACAACCATCTTTTATATGGCCTTGGGCAAGTGTTTTATTTCATGTATGTTCAATTGATGTATCCAGCCATTTTCTATTTATCAGTAGATGTCATGACATACATAATTATCCATGTATCAAAAAACATTTTTCCATACTTTTTTTTGAAGCAACAGTTAGGAAAACTGCTCTTTAACTACATGGGAAACTGTTGTTACTTTCCTGCACCACATGAAACCTTCAGTATTTCCCTCATTTTGATGTTGATCATGATTTCTTTTGCTGATATTTTTATTATTTCTATTGAGAGCATGATTGGGAGAGATACACGTGGGTTGGATGTGTCCTTTGGGGAAGAGGATTCCCACACTTTTTGCATTGCATGTTCTAATGGGAGCATGAGAGGAGATATGGCCACCACAGCCAAACACTTGTTTCTTTTTGAGGTGGACCATGTGATTTATGGGATGCCATATGGTGATGATTTCCTATCCATCACATATGGAATGATTTGGGCCAGCTTGATTCACAACATTGGAGAGGAGATCTTTGGAGATCTAGTCTTCATCTTGCCACTTGAGGGAAATTGTATTGCAGCCCAAGATCAACATATGCTCTACACTTATCATAAGTGGAGAGGAAGACAGTGTGGGGTAGGCTACTTTGTCTACCATGTTCAGATTTTCAGCCCACCTACTTTGCAGGAGCTCAAGGTGGAGGAATATTTTCAAGAGTTTCCATGTTGGGAGGTGACTCATTTTGTATGGATGATTGCTTGGGGATGGAGGATCCAGATGGGAATGATATTTCCTAATACATTTCAGAATCCATGCCTTGAGAGGACCTTTAGACATCACCTTATTTCCTTCTTGAGTACTTTACTTATTCATGATGATAGCCAATTGGCTAGCTTGCATGCTTGGGAGGGGCAATATGGAGATTCATTGATGAGACAACATCTCATTCCTTGGAGGAGTTCATCATATGTGGATGCTACAGTAGGAGGAGAGGAGACTCTTCAGTTCTATCCTTGCAGTTGCTTGAGGACAAGCAACATTTGGGAGAGGAGGACTGTAATATTCCAAAATTTGCATACAACAAATTGGAATATTAATTTTTGCTGATTACACTTAGGAGATGAATAAATGGGTAAGAAGGCCCATGCATAATAAAAATATGATTAAAATCCCTCATAATGTGAAAGGGGATCAACATAAAATTTGGATTTCACACCTTCATGTGTGAACAGGCACTTTTGCATGTGGACAAGGTCAAGTTTGACCAAGTCAACAACACTGGGATAGGAGGTGGAGATCATCTTGTGAGACAGCGCAGAGATAGTGGGAGGAAGATTTCTTGGTGGAGGAAACCCTAATGAGTGGGGCACAAGGAAAGAAGGCTCTCACATGTATAAAAGGAGGGCAAGACAACCATAGCAAGACATCTTATGGATGATATTTTTATTTGTCTGCTTAGACTATTCTACATTCTCTTGTTGTTTAGCAGAGTTGTTGTGCTGCTTAGCATAAGGATCTCCTCTTTAGGAATCCTTCTCCTTTCTTGAGAGGCCTCTTGAAGGAGCTTGTACTGATTTTCCTCACATTCAGGCTTGAGGCCAAGCATCCTCCTTCAGCTACACCATTATTTCTATAGCAGTATAACGTTGTGTTGCAGGGTGTTGCAGTGAGGGTTCACAACACCACTTCCTGCACTCATTTTTCAAAGGAGGTAAGGAAGATCTTGGAGTATATTTTCATATCTTGGCACTTGGCCAAAGTACTCCCATCACCTACAGCGCGGTCCCTTGCAGGAACTGCGTCCTTTCTTGCAGAGTTGCAGTGTGAGGGTCAATCCCCTCAATCTTGTCTTGCTTTCTCAGGGAAAGGGCCAACCCTTCTCCTAGAAAGACTTGTAAGAAGGATCCTCCTTCATTTTTGTATTATACAGAAATTTATACATAGTGCTTCAGCAGACTGTGTTATTTTAGATCCAGATCTGCAGATCTATGCATCTTGTACTTGTGCTTTCAAGAAACCCTTGCCGGGTTATCTCCTTGATGTGTAAAAGGGGCTAGATCCCTATTTTTCTTCATGTTTTGAGCAATAAAACTCCTGATATGATATTTGCAACATATTGTATCATAAGCCCTCTTAAAATGACGTTGTGCATGCTTCAGGAAATTTCTTTTTAGTCAAGTCATGGGATTTCAGTGTTTTTGAGCCATATCAAGACCGGGAGATCTGTTTAAACAAGAAAAAGAGATTTATTTCTGAATATTTTCTGGGTATGAGTCCCATATTACTTAATATAAGGGAATCTAGCATTATTTCTCCCTAATATAACACAGTTATCTGAATATAACGTTTTTATGGTCAAAATTGATGTTTTTCCCCACATTGGTAGTATATAGTGGGACATATTTTGTTGCTGAAACATTCATTTGATGGCTATGTGTTTCTTAACACATTTTATGAGTTAATTTCTTGCTGCTATTCCAGTATTGTGCTTATGCATTGTTGCATTCCCATTTTGGGATATTACACTTCTAAAATTTGTCCTGCAATTTATGCCCACTTATCTTCTCTCAGCCCTTACAACCCATAAATCCATTCTCAACAAAATTTGCAATCTCCAATGATCCTTTCTTTGGGGAGGTGGATCGTTGTAGCGGAAATGGCTTTTAGTAGCTCGGGATAATTTATGCCTCCCCAAAATTGTAGGAGGAATAGGTCTTAAGAGACCCTTTGGTATTAAGCAAGGCCTTAAGTGCCAAAACTTGGTGGTGGTGGCTAAAATTCTCTTCAACCTTGTGGTGAAAATGTGGAAAAACAAATATGTGCAGGGTCATCACTCCTCTTAGCAAGTTAGAATGTCACATGGCATCAAGGGATCTCACATATGGAATGCATCTTGGTAAAACAAAGCTCTAATTCAGAATCACTACTTATGGGAAGTGCGCAATGGTTTAACAAATTTACTTTGGGAGGATTCTTGGAACCAATGGCCCAAAATTTCATCTTTGGTTAATTCTCAACAAATGAGGGACAACTTCTATCAACAAGGGCTTTTGGTAGTCTCTCGCTACTAGGCCCCTCACTCCTCTACCTTGCCCTAGCGCACCTGGAAAATCCATTCACCTGAATATGCAAGATCTCATGCAGAAGAGAAGCAATATTTGGCCCCCATTTTTGTCACCTTAAATATTCCAATACAAGATGAAAACGATATATTACAGTGGGGATATGGACCATTAGGGAACTTCAATCTTAAGGAGGCATGTTGAATTCTTACACAGGCTCATCAGATAGAACCTAATCATGTCTGGAAACGCCTTTGGAAAACAATCACATTGGCCCAAAATTACTATTTCTATGGTTCTTTCAAAAAAAATAATTTAACTTAGGAAAAACATGAAAAGAGAGGCTTCATGGGCCCTTCAATCTGTCATATATGCTTGACTCAAGCAGAAGACAACAATCACCTATTTTAAACTTGTTATTTCTCTTCTTGACTTTGGGTATGGTTAGCCAACTCCTTCGGAAGATCCAATCTTGTGCCAAATTGCATCTCAACCTCTCTTGAAAATTGAATAGATTCTCCTTTTAATAGTCCAATCCTGAATCGATTCTATGTTATCTATATATGTAAACTTGAGATTTTATGGTGAAAATTGCAAGTGAAATGTTTAGGGTTTTTAGCCAATTATGTTAATTACATTAACACGTAAACATGATTTTAATCTCATTTTTGCAGAAAATAATGAAGACATCAGTACCATAACAACATACACAAGACAACAAATGATGAAGGAGTTCACCCCTATTGGGCTACATCTCCTGGTCCAACATCCAATGTTGGGCCTCTTTCATTATGCTAAATAATATGTGTTTACATCAAGTTTCAATGCTCATAATGCAAAAAAAAAGTCTCCAATGGCTCCAAAACAATAAAAAAGCCCTAACTTGGCTCTTTATGCACTCAAAAAGGTCAAAAATTGACTGAGTTATGCTCCAGAGAAGTTTTCCTGCTAACTGTCCTCCAATTCGCACCCACCTGCAAACTGTTATACAATTTATGACTTTTTGCGGCCACGTGGAGCAACAAAATCACCCCACGTTGGTGAGTTTCGTGTCAATTCAGGTGCAATTTGTCGCTTAATTAAATTGCCTATGTCGGCCCACGAATCGTTAAAAATGCACCAAGTGGCGCAATTGGTGTCGTCGGATCTGGGGTTTTGTTTCAAACAATTCCCGTCAAGTTTTTGAACCAGGGTTGGGTTTTGTTTTGGTTTACTCCGCTGTGGTTTAGTTTTCGGAACCCTGCCTAAGGCAGGTTTCGCTCCTTGCCAAAACCTAACCAAACGTTTGCGATACCGTGGTCTTCGTTGTGGTGATGGTATGGTTCCTCCAGCATTAATCTTCGCTGCAACCCAAACCGTTGCATGTGATATGGACCCGACCACCGGTTGCATATAAATTTAAACTTGACCTCTGCCATCACATTAAAACTTCGAACTTGTTCACATGTGAACTAACTGCCAAAACTTTGGTTAAATATATTACATGGTTTGTGGTTTAAACATACTTTGTCATTGATCTATGGTGTTGGAGTTGTATTGTATGCCTACCGTTGATCTATAGTGTTGGGGCCGGGGTTAACCTCGGGCCCTATCTGCCTGCCACATAGCGTGGTTTGGTGGACTGGGGTTCAGGGTTAACCCCGGTCCCGACCCCTGACTCCTCCGCCATGAAACTTCAAATACAAGTTGTCAACTATAGTATAACAAGGAACAAGTTAGGCGGGTCGGTGGAGGGATTTTCTGCTAGACTGTTGGTTGTGCGTTTGAATCCATCAGAGGTCTGTTGGGATCCCAAACAATATTTTGCACCAATTTCGGGAGGCCATGCGGTGTCAGCCTCCTATTGGCCCACGTGGCTTCTCCTGGTTGGACCACCTCAACGAGCCTTCAACCAATAAAACTGCACCAATTCGAACCAGTCCACCAGTGCCACTTGTCCTCATCTCACTGGCCCATAGGAGGTACAATCATCCTATACGGTCATTGCCCAGTCAACATACGGACTGTTGACTGGGCATCCCTGCAACTGCATTTTTTAAATTTTAGTTGTTTGGAAAATCGATTAGAATGCAATAACCAGAGCAGATGATATCAGTTTTGAGTGAAATGAGTTGCGTTGGATTCAGGGCAATGAGATATTCTCTTTGGCACCAGTTTTGAGCCATTTCAAGAACTTTGAATATTGAGCATTTTATTGATCCACTGGATCACTAGCTCCTTATCATTGGTTTCATCACTTGGAACATCTCGAAAGACTAAAATTCCAGAATCTTCAAAAAAATTTCATCCTCCCTAGAGGGTCATTCATCATCTTATTTTTTCTCAAGTTCAGGAAACTATAGCCACCTCACAATGGTCCTCTCAAGATTGGGAATGTCCTCCTATTGAACAAGAAATGTTACGCCTCCTTGGGATCAAACCTCAGAATTATCCTCTATCATCGACGACATCCTCCTCTTTGCAATATGTTAGCCCCTCGGCTTGGTCTCCTCCACCGCCAAGTTTTATCAAACATAATTTTGATGGGGCTTCGCACGATAATCTGAGACTTTCTAGTTATGGTGGGGTTTTTAGAAATAACTATGGACAAATTTTGAAAGTGTATGTAGGCAAACCCAACTTCACCACCAATAATGAAGCATAGCTTTGGGCACTAGAGCATGGTCTCACCATTTCTCTTCATCATAAATATCACCAGTTTCTCATAGAGGTGTTAGTTTATGTAGCATCAGATGTGTTCTAGCCACAACATTTGGTGGAGAAGCTAGAATACATGAGATCTCCAAGACCCAGAAATCATTTCTAGAAATTCCACATAGAGATGACTTAATTAGATTATTAACCAGTTTTTAAATATTTCCTAAGTCTAAACTTACAGGAATTAATTAATTCAATGTGTGAATCATCTAGAAACTCACACAGATCAACTCTAAGATGATTATATCCATTGATTAAATTTTAATCTTGGTTGTTGGTGCTCCAACAGTGGATTATAAAAATAAGTCGATGGGAACTTAGAGAAGATATACCAGAACACCAGAAGTTCAATTTCCTTGGTAGTTCAATTTCCAGAGTAACAATAGTAAGTTTTTGGAGAGCCTGATATCAAAGCAGTGAATGAGGGGCAGGGATGGTGAGTCCGGAGGATATTTTCCAGATCCGGTGAGTCAACTACAAGACGGTCGAGTTTCCTCAGTGAGGCTGTGCAGAGGCAACGCATGATCTTCAGAGGTAGAGATCGATTTGGCCAGATAGAGGGTTGATTCAATTAATATAGGCCAGAATATTTTAGGAAGGGGCCAGCGAGTCATTCTCAGAGGCTGGATTGGGTAGATGGCTTGATCAGTTGTAGTTCCAGGAAGATCGTACTAGTGACTGTTGAGTCCCGAATTTGCCTCTTTTCCATACACTTTTCCATATCTTTTTCACTCACCTAAACCTCCAAAATTGTCAATATCATGTGCAAAAGGGTATCTAACATGGTTTTTAATTATGTTTGTGTGTTTTCTATTTGATTTAGATTTTGTTCATACAGCGGCGGAAACTTGTCACTTTCCGCAGCTGCTGCAACTTTCCGCAGCTATTTTGTGGAAATCGATGTTACAGGTGTCTACGAAGGAAACGAGCCACATGGGCATGCTAGGAATGACAAGGACATGGTTCGTGTCCTATTGGTTCAAGTAAATTCGTCAAAGAAAGCCGCGGTCAAAGCCATCCACGTGGAAGTCAACTATGGAGTTCTATGTCGGCTGGACTCTGTTTCGTGGCATATAAACATCCATACGGCCGTTTCTAAGCTTGCGGAGGTTAATTGACATCTGTGCAAAGTTCTTGAGTTGAATTCAAGCGCCCACCTTCCATAGATCCGTTTTCCAACATGGCCATACTCCTATATCCGTGGCCTTAGTGGTCTACGTGTTGGCTGCTATCATAAACTTCAGGTGAGCACGCTTGCGCTATTGCTTACATAGAGCCGTTTGCACACGCCAGAAAGTTAGTTGACAGCTGTTAGTTGATAGTTCCGTGAGTTGACGTACTCTGTTATGTAGTGATTACGCTGCCTTGAGCCGTAATACTACCAGTCTGTAATGACTTGCTTTTTAATGTGAAAAACTCTGTTTTCAATTTAATTTGTGTTGAGGATCGTTACCAAAGCTGCGTAGAGGGCCCCTGCTCAGCCGAGGTTCTGTGTATTAATGTTTATATTTTTCATTTCATTTCTTTAAACAGTCATTGTATCATAACCCATTACATGTTCATATTTCATAGTTGCTTCATTTCTGTTCATTAATTTCCATTGCATTCTTGTCTTTCATATTTTTATGATTATTAAATCACTGATCAGTTTTCTTGTGCAGGTTTTAGGTAGACAGCCCGGGGCATTTTCATAGTATTTTAGCTAATGATATGAAACTGACATTATTCTGCTGCTAGTTTCCTTTTCATAGCATTTGTTTAACTTCAGTTTTGCTTTGTTCATTTCAGTTTTGTTTATCTGATTCAATAGTTAAATTTAAATATATTAAGCTACTCATAGTGTCTTCGGTTACCTCCGAAAGCCACAGCTGGACTGATGGTGAGGGGCTGCATGATGAAATGTGTAGTTTAGTATTAGTTTTCTTTCTGCAAAATTAGATATATTAAGCTGCTATAGCGTCTTCAGTTACCTCCGAAAGCCACAGCTGGACTGATGGTGAGGGGCTGCATGACGAAATGTGTAGTTTAGTATTAGTTCCTTTTCTGCAAATTTAGATATATTAAATCATGTATGACATCTTCAGTTTCCTCCGAAAGCCACAGCTGGACTGATGGCGAGGGATTGAATTATGTGTGTATGGTTTAGTATTAGTTTACTTTCTGCAAATTAAATAATCAGTTACACAAGTTGTTTATGATTACTTTCGCAAGTCATAGCTGGTCTAATGATGAAGGGTCAGAAAATGAATTGATGTAATCTGATTTAGATTTATTTTATTGCAATTTTGAATTTCCATAAGCATAGTTTCTTTTGTGTTTAGTTGGCAGCAAGAATAGTTTGGTTTTCATGTTCACTAGTTTTCTGTTTTGATTCATTAGATTAGCAGCACCTTTTCATTTCAGCAGTACACTTTTACTTTCTTTCAAGTCTTGTCATTGTAATTTCAATTTTCTTTTAAAGTTTCAAGATTGGTAAATCATTATAGGGGATATCACTTCCTTGAACAAATATAACCAAACTTGTTTTTCATTTTAGAATTTCCATTTCACCTTAGAAAGACCAAAAACGACAAAAAGTTAAGAAAGAGGTTATCTTGCACACATAGTGCGCCGCACTTCATCAGCTTACGATTCCCGGATTGACAAATTAAATGCAGCAATTTAGGACACACTAAATTGACCAAACATTTTGGCGCCGTTGCCGGGGAAGTGTAACTAGGTAGCCAATTTCTTAAAAAAAAACATAAAATCATAAAAGAAGGGAAAACTTGATAACTTTTTGAAGTATGCTCTCCTCTTGAACCTAGTGTGATCTGGAGGATCAGAAAAGAGAGTTATTGGTTTAGTAATTTCTTAAGTATGCTCTCTTCTTGCACCTAGTGTGATCTGGAAGATCAGAAAGAGAATTATTAGCCCAACTTTTTAAAAAAAAAATAAAAAATGACATGCATAGAGCAAGAGATTCTAGGGGAAGGTTTATAGCTAAAGCCAAGAGTTCGATTTTCATAACTCCATCTTCTTCAAGGCATAGACCAGATTCACCAACATCTACCCCTAGCCTTAAGATATTTGGAAGTCAAAGAACAGCTGAATTAGAGGATTCTCCTATACCACCTACTAAAACCCACTTAGAAAACAAAGAAACTTTCTCTCATCCTTCCGTGGTAGAAGAACTAGAGGACTATAAGGACTATAAAGAAACTATCATGGCAGAGGAAGTAATAAATAGAGGTGGAGGTAGAGGAGGAGGAGATAATGAAGATAACAATGGTGAAGGAAATAACGGTAGAAATAGGGACGATTTTCTTGGATTCCCTATAGTTGATGAGGAAACTCATGCAACAATGAAAAATATTTCACCATCTGTTCTCCCTAACTTTTATGGATTAAGAAGTGAGGATCCTGAAACATTTCTGTTTGAGTTTGAAGTAGTGTGCCGAACTTATGACTATATGGAAGATTCTCAAAAACTCAAACTGTTTCCTTCAACATTGAAGGGATTTGCTTTGAAATGGTTCATGGGATTAGCCACTCAATCTATCAGGACTTGGAATGATATGAAACAAACATTTTTGGATAGATACTTGGATTATTGTATGCCCACCAATCACAAGGATGAGGTGTTCAAAATGATGCAAAAAGAAGATGAAAATTTGGAAGACCTAATTGAAAGATTTAAATACAACTTGAAAAGAGAAAAGATGAGCAACTTAGATAATGAAACCTTGAAAGCCCTCCTATTAAAAGCCATTAGAGATGAATGGATAGACATTTTAAACATGATGGGTAAAGGAGACATTTCTCAACTCTCATTTCATGATATAACAGAACTATGTATCCAATTCTCAAGGGGAAGATCTAAAACTGGAAAAGGGCCTAGGGATTCTTCTCTTATTAGGGCTAACAAATCTGCAACTGGATCAGTAAGTAGGGCATAGATTGGTAATATGCTTGATGAGTTTAAAACTGATATCTTAGGGAGTCTTAGTGAACAACTAGACACCCTTAAAATCCAAAACAAGCAGAAAGCAGAAACAGATGCTTTAGCCATCTTTGTCCGAAATGTAGAAAGAAACATGCTTTAAGGGAATGTCCCTTGGATGAAAAAGTTGTAGAAACATGTATGATTTGCTCAGAAAATCATGAGATGAAGGATTTTCCTTCAATCCCTGGACTCAAAGCTGTTTTTCAAGAAGATCCAAATTCAATAGAATCTCTCTGTTTTGTCGCAAGGAGACCTTGGCAGGGACAACAATCTCAAGTGTTTAATAACCCTATGAATCTTCAAACCCCACCAAATTGGACTCCTTGGCAACAATCTTGGCCCCAACATCAAAATTCATATCAGCCATGGGTACAAGGGATGCAAAATCCTTATGGGAGATTTTCTCAATTCTATCAATATCCTCCATCTTTTCAAAATCAACAAGCTCCACAATTTCCAAGCCAAAATCCACAACTTTCATTGCCATTTCCACAACAACAACCTTCTCAACAAAATACAAATCCTCAACTCATGCTCCAATACCAACAGAAGACAAATCAACTTCCAGCTCAGCCATTGCCAAATCCTAACAATAAGAATCCTCAAACTACTTATATGGTAGAAGGACAACAATTTCCTACCTATATGATTGTTCCTCTCAACGATGTACAACTCAGACCTGGTAGAGTTTTAGAAAAACCTTCTATAGACATTCAAGAGCAAGATACCTCTGAGGAGGACTCTCTTCAAGTCAATAAGGGTTCTGAGGAAGAATCTCTTCAAAATTCAAAAATTCAAAAAGAAAAAGAAAAGCTAACATCCACAACTCCTATAGTTGAGCAACCTGTATCTTCATCTAAACCTCCTTTCCCGGAAAGACTACAAATTGATAAGGGGGTGGAAAAACAAATCTTGTTGCCTAATTATGACTTTCTAGATGAATTGAAGAATGTTTGTATCAAGATTCCATTGCTACAAGCCATTCGAGAAATTCCTATTCTAGCAAAAACCATAAAGGAGTTGAGTTTCAAAAGACCAGGAAGAAAGCTAAAGGACACAAGAAGAATTCACCTGGTAGGAAAGATTGCAGACATTATGATGGGAAAAATTGCCATGCAGAAGTATGTAGATCCTGGAAGTCCAATTGTCAAGACACATATAAATGGGATAGAAATTCCAAACACATTGATTGACTTAGGGGCTGCTATCAACATTATGAGTAGATAGACTATGGAACAGTTAAAACTTCCTAACCTTCTCTTTACACCTACTTTATTGCAACTTGCAGATCGATCGGTTATTAAACCAGATGGTGTATTAGAAGATATTTCAGTCTCCTTAGATTCTTGGGAATATCCAGTAGACTTTATGATTTTGACTCCCCAAAGTAATCTAGGAGGACATCCAATTATCTTAGGAAGACCTTGGCTGGCCACAGCTGATGCTTTTATTAGTTGTAGATCTGGAGACATGTACATTTCTAATGGTAATTCGACAAAGAAATTAAATTTGTATCCTCCCGCAAGAGCAATTACAGAAATAGGAGACAATGAATGGGTCGATGATGAGAACACTATACAACCTGTCTTTACCATTTCTGAAATTAGTGAGGATAGTCAAATTCTGAACACATTAGAAAATTTTGAGATAACTTCGGAATATGACCCCACACAATTTCAGTTGGAATCTGACATAGAATATTTATCATCAAGACAAATGTCTCTTTACTCTATGGAAGAGTTTGGTAATTCTGCTATTGAGATTTTTCCAGAAAAGACATTGAATATCAACAAACATCCGGAGAAGTCACAACAAGAAGAACTAACCAGAATCTTGCAAAAACATTCTACTGCATTTGCATGGGAGTATACTGACATGAAGGGTATTGATCCTAAGACTTGTATCCATCATATCTATATTGAGGAAAACAGTAGACCAATCAGACAACCTCAAAGAAGGATGAATCCAAATCTTAGGGAGATAGTGAAAGAAGAGCTCCAAAAACTTCTCAATGTAAACTTCATTTATCCAATTTCAGACAGCCGATGGGTTTCTCCTTTGGTTATAGTACCTAAAAAGAATGGTAAATGGAGAGTATGCATTGATTACAGGGAGTTGAACAAAGCAACTTTGAAGGACCACTTTCCTTTGCCTTTTATTGATCAGGTATTAGATACATTAGCAGGTAAAAAGTACTTTTCATTTTTGGATGGTTTTAGTGGCTATAATCAAATTTAGGTAGCACCTGAAGACCAAGATAAGACCACATTTACTTGTCCATGGGGAACTTTTGCCTACCGAGTGCTTCCTTTTGGGTTATGTAATGCACCAGCAACATTCCAAAGAGCAGTACTAGGAATTTTTTCCGATCTAATCCATGATTGTGTAGAGGTTTATATGGATGATTTTACAGTTTATGGTAATTCATTTGAAGAGGCATTAGAAAATTTGGAAAAAGTTCTCATAAGATGTAAAGAAACAAACCTTTCACTAAGCCATGAAAAATGCTTTATGATGTTTACTGAAGGGATTGTTTTAGGACATCATATTTCAGGAGATGGAATTAAGGTTGATAGATCAAAAGTTGAAGTCATCTCCAAGTTGCCTATTCCAAATTGTCAAAGAGATGTTAGAAGTTTTCTAGGATTTATTGGTTATTATAGAAGATTTATAGAAAACTTCACTAAAATAGCATCTCCACTCTTCAAGTTGCTTACAAAAGACTGTGAATTTAAATGGGATCCTGATTGTCAATCCGCTTTTGAAACTTTGAAAACAAGAATATCCGAAGCACCTATCTTGAGAGGACCAAATTGGAAACTTCCTTTCCATATTTCTACAGATGCTTCAGATACAGCTCTTGGAGCTGTGTTGGGTCAAAAATATTTAATTCCTTATGCCATTTATTACACCAGTAAAAATTTGACTCCCACAGAGTTGAATTATACTGTGACTGAAAAAGAGTTCTTAGCCGTTGTTCATGCAATTAATAAGTTTAGACATTACATAACAGGCTATGAAACTTTTATTCATACTGACCATTCTGCAATTAGATATTTAATGAACAAACCTGTTACTAATGGCAGAGTGACAAGATGGCTTTTACTTTTGCAAGAATTCAATATTACCGTGTTGGATAGACCAGGAAAACAGAATACAGTAGCTGATTTCTTGTCTAGAATTCAAAATACTAAAGAAGATTCTCCTGTAGAAGATAAGTTTCCTGATGAATATCTGTTTGCAGTAACTATTAAGACCCCTTGGTATGCAGATATTGCTAACTATTTGGTTACAGGGAAACTACCTTCACATTTATTTTCAAGAGAAAAACGAAAAATTATTCAGGAGAGTTCAAAATATTCATGGATTTCTAACGAATTGTTTAAAACAGGGCCAGATCTTGTGATCAGAAGATGTGTCAGGGAAGATGAAATGCCCGATATTCTTAAGGCATGTCATGATGAACCATGCGGCGGACACTTTGCGGACAAAAGGACGGCCTATAAAATCCTTTCCTTGGGATATTATTGGCCTTCTCTCTTCAAAGATGCAAAACAATATGTTAAAAGGTGTGATAGCTGCCAAAGAGTAGGGAAACCTACCCTTTCAAATGAAATGCCATTGCAAACACAGAGAAATTGTAACAGATCAGGGGAGCCAATTCACATCAAATTTGGTGGAGAAGTTGATGGAAGAATACAAAATCAAGCACAGAAAATCTACTCCTTACCATCCACAAGCAAATGGTCAAGTGGAGTCCACAAACAAAGTTCTTGAAAGTATCATCACCAAAACTGTTTATCTACATAGAAGAGATTGGGCAGAAAGGCTTCCAGAAGCCTTGTGGGCCTATAGAACTACATGGAGGAATACAACAGGACATTCTCCCTATGAACTTGTTTATGGGAAAGAAGTCTTGTTTCCCATTGAGTTCCAAGTCAAGACCTTCAAGATAGCAGTTCAGTTGGGAATGGACTTATCAGAAGCCCAAAAGCATAGAATGGAGCAATTGAATGAGCTAGATGAGATCAGATAAGAAGCAATTCTAAGAACCGATCTAGTTCAATATCAAAGAACTAAGTGGCATGACAAATATATCAAAGAGAAGAAGTTTCAAGAAGGAGATTGGGCATTGTTATTTGACTCAAAGTTTAAAGATTTTCAAGGGAAATTTCAGACTCATTGGCTTGGGCCATATGAGATTGACAAGATCTTTAACAATGGAGCTGTAAGAATCAAGACCATTGATGAGTTTCAAACTCCTCCTTTAGTGAATGGCCATAGATTGAAAGTTTATCATAAGCCACTCTCTAAAGAGGATTTTGTCAAGTTGTTTCAAGAAAGTTCTGCAATCAGGCTGGTACAGAAGAATCCTTCTTCTCTACCAAGCTAGCTTTTGTTTTTCAAGTTAAACAAAAAAATAAAATAAAAAAAAATAAAAATAAAAAAAAATGGTATAAGCCTGAAAACCAATCATTGATTGGCAGTCTTATACAGAAAATATGGGGTGAAAATCAGGGACACCTGACACTCTATATTTTCCAAAAAAAAAAATCTGTCTTTCATTTCATTTCATCTCACCACTCACTCCATTTCATTTCATTTCATTTCATTTCACTTCATTTCATCCATTCCATCAATAAAAATATTTTTATGACCATTTCCACCGGGTCATTTGTCATTTGTTCATTTCTATTTCAGCCAAGTAATAGCTGTGTCAGTTTCCGCAGCTGACATCTGTTTCCGCAGCTGACTCCAGTTTCCGCAGCCAGAAGCAGATTCCGCAGCTGCTACTACTCTGTTTTCAAAAAGAATGTACAGTTAGTTGTTGTTTTCATAAAATCATGAAATAAAATGCAGGAGAGGATCAATGGGATATTCAAGACACTAATGAAGATCAATCAGTTGAAGACCAAGGGCAAAAGCAAGGATTCCAAAGGTATGAATAAAGTTTATTTCAAATAGTATCGAAAAACACATTTTTATGTAATTTTAAACTATGAGCTCTACCCATAACGCGCAATGATTATATTGACAGTCTGTAACCTTCCACGATCTCTATGTTATCCTCTTGCATTTATTCACAAACGGTTTTATTATTGAAATTCCGACTCTCACTCATGTTCAAATATCCCACCGTAGATAATGATACGTATTTGAGTTGACAAAGGACTCTTACAAGCCGCATAACTTCATAATCATTGATTGAAACGTGTTCATATTTATGACACACCCACCAAAAATTCAAAATGCGGCCGAATGCATTATGCTTTGTTAACCTCTTTGTCGTGTCTCTGTCGTGTTTACAAAACCTCACTCTACTCATTCTCATTCCCTGTTTCACTCCATTCCGTTCCTTTTGCTCACTCTCATTCCCGTATATCCACCCACAGTCTTATTCCATTCTGTTTATGGTGCTCATTTCTGTTTTGTGATAACATCCCCACAGTATTGTGCTATACTCTGTGTATTCCATCGTTCCATTTCCGCTTAAACCCTCACAGAGGCAAGCCTGTGAAGCACAGAGAAGAAAATGGGAAAATTACTAAGGGCAGAGCCGGAAGGACAGAAATTTATAGAGGGATTTCCGCAAGCAAAAGAGATGTTGAGGAAAGCTAAATGGCTGCGTTTTATTCAGAAATTCAGGGGTTACCATAGAGAAGTTACCAAAGCGTTTGCAAGATCATTTGATGGCTCGGAAGCAGAAGTGGGAGACCTCAAGTTTTTAGTCAATGAAGCATCAATAGCAGCAGCCACAGAGCTTCTTCAAGAAGGAGAACGTTGGTTCAAAAACAAAAGTATCAGTGATGAGGCATGGAGAACAATCCTCCGAAATCAAGGTATGGATATCACTGTTTTCAAAAGAGGAATCCATGTGCATGCAATAAAAGATGAATGGGCCACTTTACTACTCATTGTTCAGAAATTTATCACATGTGAAGGCCGTTTTGGCTCCATGTACATGTATCATACTAGGATATTGATGAATTTTCTTGAAAACCAAACTCTCAATCTTCCTTATTTCCTATTCAATAGCTTGAAGAAAATGGCTGTCACTGTGCAAAAACACCTAGGAGATGTAGAGCCTCATTTATATCATCATGGGTTTATAAAAATTTTGATTGAAAAGGAGCTAAAAGAAAGAAAAGATACATGGGAACAATTCCTAGTTAGAAACTTCTTTGAAGAACCTCAGGAAATTCCTGAAGGTAATCCAATTAGAAGGAGTAGAAGAAAGAAAATGGATGTTGAAACCCAAGTTGCTCCTACACAGGAAGTTCCCGCAGCTAGCACAGCAAAAAAGAAGTAGAAGGAAAAGAACAGTAGATGAAATCCAAGATACTTCTACTATTACTATGAAGAAAAATGATAGAGAAGAGAGATTGGTAAAAAGGAAGAAGAAGGAAATCAAAACTAAGAAGCCAATAATATCAAAAGGGAAAGAAATTGTTGAGGCTGTCCATAAAACTTCTTCTTCTGAAGAAGAAGATCACCAAATTCTATCTGAAAGATTAATTTTTCTTCAAAAACAGTCATCTCTATCCAAGAAGGCAAAAACAGGAAAACAAGAACAAAAGGGTAGTGTACCACAACATGTGAGGAGAAGCAGCAGGCTTAAGGGAAAACTGAGAAAAACACAAATTAAAGGTCCTCATTTCATTGATTTGGGTGAGGAGACATCTGAACAGTCTCCAACTGACAATAGTCCATTTCAGTCAGTTAGTGAACCCGACTCCTTTCACTCCCAATCAGACAATGAGCGTACTCCATCTTATTCTCAGCAAAATATTGATGAAAGTTCTCCTCAGCCAAATTTTGAACATAATTCTCCCTTGCAGCACTTTGGGGACAGCCCAATGAAAAAGACACCGGAAGTAGACCCCAAACAGCAGGAGGTCTATGACTATATAGAATCCCTGGAGAAGGCAGCCACAGGTCCAAGTACCTCTTCTACTCAGCCTCATACATTGCAGGATGACTTGGTTCAGTCATTAAAACAGGAGATTTTTGAGCTTGAGCTTTTGAACCGGCATATCAAAAATGAAAATGAAACACTCAAAGAGAAAGGCAAACTGGACAAGATTATCCATGACAATACTATGTTACATTTGGGTATTTGGCAAAAGAAGAATAAGAAGCTAAAAAGGAAATGCCAAAAATTGAGCAGAGCACTTGTGAATATCAAATTCAGGTGCCTCATGAAGAAACCCAGAATGATGGCAGTACCAAAGAAGAAGAGAAGGGGTTTAGATGTGCTGGCTGAAGTATCAAGGCACATGAATTGAACAAAGAGTGTCAAAATTTTGGTTGCATGAGGACATGCAACACCTTCACAGTGGGGGTATGTTGAGTCCTGAATTTGCCTCTTTTCCATACACTTTTCCATATCTTTTCCACTCACCTAAACCTCCAAAATTGTCAATATCATGTGCAAAAGGGTATCTAACATGGTTTTTAATTATGTTTTTGTGTTTTCTATTTGATTTAGATTTTGTTCATACAGCTGCGGAAACTTGTCACTTTCCGCAACTATTTTGTGGAAATCTATGTTACAGGTGTCCACGAAGAAAACGAGCCACATGGGCAGGCTAGGAATGACAAGGACATGGTTCGTGTCCTATTGGTTCAAGTAAATTCGTCAAAGAAAGCCGCGGTCAAAGCCATCCACGTGGAAGTCAACTAAGGAGTTCTATGTCGGCTGGACTCTGTTTCGTGGCATATAAACATCCATACGGCCGTTTCCAAGCTTGCGGAGGTTAATTGACATCTGTGCAAAGTTCTGGAGTTGAATTCAAGCGCCCACCTTCCATAGATCCGTTTCCCAACATGGCCATACTCCTATATCCGTGGCCTTAGTGGTCTACGTGCTGGCTGCTATCATAAATTTCAGGAGACAGTTACAGTTTATTGCTTTATATAGAGCGTTTGCATACGCACGTAGAGTTAGTTGATAGTTGTTAGTTGATCATAGCTGTTGAGTTGATGTGCGTACTCTGTTATGGAGTGATTACGCTGCCTTGAGCCGTAATACTACCAGTTTGTAATGAACTGCTTTTTAATGTGAAAAACTTTGTTTTCAACTTAATTTGTGTTGAGGATCGTTACCAAAGCTGCGTAGAGGGCCCCTGCTCAGCCGAGGTTCTGTGTATTAATGTATATATTTTTCATTTCATTTCTTTAAACAGTCATTGTATCATAATCCATTACATGTTCATATTTCATAGTTGCTTCATTTCTGTTCATACATTTCTATAATTTCCATTTCATTCTTGTCTTTCATGTTTTTATGATTGTTAAATCACTGATCAGTTTTCTTGTGCAGGTTTTAGGTAGACAGCCCGGGGCATTTTCATAGTATTTTAGCTAATGATATGAGACTGACATAATTCTGCTGCTAGTTTCCTTTTCATAGCATTTGTTTAACTTCAGTCTTGCTTTGTTCATTTCAGTTTTGTTTATCTGATTCAGTAGTTAAATTTAAATATATTAAGCTATTCATAGTGTCTTCGGTTACCTCCGAAAGCCACAGCTAGACTGATGGTGAGGGGCTGTATGATGAAATGTGTAGTTTAGTATTAGTTTCCTTTCTGCAAAATTAGATATATTAAGCTGCTCATAGCGTCTTCAGTTTCCTCCGAAAGCCACAGCTGGACTGATGGTGAGGGGCTGCATGATGAAGTGTGTAGTTTAGTATTAGTTTCTTTTCCGCAAATTTAGATATATTGAATCATGTATGACATCTTCAATTGCCTCTGAAAGCCACAGCTGGACTGATGGCGAGGGATTGAATCATGTGTGTATGGTTTAGTATTAGTTTACTTTCTGCAAAATTAAATATCAGTTACACAAGTTGTTTATGATTACTTCCGCAAGTCATAGCTGGTCTAATGATGAAGGGTCATAAAATGAATTGATGTAATCTGATTTAGATTTATTTTGTTGCAATTTTGAATTTCAATTTTGAATTTCCATAAGCGTAGTTTCTTTTGTGTTCAGTTGGCAGCAAGAATAGTTTAGTTTTCATGTTCACTAGTTTCTTGTTTTGATTCATTAGATTAGCAGCACTTTTCATTTCAGTAGTTTACTTTCTTTTGTCATTGTAATTTCAATTTGCTTTTAAAGTTTCAAGATTGGTAAATCATTATAGGGGATATCACTTCCTTGAATAAATATAACCAAGCTTGCTTTTCACTTTAGAATTTCCATTTGACCTTAGAAAGACCACAAACGACAAAAAGTTAAGAAAGAGGTTATCTTGCACATATAGTGCGCCGCACTTCATCAGCTTACGATTCCCGGATTGACAATTAAATGCAGCAATTTAGGACACACTAAATTGACCAAATAGTGACTGTGCAAACTTGACATAGAGGGTGATGCAGGGGTTTCATGGAACCCATTGAAAGCCATTTTTGGAGCTGGATTAGTGTTGAGTGAGACAAAATTTATCTCACTAATTTTGTGGCTAGTTTCTCCTGTAGTGGATTGCCAATTTTTATATCCATATTGTACTCAGATTTTCACTAGTGCATAATAATGAAAAATCCTCACTGTTGCACTGATTTTTCCAAGTTGGTTTTTTTCTACGGACATTTTTCCAAAAATAACGATGTCATTTTTAAGTGTGTGTGTTAGTATTTTCTCAATTTCCAATGCTATTTATTTCCGCAATTTTATTTGTGAAGGTTGCAGTGTGTTTATTTCGATGTTGTCATAGCAATAAATAGAATAATTAATTTATCAGTTAGAAGAAATAATACCAGTTGTTGCAAAAGGATTTCAGTCTTGAAATTTTCACATGGTATCAGAGTGTAAGTGATCAACCGGGAAGCTCAGAAGAGGAGAGAAAATTTCACTACTTAGAGGGAGAAACAGGCCAAAATTCTCAAGGCAACGTAGTTCCTTGAAAAACAGGCCGAGTTGCTGGGGAAACAATTTGATTTTCAGCTGCGGGATGGCAGAAAAGTCAAGTTTCCATGGATAGTGATTCCAACAGTCAGAGGGAACAACTACAACTTGTATTTTCGCTGATCATATTCCTTGGGTTGACGCAGGGGGTTTTGCAGTAGCATAACCAGTGTCAGGTGGAAGAGAAAAACACACACACCATAGGGAAAATTTCTCTCATGGAACTTCGAGTCTCAAAAATTTGATTTTTCCTTGCAGATTGGCAGTAGTTGTGAGTAGATATTCTCACTCCAAAAGGGAGTGTGAGTAGCAGAGTAGCAGCTAAACAGAAGGAAAGAGGGGATTTTCAACAATTTTTGAGATGTCCACTGCAGGGCTTAGAGATCAAGATAGGTTGGATGGATCATCCAACTATGTCATTTGGAAGGCCATGATGTCCTTCCTTCTAGATGAATATGGATTGAAATCCTACATAGATAATGTGGTGGTAGTTCCTCAAGATGCAGATCAACTCAAGGAATACAAGAAGGAGATGGTGAAGGCAAAGCGGTTGATCCTGGATGGAGTCTGGGACCATATAGTCTCACATATAGTGGCCAAGGGAAAAAACAAAGAGATGTGGGATTCTCTCTCCATGCTATACCAAGGTACTTCCGAGCAACGAAAGATGTTCGTGGAGGAGAAGTTGAGATGCATCATAATGCAGAAGGGGGAAGGCATAGATCCCTTCCTCACCATGATTCAGGAAGTCTGAGACTAGCTTGTAGTTGTTGGGGCAACACCTGAAACATCAGCTAGTACGGTTGGCACTAAACAATGTCTTAGAGAATTAGAAAGTCTTCATCCAAATTATATTGGGTAGATACGCGCTACCAGGGTGTGACAAAATGTGGGTCTACATGTAACAGGAGGAGTTGAGGCAAGCTCTTTTAAAGAGCTCCATCAGTGGCAGTAGTAGTAGCAGATCGAAGGTGGTGAAGGAGGAGGATAATGTGGCCCTCACATCAAAGGGTCCCAGTCAGGGATAGGGGGAGCATATAAAGAAGAAGAAGGACCTATTAGAGGTCAACTGCTTCAAGTGTGGCTAGTTTGGCTACTACAGTACCTAGTGTTCTCTCATAAAGAAGAACAGGCAAGAGAAGCAGGACCATGCTATAACACATGCTAATATAGATAGGTTATCCTCCAGGTTGGAGGAATATTTTGCGATGTTCGCGGATATACCTCCAGAAGTGAGGTGGTGTGACTTGGAGTTGTAGCCCCAAAGAGCTACAAAGATGGGCAGGGTCCTTGAGGAGTCCACCTCATGGATCATTACCTGGATACGAGGGCCCACAATATTCAATAGCATGATGGATTAGTGTTAGGTGATGCATTTAGAATCCAGAGTCACAGTTGTGGACTAGTAGTAGTCAGATGATGGGGAGCACAGTGCAGAGTTAGCAGCAACACAGATTCTTCAAAGGCAGTGCATAGGCTAGTAGCAGTGAGAGACTCGGTTGATAGATGCATCATACTGAACACAAATGATTAAATATTTTGGATGTTTCTCAGTTGTAGATGTTGTAGTTGCAACAATAATAGATGAGAGGCAGTTGCAGTGTAGATGCAGTGTTGGAAGCAGTACAACAGGGTCAACAACAACACAAATGCAACATCAAAGTTGCAGAGTAGTTGGTGGGAAGTGGCAGGAAGTCACAATGGCTAGACATTAACAACGTGACAGGAGATGATACAGAGACAGAGTGTTGTGGCAAGTTTTGCAACACCAGAGAGAACACAATACTTCCTAAGAGGGACGGTTAGTTTATGTAGCATCGAATGTGTTATAGCCATGAAATTTGGTGGAAAGGCTACAATACATAAGATATCCAAGACCCAGAATCGTTTCTAGAAATTCCACCTAAAGATGACTTAATTAGATTATTAACCTATTTTAAAATATTTTCTCTAAGTCTAAACTTAGGGAATATGGTTAATTTATCATAATTAATTAAGTAAAGGTGTGAATAATTTAGAAACTCACAAAGATCGACTCCAAGTTGATTCTAGCCATTGATTAAGTTTTAATCTTGGTCATTGGTGCTCCAACAGTGGATTATAAGAGGAAGTCAATGGGAAATTGGAGAAGATACACCAGAACACCAGAAGTTCGATTTCCTTGGCAGATCGATTTCCAGAGTAGCAACAGTCAGTTGTCGGAGAGCTAAAGATCGAAGCAGTGAGTAAGGGCCTGGGACAGTGAGTCCGTAGGAGATTTTCTAGATCTAGAGCTTCAACTATAGGAGGGTCGAGTTTCATCATTGAGGTTGTGTAGAGGTAGCACAGGAGCTTCAAAGGTGGAGTTTGATTTGGCTAGATAAAGGGTCGTTTCAGTTGTTGGAGGCTGAAAGATTTCTGGAAGGGAATAGTGAGCCATTCTCAGAGGTTGGATTGGGTGGACGACTTGACCAGTTGCAGTTCCAGGCAGAGCCTACCAGTGACTGCATAGGCTTGACGCAGAGGGTGAAACAGGGGTTTCGTGGAGCCCATTCAGAGCCATTTTTGGAGCTCGATCAGTGCCAGGTGAGACAAAATTTGTCTCACTATTTTTTGTGGCCATTTTCTCCTGTAGTGGATTGCTAGTTTGTGCATTTAGATTGTACTTAGATTTTCACTGTTGCATAATAATAAAAAATTCTCACTACTACACCAATTTTCCCAAGTTGGGTTTTTTTGGGGACATTTGTCCAAAAATAATGGTGTCATTTTCATGTGTGTGTGTTAGTATTTTCTCAGTTTCCAGTGCTATTTATTTCAACAATTTTATTTTTTAAGGTTGCAGTGTGTATATTTTGATGTTGCCGTAGAAAAAAATGGAATAATTAATTTATCATTTAGAATACATAATACCATTTGTTGCAATAGAACTTCAATATTTAAATTTTCACAAGAGGGAGATTGGTTACTCATAAAATCCATATTGAAAAAAGCTTCAATGTGGATCATCATTATCCAAGATATCAAGCACTAGGCACATAAAATCACACATTGCCGAATTAGCATCCCTACTTAAGATCATATTCACTCACATGTTATCACACATTTTCCACTCTGGTAACAAGCTCGCGGACCTCCTGACCAATCATACTCTCGATTATGATATTCATACCCTTGACCTCAGTTGGTCACAAGTAATCCCATCTCACCTAAAGTCGACATGTATCACTATTGCTCAACAATTCTATTCCCCCACCGCAGGTGATAATTATTTCCATTTGTGTTACGCAAGAAAATCCCTTCTTTGGAAAGAAGCGATCCACCTAGCCCAATAAGTGGGTCTAGTAACAATCGTGACAAAGGATACAAGCTTTCCTAATTTAACCTTGAAAATAATATGAGAGAGGGAGATGGCCTACATCACTCCTTATGCAGTATTTTCCTCGATGTCGATATTGATCCTTTAGCTTTAATGCTTGTTCCTTGCTATGTTCTCTGCGTCCAAACACCTATAAAGAAAATCACATGACAAAATACGAAAGATACTTAGCATATATATAATTCAAATCAAACCACATGACAGATCAAGGAGTAGCATGCTAAACCAATTAATATTAAGAGATTCATGGGAAGCAAATCATACTTTGTATTGTTAAATAAACAAAGGGAAGGTTACAACTGTTGCCTTGATGTTGGAGGCCTCCTTCGGAGTGGAAATCCAAGTCGAAGCCACATTCTTCAATCTCTTCTCCTTCATCGTCAAATCAACAACATATAGGCACAATCAAGCAGAAGTAAGGCAACCATCAATGACCAACCAAGACTCACTTGCATGACACTCTCTTATAGGATAGTTGAGGAGGTTATGGATCCACTAATGAGGGGGAAAGGCCTTATCTCAAAGGGGAAAATATTTGGATATAATATCAAGGGTAAAAAGTGGGAGTATTCGGCCATATCCTCAACTAGAAAGTACCATACCTTTGTTCTCGAGAGATCTAGAGGATGAAGCTTCTGCTCCATTTTTGGAGAACCTGTCTGAAGAGGACAAGCGCGACTTCACTATTAAATTCCCACGTTGGAAACATTGTTCAAAGGTTAGGGACAAGGTGACAAGCACGAAGATATATAGGGGAGAACTGCGTTGGGCTTGTAATTTATGGTTTTTACAAAATTTGCAGAAAGGCTTTAGGGAATTTCTCTTTTAGGTCTTCAGGGATACTTTAAGCATGTTATCCAAGATGAATAATTTTATACAGATTTTGTCACTTTGCGACGTTTGTGACATGAGCAACACGAAAAACAAAACTTGGGATAAGAAATGAGGGATGCAAAAAAATATTGTGTAACAGATGCCCCCTAAAGCATGAAATCAGAACTAGAATTGATGGTTGAATCACTGTATCAGCCATGGCAAGAAATTTGGAAAACCACCAGGAGACCTGCTAATCAAACACAATACAACATATGAAATCTCTAATATAAACATGCCTAATAACATATCTCATAATAGGCATCAAATACCACATGAACCCATGACATGGACGCAACCATCCCTCTGAAAGAGATCATGGGAATGGATCCACAGTATGGTCGCAACCATATGTATAGAAAGGATCACGTGTAAAATCATGAATACTTAATAACTCCACGTAGCCTGGGTAATTACAGATGTGACGCAGGGTATTTTCCGCAATCTTGATCTACCCATTGTACGAATTTAAACATGTGAATAGATGTGCTAATGTCAAACATGGTAGAAACCACCTGATTATCGGTCGATAAGGTAAATCGTTAACAAGTGTGAGATAAACCACCAATAATGACGATGGCCCTCAAGGTACGATAACAAAATCTACAAGTGTGAATGAACGAGCTAAAGTCTAACACTTGCAGAATCATTCAATCGAAGGTCAATGATGTGAACCTGTCGTCGAACGTGAAGAACTTGCCATTGAGGCATGAAGCTCCAAGGTATTGAAAATGAGTTTCTAGACCACCTTCGTGGATAATGAGTTGAAGTCGACAAGAAGTGATCCGTCAAAGGAGGGCCATAATGATTCCCACATAATCAACACAAAAAAAAGGATTTCTCAAGATGATATGAGAGATTCAGGACTGTTATAGAGAGGGTCAAATAAGTAGAGGATATTTGACTTTTACAAATAGGACTTCTCTTGAACATATTGATGACATGACTCTAGATTTTGGTAGCATTTGACTCAAAATGGGATCAAAGGTCATGATGATAGTAGATGATGATAGAATAAGAGGCAAATGGATTTCCAAAACCCAGGAAGGAAAATGACGAATGAAGGATATCACCAACCCGACATGAAATGCAGATGAGTGTCATGTTCAAGAGTGACACGTTGCCTTTGGTACAAAACACAAAACATGCTTTACTTCCATTTTTCCTCGTTATTTATAATGAGTACCTCTTTATTTTTTATAGAAATCTTGAAGAGGATACCATATTCTTGGTGTATAATTTCACCCTTCAGATGAATCCATCCTAGTAAATTTAATGAGTCCTAGAAAGGAGTAACTCGATCTTGTCATGGTGACAAGTCCTTCGTCATTTAAGTTTTACGAGTCTGACAGAGGGGTAACTCGATATCTTTTCATGTTTAGCGAGTTTGAAAAATAGGTGGAAAATAAAACTCCAAAATTTCCCTTTTCGTAGATAGTCCCTTTAATCCAAAAAGGTAGAAAAAAATATTCGAGAGAACCGCTTAGTCATGTTTGAATAAGGTACTTCTTTTCATAGTTAGTGTATCTCAGCCCAAAAAAGGGTTAAACTTATACTGAGATGACTTCAATTCATTTAATTTAACGAGCTTGAAATGATAAGTGCTCAGAATTATTTTCATGTTTCGAGAGTCAGAAAAGAGTTGAAAGATGAATCCACCAGGAGGAACGAGTGGTATAAAAGGTAGCAACCAGTTCCGGTGATGATGGAACTGCTCAACAACATGTAAAGGTCAAGAGGTTGGCTAACAAGACCACTCATCACAATAGTTCCCCAGGAAAGGGTAAAACAATCAAGTGCGAGTATATAATTGGCTAAGCAGATGGTGATGATGGAATGAGAAAACCAAGGTTCATCTAGTAGAAGAGGCAGATAAAAGGGAAATCACGAGAGGTGTATAGGAATGAAAATGGTTTCATTTTTTTAAAAAATATTGAAACATGGGAAACTATGCTTGAAAACCCTTGAATATGGTTTCATTTTTACACAAGCTTGAAACAGAGAATTTTTTTTTCTTGAGAGTGGTTTCATTTTTACACAAGTTTGAAAGGGAGACGAACTATGCTAGGAATTTGTTTCATTTTTGCACAAGCTTGAAACAAAGATAAACTATGCTTGGAATAAGTTTTCATGCCCCTATCATACTAACTTAATTCGAGGTACATGACCCCCAAGCTCTAGTTCATTCACCTAAGTAGACTACTGGTTACTAACAGGTGGATGGAATGAATGTCGTTTACAAGATCAAGTGAAAGACTCGATTGGGAATTTATGAGATCTAATCAAGAACTCGAATTAGAAGGGGATTTGTTTCATTTTTTAATGAGCTTGACACAGTAAAAGAATAATTCTCAAATGGATCTATTTCATTTTTAAACAAGGTTGACATAGTAAAAGAACTATCCTCAGAACACCTTGTTTCATTTTTTAACGAGCTTGACACAAGACAACGAACTTTGCTCCGACACCTTGTTTCATTTTTTAAGGAGCTTGACACAAGAAAAGGAACACTGCTCCAAAGAACTTGATCATCACTGTTAAACACCATGTTAAAGCACACACATGGTGTATGAGAAGGATGAACACACACACACAAGACTCAACACACAATGAAAGATAAGCGTGAGGCTTTCTTATTTTTCCATTATACATGATGTACGTTTATAGTACAATGGTGTGACTCTTGGTTTCATATTCCAAGGTCACTTGGACTCCATTGTGACTTTTCGCATTCCACACCTACCCATGTAGGATTAGGTGTTCCAACATCCCCCCTTAATCCGAAGTGGTATGTGTGAGTCCAAGAAAAGAGTTGTAATACAAATCTGCAAAGTATGCATGGCAGCGCTTGGGTTGAATCAACTCTCTGAAATGTTGGAAAAAAGAAGTGGTTTAAGGATGACCACAAACACTGGAATGCAATACATGTTGCAGTTCCCAGAACTCTTCCAAAACTGGCAAGAAGCTGAAAGCTTCTGCTAGAGGAATTGTCCCTCATATAAAAAGGGATACCTTCAACCTAAAAGAAGGGAGGTCTACTACCTGTGATGGTTTTAGGATTACCAACAACTCTGGAATGCTTGAAGCATTTCCTGGAACTCAACCAAAGCTGGCAAGAAGTTGAAGGCTTCTGCTAGAGGAAGTGTTCCTCATATATGAAAGGGAGACCTTCGACCTAAAAGAAGGGAGGTCTACTACCTGCGGTGGTTTTAGGTTTTCCACCAACCAAAGATGATGGTTTAAGGTTGCCCACCAACCAAAGGCATGCTCATGGGCATCTGTGTCTCTGGCTACATCTCTGAATCCGGAATGACGAATTGTGGCTCAGGCTCGCTTGAACTGCTGGCTACAACTCTGAACATGAAATGAGAGATTGTGGCTCAGGCTCGCTTGATCTATCGTTGAAGCTTGTACATGACCACCATTTTCCCCCCTGTCAGGGACAAGGTGAGATGATGGCGAAAACTCAACTGCAAGTTTGCTCAATATCCGTGAGCAAGTTCTAACATGTGTCATAAACATCTTCTTGTCTACTGATGCCCATTGCCAAGAAGCGATCCATCCAAGATGAATCTTGGCTCTTGTAGGAGGCTTGTGTCTGAAGCATCTGTCTGAATAATGGGTGTGTCGACCACAGTGCTTGCATGGATGAAGATCAAAACAGTGATCTTTCATGTGGCCAAATCGATCACAGTGTTGGCATTTTACGATCTGTTGTTGTGGAAGCGGAACAGGATCTGGAACAGTTGCAGGTGAACTATCATATATGAATCCGGTACTCTGAAATTTGATGGGCTTTGTGTAGTCTGGAATATGAAAGGACACATCCTTGTCATATCCAAGACCAATTCTGTGCTTGTTGTGGACAAGCTCTTCCCAAGGTCTGATGATGGGCTTAGGAAGTGCAGGTTGAGTTGCTGCATCTGCATGTACATCTTCTCTTGTGCAAGGAACTGAATGTGAATCATCTGGAACTTTATCTTCTTTCTTCTGATGAGAGTCCTTCACAATATTCTGAACAGGAACAGGTTCAGAATGGTGACTCTTTTGCTGAAGTTCATCTTGCTGAAGCTGAGTTTCCAACTGCAAAAACTCAATCTTTTCTTGTGCATCTTGTAAACAAATATGAATATTACAAAGAGCATCCTTGCTCATTTTTACCATATCATGAACATTTGAATGAATGAGGCTATTCAACAACTCTAATACCTCATTGATTTTAGCCATTTCAACAACTTAGGCTCAAAAAATGAAAGGGTGTCGGCTTCAACCGAAAATGCACCCGTTTACAATGTGATTCAACAACAAATACAAATGACTCCAAAGAATTTCCAACTATGGAAATCTCAAAGTACAAAATTTGCTCCTAAAATGATGGAGGACAATCAACAATTTTTCAATAATCTCAAGTACTGATTGCAACTATGAAGAAGCAATATCTACTCACAATACAATGTCAATGCAATACAATATCTCTGCAAAATATTTGTATGAATGTGCAGCAAAAACAACTTGTGCAAGAGGCCTAAAGGCAGCTGAATTTTTCTTCAAAGAACTGTTTTGCACCAATAACAACTCGTCTTCAAATGTCAATTTCTTCAAAAAAATCACCTTTATGCCACAAATCACACAATGTCAAATTCACTTTTTTTTCTAAATGTAGTCCATCTGCTCTTCATATGCCATTTACTCTTCTTCTACTGTTCATATCTTCTTTCCTCTCTCTCTGCTGTTTTTTTTTTTTTTTAATTAAAAATTAATTAAAAAAAAATTAATTATTTGAAATGGGAAATAATTAAAAATGAAAGGGAATAGGATTAATTAAAAGGGATGGAATTAAAAAAAAAGAGGGAAATTTATTGGGAGGGAGAGTTGCTATATGAAGTGGGAGGGGAATAAAAATCAATTTTAAACAAGACGAGAGGAGGGCGGTATTATAAAATTATAAAAATCAATTTTTAATAAAAAGGGGCGGTATAAATATATGGGGAGGGCGGTATTGTAAATAGGGGAGGTATAAATATATAGGAAGAGTGGTATTGTAAATAGGTTTCAAAGCTGTGAGGATGGGGAGGCTGAAAGGTTGGGTTGAGCGCGGAGCGAGGGGAGCCAAAGGCCGTAGGTAAGGTGTGTATCTTTAAGGAGGGTATGGCGGGTAGATGCCGCAGGTGTTACAGTGAGGAGGAGGCGTATATTAAAAAGGAGGAGAGGAATTAAAAAAAATTTCAGGTTTGAGCGCAAGGATTAGGGGTCGGAAGCTCGAGTGTCAATTGCAGATGGGGTAGGGAGGCGGCGTTGCTGTTGAGGTGAGGGCGTATGTATGGAGAAGCGATGTTGTGAGGGTTGGGAACAGTGATGTCGATGCAGAGCGTAGGGAAGGAGCGCTATGGGTATAGCGAGCCTGGAGAGGATGGCGCTGGGTTATGAAACGTAGGCTGAGAGACAAGCAGGGAGGCGTGTAGAGTATAGGAATGTGAGACCGCGCTGTGTAGTGGGGCCGTGAGTTAAAAAAAAAAAATATTTTTATTTTTGTTTGTTTGTGTAAGACAGTAAAATATAGCAGCGGCCGTGCGTTGATTAGGGGGGATGAGATGTTAAAAAAATTGCAGGGGAAGCATGGAGAGATAAGGGGAAGGGTGCGGTATTGCTGTAAGGGAGGTGCACTGTGAGGTATGAGAGCAGGGGGGGCCGAAAGGCCTGGAATTGCAGAAGTTTTTATTTTATTTTTTATTTTTTAATTAGAGCAGAGAGGAATAAGAGACTTTAAAACAACAACAGAACTTTCAGTAATTGCAGAGAAAACTTAGAAATTTTCTAGTAGCCTAGTAGCAGAGAATATTTTCAATGGAAAAAATCAGAAATTTTTCAGTGAAAACTCAGAAATATCTTCAAAAACCCTCTTTAAACTATTTTCCAGCAGCTCAAAAATGCGGAATTTAATGGGCAGAAATTGCAGGAAGAAATCAACCTTCAGATGGGAAGTGCTGCGTTTCTTCAAAGCCAATGCCTGAATTCTGCCAATTTCTAAAGGCTGCTCCTCTTCAAAACACTTCTGAATGGCGGAAAAAACACTGCTGCAACAATCTCTGAGTGCTGCAAAAATTATCAAAATTTTTGCAGATATGCACAGGCCATAAACACAAATGGCTCACTCAATTTGGAGCAGGGCCAACAATCGCCCGCTCTGATACCATATTAAACACCATGTTAAAGCACACACATGGTGTATGAGAAGGATGAACACACACACAAGACTCAACACACAATGAAAGATAAGCATGAGGCTTTCTTATTTTTCCATTATACATGATGTACATTTATAGTACAATGGTGTGACTCTTGGTTTCATATTCCAAGGTCACTTGGACTCCATTGTGACTTTTTGCATTCCACACCTACCCATGTAAGATTAGGTGTTCCAACAATCACCCATAAGAGGTCATGGATTCCAAGATGTCCTCATCAGACGGGAGAACAACACTCTGGAAGGAAGACGTATCAAGGGATCTAATGGAAATATCAAGTTCCAATGCCCCCAATACATGATGTACTATATCACTGAATAGATCATCAGTAGAGGCCGGCATGGAACATGTGGCCACATAATTAACCTGTGGTGGGGAAGATACCACTTGCATGTAAGGACCATTTAGGGATGATGGTTGACTGGGTGCCAAACTAGGAACAATGACGAAAGTTGATCAATAATCACAATTCTTCCTTCATGCGGGAAACACATGACACAAAGGAGAGAAGAGACAAGAGCTCCCATGACATAAGTATATTCATGCACAAGGAGTAAGTTAAAATCCAAATGGCCTTGGATAGCCATGACATCGATGTATACAAATTTTCCTCCCAAAGTAATAAGCAACTTCAGAAGGATCCCTAGCGGTTGACTGGTTCCTCTATTAAAAGCCAACAAATTATGGGTAATAGACACAAGATGTGGAGAACCTAAAGCTTTCCAAGTAGTTGAGGACATAATACTAACATATGTGTCTTCATCTATTATTGTGTCAGGTATGACCACATTATAAGCCTGCATTATGATCTCAAAAGGCATGTAAGAAGGAAGACGATATCCTGCCAGTTGACTCCAACCAAAATAAGCGACTAAATTACTTGGAGGGGGTGTCGTGGGAATGAGAGAACTTACTCCTTGTGTTACGGGAACGGGAGGATCACCCTCCTGCACCATAGGAACAGGAGGATTTCCCTCCAATTCATAAGAATCTGAAGAAATAAAAAGAACCTGAGTGGTATGAGGTTCACTCTCTATGGGTAAGGCCTGATCAATCAAAGGCAGAATTGAGTCAACCATTTTCTCAAACAATGGTTGGTCGGAAATAGACTCATGGGATTCACATTTGGAGAGAGTGGGGTTGACCATAGATGAATTCTGATCAATCACTTGATCAACTAGCAGAGGATCAAAGGAAATATTCTGGTAGCCATGAAGAAGACAGGGCTGAGAATTTGTAAGGTTTTCCAAAACTTTAGAGGCTTCATCCATATAAGGAAAAATGAAAATGGGATTATTCCCTTCACATAACTTATTGGGAAATTTGACTTTACCCTATTTCCCGTAGACCTTTCCATTACTAGTTGGGAGTTTATAACCAACATGATATCCAAAGGCCGATGACAAAGGTTGATGTGAGCCAGTGGACCACACTTCTAAAACCTTGAGAATACTAGGACAATCTCTAAGAAGGTGGTCACCCTTACATAACTTGCAAGGGAATTGGAATTTGCGGAACTGATTGGTAGGTTTTTCAACATCAGTTGCATTGGTAGAAATGTTTTCTTGGTTGCCCACTTGTTTATTTTGCTTCTTCTTCTTCTTAGCTTCCTCATTACTAGAATCTAGAATTTCACCAGGCGAAGAGGAAGAATGGGGTGAAGAAACAAGTGAAGAAGGCGAGGGGTCAACCTTAGGATTAACATGAGGTTGACAATGTTCAGGTGGAGGTGAACTTGGTTGAGAAGCAGCTTGGACATTTGGAACCATGGGGGTCGAAAATAACCAAATTGATAGACCAATGGTAAATCCCAGAAGGGAAAACGTTGCCATATAGGGAGCGCTAACATTTCTAAACAAAGGAAAAGGACCAGGATTCCCATCATAGGGGTTTCCTTGATTGGTAAACTGAGGAACTGTTGCCATTAGTCTCAACCTAAGATCTACTAAGGAGTTGTGGATGGGTAAGATGTTATTCTGTGGGTAGTAAATTTTAGAATTTAACAACAAAATAAATAAATAGGGGTAATCTAGGAAAAAAGGATTACCAATCAACCATGAACTACAATATACACCTTACAAACTAAGGACTTAAAATACTGTTGCCAATCTCCCCGAATGTTGTGTTCGACGTATCACGATTTACAATGTGACCGACTCGGTTACCTATGGCAGGATAGCAACCTAGTGGGGTCTCCCAGAATATACGCGACGATACATGGGAGTTCAGTTCGTAATAGCACTGTCTAATGTGTAACTGTTTGATGAGAGCGTCCCCAGATACTTACGATACATGGAGAGTATTCCTATATACTTCCATACGTGGAACGAGATATCACCTCCGGGATGCAACACAGGTTTTTAGCGACAACTACTATGCTTACCAACATTGGAACATGTCTCTAGCCTAGACCTCTAGATGTTTACGTTAATTCCAAATGCTCCTTAGGTTAATTGAGTTTTATTTTAATGTTGATCTGAAATTAAGTTTCGATTTTGGGCTCAAAATGATGTCACCTGAATTCCTAAGATGCAACTAAATGAGAAAAGGATTATTTTGATTTCGATGAAATCTAAACGAATAAGGGAAGAGATCACAAAGAGTAATGCAACAAACAGAATTCCCCCCAACTATATTTCACTTTTCAATTTCCAAAATGTAAATTCTAAAAATTAAACAAAAAACAATAAGAGGGTGAAAAGGGTGTAAACTCCCCAGCGGAGTCGCCAATTTGTTACGCAAGAAAATCCCTTCTTTAGAAAGAAGTGATCCCTCTAGCCCAATGAGTGGGTCTAGTAACAACCGTGACAAAGGATACAAGCTTTCCTAGTTTAACATTGAAAATAATACAAGAGAGGGAGATGACCTACCTCACTCCTTATGAAGTCGTTTCCTTGATGTCGATATTATTCCTTTCGCTTTCAGGCTCATTCCTCGCTATGCCATCTGTGTCCAAATACCTGTAAAGAAGATAACATGAAAAAAATATAAAAGATACATAACATATATATATTTCAAAGGAAACCGCACGACAGATCAAGGGGTATCATGCTAAACCAATTAATATTAATAGATTCATGGGAAGCAAAGCATACTTTGTATTATTAAATAGACAAAGGTGTTGTCACTCTGTAATTGTGAAGGCTGAAGACAAAACTATGGAGGGAAACATCAAACCAACTTTGGAATCCAGGACCTAGCCTTCCTAGACTCAGAGAGGGCTCTCTCTGTTAGATATAACTTTGTTTACAGGGGCATTTTAGGCTAGCTATTAGTGCATAGGTTTGTTTGAAGATGTTTGGTTGAGGCAGCAGAAAAGGGCCATTGGGCTATGGAATTCAGATGGATGAATAACTGATGTCAGGTGAAACCAGGAAATCTAGCCATGTATATGGATCTTAATAGCTTGTGAAATGGAATAGATGAGGAGATTAAGGTTCTACAGGAATGCAGAGCAGAATATCTCTGAATTCTACATTCCGGTCTCAGAAGAAAACATAATGAACTATTTCAAGACTATGTAGGGTACCCTATGGTAAATCCTACACAAAATTTTCTATCTTCAATTAAGAAAAATCAAAGAGTATGATAAAACAGGAGAATAAAAAATTACATGGGAAAATACGTCACCATAGAGCATAACACAAGAATCTGGAAAACAACTTAATCCTTCATTCATCCAAAAAAGGGTGCTTACAACAGAATGCGTCTTATTACAATGGTTTTTCCCTTTTGGGGGCTCCTCTCATACTGCTAATGCATACAATATTTATAGAAAAATTGAGTTGGCTAATTTGTTTACTACAGTGATTACATTCAAGACACATTAGACAAGTGGAAACACACAGGCAGTGATGACACAAGCCTGGCTTCCAACAATGGTTTTTGGCAGTCTGTTATTAATTACAGAGTGGTTAGAAACTGGCTCGAGTAACGCCGAAGAGGAAGCAAATCAAGTATTCCTGACATCTGGCCCTGTTCCTCAGAAAACTGGTGTTGGGTAGTTAAGTCTGGTGCATCTCTGGCTATTTTCATTGATTAGTGACTGTGCTGATGTGTTTTCTGCTGCCCGTTTGGTTTTTGTTGTTATATCTCTGCCCCAAAGCCCGAATCGACCTGTTATGTTTGTTTCTTTGTGGCGTTCAACATCACTTTGCATTTTTCTCCTTTGTCGGGGCTCAGTCTTTTATAAGTCCTTTACCTGTGTTTTTAGCCCTTTTTCTTCATAAAACAATGTGCAAACCGTAGAAGCTTGGACCTGAAAACCTTTAAATTTTACTCCTGAACTTTATCGCATCCGTAGCAGCATCACATTTCTCACATTTTAGAATTTAAGCTATAAGAAATGGTTTAGGTGATGCGATGCAAAGTACAGAGTCGATGTGGTAGGTCAGGTGGGACCGGACCGCAGCATGCAAATTGCAAGTTTTGACATTTAACAGCGAAGGTAAACTCTGAGGGATGCAAAGTGAGAAGTGCGTGGAGGGCGGAGTGACGTGGAGGAAGGTGGGACTCGATCGCAGCCCACAGATCGCAAGTTTTAACATTTAATAGCGAAGGTAAACCCTGAGGGATGCGAAGTGCGAAGTGCGGGGAGGGCAGAATGACGTGGAGGAAGGTGGGACCTGACCGCAGCTCGCAGATCACAAGTTTTAACATTTAACAGCAAAGTTGAACTTTAACGGATGTGAAGTGCGATGTACGCCGATTGGAGGATGATGTGGCAAGATGGAGCCCACAGCGTCGGTGAAGTTATAAACGTGTTTCAAATGGATGCGGAGTGGGGGGCGGAGCTGTTGTGGTGGGCCAACCACCGCGTCACAAGTTAAACCAAATATATTGTGGGAATTTCAAAGTTATGTTGAAAAAAATGCGATGCGATACATCATAAGTCGATGATCGGGGTTTTTAGGTTTTAGTTGCGATGTGAAAGGTCTATAATATACGATCTCCAATGGAGGGTGGGGAAGAAAAGGGTGACATGGAGGGATGGTCGCACTTTAATCGCAATCGGGGAATAAGGAAGCGGATGGTAATCGAAACCAATGATATGCGATGGAAAAAGGTAAGGTAGAAATATAAAGCGAAAAAGTAGAAAAGGTAAGGTTTATGTGTTTAAAACATGACTGCTAGTGGGTGGGCGGAGCTATGACAATAGTATTGCAGAACTTAACATAAAAGGGTTTATAAAGCAATAAGTCTCAGAGATTATACATGTGGGTTTTGGGGTTTGAATGGGATTTAGAGCATTTCAGAATATGGAGGAAATGAGGGGGGCAAAGAGGGTGAATGAAATGAAATGGAATGAGGGCAGAAATGAAGTTTGATCCCCATCACACCTTATCAGCAACACTTCCTTCCTTCTACTGGATGAAGAGGTAGATTGATTCCTTTGAAGCTCTTTACAGTCAGGAGTTCCCTTTCTTTTTCTAAAAATAAATGATAGCCATGGAATATTATTTTTCAGTAAAAAATATAAGCAATAATCAGTCACCTTGTGATACTGTAAATTAGAGGACTCTAACATTGGCTCCATCTGGGGATGGCAGCTCCGTCAGGAGGTGTCAAGAACAACGTAGGCTAGTGGCCTGATCCATTGGGTTGATCCCAAATCTGCAACTTAATCTGCTACTAAAACCTCAGTGGCTGAGCAGGCTCAGTTCAAAATCAATACTCTCTGCAAACTGAAGTCTAGAAAATACTTGCACGGAAAACAGGGAAGAAATCTGAAATTAGAACTCGAAAGATGCTCAAAGTACTGAGCTTATTTGCACACCTACCTACCCTACTCTACTAAAATTGTTGCTGTTCTAAATGATACAATAATGCTAGTGCATCCAGTCAAGTAGTAGCAGAAATAGATGGACAACTTGACTATTTGTCAGGAAAATCTGCAATATAACTTGATTATGTGTCCTCATAACCAAAGCTATATTATTTAATGGCAACTGCTATTGTATTTGATCTTTATAGAGAATACATGGTTGAAAACTTCAACTAAAAAGAACCTTCATATACTCTGCTATAAGATCAATTAAAGCATGGTGTATAATACCTGCTTCTAGGCCTTCAATGACTAGTTGATCAGTTGTATCCCTAATATTAAACCTTGAAACCACATCTTCAGTTTGGGACTTGAAAGCACAATCATACTCAATATGTAAGTCAAGAGGTAGTACAATTTCCTCTTACTTAGGGGAAGGAATATTTTCCAAGAATTCTTTAAGCTCTCAGAAATTATATGACTAAATTTGAGAATTCAAAAGTTCAATACCAGTTTCATATCTTTCAACAACTATCTCCAGGAAATTTTTTTTACCTTCAGGATTAAATTTTCTTGACTTCAAAATGAGAAAGATAGCTGCTAGAAAATCTTCATCAAGCTGGAATTCTAATAACTGATTCCTGAATGTATTTAAAACTTCATTAGATAGAAGGTCTTCCACAAACCTTGTCATTTTGTTCAGCAGAAACTCTGGTCAACATGTTGTGGAGTCACCATGAATGCACAAAAGTTGGGTTCTTTGAATCATGGAGTCTCCAGGTGAATAATGTAACCTTCTTGTGTCTGGTCACTTTCCACCATTAGTAATCAGATCTAAACTTTGATGTGATTCCTGAGGAAGATAAATTTTGTTCGTCTCCAGTATGGTCGCCATTATGTTGTCACTCTATAATTCTAAAGGCTGAAGACAAAACTACAGAGGGAAACATCAAACCAACTTTGGAATCTAGGACCTAGCCTTCCTGGACTTAGAGAGGGCTCTCTCTGTTAGATATAACTTTGTTGACAGGGGAATTTTAGGTTAGATATTAGTGCATAGGTTTGTTTTAAGATGTTTAGTTGAGGCAACAGAAAAGGGCCATTAGGCTGTGGAGTCACACAAGTGTGAACAAATTCAAATGGATGAATAATTGAGGTCAGGTGCAACTAGGCAAGATAGCCATGTCTATGGATCTTAACAACTTGTGAAATGGAATAGAGGAGGAGATTAAGGTTCTATAGGAATGTAGATAAAAACATCTTTGAATTCTACATTCAAGTCTTAGAATAAAACATAATGAACTATTTCAAGACTATGCAGGGTACCCTATGGTAGATCCTACACATAATTTTCTATCCACAGTTAAGAAAAAGCAAACAGTATGAGAAAACAGGAGAATAAAAAATTACATGGGAAAATACTTCACCACAGAGCATAACACAAGAATTTGGAAAACAACTTAATCCTTCATTCACCCAAAAAAGAGTGCTTACAATAGAATGAGTCTTATTACGATGGTTTTTCCCTTCTGGGGCCTCCTCTCATACTGCTAATGTATACAATATTTATAGAAAACTTGAGTCGCTTAATCTGTCTACTGCAATAATTACATTCAACCAAAACTGGACAAGTGGAAACAAACAGGCGGTGATGAGACAAGCTAGGCTTCCAACAGTGGCTTTTGGCAGTCTGTTATTAATTACACAGTGGTTAGAAACTAGCTCAAGTAATGCCGAAGAGGAAGAAAATCAAGTATTCCTGACATCTGGCCCTGTTCCTCAGAAAACCGGCGTTGGTTAATTAAGTTTGGTGCAACAATGACTATTTTCATTGATTAGTGACTGTGCTAATGTGTTTTTTGCTGCCCCTTTGGTTTCTACTGTTATATCTCGGCCCCAAAGCCCGACTCGACCTGTTCTGTCTGTTTATTTGTGGTGTTCAACCTTGCTTTGCCTTATGTTCGTTTGTCGTGGCTCAATCTATTATATTTCCTTTACGTCGTGTTTTTAGCCCCTTTTCTTCATAAAGTAGCGTGCAAACCGTAGAAGCTCGGACCTGAAAACCTTTAAATTTTACTCCTGAAATTTATCGCATCCGTAGTAGCATCGAATTTCACACATTTTAGACTTTAAGTTATAAGAAACGGTTTTGGCAATGTGATGTGAAGTACAGAGTCGATGTGGCAGGTCAGGTGGGACCGGATCGCAGTTCGCAGATCGCATGTTTTAACATTTAGCAGTGAAGGTAAACTCTGAGGGATGTGAAGTGCGAAGTGTGGGGAGGGCGAAGTGACGTGGAGGAAGATGGGACTCGACTGCAGCCCGCAGATCGCAAGTTTTAAAATTTAATAGTGAAGGTAAATCCTGATGGATGCGAAGTGCGGAGTGACGTGGAGGAAAGTGGGTCCTGAACGCAGCCCACAGATCACAATTTTTAGCATTTAACAGTGAAGGTAAACTTTAGCGGATGCGAAGTGCGATGTGTGCCGATTGGAGGATGATGTGGCAAGATGGGGTCCACAATGTCGACGAAGTTATAAACATGTTTCAAATGGCTGTGGAGTGGGGGGTGGAGCTGTTGTGGTGGGCCAACCGCCGCATCACAAGATAAACCAAATAGATTGCGGGAATTTCAAAGGTAAGTGGAAACAAATGCGATGCGATACATCGCAAGTCGATGATCACGGTTTTTAAGTTTTATTTGCGATGTGAATGGTCTATAATATGCGATATGAGTTTGAGGGTGGGGAAGAAAAGGGTGACGTGGAGGGATGGTCCCACTTTAATCGCTATCAGGGAATAAGGAAGCGGATGGTAAATGAAACCAATGATATGCGATGGAAAAAGGTAAGGTAGCAATATAAAGTAGAAAAGGTGAGGTTTATGTCTTTAAGACATGGCTGCTAGTGGGTGGGCGGAGCTATGACAATAGTATTGCAGACTTTAACATAAAATGGTTTATAAAGCAATAAGTCCCAAAGATTATACATGTGGGTTTTGGGGTTTGAATGGGATTCAAAGCATTTCAGAATATGGAGGAAATGAGGGGCGAAAAGAGGGTGAATGAAATGAAATGGAACGAGGGCAGGAATGAAGTTTGATCTGCATCACACCTTATCAGCAACACTTACTTCCTTCTACTAGACGGAGAGGTAGATTGATTCCTTTGAAGCTCTCTACAGTGAGGAGTTCCCTTTCTTTCTCTGAAAATAAATGATAGCCATGGAATATTGTTTTTAGTAAAAAATATAAGCAATAATCAGTCACCTTGTGATATTGTAAATTACAGGACTCTAACAAAAGGGAAGCTTACAACCGGTGCCTTGATGTTGGAGGCCTCCTTTGGAGTGGAAATCCAAGTCCAAGCCACACTCTTCAATATATTCTCCTTCATCATAAAATCAATAGCATATAGGTGAAATCAGGCAGAAGTAAGGCAACCATCAATGACCAACCAAGACTCACTAGCATGGCAGTCTCTTATAGAAGAGTTGAGGAGGCAATGGATCCACTAATGAGGGGGAAAGGCCTTATCTCAAAGAGGAAAATCTTTGGAGACAAAAATGGGAGTATTCGACCATATCCTCAACCAACAAGTACCAGACCTCTGTTCTCGAGAGATCTAGAGGGTGATAACCATGTTAGGCTTGCAATTTAGGTTTTTTTACAAAATTTGTAGAAAGGCTTCAAGGAATTTCTCTTTTAGGTCTTCGGGGATACTTTAAGCATGTTATCCAAGATGAATAAGTTTATAGAGCTTTTGTCACTTTGAGAAGTTTGTGACATGAGCGACACAAAAGACGACACTTGGGATAAGAACTAAGGAATGAAACAAAATACTGTGTAACAATTTGGATTAACCATGTGGATTTCTCTTGGATTTGAAAACCACTTAGCTGGTGCAAAGTACACAATAGGCTAACACGAATGGTTTTATTTCATAGTGATGTGTGTTACTCTCTCACTCTAGGTTTTGGTACGATATCTCGCTCGTAGCTTATAGGTTAATAATGGCAATTCATAATTATGCAGATTGGTATTCATTGGGGTTGTGTATGGGAAATGTCATGGCCAACCAACACATTTCCTCAAGTCCATTTAAAGACCAGATGTGTTATCAAGCAAGGTCATTTATCCTTTCTGCAATGTTTGTGTCTACCTCCCACCATGTCTGCATTCTTGATTATTTCCCTTCATTCAATGGTTGGTCATTTTGTTGGTTTGCACCATTCCTCACAAAGGTGGAGTGTCAACATTTTCATATTCCTATGCACCTTTCAACCTCCTCCTAGATCATGGGGAATACGGGGTCTTTCCTGACATTTTCAATATATTGTAATGGTGCGTCTCTCACGAAGGATGCTTAGGTTCCTCTCAGTGAGAAGGAGATTTTGAGTATTATTCAAGCCACGAGAAACTCTATGATTGTGGTTGAAGTCCAACAAGAAATTGCAGCACCTATACTAGTGTGGGACCAAGAGGTAAGCAGTAACTACACTAGTGTGGTACCACAGGTCTTAGCAACACCTACACTGGTGTGGGATAAATTTGGTGCATGTCTATTTTAATTATCCCTTAATTAAGATGGGCAATAAAATTTAATCTAATCTCAAAATCACTTGTAATAGTTAACTGAGTGTGATAAAATTAGTTAGCTCATGAATTTCGAGTTAGGGTAGTTGGTGAGGCATGCAGAGTAATTCTAGTTGTAATAGAGTTTGAAGTGAAGTGGTGCATTAGTTAATGCATGTTGTAATCATTTTAACTCAGTTAAGTGAGTTAAAGTCAGTTGGGCTAGTTGTAATTGTTTGTTGCACTAGTGAGAGATCAAGGGAATTAAATATTATTTAATTCACAATCAGTGATCTCACATGGAACTGATGATTTACTATTATTAGCTGCATGCATGTCAGTTCCAGTGGAGACCCAATTGAGATATAGGTGAAATGGATGTTGACTATCAGTTGTAGAATTACTGGGTTGCGCCCATGCAACCAAACACTCATTGGATTTCCCATGATCCTTGCGCAGTCAAGGAAGGCCAAAAATTCCTAAAGAATAGGGATTGCATTCATCAAGGATTGCGCAAGCAAGGCAAGTTGTTTAGGGGCTGAGAATTGGCTAAGGGTTGGTCAGTTTTGTCCAGGACAGTATGAGACAGTTAGCTGAGTACATGTGGCTCTTGTGAGAAGAGTTGTTTTTTAATTGTTTCATGTATCCATGCTTAATATACAATAGAATATAGTGGGGTTTTGAGCAGAAAGATTTCCCTGGGAAATTATCTGTTTTGTGGTTTGATTGATTCTTCTTTGCTTCATGTGATTGGCGATTGTGTTTTAAATTCCGCAATTGATTTGTAGAAGTGATTCAGTGTCTAGCTTTAGTACATTATTAGATCAGATTGAATCCATTATATACATATTGTTTGTATAATTTATACATAGTATCAGAGCACAGGAAATCACAATAGTGGAGGAGGAGCTGAGTTTGTGACTGAATAGAATTCAAATTTGTAGAAAGACTTTCTTGGTGCTATAGCTGATTCAGGATCGAAATGAATTTCAATGGCTTGAGATTGGAGTATGCACTCAAGGGAAACTCTAACTATAGTGCTTGGAAAGACAGGATGGAGGAAGTACTGGAAGAAAATGGCTTGAAGGAATTCATTGACAATGATGTTCCTAAACCTGTTGTGATAGATGCTGCAAATCTTGATGCATGGCAAAAGAAAGTGGCAAGGCAAGGAGGATATTATTGGAGGGAGTACAAGCCACATTATCTCAAGTCTCCATGGAAAAGCGACACCATATATTATGTGGAAAGCTTTGAAAAATCTATTTCAGAGCAGGAGTGACCATATGAAATTGGCACTGAAAGATAAACTCAAGAAGATCAATATGGAGAAAGGCGACTCCATGCCAAAATATTTAACAAAGTTTGTCCAATGTCAGGATGAGCCGTGGAGCGTTGGAATTACTGTCACTGTTGATGATTTGGTAAGCCTAGCTCTTCTAGGACTTCCCAAGAATTTTCATAGTTATCAGGACTCTGTCAATGGAAGGGAAGAGCTGCCATATTGGGAACCACTCTGGTTGGATTTGGTGCAAGAGGAGTTCAGACAAAATACCAGAGATGGATCTTCATCTAAGAATGGAGATGAATAAGATTGTGCTTTGGTTTCCAAGGCGAAGAAGGGGAAAGGAAATAAATTCCATTCCAAATCCGAGTCGGGTAAAGATGGAAAGAAGTGCGAAATGTCCAGAGTGAAGTGTTTTCACTATCACGAGCACGAGCATTATGCCTTTAACTGTCCACAAAAGAAGAAGAACAAGAAGGCTTTAGGATCTACAGCTGGTGAGGCTTTGGCCTTGCAATTTGAGCTTGAATTATCGCTCATTGCATGCATTGTGTCAAGTGCAATGGGATCGGTGAGGTATTTGGATAGTGGTGCATCCTTTGACATGACGGGAGACAAAGAACTTTTCAATAGCTTGGAGGAGAAGGACCTCCAGATGCATATCGAAATGGGTGATGACGGGCGATACAATGCTACTAGGATTGGTACCATTACCTTCCAGAGACAGTCAGGTAAACCCTTTCAATTAAAATATGTAATGCATGTACCATGCTTGAATAAAAAATTATTCTCAGTTGCAATGTTGGAGGATAGAGGCTATGATGTTGTTTTCAGTGAAGGAAAAGATTTATTGTGACAAAAAGCAACAGGACAAGCCAAGAATATTGGGATTCGAGTTAAGAATCTCTATAAAATAGATGTAGATGGCTGCGCAACATTGATGGGTAAGGCGGAAAAAGTGGTGAGCTGGGATGAGGGTTAGTTATGGCACAGGATATTGGGCCATCTTCACCACAGAGCCTTAAAAGTCATGCAACAGATTTCCAAGGGTCTTCCCAAGGGTACACTTGCGTAGGCAGGCACATGCAAGGGATGTACTATGGAAAAATATTTAAAGGCCACCTTTCATGAGAAGGAGAACCGAGCCTTGGGGATCCTTGAGAGAGTTCACACAGACGTGTGTGGACCATTATTTTTTGCTTCGATAGAAAAACATAAGTACTATGTGATATTTTTTGATGAATTTTCTCGAAAGTGCTGTATCTACTTCATGCAGAAGAAAGATCAGACGTTCTCAAAGTTTCTTTAGTTCAAACCACTGGTGGAGAAAGACACAGGGAAGCATGTGAAGGCTCTTAGGAGCGACAATGGTGGTGAGTAAATCTCTAATAAATTCAATAAATTTTGCAGAAAAGAAGGAACTCGAAGAGAACTGATGGCACCTCATAACTGGAAATAGAATGGGGTCGGTGAGATAAATAACATAATGATTGTGGGTGCAACAAGAGAGATGTTGCATGATTAGGGCCTACCATTGCATCTGTGGGTGGAGGCACACAACACAACGGTATTTTTGCAGAACTGTTGTCCTCAAAAGGTACTTGGCATGAGTACACCCGAAGAGGCTTTTACTAGTAAAAAACCTGATGTTTCACATTTTAAGATTTTTGGCTCATCTATTTATGTGCATGTGACCAAAGATGCCAGGAAGAAACTGGAACCAAAAACTGAGATTGGGATTTTTGTGGGGTACACTGAAACTCACCACAACTATCAGGTGTATTTTCCAAACAGTAAATGACTGTTGTGCGATGGGATATAAAATTTGATGAGGAGGAAGCCATGCGATTGTCCCTTGAGAGGAGGAACTCTTGGTTCCAAAGAATGAGCCTTAAGATGTGGAGCATCCATATGCGGAGGATCATGGAGTGGTAGAAAATGCTCATGCAGAGCCATCCACTAGAAATGGTAGAAGGTGCACCACGGAAGATGATAGATTGATACTTGATGCAACAGAGAATGTAGGAGCCCCTACTTCACTGCGTAGACATAGACAGTCTCCAGACAGGTTTACTAGATACATGGCTCTTATGAGCAAGTGTATTATGTTGAGATTCAACAAGATGATGAGCTTAGTGAAAAGAGTCGCCTTCACTAGTTTCTACATACATGCATCTTGTATATAATTTATACATGGTATCAGAACAATGTTAATTCTTGAAGATTGCAATTGTGAAGAATTGCTGAGTTTGTGCTAGTGGACAATTCGAATTTTCTACAGGAAATTCTTGGTGCAGAAGTTGAGTATACATTGAAATATCTTTCAATGGGTTGCGATTGGAGTATGCCCTTGATGGGAGCTCGAATTACATAGCCTGGAAGGATAGGATGGAGGTGGTGCTGGAGGATAATTGATAACGATGTTCCTAAGCCGAGATCTAGCGATGTTGCATTAATTGACGCATGGCAAAAGAAGATAGAAAAGACAAGAAGAATTCTGTTGGAAGGTGTGAAGGAATATATTGTGTCTAGCCTTCACGGGAAAGCCACTCCATTCTTAGTGTGGAAGGCTTTGACAGATTTGTTCCAACGAAGCAGTGACCAGAGGAAGTTGGCGCTGAAAGACAAGCTCAGAAAAATAAAAATGGAGAATGGCGACAATATTCCAAAATATCTCACGAAGTTTGTCCACTATAGGGATGAAATGGGAAGTGTGGGGATTACTGTTGATGATAAATACTTGGTGAGCTTGGCTCTCCCTGGGCTTCCGAAGAGTTGGCATAGCTACGAAGACTCTGTCAATGGACGGGAGAAACTACCAGGATGGGAGTGACTTTGGTTGTATCTTGTGCAGGAGGAGATAAGGCGAGGTACCAAGGATGGATCTTCATCGAAGAATGAAGATGAAGAGAATTTCACTTTGGCTACCAAAGCAAGGAAAGGGAAGGGGAAGAAATTTCCTTCAAAATCCGATGCTAAAGGCAAGAAGTAGGGTTTGTCCAAAGTGAAGTGTTTTCACTGTCACAAACATGGGAATTTCGACACTAACTGCCCACAGAAGAAGAAGAACAAGAAGGCTGCTGGAGCTGCAGCTGGAGAGGCCTTAGCCTTGCAATTTGAACTTGATTTCTCTTTGATCACATGCTTGGTTTCAAGCTATATGGGATCGGTGTTGTATCTTGATAGTGGTGCGTCTTTCCATATGACGGGAGACAAGGAGTTGTTTAGTGACTTGGAGGAGAAGGACCTTCAAATGCATATAGAGATGGGTGATGATGGTTGATACAGTGCGACCGACATTGGGACCATTACCTTTGAGAGGGAGTCCGGTAATCCATTCTTGTTGAAAGATGTTATGCATGTTCCAGGTCTGAAGAAGAACTTGGTCTCGGTCGCAATGTTGGAAGACAAAGGTTATGACGTTGTTTTTAGCGATGGAAAATCTTTCTTGCGACATAAAACAACGGGTCAAACCAAGAGGATAGGGATTCAAGTTAAGAATCTCTACAAGCTGGAGGTAGACGGCTGCGCTGCAATGGTGGGCAAAGTAGAAGAAGTGGTGAGCCGGGATGAGGGCGAATTATGGCATAGGAGATTGGGCCATCTTCACCATGGCGCTTTGAATATTTTGTAGTAGATTTCTACTGGACTTCCCAAGGGTACTCTTGCATAGTCAGATCAATGCAAGTGATCCAGGTGGATATTGGTGGCCACCTGCCTATTCAACTTGGGGCCCCACCATTGTCTCTTTCATTTTTTTCACAACTTACTATTTTTAGCAGTTTTTCGGGTCCTGAACTTCCGGAGCTGTTTTGAAGCCCCAAACGGAGATAGTATGTCGAATTTACGTCCCTAGGAAGTTGAAACACTAATTTACCCAAAGGGGGCCCATAGTTTTGGTGCTTCATCTCCTAGGGTTAGGTTTTTGGACATTTAGAATTCTCCATTGTTTCTCCATAATAAATAGGCCCTCGAGCCTCATTGTAATACAGTTCAGAGGTCTGTAGTCACCACATCTCTTCTCAGAGATTCGCTACTAGCACCCTAGCTATTTTATTTCCATCATGTTTGTAAGCATATTTCTGTGATTTTATATTAATGAAATGAAGCCTTATTTCCGCTGTATTTCTATGTTTATGGTTATTTCTGTATTATGTTGCGTTCCTACATAAATCCGAATCAGTGGTATCAGAGAAATATGCTTTTTCTTGATCCTTCTTTGTATGTCCCCAATGAGGTCGGGGTATAAGGAGGTAGGGCTCGATCTGGTGGAACCTTTGCAAGATCAACCTCGTAAACCCTGACGGATGGCCATGGGGGACGAAAAGAAAGATGAGAGAGCAGGATATCCTATCAAAATATTGCTCGAGGAGGCCCTCGAAAAACAAAGGAATGCGATGATGGATAACTTTGCCCAGATCCTTCAACGACTGCCCACCGGCGGCGCATCTGCATCCAGCAGCCACTCTGGAGGCACGACTCCCTTTAAGGTACAAGAAAACTTTGACATTCCCATATTTGAGGGTAAAATAGATGCAAATGTCGTAGATAGATGGTTGAATATATTAGAAGAATATTTCTCAGTTCATGATTTTTCCGACCGGGAGAAGATTATTTTTGCACTCCTCAAAGCTACCCCCCATGTCAAGGACTAGTGGGAAACCTACTGTGAGAAAATAGACGAGACAAAACCCTCTCTGTTCTTAGCCATACCCACTTGGAATTCTTTTTGAGATGCCATCAAGGAACAATAATATCCTGTGGGGGGCTATGAGGACAAGTACATACAATGGACCATGCTGCGGCAACAAAGGGATCAAGATGTGCATGAGCTAACGAATCTGTTCCATACTCTGCGCACAAAGTTGGGTATCAAAGATTTAGAGAAAAATTTGGTGCTAAAGTATCGCAGTTGTCTGCACAGATACATTCAGGAGGAAAAGGAGTTCCTTGACATATCCTCGCTTGGTACGTCATATCGGTATGCTGCCAAGATTGAGCAGAAATTCAAATAAAAGAAGCGAGACTTTGGATCTACGAATCAAAAGCAAGGGACAGGTGCCCCCAAACCGCAAAACAAAGGACAAAACTAAGGCATGGCGGCCCAAGAAAACATGTCAAAGACACAAGCAAAGAACAACACCTCGAAGCCAAATAAGGACATGGGAAAGTGGCGTGAGTTCCATAAGAGCTCCACTCACAACACAAGTGAGTGTTGGGCCAAGTAGTCGCTGGTGGCCGAGATGAGAACTTCTGAATCAGATGCATGCTTTGAATCTGAATCAGAACCTGACAAGGTGAATGACAAAGGGAAGAAAATTATTGATGCGGAGCGTAATGCCACTGTTGCCACTACGAAGATCCAGAAGGAGGAACCAGAAGATCCAAAGGAGGCAGAGCGTCTCTTCCACTCCTAGATGTGGGTAATGGGTTCCCCGCTACGGTTCATTGTCGACAATGGGAGCCAAAAGAACCTCATTTCAACAGATGTCGTGAAGCGGTTGGGCTTGCTGACCACAACGCATCCACAACCATACACCATCGGGTGGCTTCACCAAGGACGGGATCTCCGTGTCAGCTAGCAGTGCCGCCTTCCCTACAGCATCAAGCCCTTCACGGATGAGGTATTGTGTGACATTTCTCCTATTGATGTTTCTGATGTATTATTAGGCCAACCATACTTGTGGAAGCGACATGCTGTGTATGAGTCCCGACCTCGCGCTGTTATTGTTACTTTGGGAAATAAATTGTACAGGATACCAGAGGTACCACCGCCTCCCACTATCTCTTTGGTTACTGCAAAACAATGCAGTAAGCTCATTTCCAAAACGAGGAAATTTGTTTTCCTGATGATTCGCCCCCAGGGAAAGAAGACGACTGTGGCCACGACCTTCAGACATGGCTCCTCTGCACGACAACAACAAATGGACAAGGTTGTGGAGGAGTACGGGGACATCTTCACCTCACCCACAGGGGTGCCTCTGTACTGTTAGGTCAAGCACCCCATTGACCTGACCCCAGGTGCGCCGCTACCCAATGGACCGATCTATAGGTTCTCTATTCTGGAGAATGATGAAATCAAGAGGCAGATTCAGGAGTTACTGCAGAAAGGTCACATCCAGCCAATTTCATCGCCCTGTGGGAGCCCGATCGTGCTGGTACAGAAGAAGGATGGAACTTGGAGACTCTATATTGATTATCAGGCGCTGAACAAGATCACTGTCTGGAATAGGTACCCGATCCCAAGGATTGATGACCTTCTGGACCAACTCAAAGAGGAAAAATATTTCAGCAAGATCGACTTGAAGTTTGGGTATCACCAGGTACTAATCGAACCCTCTGATGTGTGGAATACTGCCTTCAAAGCTAAGGAGGGCCTTTTCGAATGGCTCGTCATGCCTTTCGGATTGACAAATGCTCTGCAACCTTCGTGAGGTTGATGGATGACATCTTGCATCCATTCACCAACTCATTTGTAGTGGTATACTTGGATGACATTCTTATCTTCAGCCAGACTTGGGAAGAGCACCTCCACCACATCCGAGAAGTCCTCCAAACACTGCGGCAACACAAGTTGTGTTCCAATTTGGAGAAGTGCACTTTTTGCATGACCCAGGTTCAATATCTGGGATACATTATGGATGAAAGGGGGGTGCATGTGAATCCAGCCAAGATTTAAGTCATTCGGGATTGGCCAGTCCCAACCACCCTAACAGAGCTTCGCAGCTTTCTGGGTCTTGCTAATTTCTACCGCAGGTTCGTGTTGGGATTCTCTCATATCACTTGGCCCTTGAGTCAAGTCACCAAGGGAGGAGCAAAAGAAAAATTCTGTTGGTCGGAATCTCAACAGAAGGCATTCATAGAATTGAAACATCACCTCTATTCTGCCCCAGTGCTCACATTACCAGACTTGCAACAACCATTTGCGGTCGAGACAGATGCCTTTGACTATGCTATTGGGGCAGTTCTTACTCAACATGGGCATCCAGTGGAATGAGTGAGATATTGTCTGACACATTTCGAAAGTATCCCACTTATGACAAAGAAATGTATTCCATTGTGCAGGCTTATCGACAATGGAAGCATTACATTTTGGGGAAGGAGACAATCATCCACACAGACCACCGATCCTTGCAGTTCATATAGACACAAGGGAAGTTGCAGAATGATCGCCATCAGAAGTGGTCCACATATATGCAACAATTTCATTTGAACATCAAGTACAAGAATGGTAGCACCAATAATGTTGCAGATTTTCTCAGCTGACCACCGATCGTGGCCATAACCACCGTTCTCAACTCTTGTGGGCATGGGAATTCTGATTGGCCACTTCTCTACAAGAGTGATCCAGAATTCAGCTAGACAGACAAGGCACTCTTGGGGGTTATGCAAGTTCCAAATTTTCACCTCCAAGATGCACTATTATGTCACCTGGGATACCTCTGTGTTCTTTCAAGCGAGCGTGCCAAGATGATATGGGAAGCACAGCACAGTTGAGTCGCTGGGAATTTTGGGGTCGAGAAAATAGTGGCAGTACTGCAAAAGTATTTCTATTGGCCGAACCTTTGACAGGATGTCGGGAATTACATTAGATCCTGCACTACTTGCACCATTTCCAAACCGACCATCAAGAAGCAAGGGCCCTATACTCCACTACCTACCCCTAGTCGACCTTGGGAATCCATCTCCATGGATTACATGTTAGGCCTTCCTTCTACTAAGCATGGAAACGACTGTGTTTTCGTGGTCGCAACAAATTCTCAAAGATGGCCATTATGGCAGCCTGCAAGAAGAATATCACAGCAGAAGCCACTACTAAAATCTTATTTGAACGAGTGTGGGTGCACTTTGGGATCCCACAGTCTATCATATCAGATCGCCACAACAGGTTCCTCAACACATTTTGGTCCAGCCTCTGGTCAATGTTGGACACCAAGCTCACCAAGTCCACAGCTTTCCATCCCAAAACTGATGGCCAGACAGAGGTCGTCAATAGGATGATTGTACACATTCTACGCATGTAAAATTCAAAGCATCCATGCACATGGGATGAGAGCCTTTTCTATGTACAACACAGTTATAATCGAGCTCTCCACAGCTCAACCGGCCACAGCCCCTTTCAGGTGGGCTTGGGATTCCAGCCACTATGTCCCATTGACGTAGCCATGCCATTTGCAACTACTCAGGCCGATTCGGCTCCTGTCCAGTCTGAAGCTGACAAAGAAAACAACTTCATCGAGTGCATTCAGCACATTCGCCAACAGGTTCATGACATATTGGACAGAGCCAATGCTAAGTACAAGCAACGACATGATCAACATCGGGTACCACACAACTTCCAGGTGGGCGAAAAAGTGTGGCTACATTTGCAGAAGGAGTGCCTCACTGGACCCCACCGCAAGATTCGGCCTCTCCGATATGGGCCATACACCATGACCAGGGCTGTAGGGAACAATGCCTTCGAGCTCAGTATTCCACCATTCCTTGGTTTACACCCAGTATTCAATGTAGACCGCCTTCGTCCCTAATTCCCACCTCTATTGGACACCTCTGACATTGCAGAAGAACTCACACCAAAAGAGTTAAACCCAGATTGCATGGAATAGGCCACCAAAGACTATATCATGGACATGCAAATCAAGAACACTCGCCGACAGAAGATCCAACTGTATCAGGTTGTCAAAGCTGGCCAACTCCTGCACCAAGGCAAGTGGTTCACCAGGGACCAAGTTCAACATAAGTTTCCTCATCTCATGGAGGAACTCAACGCAATGGGGTCCATTGCTTCCTAAGGGGGGAGGAATGATCCAGGTGGATATTGGTGGCCACCTGCCTATTCCACTTGGGGCCCCACCATTGTCTCTTTCAGTTTTTTCACAACTTACTATTTTTAGCAGTTTTTCGGGTCATGAACTTCCGGAGCCGTTTTGAAGCCCCAAACGGAAATAGTATGCCGAAGTTACGTCCCTGGGAAGTTGAAACACCAATTTACCCAAACGGGCCCCATATTTTTGGCGCTTCATCTCATAGGGTTAGGTTTTCGGACGTTTAGAATTCTCCATTGTTTCTCCATAATAAATAGGCCCTCGAGCCTCATTGTAATACAGTTCAGAGGTCTGTAGTCGCCACATCTCTTCTCAGAGATTCGCTACCAACACCCTAGCTATTTTATTTCCATCATGTTTGTAAGCATATTTCTGTGATTTGATATTAATGAAATGAAGCCTTATTTCTGCTGTATTTCTATGTTTATGGTTATTTCTGTATTCTGTTGCGTTCCTGCATAAATCCGGATCAGCAAGGGATGTAATATGGGTAAGTTTGTGAAGACCACCTGTCGCACGATATTCTTCCATAAGGACCATCCTTGCTCTCTCAGCGTAGATGGGTTGGCACATTCATTAGATGGATGTGAAAACTGCGTTCCTTAATGGGATCATTGAGGAAGATGTGTACATTGAGAAGCCTGAAGGATTTGAGATCTTTAGCAGTGAGTCGCATGTGTGCAGGCTCAAAAGAGCGCTGTATGGGCTGAAGCAAGCACCACGTGCTTGGTACACTCAGATCGACAACTATTTCACTAGACTTGGCTTCACCAAGAGTGAGGCAAATGCAAACTTGTACCAAATTGTGGTGGAGGGTAAGCTTTTAATCATTGTTCTTTATGTTGATGATTTAATACTAACGGGTGATGAGAAGTTGATACACTCATGCAAGGCAGATCTTGCAAATGAGTTTGAGATGAAGGATTTGGGCCTCCTTCATTATTTCCTTGGATTGGAAATATGGAAGCGGGAAGGTGAACTATTTGTGTCTCAAGGCAAGTATGCCCGGGAGATACTGGAGAAGTTTCACATGCAAGGATGGAAGCCTATCGACACTCCTATTCCAGGAAATTGGACAAAATAGGATGCTACATCGGTAGAGGTAGTGGATGCCACTGTTTATCGACAGTTGGTGGGTTCGCTCATGTATTTAGTTAATACAAGACCAGACATATGCTATGCGGTGAACCAACTTTCATAAGCGATGGTTAAGCCTACCAAGCTCTTTTGGAAGGCAGGAAAGCATGTCCTGAGGTATCTTAGGGGCACATCTGAGTATGGTTTATGGTACAGACATACGGATGAGGTGAACTTGCACGACTTCACAGATGCAGATTGGACAGGAAGCCCAACATATAGAAAGAGCACATAAGGAGGGATTTTTCAGTATCGGATATACGATAGTTTCTTGGTACAACATGAAACAAATATCCATGGCACTCAATTCAGTGGAAGCAGAATACATGGCAGCAAGTCAAGCTGCATGTGGGGCTATCTGGATGAGGAAGATCCTGGTCGGTTTGTTTGGTTCACGTTTAGATCCTAGAGTGATACATTGTGATAATCAAAGTTGCATTAAACTCTTGATTAATCCTGTGTTTCATGATATATATAAACATATTGATATCTAGTATCATCATATTAGATATTGTGTGCAGAGGATGATCATGTTGCTTCAGTACATTCCTACGGAAGATCAGGATGCATAAATTATTACGAAGGTGCTCACTAGGAGCAAATTTGAATACCATAGAGGCAGGATCGGGGTGAAGGATAATCCTTATCTTGTTGAGAGGGAGTGTTGAGATTCAACAAGATGATGAGCTTAGTGAAAAGAGTCACCTTCACTAAGTGGGCCCGTAGGCTATTTTTGGCGCAATTCTATTTTTAGGCTATGTCTATTTTTAGACATGGTGATCATATTTCAAAAGTTGCATGATGCTATTTGTGGATGGTTGGTCAAGTTGGAAAAATAGATGAAATTATATTTTTATAATATTTGGAAAAGTCTATTTATAGATCGTCGATCTAAAAATAGAAGTGTTGATTATTATTAACTCTTAATAATAATTCGACAATAAACAACAACTTATTCTCTTGGAGCACTTAATTTCAATGCACATATTTGGAAAATTAGTGGGCTGAAGGAATTACACAATTCCTAGGGTTTACTGGTGGTTCATGCATGGAGGACTCAGTTAGAACTTAAGTGGAAAAGTTATGACAGAGTTGGAAGAGTAGTTCATGGAGCTGTTATCCAGTTTAACTCAATTATTGGAGTTAAACTCAGTTGAGCTAGGTATATCTAGTCTAATTGAATGATACACTCGTGAGAGTGGAGTGAATTAATTAGTTAATTAATTCACAAATAATAACTCATTAATCAACTAAACAAATACAACAGTTAACTACAGTGCATGTCAGTTCCAGTGGAGACCCAGTGGAGAGATAGGTGAAAGAGAAAGATGGACTATCTGTTGTGACTATAGTGATGCATTGATTGCACCACACACACATTGGAGTTGCTAATGAGGATTATGCAGTCAAGGCAAGGGTAATTTGAATTAATTCAGAGCTATTCTTCAGCAGGGATTGCGTAGTGTAGGCAGGCTAGTAGGTGGCAAGAAATCGATGCATGGATTTGAAGATTTCTTCTGATTAGTGTGTGACGATTGATTATATTGAGAGCTTGATGTACTAATATTTGTATGAGATTGTTACATGATCTCCATGATACATAATATATGATAGTTGGGGTTTTCATCTTCAGGCTTTCCCGTTAAACAACTGTGTTATGTGAGATTGCTTTTATTGCTTCATGTTTTTGTAATTGATTTTAATTTCCGCAAAAGATTAACAGTGGAAGGATTCTGTATTTAGCAAGAAGATAAAATATTGTTAGATCAGGAGAATTTGGATATATATATGCATCTTGTATATAATTTCTACATATTATGACAGAACCATCCTCCTTTTAGGAGGTAGTGTAGAAACCAATTTGGTTTGATGCAATGGTGGAGGAGTATGACTCCATTGTCAAGAATAGTGCATGGGAGATTGTCCCAAGACTGGTCAATAAATCAGTGGTTGGATATAGATGGATCTACAAGGTAAAGAAAGTTGCTGATGGGAGTGTGGAGAAGTACAAGGCCAAGTTTGTGGCCCAAGGATTCTCACAGATTGAAGGGATCGACTATGATGAGACTTTTGCACCAGCTGCAAGGTACTCTTCCATTAGATCCATCCCTGCACTCTTAGTCGCAGATGGGGTGGCACATTCATCAGATGGATGTGAAAAATGTGTTTCTCAATGGATTTATTGAGGAATAAGTGTACATAGAGTAGCCAAAATGTTTCAATATATTTGATAGGAGTCCCATGTGTGTTGACTCAAGAGAGCACTGTATGGGCTGAAGCAAGCACCTCATGCTTGGTACACTTGGATTGACAACTATTTCACCAGATTGGGCTTCACCAAAAGTGAAGCTGATGCAAACCTGTACCAGATTGTGGTTGAGGGTAAGCTATTGATTATTGTACTTTATGTTGGTGATCTAATTTTGACTGGTGATTAGCAGCTGATACAATCATGCAAGGAGGATCTTGCAAGGGAGTTCAAAATGAAGGACATGGGACTCCTTTATTATTTCCTTGGTTTGGAAATATGGCAGCGGGACGGTGAAATTTTTGTTTCTCAAGGAAAGTATTCCAAAGAGATACTGGGTAAGTTTCACATGGAGATATGTAAACCCATGGACACTCCTCTTCCAGGAAATTGGAGGAAAGAGGATGCTACTTTTGGAGAATTAGTGGATGCTACTGTCTATAGGAAGTTAGTAGGTTCACTGATGTACTTGGTGAACACCAGACCAAACATTTTCTACACAGTTAACCAGCTGATTCAAGGTATGGTTAAGCCTACCAAGCTCTTTTGGAAGGCAGGGAAGCATGTCTTGAGATACCTGAGGGGCACAACAAAGTATGGATTATGGTACAAACGGATAGAGGGAGTGAAGCTTCAAGGCTTCATGAATGTAGATTGGGCAGGCAGTCCATCAGACAAAAAGAGCACATCAGGAGGGATCTTCAACATAGGATCGACATCAATTTCTTGGTATAGCAGGAAGCAACGATCTGTGGCACTCAGTTTAGCAGAGGAAGAGTACATGGCAGCAAGTCAAGCTACATGTGAGGCCATCTAGATGAGAAAGATCCTGGTTGGTTTGTTTGGTTCTCATATGGATCCAACAGTGATACATTGTGATAACCAGAGTTGCATTAAACTCTCATTTAATCACGTGTTTCATGATAGATCCAAGCTCATAGACATCCGGTACCACCATCTTAGAGATTGTGTGCAGAGGTGCATAATGTTACTTCTGTACATTCCCACGAAAGATCAGGATGTAGATATTCTGACGAAGGCGCTCACCAGGAGCAAATTCGAATACCATAGAGGCAGGATTGGGGTGGAGGACAATCCCTTTCTTGTTGAGAGGGAGTGTTTGTTGTGAAGGTAAATCCTCTCTACGGACATATATGATCCCTCTAGCCTTAGAGTGGGTCTAGCAACAAAGGGAAAAGCTAAAGTGTAGGTTCCTAATTAATGAATGAAAAGGACGGGGTAGATTGACCTACTTGAAGTCCAACTATGTCATCACTGTAGTGGTGGTGGCCTCTTGATCTCTATCTCGATGGGTCACAGTCCTTCTGTGACAGTGCTCAGATACCTGCACAAAGATCAACAAACAAGAGCAACATACAAGACAATGATTTCATTCATAATCAATCAAGGAAGGTTAATCAAATTGCATCAAATAAGCCATATTAACACAAGATGGGAACCAGACAATAGTCATGTATATATATAAATAGAAGAAAAAGTTACAATTGGAGCCTTGACATTGCAGCCTCCTCCTGTAGGGTTCAGTTAAAGCGCGTCTCAAAGGATCGTCGGGGAATTCGGATGAGGTGAGGACACAATCCTAAGCTCTCTCGACAAAGGTCTCTTTCTCTGTTCTATCTCTCTAGCGAAATGTTCAGGAATTCTCTTCAGCCTTTCAGCTATACTTGTTCAACTAGTGTATCAATGGGAGATAGCTTTATTTATAGAGGGAGAGGAGGAGGTTGGGATCCTTACAATGATGGAAGGGAGGCCTTATCCCTTGGGAGGTTTCCCCAAAAGGTGGAAACAAGAGGCCAAAGGAGGGGGTCCGTGGTTATTCAGTCGAACCACTCCAACTGACTCACCCACGAAGTTGTTAGGATAGAAACTTCGCCTCTATATTTAAAAAACATTCCATAAATAGGTTGGCGCGGGTAGATCATTAGTATAGAGTGCCAATGGGCATGGGGCCCAGTGTTAATCTTCTTCATTGGAGTGAGGACATAATAGTCTACTAGCGCCAAGGCAAAAACATGTGTTTCTGATGGTATGCTCAGGAAATTGTCAATAGAAGGAATGTTGTCCTCATGGCAAGGGATGCAATGATGGTATTTTCAAGGCATGATACTTCTTATTAGTCACAGAAATGATCCTCCAATGTGCGGGATGGGGATTTAAGGGATAGTGACAAAATGCTGTGTAATAGATGCCCCCTAAAGCATGAGGTCCGAGAGAGAGGGAAGGGTGAAATGCTTTACGAGAATGCGTTCGAACGAGACACCAGTGTCGGAAGACCTGTAATTACAAATACAACTGACATCTTTGAGACATGAATATGTGGTATGGCCACATCCATCCATAATAGAGTACATATATAAACTGAGATCTGAGGTATGGACATAGCCATCTAGCAGTAGAATCAACAAATAGACTCAGGTATGGTCGCAGCCATCCAATCAAAAGAGTCATGCAATAAGTAATGATAAACCAAAATATCTCGTAGCCTGGATCTTATCAGACAAAACCCAGGGTCTTGCGCTCCATCTCGATCCGAACAAGTACAAATTCAAGCATGCGAATATGTGAGCTGAAGTCGAACATGCAAGAAAATCACCTAATTACTAGCCAATGATGAAAATTGTTAACAGGCATGAGAGAAACCACCAATAATGACAATGGCTCTCAAGGTACAACGAGTACAATCCATGGAATGTGAATAGTGATCTGGCATCGAACACTCGTAGAATCACTCGATTGAAGGCCAATGATGTGGACCTATCGTCCAATGCGAAGAACCTTCCATTGAGGTATGCAAGCTCCAAGGTGCTGGAAGGGAGTCTCTAGGTCAACTTCCCAGATAATGAGCTTAAGTCGACAGGAAGCTACCTGGTCGAAGGAGGGCCATAATGTTTCCCACATCATCGACACAAGACAAAGGAACATGATGATAGTGAATCAGGACCGAACAGAGAATCAGAGGGAGGTTGAAAACTGCAGAGGCAAACTTCTCTTGAACATATAAGAGACACGAATATGGTTTTGGCAGTATTTTACATCAAGGGATTTGAGGTCATGATGACGTGGAAAAGAGCAGATGAGAGGTAAAAACAGATTACCCAAGCCCATGGAGGAAAAAATGACAAAATGAGATGTCCCCAAACCGACACGAATGCAGATGAGTGTCATGTTAAAGAGCGACATGCTGCCGACACGACTAAAATCTAGTTCTATTTTCCCCCACCATTTCTGGCGAGTACCCCAATTATTTTTGAAAAACAAGCTTGAAGGGGATAGCTTATTCTTGTAAGATAAGTTTGTCCTTCGGAAAAATCCATCCTAGTACATTTTATGAGCCCTTTAGAGGAACTTGATGAATGTCATGGTGACAATGTCCGATGTCATCAGGGTTTAACGAGTCTGACAAAGGAAGAACTGGGCATATTTTCATGTTTAGAGAGTTTGAAAAGAAGCAGAAAAGAAAACTCCAACAAGCCCCTTTTCGTAAATAGTCCCTCAGATCCGAAAAGGTAGAAAATAATAGCTGAAAGAACCTCTTAGTCACGATAGGCTAAGGTATTTCTTTTTTGTAAATAATCTATCCCAGCTCGAAAAAGGGGTAAACGTATACTGGGTAGATATTGTTTCGCAGCCATTTAATGAGTTCAAAACGACAAGAGTATCGACAATATTTTCAGTTTTAGAGAGTTAGGAAAGAGCTGAAAGATGACTCCTCCCGAAGGAATGAGTGGCATTAAGGGTAGCAACTGGTTCCGGTGATGGTGGAATTGCTCAAAACAAGATAGAAGTCAAGAGGTTGGCTAACAAGACTAATCATTGCAGCGGCTCCTCAGGAATGGGTAAAACAATCAAGTGAGGGCATATGATTGTTCGAGCAGATGGTAACGTTGGAATGAGAAAACCAAGGCTCATCTGGAAAAACAGGCTGATAAAATATCAATCACGAGAGGTAAAAAGGGAATGGTTTCATTTTTACACAAGCTTGAAAACATGGAAAACTATGCTTGAAATAAGTTGACATGCCCCCAACATGGTGACTCAATTCGAGGTGCATGCCCCCCAAGATGCAGTCCATGCACCTGAGTAAACAGATGGAGGGAGTGAAGGTTCAGTTACGAGATCAAGTGAAAGACTCGAGTGGGATTTTACGAGATATTATCAAAGACTCGAATTGAATGGGAACATGTTTCATTTTTTAACGAGGTTGACACAGTAAAAGAACATCCACATGACCTAATTCATTTTTTAAAGAGGTTGACATAGTAAACGAACTGTCCTTATAAGAGCCTGTTTCATTTTGTATGGAGCTTGACCTAAGAAAACAAACTATGCTCCGACAACATTTTACCATAACGAATAAGAGGTCATGGCTTCCAAGAGGTTCGCATCTGATGGGAGAACAACGTCTTGGAAATCGTGATCGAATGCCCCCAATAGACGGTACTCGACGGCACAATCACTGGATGAGGGAAAAAAACAAGTGGCCACATAATTAACCCGTGGCGGGGAATATACAACCGGTGGATAAAGATCCAACAGAGATGATGGTGGGCTAGCTACCACCTCAGGACCAAATAATTAAAGCTCATCAATGGTCACAATCCAACCTTTGTGGGGAAAACAGATCACACGAAAGAGGGAGGAGACAAGTGCGCCCATGGCATAAGCATAGTCGTGCCCCAAGAGTAAATTGAAATCCAAGGGTCCTGGAACAACCATCACGTCTATATAGACGGTTTTCGCTCCCAAAGTGATAGGTAACTTTGGAAGGATCCCTAACGGCTGACTGGTTCCTTTGTTAAATGCTAATAGATTCTACGTAATAGGCATAAGTGGTGGAGAACCAAAAGCTTTCCAAGTAGTTGAAGACAAAACACTAACATATGCACCTTCATCTATAATTATGCTACGTATGGTCACATCAAAGGTCTGTACCGTTACCTCAAAAGACACATAAGAAGGAAGGTGGTATCCTACAAATCGGCTCCAATCGAAGGAAACGATCAAACTACTTGGAGGGGGTACCATTGAACTGATATGGTCATCCCCTGGTGTTACCGGAGCAAGAGGAGCATCTTCTTAGACCACAGACATGGGAGCAAGAAGAGCAACTTCTTGAGTCACAAGGATGGGAGGATCTTTCTCCAAGTTTGAGGAATTTGAAGAAACAAGAAGAACATGAGGGCAATGAGATCCACTCTCGACGGAAAAGACCTGATGAACCATAGGTGGAATCAGATCAACCGATTCCCCGACCAATGGTTGGTTGGGAATGATTGTGAATTTGAATTTCCGAGGGAGACGGGATCGACCAAGGATGACTCTTGATTGATCGTTGAATCAACTAGCAGAGGAATTGAAGAAAGCTTCTAGTAACCAACTGGTAGGCAAGGTGTAGAAATAGTAGGGTTTTCCAACACTCTCGTGGCTTCATCCATGTACGGAAAAAGGTGAATGGGATGATGCCCTTCACACAACTTACATGGATTAGTAATCTTACCCTGTTTCTTATTAGTCCTATCATGGCTAGTCGAATATGTACCACCAATATGACTTCCAGAAGTCAAAGGAAATGGCGGACGACCATCAGAACATACTTCAAGTACCTTGGGAATGCCACGGCAGTCTCGAAGAAGGTGGTCAACTTTGCACAACATGCAAGGGAATTTGAATTTCCATGGAAGGGTGGATGGTTTATAAATGGAAGGAGTCTTAGGCGAAATAGCCACAGAATTGGCCTCTCCCTTATCTAACTTCTTCTTCTTCTTCTTCTTCTTCTTAGCCACCTGGTTAATAGAATTCAGACTTTCACCAAGCGAAGTAGAAGAGGAGGACGAAGAAATAGGTGAAAAAGGGGAGAGGTCCACCTTAGGATCAACATGATGTTGTCCAGGTGGAGGAGATGGTTGTGTAGAGGGTGGAATACTCGAGACCACAAAGGTCGAGAATAACCACACAGGCAGACCAACAGTTAACCCAAGAAGGGATAATGTTTCCATATAAGGAGCACCAACATTCCCAAAAGTAGGAAAGGGACCAGGATTCCCTTCGGAGGGGATTCCTTGGTTGGTAAACTCTAGAAATGTTGCCTTTGGAAACAACCGTAAAACAAAATGTTAAGGAATATAACTTTAACCGGTAATATTTCGTGGGAAGTTAATATTTTAAGACACTGAAACAAAACTTTGCCATTTCATATTTTAAGAGTCGAGAAACATGCAAAAGGTGACTCTATCACTTTCAGGTTGAAATGAGCGTGAAAGGACAAGTGCTCGATGATCTTTTCACATTTTAGAGAGTCACAAAAAGAACAAAATGACTACTCAGGTAATCTAAGCAAGAGGGTGTACCAAGTTTCCGTGAACTGCCATATACACCTTGGTGATCAAATGAAAGAGAAATGACGAAGGACTTAACGTACGTGCAGGTAGTCTCCCCGAATGCTGTGTTTGGTGTATCATGGTTACAAGGCGGTAGACTTAGCTTCCTATGGATAAAGGATTTGAACCTATGAGGGTCTCCCTTTATATACGCGACAGTACGGAAAGCACAAGTCCGTACTAGTGCTGTCTAAAGCCAAGCGGAGAACGACAACTACTAGGTTTAACGATGCCGGAACACGTCACTAGCCTAGACCAATAAATGTGAGCGTTAAGTTTCAATGCTTCCTTAGATGGATTTAATAAATTTTACAGTTGATATTGAATTAATGTTTTAGTTTCAAGGCCTTACCAAATTTGATCTCGAATTTCCTAAATGCAAGCTACATGTGAAAGAATACCATTTTCCGTTCGATGAATGCTAACTAAGAGAAGGATAGAGATCTTTCAGAAAACAACAAACAATGAAAACATACGAAGAAGTCCTCTAATGCATCTAATACAACCTGAACGAAAAATGAAAACTCTTTCCTAGTTCATCAAGTGCTAATTATGCAAAAGAACTTTCATTTCTGAATCAAAAGAAAGAATGCAATTTTTGTTTTTTGAATGAATGAAGCACACAATGAACTAATTACATTAAAAATTAAATCAAACATTAGTTTAGAGCACTATAAATGTAGAGATCTCAAAACGAACAACTCGAAAGCAATACAAACATAAAACACACTCAAACCAATGATGCACTCTTTCAAACAAAGAGAAAGCTTTCAAAATGACCCAAATGAGCAATGTGATCTATGCTCGAAGCGAAGAGATGGAGAGTCAAATAAACACAAAAGTAATCATTCAACAAACCAAAAACTCAAAGGATCAATAAATACTAATACAAATGATTAGGGAATCGAACTGACCAAATTAAAAAAGACTCAAACTTCAATAAGAAGGCTCAGTGAGCGAAAGACAACTAGAAAATCTAGGGCTATGAACTGCACCGATGAGAGAATAGACAAACAACTGAGAAGAACTAGCCTACAACAGTAAAAAAAACTCCAAAAGACTAATTACAAATCAGGGAAACAAGCCAGAGTCAAGCACAACTGACCAAAAACTCAACAAGAAGGTCAAACCAAATCTTACAGGATTCGGTGCGACTGTGAGGCAGTAATCTGCGCCAAACAGGGGTTGGCGCTGCTGACACAAAAGCAACAAGCGCCAATTGGCGCGACTGTTCAAATAAAACCCGAGCCAAGCCGGAACTATGGGAAGAGGAGAAAACCAGTGAGCAAAGGTTAATCTTGACACTATGGAGCTGAACAGGAATATTCCAGACAATCAAACAACACAAAAAAGACAAACAAGCAAGCAAGTGACCGAAGTCGACTTGAAAAGGAAAATTCCTAATGGGCAACGAAACGAAAAACTTGCACTGATCCCTAGCGGAGTCACAATTTTTTGAGAAGGTAAATCCTCTCTGCGGATAGAGACGATCCCTCTAGCTGTAGAGTGGGTCTAGCAACAAAGGACAAGCTAAAGTGTAGGTTCCTAATTAATGAATGAAAAGGACGGGGTAGATTGACCTACCTGAAGTCCAACGCTGTCGTCGTTGTAGTGGTGGTGGCCTCTTGATCTCTGTCTCGAAGGGTCATACTCCTTCTGCAACAATGCTTGGATACCTGCACGAAGATCAACAAACAAGAGAAGCATACAAGACAATGATTTCATTCATAATCAACTAACCAGTCAAGGAAGGTTAAGTGTATTGCATCAAATAAACCATATTAACACAAGATGGGAACCCGACAATAGTGATGTATACATATAAATAGAATAAAGAGTTACAACCGGAGCCTTGACGTCGCTGCCTCCTCCAGTTGGGTTCAGTCGAAGCGCGTATCGAAGGATCGTTGGGGAATTCGAACGAGGTGAGGATACAAGCCTAAGCTCTCTCGACAAAGGTCTCTTTCTCTGTTCTATCTCTCTAGCGAAATGTTCAGGAATTCTCTTCAGCCTTTCAGCTATACTTGTTCAACTAGTGTATCAATGGGAGATTGCTTTATTTATAGAGGGAGAAGAGGAGGTTTGGATCCCTACAATGATGGAAGGGAGGCCTTATCCCTTGGGAGGTTTCCCCAAAAGGTGTAAACAAGAGACCAAAGGAGGGGGTCCGTGGTTATTCAGTCGAACCACTCCAACTGACTCACCCACTAAGTTGTCAGGATAGAAACTTCACCTCTATATTTAAAAAACATTCCATAAACAGGTTGGCATGGGTAGATCACTGTGACAGAGCGCCAATGGGCGTGGGGCCTAGTGTTAATATTCCTCATTGGCACAAGGGCATAACAGTCTAATAACACCAAGGAAAAAACATTTGTTTCTGATGGTCTGCTTAGGAAATTTTCAACAGAAGGAATGTTGTCCTCATGGCAAGGGATGCAATGATGGTATTTTCAAGGCATGACACTTCTTATTAGTCATAGAAATGATCCTCCAATGTGTGGGATGGGGATTGCAGGGACAGTGACAAAATGCTGTGTAACAGTGTTGAAGTCCAACAAGAAATTGCAGGACCTACACTAGTGTGGGACCAGGAGATCCAAGCAGCACCTACACTAGTGTGGGACCACAGGTCTTAGCAACACCTACACTGGTGTGGGCTAAATTTGGTGCATGTCTATTTTAATTATCCCTTAATTAAGATGGACAATAAAATGTAATCTAATCTCAAAATCACTTGTAATAGTTAACTGAGTGTGATAAACTTAGTTAGCTCATGAATTTCGAGTTGAGGGTAGTTAGTGAGGCATGTAGAGTAATTCTAGTTGTAACAGAGTTCAAAGTGCAATGGTGCATGTTGTAATCAGTTTAACTCTTCATACCAATATTTCTCTGTGCATCACTTCCAGGTCTTTGTAAAACTTCATTTTGTGTTTTAACTATAAATGGGTAGCTCAATTTTGTCATAATTTAGTCATATTTACTTCACCAAGCAGAGATCCCACAATTATTCTCTCTTGCGTGTCTATGTACTGAGGGGTTATGTTTTATTTTTGTCATCCAAATTGTTGAAAATGGACACTTGTAATCTTAAGACTATCTATTTGTGCTATTGGTCTAGTTTCCTAGCAGGCATACCAATAGTGCAGAGAAATATCTCATGGAAAACTCCAATGTGGTAATAAAAAGGCGAGCTTCACACAAAAAAAAAGAATTGCATAAATGGATACAATATCTTGAAAGTTTCCTTGGACACTTGGATTATGTAGTCTACACAACTTAAATTTCAATTTTAACAAATCTTTGTTAGATTTTAGACTAAATTGGCCTTTAAGTGTACTTGAAAATTGACCAAAATGTAAAATAGTAAGAGTACTTGAAATGTTTTATAATGTTTTAACCATAAGATTAAAAAAAATTATATAATATATGCATATATGCATAAATAAAAGTGAAATATTTTACTTAATATGGACATTAAAATATTTTATTTATGGAGCACATCGTCCATTTAATTTTTTTTATATGTTATTAATATAATTTTAAATACATGTCAATATTGCTTAACCTTGCATAGTGAAATATTTTGTTTATGACCCACATTGAATATTTTTACTATTTTTACTATTTTTTAAATGTCACATATCAATTTATATTAATAATTGAATGAAACCCATCTTCATTTTATTAGGAAGTAACTAGATTATTTTACCTTTGATTACTTCTTCCTTCTAAACATTGAAATGTTTCCTACGGATTTGTTCCTTCCATATTGGTGAAGTTTTCCTAGTGGATTGTGCTGAGAAGGGTGTCATTTGAGATGTCCCTTGAGGTCATTGTGGTATCCGCTGGATTATTCCCTAATGTAAACACTTTAATTTATTTGATCAAAAATTAAAATGGCTAAGAAAATTGGGACATAGATTCAACAGTTTGAGGAAGGAGTTTGCTTGGGATTAGAAGGAAATTGACTTGTTTTATGACATCCAAGGGAGGCTGGTAGACATGCCTTAAATGGTGTGGTTAAGTCAAATTAACTCAGCAGAAGAAGAGGACAAGAGACCATGCTTTCTTTGGAGAAAAATAACCAAGCAAGAAAGGAAAAATTTAATGAGAGGATGGCTACACTGTGGAGAAGTGGGGTTATGGCCGAGAGCGTGTAAGAATTGTTGGCCACTATTGGAAGCCCTCTAGCCAGGAGGGCCAACACAAAGAAAAATAACTCCATAAATTTATACCTTTAAAACTATACAAATAGTTGTAAACTATGCTACAGTCTATATGGCAAAAGTTGTTGCAAATACAAGCAATACATCTACAAAAATTTAACGAAAAAAAATATGCAATCAACAAACCCCATTACACCACTGTTGCATATGAAAACAATTATTGTTGCATCTAAATAAAAACTGTAAATAAAAAGTGAGTTCATCACACAAGTTGCAAAAACACACTTGGCTATTAGAAGAATCTAGATTCTTCAATAGCATGAACAAAATTTACATAATATCCAGGCGCTCCTTGCCATAGGGGTAGGGAGGCGACACTTCCCCCACGAAACTTGTCTCAAGCAAAAACACCCTCATATGCATCTCTCCAAAAGAGAGAAGACACCAATCCCAACAGACACCAACCCTGATTCTAGAAAAACCTATTATAAAATGGGGGGGGGGGAATCTTTTAAGATAAATATCCCAATTTCTTTTCCCTCTATAACAAATTCACATTTCATGGCATTTACATATGCACTTAATTATTATTTATATTTGACCTCTAAAAAAGCCCAAGTTCCCCCACACATACCCTGAGTTACACTTGGGTACCAACAAGCCCTCGACACAAATTGTTGGCTCATCTTGACCCAGGTGCAGTCAGGCAGCTACACTCACTTGTGTGGCCACTACATTATCCCCATCCACCTGTAAATGTTGTTGAAATATAGGTTTCTCCCTAACCTCTACTTGACTTTGTGTTTCCTCTTTCACACCTTTTCCTCTTTCTATGTGCATCCTAGCTTCTTTCTTGCAAGACCCCATTCTCTACTATGTTTCCTACCATTATACCATTAACTACTGCAACATGCATTAAGTTCTCTGCTACTCTCCATTCTTCCATTGTCAGTGTTCGTCATACCTGCTCGGATTCTTTGCCTTATGTCCCTTTTCGGCGTTGTTGGATTTCCCTGCTTCTGTTGGGTTGGATTCTTTGACTACAAAACTCTGTCTCTTGCCTTATATTATTGTTGGGGCCCTTGTTTTGTTTAGTTTTGACATCTCGGCCAAGACATTTTGAGTTTTGACCCCTTTTGAGTTGCGGAGTAAATACACATGGCAACCGCGACCGCGCCGCAACTACCAGGAGTTGCGGAGCTATCAAGGTGGCGCGGAAGCACTCGATAGCTGGAGATAGCATGGAGATACGTGCAGATGAAGGAAACACAGCAGAAAACAGAGAGTGGAACACGCAGACATCAGAAGAGAAGTTGAGAGAAGCCAAAGTGAAGACGCAGAGGAGCCGATAGTCGCGAGAGCGGGTGAATAAATAACAGTCACCCGGCTGAAAAGAAGAGAGAATGCTAAGAGTTGAATGCATACTGAAGAAGTCGCGAGGCCGGAGACAAGGAAGGACGCGCAGAGCAGCTGCGGAGGATTCAGGCATGTGCTTCATATGGGTTCTTATCTTCTATGTTCTACCCTTCTGTTCTGAGGTTCATCTGTATCAGCTTTGAGAGCTGACAGGAAGATTGCCATGTAATCATGTATTGGGTCAAGAGATTAATATAACAGAAGGTTGCTGTCTCAATAAGGTGTTCGTGTGTATGTAATGCGTTTACGCTGATTTAAAATTTTATTTATGAGTATCTGCAATGCTTATTAAGTAATCTTGCGCATATAACTTCATATATGAATGGATGAACTGTCTTTCATTAGTTGCGGGTTTGTTCCTTGCCCTTGATCTCATCCCCTTTTGCATGTGGTTGCGGCACGCCTCGGGTGAGACGCACTGCTCCCCTGAGCAGGGTGAAAATGCCGGCGTGTTCCTAGACCACACCGGACCCCTTTGTTGGCCTCAACTCTTGAACCTGGGTCTTGTCCGCGAGACCTGATTTCTTGCCAAAAAATGGTTCCGTTGCTGGGACTTGCATGTTCTGAGGGGATCTAGATCATGGTCTCGAGGATTTTTGAAGGAGCAATACGGCGATGGTGGGATGATCATCTTGACCATTTCATTACTCAGCAAGCGGAGCTGATCAAGAAAAAGGAGGCGGCGATCAGGGAGCTTTTTATTTTCTCTGACTCAGCTAGTGATACGTACGAAATTTTCTGGGGAAGGTTCCCTACTGACCTTTACAATTGGTTGCGAAGGTTACGAGCGACGGTTCCCCAAGAAGGTTCGCAGAAGATAAACCGCAGGTGGGCGCACGAAGACCTGGTAGCACTGCATCGGGTAGACACTGAACTAACCCGCGCGGTGGATTTTTGGGTACGGACCACGTTGGAAGGATACACGGTGGAGTTTTCTGCTGAGTGCTATCAGTCCTTCTCGAAAGCTGAGGATGTCTTCCACTCGGGGCTAAGGGGGAAGCTATTGAAGGAGATCCCGCTGTGGATCAAAGCCTTGATGGTGGACGAAGGGTTGATTGAATTCCACAAAACGAGGATGGAAGCGTAAGCCATCCGTACTGGGGGAAGGATTGAGGGGACCGATGCTGTGTAGACCGTGAGAGTGGGGAGCGGGGGATGGATGTTGAGGCCGCATGCAAGTTGCGGGAGCTACGCGCGCATCGGCGGGCACAGATCGCCGATAGGTGGCGAAGAAGGGTAATGAGAGATTTGAAGAGAAGAGAGATCGAGAGGAAGAATCAGAAGGAGGCGCCTCAGAGGACGGGAGTTATGGGTTCGGATACCCGGAAAGACGACGGGACAGCAGCGGAAGTGCAGTGGGTGCATGGGAGCCCAGCGACGTGAGAAAAAGAAGTAACGACTAGCGAAGATAATGGAAAGATGCAGCCTGAAAAAAGTTCCGATGATGAATGGCACGGTGTGATGCAGCAGATGTTCCAGGATCAGACGACACCCACCCCTCCAGGCAGCCCTATGTCCCACCTTCCGCATGGCCAGGATCCCGACCTTCCCCTGGTACTTTACCAACCTTTAAGAAATATTTTTATTCAGTTACAAGCATTAAGTCAATCATATAGTAGTTCAGCGGCGTCGGTAACGCCCAGTAGCAGCAGCGTTACTAGTAGTAGTATTTTCCCTAGAGGGACCGTTACGCAACCAGGACCGGGAGGTTTTATCCTGGTTAATTCTCCGCAAGTACACATGGCTGGATCCTTCACCCGGTATCCAGAGTTCTCTGGCCGGGGAAACGACGACGTAGAACAACACTGGTATATGTGCGAAGCCATCTGGAGGGCCCGCCAGACGCCTGATGCAGGGAAGTTAATAGAATTCCAAACCACGCTCAGAGAGAGAGCTCTATGTTGGTTCATCAAGTGGTCCGAGGCGCACCCTAACCCCGTAATTGCGGACGTAAAGCGGGATTTTGTCCGTGAATTCAAGCTTCCCTAGACAGACCAGCAGGGCTTGTCAGAGCTGTGGGAAATTAAGCAGAAGGAAGGTGAGACCGCGTGGGAGTTGATGCGGCGATTCAAGGATGCGATCGGGAAACTCAGCTACCCGATCGATCCAAACCACCAGAGGGACTGGTTCATCAAGGCTCTGCTCCCCTTGACACGAACCCCTCTCACTCAGCAGAAGATTGATAATCTGCAGGACGCTTTGGAGCAAGCCATGAAGATTGAAGCCATGGCGGGCTACCCCCAAGAATATCGGGGGGTGGTGGCCCCGCAAGACCCTTCTTTGGTAGGGTTGCAACACCAGATCGCCAGCTTGACCGAAAAGCTCAAGGAACTTCAGCCGGTGAGGCCAGCGCGACCGAATGTTTGGTGTACACATTGTCTGGTCGAGGGCCACGTAGCAACCGAATGTCCTCGGTTGCGCGGGGCAGGAGCAGGACCCTCGGTCGCAGCTATCCAGGGAGGTCCACCACCAGGGGGTGGTGCGGGGATGAACCCGCAGGGAGTCTACCAGCCACAACAGACCTTTGCGGCGTTCCAACCGCAACCGGGGTCCTCCACCACAGAGTACTGTGAGATTTGCCGGACGATGGGGCACCCTCCTCGGATGTGCCCGATATTACAGAAGTACTCCACGATCCCGAATAATGTATACTCTGAATTCTGTGTGTCTACGACCCACAACACTGAGCAGTGCAGGGCGCTTGACGCACTTGCGGATCGATTGGATCGTCCCTCGTACAGGGTGAACGAGGCTCCAAGGGGAAGAGGTGGCGGCATGCGGGGAGGCCGAACAGGCGAACGCGGTCCGGTAAAATGCTACAACTGTGACCAGGAGGGTCATGTGGCTCGAGAGTGTCCCCTTCCGCGACGACCTTGGTGTTCCCAGTGCCGGGTCAACGCCCATGCTACGGAAGACTGTCCGGAGCTCATCAAGAAGTGGGAAGAATGGGTGCGGCAGAGGGGAGCGAATCTGATAAACTCAGAACCGCGAGGGGCCGCAACCCCTGACATGCAGAACGTCGCGATAGTAACGCGGGGTGGAAAGAAGACTGGAGAGGATGCCGACGAGAAGGAGCCAGCACGAGTGGTTCGGCCGGCATCCCCAAAGAAGTTGATCAGGCCCGAAGTCCAGAAGAAGTATTTCCAGGAGGCGGTTGAGGCATTCGCCTAGTTGCGCAACGAGGGAAGGTTGGAGGAGCCCAGGCAGCCAGAATCCGGGGCGAAGAACGTCGCAGATACTGTGGTCGAGGATTGGCTCCGGCTATTCCTCAGGATTGTTGATAACGCTGTGTTGCGGCAACAGCTCAAACATGCTTTGGATGGAGCGCTGTAGGGGCGCGTAGAACCTAGAGATCAGGCGGACGCTAGCCCTCAATACGTCCCTCAATATGTGCAACGTGTCAAGCGGAACAAGCAACGAACAGGCAAAGAATTCCGGCTTAACACGCAGGTTGCAGGGTTCCAAATCAGCGACACCATGTTGGACTTGGGGTCCGACGTCAATATACCGCCACGAAAGACATGGGAGGCTCTTGGAAGGCCACGGCTAGCTCACTCGCCAATCCAACTCAGGATGGCGAACTAGTACTGCATCTTACCGATCGGCCGGCTCGAGGGAGTCGAGGTCGACGTTGCGGGGGTGAAGACCTACACCGATTTTGAGGTTATTGATATCATGGGCGATAAGGATCCCTATCCTGCTTTACTCGGCATTGATTGGGCTTTTGAGAATTACGCCATCATCGACCTCAAGAAGGAGCTGATGATCTTTGAGGATGGAGAGGTACGGGTCACCCAGCGGCTCGACCCGTATCAAGGGCCGCAATATACGGAAACAGTGGACAGTCGGGAGGATGCTCAGATAATGGACCATCTCTATCAGATGACTGCAGGGAAGCGGGACGATTATATTAACCCGACCGCAACTGGCTCTATCAGTTGGCGGAGTGTGCAGAGCTCGGAGCTCGGATCCGAGCTCGTGTGGGAAGACTGGCAGCAAGGGGGGTATGAGACCACCACGCGGAGATGTGCCTCCATTGCTCAAGTCCGGTGGATAGGGACTGAGATCCGCGGATACCCCACATTATCAAACATGCAAGCAGTGAATACTTTTATTGCCAAGGTGGAAGACCGGGTCCCAGAGGAAAGCCGGATACCACTTTTGGATGTGGCCCTGCAGTCAACGTCGGGACGATGGTGGAACAATCACCGCAACACTCTGTTGCGATGGGAGCGTGTGGCGGATGCTCTGTGGGCACGCTTCAAAGAGGATGAAGGGCCCTGCATTACGCTTAAACATCATGGAGCTTCCGACCCGCGACAACATTTGCGGGCGTGCGAAGAACAGTGGCGTAGCGCTCGGTACCCTGAGGAGTTGTGGGTCCACAGGTTTGTCCACTCCTTGGGTACAATTCCCCAGGCCTGGTACCTGGAGGAAGAGCGGAAATGGGGAACCTGCTCCTGGCAGGCAGTCGCGGAAAAGTTCGTCCGGAGCTTTTCGTTCGAAGGGGAGACGGCACAGGAATCTCAGGCCCTACAAGCCGTCAAGGAGGTTCTATTTTTCCGCCATCCTGGGCCCGATGAGGGCCCGGTGGCGCCACGCCCTGGGATCAGGCGCGAATTGGTTTGCCAACGGATTGACGGCGATCCGGAGGATGATAGTTTGGAGGACCTTAGGCATCTCTACTTCAACGAAAAGGAGGGCGAGCGGAGCATCCGCGACGAGCCGACAACAGAAGGAGTCCATTTGCAGCCCCTAAAGACAAAGAAGCTGAACATTGGAATGGAAGAGAAACCCAAGCTCGCAATGGTGGGGGATTACTGGGACGAGGAGACAACTAAAGAAATTTTCAGCCTCCTCCGAGAATATGAAGATTTATTCCCATCATCGGTTGCGGACCTGAATGGGATCAAGGGGGATTTGGGCGAGATGCGCATCACACTGAAACCGGGGGCCAGGCCGGTGAAGCACCGACCCTACCGGTTGAATCCACGTATCAAAGAGAAGGTCAAGATGGAGATTGAAAAAATGCTGGCTGCAGGTCTCATCTTTCCAGTAGAAGAAGCGAAATGGGTGAGTCCGATTGTCATCCAGAACAAGAAGGAAAAAGCGGAGATCCGGGTCTGTGTAGACTACCGGAGCTTGAATAATGCTTGTATCCACGACCCGTTTCCCACTCCCTTCAGCGATGAAGTTCTAGATCATGTCGCGGGAAACGAAGCTTATTCCTTCACTGATGGGTTTTCGGGCTACCATCAGGTGCGCATCGCCGAGGAAGACAAAGCAAAGACGACATTCACCACTGAGTGGGGATCATTCGCATACCACATTATGCCGTTTGGTCTGAAGAACACACCGGCTGTGTTTTCCCGGATTGTCATTTCTACTTTCCGGGAGTACATTCACAAGTTCCTGGAAGTCTACATGGACGACTGGACTGTTTACAGCCTGCTGAAGAAACACGCCTCCCTGTTGCGTGTTATGTTCGACCGGTGTCGCCAGCTGCAGATTTCCTTGAACTTGAAGAAATGTATTTTTGCAGTACCATTCGGCACACTCTTGGGTCATGTGGTGTGCAAGCAAGGGGTCTGCGTTGATCCTGCCAAGGTCGCGGTCATCGTCCACATGGAGGCCCCCGAGAACGTGAAGCAGTTGCGGGCACTGCTCGGGCACACAGGATACTACAGGCGGTTTATCCGCAACTATGCCAAAATCACTGCCCCTCTGGAGAAACTGTTGCGGAAGTCAGAAGCATTTGAGTGGACGACGGAGTGCAGGAGGGCACTCGACACATTGAAGGAGAAGATGGCGACGGCACCCATACTTGTTCATCCCAACTGGGATAAGCAGTTCCATGTGCACATTGATGCGTCCGGAATTGCTCTTGGAGCTGTATTGGCGCAACCCGGAGAAACGACAGTTGACCACCTCGTATACTTCGCCAGCCGACGGTTATCGAATGCGGAGAAGAATTACACCACGACCGAGCGGGAGGTGTTGGCGATGGTGTACTCTCTCAAGAAGTTCCACCACTATCTCCTGGGCGGCAAATTTACATTTTTTACAGACCATTCTGCATTGAAATATCTGGTAAATAAGCCTGTGTTGGAAGGAAGAATCTGTCGATGGCTCCTACTTTTTCAGGAGTTCACGTTTGAGGTGATTGTCAAGCCGGGCAGGTTAAATGTTGGTCCCGATCACTTATCCAGGTTGGAGACGGGAGAGAATGAAGGCCCGTTGGACGATCAGCTTCCGGATGTTGACCTCTTCCGAGTTGAAGCAGTACCAGATTACCTGGCTGACATTGCCACGTATCTGACCACGGGACAGTGCCCTGAGGATTACAGCCCGCTTCAGAAACGCCACCTTGTTGTCCGGGCGACCGACTACCAATTGATTGCGGGGCAGTTGTACAAATTGGGGCTGGATGAGGTGTTGCGCAGGTGCGTTCTTGACCATGAACGGGAAGCAGTGATGTGGGAATGTCACATTGGTGTTGCGGGAGGGCATGTGGGTGCAAAACCTACCGCAAGGAAGGTGCTTCAAGCTGGCCTGTGGTGGCCGACGGTACATGCAGACTGTAAAGCCTATGTGAAGCGTTGCGATGTTTGCCAGCGGACGGGAAGGCCTTCGCACTGGGACGAGCTCCCGCTACACCCAGTGCATGTGTTGCGGCCGTTTGAAAAGTGGGCTATTGATTTCGTTGGCCCCATCGCACCAATCGCTCGCCATTCCAAAGCCCGGTACATCATCACCGCAACGGATTACCTCACCCGGTGGGCTGAGGCGGCAGCGGTACGCGACTGCTCGGCAGAGACCGCTGCTCGGTTCATCTTTGAACACATCATCAGCCGCTTTGGCTGCCCACGGAGCTTGACCAACGATCAGGGTACGCATTTCATTAATGCCATGGTCAAGTCACTATTGGACACATTTATGATTCAACATCACAAAAGCAGCCCATACCACCCGCAGGCCAATGGTACGGTGGAAGCCTTCAATAAGATTCTTGAAAAGGGCTTGACTAAAATTTGCAATGCTCAGCGGGATGATTGGGATGAGCGGCTACCAGCGACATTATGGGCTTACCGGACCACGGTAAAACGTTTGACCAAGCAGACGCCATTCCAGCTGGTGTATGGCCGGGAAGCTGTGATTCCCGCCGAGTTCACCGTACCTAGCCTTTTGATCGCAACGTCCCTTCAATTCTCAGAAGAGGCGTCACTTCGGGAACGCCTCCAGGAGCTACAGGAGCTGGATGAGGCTCGATTCCTCGCGGAATTCCACCAAAAGGTCCAGAAGGCCAGGCAGAAAGCGTGGCACGACCGCCACATCAAAACCAAAGCCTTCCAAGTTGGCGGCAAAGTTCTCTTATACGACAGCCGGTTCCAGAAGTTGCCAGGCAAGCTCCAGATGCACTGGCTGGGATCGTACTTTGTCATCGAGATCCGCGACTCAGGAGCCGTTCGGTTGGCACAACTGGACGGTACAGTTCTTCCTGGGTGGGTGAATGGCGCACGCCTGAAACCCTACCAGGAGTAGGTACCTTCTCACTTTTCATTAATAACTCTCGCAACCGAGAGAACCCGTAGAGTAGCGTAGTTGAATAACTCTCCCGCAACCGGGATGAATGTAGGTAGTCTTTTCCAATTGTCGGTAATCAGTCAAATAACCAGTCAGTTGTGGGAACATTACCGCAACCGACTGTGGTCGGGGCGGGCCAGGCCAGCGTGTCGCAGCGCCAGTCCAGCATGTCGCCGCTCCAGTCCAGCGTGTCGTTCACGTAGGATCCATCCTCGTGCCAGTGTCAGTCCAGGTCATTTCCGTCAGTCCTTTTGTCAGTCCGTAGGATCGCTCAGATTTGCTCATAAATTCCCATAATCGACAGTAATCGTACCGTAATCATTTTCCATCACCCGCAGTTCCCTCAGCCGTCGAGTTCGCCCTTCTTCCCATGACGCCGGCAGCAACTGTCAGATTACACACAGGCCTGCGATTGATCGCACGATTATCGCAGGCAAGAAAGATAGCAAGAATTAATTGCCGTTATGGAGTCTCATCAACTCCGCGCGTGCCAGCAGATGGCCCAATTTGCATGAAGGCTATCAGCAAGAGGATGACGGACCAGTTCAATTTAGAAGTTGCAGCGACTCCGGGGCATTCGCAGTATCAGAGCACACAGCACCTCGAAAGAAGTTACAGAAGAATCGTCCAAGTCTATCAGCGGCGCGCCAAGATGCCGAGAGCTCTCCTCTCAGTCCCTGAACCAGCGTTAGATAGCAGAATTCACCGTGTAGAGTCGCTGGTCAGCAAGTATGACAATGCACCATGTATGGACGCCAACTTGTCCGACCCGACTGAGTTTCCCCACCTCCATTGGCAAATATACATGGAGCACCATTACACGCCCGGGAGCAGCTCCAACAGTCGGATGCGTTCAGAATTCCGAGGCCTACAGCAGTCGACTTTGATGAATTTGAGGAGTGTTCCTGTCTTCGGAACTACAGGACCAGCTCTGCAATGTACCCGGTTCCTCCTCAGTCGGGTGCAGAACGGGTCCCTGTGGCTTAATGAAGAAATTCCAATACATGCCGCAAACATTAATCGGCTTACGGGGCTATCTCAAACTGGTGCAGATGTCTCCACTGCGGGCCAAACATCCTCCAAGCGCGCCCGAAAGTCGGCTGACGCGGACCTCTACACCAAGTATGGCACTCGCAGGGGTGGTAAAGGTGCCAAAATGGATTTGATAAACGTACCAGAAATCTGGTTCGCTTGCTACCTGATCGCTAGCAAGACCATGCACCACTACACGAAGGGAGAGTGCACTCTGGACACAATTTCCATTGCAGAGCATTGCGTCCAGGGAGCCAGGTTGAATTGGAGCTCGTTTGTGTTGAAGGAACTCTTCGCGGCTTGCGAAGACAACTACAAGCGGACTACCAGTTTCATTTATGGGTACTTGATCTTAGCATTCGCCATGTGGAAATGGCACCTTCCTCCTATCCGGACACCGGCGGAGATCACCGTGAGCCAGCCGCTCGCGATGAAATATTCCCCCTGGCAGGTGTCCACGGACCCCAGCAGCAAGCAGGTGAACGCAGAGGCGTTCCGGGCGTGGTATGGGATGATGACCGATGTGGTCACTTACCAGCAACGGGTGCCCCGACACCTGTTGGATGAATACAGTGAACAGGTGTGGTTTGGAGTCAGCCACAACCACACTTTCATCCGGCCAACTTGCGTACCGCACCACACCTTTCATATGGCGCCCCTTCGCTTCCAGCTGAACGACAATGTTTTCCACAGGGAGGTCTCTGCGTGGCCGGGGGTTGTCCAGCACGTCCGCGACGGAATCATCCGCTACGATTTTGGGGGGATGAGGGCCGCACAGCAGCCTGTCGCGACCGGCGCAGGGGGATCTTCACAAGTTGCGGCGGAGACAACACCAGATGCAGCTGGGACCGCACTGGACCTGCCTGAATCGCTGGTCCCCATCGTCGAGCATTTCAACGACCAGGTACGGCGACTCAATGTGGCAACCCAGGTTGCTTCAAGTGGTGCCCCTATATTTCCTTCTTTTGCTGAATTTCATATTAATCGGTCCCATGGTCTCTCCAATACCGCCCCCCTCATTTCCCCCATTCCCACTAACCTGTTCACTTCTGCCACCCCCCTCATCACACCAATGGGTGAACCGGGCCCCGAACCCGATTCCTCCGACCCACCTCCATCCAAAAGGGCCCGCACTACGGTCACAGATCCAGTGGTGGATCTTACGGAGAATGATCCACCAGCCACTCCGCCCACAGCAACTTTGATTCCGGAGGAACCGCTGATTGATCCGGCAGATTTCCTCAACCTTCGTCTCCCTCCCACCTCTTTCACTCCATCCACCTCCCCCTCCACCAGCCGACCACATGCCACCTCCCCCAATCCGTCCAACTCATCAGCCACTGTGTCAGATTCTTTGATCCGGGAACTTTTCGGCGGTGACCACGGGGCGGAGGTCACTTCCAGTACTGCAGCCATGGTACCACCGGTTGACCCCATGGCCACATCCCGGGATCCTCTTCCCACTATATCTGTCCAGCCAGCCACAGTTGGGGCTGATTCGGCCACCCCTTCCACAGAGCAGACCACGCAGCAAGACTGGCCGGAGCCTGATATGGCCACTTCGGTGCAGCAGCAGACGCCGGTCCATTTTCCAGAGACTTCAAGCCGACCAGTGACCGGCAACCAACCTTCACAGGAGCAGGGGCCGGAGCAGGGCACGCCCAGTACAGCTAATGCAGAACAATGGAGTCCAACACAGCTGTACCTGCTCATTCAGCGGGCGGCCCTCAAGGCCGAGCAGATTCACACAGAGCTACAGCGGCGGTGCACCGAGCAGCGGAATCAGATCACGGCGCTTACTGAACAGCGCAATCAGTTGCTGCGGGAGAAGACCAACCTCCAGGAGCAGGCCAACATTGTTATTCAGGCGCTCTCCAGCGTATGGCCTGCTGCAAGGGCTCACTATGCCCCACTCCCTGCTGGTATAGAGGAGGACAGTATAGCACTACAGGCTCACCACCTCAGGGAAGTTTTCACTAGTGTTTGCAGGGAGAACCAAGAACTCCAAGCGGCGTTAGCCGCACGGCCTACCCTTCCAGATCCACCCAGGGACCATTCAGGATAGGTGACTGCCAAACAGACGCAGGCAGTCAGTATGCAAGCCACTCTACATTCCACTGCAGCCGCAGCTTCTGCCCTTCTGCGAAGTCTACAGGAATGCTCCCTCGCGCTAACGGTCAAGACGCAGCCTATCGCTGCCCAGCTGCAACAGATCACCCGGGACATTCAGGCAACCACGGACCCTGCAAGGTTGGATCAGCTCTACGCCCAGTCGGACGAGCTGGAACTTCACATGCAGCAGACTGAGGCTGAATCAGCAGCGGCCAAGCACGTCATCCGGGAGATTCGTCCGCCCCTTCGCACCCATGCGGACGCTATGCACCAGCTGGATGCCAAGGCAGAAGCCCAGCTCACCACCCTGTTCGGGGCTGCCCCGACGCCCATAGATGAAGCCGCCGCCAACCGAATCTCTCAAGACGCCGACTTACTTATGCAGGAATGGCAGCAAGCGGTGGCAGCCTTCACAGAGCTTAGAGATTCAGCGCTTCGCCGGGTCCCGGAGTTGGGGCCCTTGTTTGAACCAGCAACTGGCGGAGCACAGCAGGAAAGGGCGCAGGGGGAAGGCACAGCAGAGCAGAGTATGGGTGCCAGCGGGGCAATGGAAATAGAAACTGTTATTTGTGATTGACTCGCGGACGAGTCAAATAATTGTGGTCAGGGCCTGTTGGGGCCCTTGTTTTGTTTAGTTTTGACATCTCGGCCAAGACATTTTGAGTTTCGACCCCTTTTGAGTTGCGGAGTAAATACACATGGCAACCGCGACCGCGCCGCAACTACCAGGAGTTGCGGAGCTATCAAGGTGGCGCGGAAGCACTCGATAGCTGGAGATAGCATGGAGATACGTGCAGATGAAGGAAACACAGCAGAAAACAGAGAGTGGAACACGCAGACATCAGAAGAGAAGCTGAGAGAAGCCAAAGTGAAGACGCAGAGGAGCCGATAGTCGCGAGAGCGGGTGAATAAATAACAGTCACCCGGTTGAAAAGAAGAGAGAATGCTAAGAGTTGAATGCATACTGAAGAAGTCGCGAGGCCGGAGACAAGGAAGGACACGCAGAGCAGCTGCGGAGGATTTAGGCATGTGCTTCATATGGGTTCTTATCTTCTATGTTCTACCCTTCTGTTCTGAGGTTCATCTGTATCAGCTTTGAGAGCTGACTGGAAGATTGCCATGTAATCATGTATTGGGTCAAGAGATTAATATAACAGAAGGTAGCTGTCTCAATAAGGTGTTCGTGTGTATGTAATGCGTTTATGCTGATTTAAAATTTTATTTATGAGTATCTGCAATGCTTATTAAGTAATCTTGCGCATATAACTTCATATATGAATGGATAAACTGTCTTTCATTAGTTGCGGGTTTGTTCCTTGCCCTTGATCTCATCCCCTTTTGCATGTGGTTGCGGCACGCCTCGGGTGAGACGCACTGCTCCCTTGAGCAGGGTGAAAATTCCGGCGTGTTCCTAGACCACACCGGACCCCTTTGTTGGCCTCAACTCTTGAACCTGGGTCTTGTCCGCGAGACCTGATTTCTCGCCAACAATTATTATGGGGCATCTAAAATGCAGTGTGCTAACTAGTTTGCACAAGACCTGTTAGCAACACTTTCCCATGTGCTCTACCCATATCTCACTCATGTGCTCATGTCTACAGGGGTTATTTGTGAGCTGAAAAACAAAAAAACATATTGCTAAAAATAAAATGACATTAACATAGGATGTTTGTGCAAATTTGTTGAGAAATCACTACAAAAATAACCAATTGCAACCAAATTAGAAATTTTGGGTTCATCATGTTCAGGGATTTTAACCTTGACATTCCCCTCTAGTTAAGGTGCTCTTAGGAAAATCTTGCACCATGATATCCAGATTGAATCTCTAAATCATCCCAAGACTCTTACGACTAGCCATATTATGCAAATCCCACACACATGTCCAAATGTTTGAGAATGCAGTGCAACCTTAATAGTGTAACCCCACTATCACAATAACTTATGAAAAGCGAGAGAAAAGCGCACATCACCATAAATAAAAAGAGTCAGGGAAGGAGGCCTATTTTTTAGAGAAAATAAACTCATGTCAATCAGTATGGCCTAGTATCCTTTGCCATGTTTCCAACATCACCATCATAATGAAAATAATATTTATTTACACTTATGTTTCTATCATAAGATGTACCACCATACCCAACACCACTAGTTCCATACCCATCACCCTGGCTCTGACTACAACGACCACCAATTACATTCACATCATTTTTGCTGTAGCCACCTCCATAGCGACCGAAAAAACCACATTCCCCAATTACAATATCTTATGCGCTAATTGTCGCAACTACGTTGTTTGTGTGTAAACCTTTTTCACCAAATGTTATGAATACATTGTTTGTGCATCAACTCTTTGTGTGAAATGCTACAACTGTGTTGTTTGTGTAACAAATATCTGTGCCAAATGCTATAACTACGATAATTGAACATCAATCTTCTAGTGTTGATTCTTCAAAGTCACTATGCACTGTGAGCTTAAGGTTTGAGGATACCATACTAATATCAAAATGTGAATATCAGGCTCCTTCGATCCTGCATTGTAGGAATATGGAAATTTAAGCTCTTGAAAGTCTAGAACCTTGGGTAAACCATATATATCATGGGGCATTAAGAAAATCTGCACAAATTTTAACCTATGACTTATGTTTTCATTAAACATGGTGGTCCATGAAGTCCTGGAAGGCTTAGATGCAGAAAACTTCATTTTATCTTTGGACCCTCTCTCGCATATCCCATTCATTGTGAAAAAAAATATGAACAAAATCAATGTAGTTAGCTCTGAACAAGCCGAAAATTAACAATGATGGTGGTAGATAATGAATTTATGCAAAAAAAGTAATAATATATCAATAAGTACTTTCAAAACCTATATATACAAATATACACAAGCCCCAAGGATACTTTTAGATATCGTGGTAAATATTTGGTGCGATTGGAGTGTGTTTGGCCACCGCTTGATTTCTCTCAGAATCCTCCACCATGTTTTTCTTAAAGAGTAGTTTTTCCTTCACCTTGAGCATGTGGTAATTGACATTTACTATTTCCGCGTACTTTGGAAGCACAGAAGAATCGAGGAGCCAACCACAATTAAGAGCCCTCCGTTAACCACCAGGAACCCAAAATATTTCCAGCCAAGAAGTTTAATGATTTTGCACTCGTCCTGAAGTTATAGGCTAGTCAAGCCCATAATCTCCATCTGACCACAAGTTCATCCGCTAGGGCTTCTCTCCATCACTACTGCCACCCGACTAAAGAGGTGAACCAGGAATTTCGCGACTGGTCAAAATTTTTTGGAAACCCTCTAGCCAAGAGGATCAACACAAAGAAAAATAAATCCAAAAATTTATACCCATAAAACTATACAACCAATGATAAAATAAGTGCAATATAAATGGCACAAATTTTTTCAAATACAAGCGAGACAACTGTAAAACTTTAACGCAAAAACATATGAAATCAACAAACCCCATTACACCATTGCTGTAAATAAAAACAATTGTTGCTACATCTAAATAAAATTGGAAATAAAAAGAGACTTCATCACACAAGGCTACTATGGGAATCCAGATTATTCATTAACATGAATAAAATTTACATAATGATGAGGCCCTCCCTACCATAGGGGAAGAGAGGCGACACTACCTCCCCAAAACTTGTCTCGAGCAGGAAATCCCTCGTATACAACTCTCCAAAAGAGAGAATACTCCAATCCAAACACACACCAACCCTAATTCCAAAAAAACCTATTATAAATGAGGGCGGGGGCGGGGGGGGATATTTTAAGATAAATATCCTAATTGCTTTTCCTTTATAAAAAATTTGAATTTCATTTTGTTTACATGTGCACTTAATTATTTTTTATATTTGACCTCTAACTAAACCCAAGTTCCCCCATATATACCTTGAGTCACACTCGGGTGCCAATAACCATCCATTGTAATAGAAGCACAATGAGGAAAGGTCATGGAGGAGACAGGAGGTCAGGTGGCAGTTCAACACTAGCTTGGGAAATCATGGTCAAATAAGAAAACAAACGTAGAGGATGAGAGGAGGGGGCTTCCATTGAGGAAGAACGTCGAGAGTCAGCGAAAGGAAAGGAATGAAAAAATCCTCACAAAGAGGAAGAAAAAATGGAGAAATAGAATTGAATAGGGAGAGTTGCTCAAGAATAAACCAGCTAAAGAAGCCCTTCGAGGGGTTGTTGGTTGTTGGTTGAGAGTGGTGACTTGTATAAGGCTAGAGAAACCACAATTTGTGGCTTGCCTTAGATTTAATGGTCCCACTAGGAAGTATGTGGATTAATGAAGTTACTGACCAAGAGACATACATAATTAGGTACTTAGGGTGGCTAAGGAAACATCAACTGTGGTCTTAGGCTGTGAATATTGGTTCTTGCACTCTTTGAATAAATACCTAATAAGGGTGATCTTTGTGCTTCGATGGGAGTTTATCCAACTGAATAAACTTCCCATATTGAGCTCTCCTCCTCTTGAAATTGAGATGTGGCTTGCCTAAGGGCTGATGAAACCACCAAGAGTGGCTTGCCTTAGGATGAATAAACCATTGGGAAGCTTGTGGTTTGAATAACCTATTAATTTATTAGTAGCTTTCTAGTTGAAGAACCTTCCCATGATATCATAATATTACTCTCCTAAATTATAGATGTGATTCTCTATGATATAAGAGACCCATTTGATAAAGTTGATTGAGTTAAAATTAATAGGATTGGGCAATGGTTTTCTTAAGGTTGAGGAATTCCACTGGGAAGCTTGTGGTTTGAAGAACCTATTGATTCATCATTAGCTTTCCAGTTGATGAACCTTCCCATATATTATTGAAATTGTGCTTTTGGAATAGAGATTCCATTCGTTACATTTATGAAAGACCCCTGTGATGAAGCTGACCGAGATCATGCCTTGTGACATGACAATAGGAAAATTGTTGAGAATAGTTGAGGGAAGTGAGTCCCTATGCATTTGGTTATATGAATAGCTAGTGGGTAAAGGCGGGTTACCTTTGGATGCCATGTTTAAACTAGAAGTATTGATTTTACATTGTTAAGCACTCCTCCTCAAGCTCTGGAATCTAACTCGGGGGTAACAACTTCAAGAAAGGCTTAGTTGTAGCGTGTCTAAGGTTGGGTGGAAAATTATTGTCCTAGTATTAGTTGCCAGACTTATTTGGTGAGGTAATTATTTCCTCATGCTCTTGTACATTTGGATATTATACACGTGTATGAAGTACTGATGTTAAGTCTTGAGCAATGCTAACTAATGTTTAACTCCTAAATGGTGGAAAGGTTAATGAATGTTTATGTTCCTTTAATGTGAATATCATGAACTAGCCATACTGTTGATGAGTTATTTAGTTCAACTTTAAGGAAAATCATTTCTTGTGTATATTCATGAAAGAATAAGTGAATTATGTTGTGTGTTAATAAGTTATTTTATGCCAATTTCCAGGTCAACAAGACATATGAATTCCTAGTCTATTATGAATCAATTAATTGCTTCAACGACCTGAGTTTGAAGGGCGTGGTTAAATCCTTGTTTAAATAAATGATACTTGAACCTAATGTGGAACCAGTTGTATACCAGGCCTTGGTATTATTGTTTAATTTTAGGAAAAATAGTTGAAGGTCGCATTACAAGCCTTGTTGCATTCATATATGTAAATACAGTGTGGGGTTGGAATATTTTGAAGCTATGAGAGCTTGGTATAAGCCCCATGACCCCATAGGATCCAAAAATATAACTAAGCACTAAGGGAAGAGGCCCATTTTTTCTCTGATACAAGACCTAACGCTATCAAGAAACGAGAGAAATTGTCGTCCCGTACCTAGAACTAGAAACCATGTTAAACACCAAAATTCAGTATAATGCATAAATTTGGTTTTGCGCGGAAGCAAGGTCTTCGGTGGGACCCCAGTCCATGTAAGTTGATGACATGGACAGAGGGTGATGTGGTACTCTGATTAGACTGTTTGGAAAATTTAAAGGGGTCAAAGGCAAGTGACACATGGAAATCATGGAGGAGGCCATGTAGATTGGGTGATGTTAGCATGACATACCAAGGCCTCAAAAGTCTAGCAGCAGACAGGTGCTAATAGACGAAAAAATTTATGTGAAAATTACTAGGAAATTCCTAGGATTCATACCATAGGGCATGTGGCATTGGAGGCAGCTAGGAATATTAACAACCGATGGAAGCTATGATGAAGATGATCTCTGACAGGTGACGAAAAGGTTGTCTTCCCAGAGCATCAGGCCACCAGTGAAAACCTTGGGTGTGCGGAAAGTTTTAGTTGACGATGACAAAGGCTGACATACATAAGTATTAGCGGTAGATAATGATAATTCATCATATCTTCAACCATCAAGTGAATTTAAGGTTGTGTTAAGATGTAGAGGATTAGGGTTCCAGTGGTGAAAAACCCTGATAGAAAAAACACCCTCTTATCTTTTAACGTAAATAAATTGTTGTCTCTCTCTCCCAAACCACTAGTGAGATTCACATAGAGGTGCTAGGAGGAATGCCCAGGGCTTTAAGAAAGGTTTATGTGGAAATTCACAGTGGAAACTTCATAAAAATGACTTGGCAGTCATCTAGACAACCACATGGGCACCATCTATGGGGACCATGTGGCAGGCCAGGAGGTCATGGCTAAGTCTGAGAGGCTAGATTTTAAATGGTCATAAATTTTGATCACAAAACTCATTTAAGAAAAAATTTATATTTTCAAAAAGGTCTCAATAAGATGAATGCAATAACGTTGTTTGTTTTTGACTTTAAAGAGTTGAAAAAGGTAAGAATTGATAGTTCCCATTTTCATAACTGGATTTGGAGGTTGGGTCATCATAATAACAACCTCATCCTTTGTGAGGTATATGGGTGGTAAGTGGGTATGTTACATTCATGACTTAGATGAAACTGACAATTGAAAGCAATAAACAAAGAGAACACATAATTTAATATCCAGAAATGCCTCGACTTGTGGGTTTTGTTTCTTAGGTTTAGCAGGGGCATCGAAGAATTCACCTCTCTATCAGGAAGTAAACTCGTTGGACTCAAGAATATATTCTCCTCCATCAAACTAATAAAGATAGAAACACCATCATACTCATTAATTCTAATTGGAGAAGTGTTGCTTTCACCATTCCCATCCTTGATTGATTTTGGTGCCTCCTTACAAGTCTCCTCCTATGGAAATATATAAGGAATGCAACCATCATATATTTCATTAAAATATTACCATCTAACTTAATTTAGGAGAAGATCAAGTTTTGTGTCCATGAAATTGTTCTCACTCATCCTTGGTCAACATAGGATTGGCAAACTATTTCCCATGAAAGGCCATTCTTCAAATATGACTAATTGTTCCTAGATCTTTACCCCCTCCCAAGTAGCTCTTTTCTACCTCTTATTATTCTCTAACTAGTCTCTTCCTCCTCGTGGATTTCTATAACTTAATTTTGATGGTGCTTCTAAAGGAAATACAAGTTTGGCTAGCTTTGGTGGGGTAATAAGGAATTAAAATCCATGTATTGCTTTGGGATATATTTTATCCAGGTGGATATTAGTGGCCACTCGCCTATTCCACTTGGACCACCACCATTTCTTCTTTCAGTTTTCCAGTTTCCTTGATTGTAGCACAATTTACTATTTTTGGTAGTTTTTCGGTCCTAAAATGGAGCCGTTTTGAGACCCTAAACGATGTTTTCTAGGAAAACCAGGGCCAATAGAAATTTTTATTCCTCAGATAGATATTTCTAATGAGGTATTATGCACATTAAACAGAGATCGTATGCCAAAGTTACGTCCCCAGGAAGTTGATGTACCAATTTACCCAAACAGGGCCCATAGTTTTGGCGCTTCATCTCCTAGGGTTAGGTTTTTGGATTTTTATGGTTTTTCATTGTTTCTCAATAATAAATAGGCATTCGAGCCTCATTGTAACATATTTTAGAGGCATGTAGCCACCACATCTCTTCTCATAGATAAGCTGCCATCGCCCGAGCTAGGTTATTAATGTCAGACACACACATGGTATGCACACAACATAGGAAAGGTAAGAAATTGATGCATATATTATTCACAATGATACATATTTATTGTACATTGGAGTGACCCTTGGATTCCATATTCCAGGGTCTCTTGGACTCCCTAAGACCGTTTTCCTTCCACACTAACCCTAGGAGGATTAGGTGTCCAACATTTCCCCCTTAATCTGAAGGGGTATGCATGCGTCCAAGAAGAGATATGTAATACAAAATGTGAAAAATATGCATGGAAGCACTAGGATGAATGTGATTTTTGAAATGTTGGCATAAGGTGGTGGTTTGAGGTTGACCACCAACATTGGAACGCTTAGTGCAGTTCCCGAAACTCTTCCAAATCTGGCAAGAAGTTGAGGGCTTTTGCTAGAGTAAGTGCTCCTAATTCTTTGAAGAGGGATACCTTCAACCTAGAAAAGGGAGGTCTACGACCCCGCATAAAAAAGGAAAACCTCAACCTAAAAAGGGAGGTCTCATCCTGCAGTGGTTTAAGGATGACCACCAACTCTGGAATGTTTAATGTAATTCCTGGAACTCTTCCAAAACTGGAAAGAAGATGAAGTCTTGGGCTAGAGGAAGTGTCCCCAATTCTTTGAAGAGGGATAAGATCAACATCACATAGATGGTTTAAGGTTGACCACCAACCAATGGCATGATTATGGGAATCTATGTCTCTGGCTACAACTCTAAATATGGTATGGCAGGTTGTGGCTCAGGCTCGTTTGATGTGGCTTTGAAGCTTGTATATGACCATCATTGCCCCCTTGTCAAATACAAGGTGATATGATGGCGAAAACTCAACTGTAATACTTTTTAATATTCTAGACGAAATTTTGACATATGACTGAAACATCTTCTTGGCAGTTGATTCCCCTTACCAAGAAGCGATCCATCCAAGATGAATCTTTGTTCTTGCATAAGACTTGTTTCTGAAGCATCTGTTTGAATAATGGGTGTGTTGACCACAATGATTGCACGGGTGAAGACCAAAACAATGATATTTCATATGGCCAACTCAGTCACAATGCTGGCATTTCATAATCTGTTCTTGTGGAGGAGAAGTAGAAACTGGAACAACTGAAGGTGAAGTGTCATAAATAAATCCTGCACTTTGAAATTTAATGGGCTTGGAATAGTCTGGAATATGAAAGGACACATCCTTGTCATATCCAAGACCGGTTTTGTGTTTTTTATGGACAAGCTCTTCCCAAGGTTTGATGATGGGCTTGGGAAGTGCAATTTGGATTTTTGTATCTTCGCGCAAATCTTCTCATTCATTAGGCATTATAATTTCATATTCTTGTTGCTGAATAGAAAAAAATTTAGAATGAAAACTCTTGTGCCAAATTTCATCTCATTGTAGTTGTGACTCAAGCTGCAAAAAATCAATCTTTTCTTGTGCATCTTGGAGAGAGATTTGAATATCTGTGAGAGTGTCTTTGCTGACTTTCACTGTGCTTTCAACAATAGACATGATTAGAGTTCTTAATAAATATAAAAAAGCATTGAGTCTCGCCATTGTCCTATTAGGAAAATAAAGGCCTTAAAAGGGTTTCAACTAGAAATGCACCACTATTGGTTCTATAAGCTTCTTTTATAGAAATACTATGAATCATAAGTGGAGGTGGAGCTGCGCCCTCTATAAAGAATTTCTCTATTCTATGAAAATTTGTAGCTGCTACAAATTATTCACTGCACATGACAAATTTAATATTAAAAAAATAAATAACCCAATCTTAATAGTAGAACGACCCTTTTGAATAATGTACCAACATATAATGACTAGTGCATACACATGAAACTGCACAGAGAATGAATAGATTAATGCATCAACACTAATGCTGGATTCAACATACATACCCGGATTGATTCAACTCATTTCTTTGGGCTTCGACTTAGATATAAAGAGTACGAAGCAATCACATAACAATTCATCGTATATTAAATAGAACAACCTACATGCATATGTATTGGCCTATACATTAATGCATTGTTTAATGTATGAGAAAGGAACCGATGAATTCCTCCTCAAAGCTAAAAGAGAATGCCAAGAGTAGTTTGGAAACTACTATCAGAAAATTATGGAAGTAGGTAACATCTTAATCCCAGGGTTCCCAAATGACTTAGCCATCTTCTTCTTCAGTCGAGTCCCTCAGATCTACCACCTTTTAATAAGAGCTGTCAATTCCTAATGGAGAAGGCTACTCCTTAACAACTTCTCTCAATTCTACATTCTGGAAAAAAGAACAAGCCTTCACCAACTATGGGAGGAGGAGCGTGGTACGGAGGAAGAGCACAATGTTTAGAGTCTGGGAATAGGGAACGATATTATGGAGGTCGAGGAGCCAAGGAGTAGTGGGCTCAATGTGTGCTACAAGGATGAAACTGGTGCTAGCCTTGGAAATGTTGCAGCCTACAGTGGAAACCTCGCCAAGCATGTCCTCTCCAACTCTGGAACTCCACTCAGGCCCAAGGCCTCTCTACACACCTTCATTATCGACCTCGTAACACGAGGCTCCATTACACCAACCTCTTTGATGCACATCTCAACGCAGTGTTCTCTACAATGTTCTTTGTAAATACCCGGTTTCTCTGGTAGTTGCCTATTCATGCCGATGTAGAAAAATCCATAGCAGAGAATGCTCAAAAAATTTCCACAAATCTCTCTCAAAGAGTTCGAAACCCAAGTATTCAATATTGGCTACACTCAGATAAGAAGAGTATTCAAGGTTGGCTACGCAAGATGGAAAATGACCAATTCCAACATTTTTATCGGATGGTGTGTGAGGAAACATTGAAGAGAAGAGGAAATAACATAATGTTCGACAAACCTAACATTCACGGTTACAAACTAGAAAAGAATTAGTGCTCAAAAAAAATTTAGCTTGCACTTCCCTCGCTCTCAAAAACATCCAACACACTCTCTTAACAATTCATGACATATTTAATCAATGCAACAACACCCTCTGGAGTAATGCACATAATTAACACTCCATTTAACACTATGAACCAACATATAACCAAACTGATAAAATAATAACCACATCAATGTATCAATGCTTCAATGCATACCCATGCAATACATTTCACAGTTCGCACAATGGTGAATGTTTAATGTGTAATCTATGCTATCAGCGGTCGATTGGAGGAACAATGAGGGAGTGCCGACTTCAGGTGAGAGCGGTGAGGAGAGGGGTGGTATGTTGAGAGTGTTTCTGTATAAGAGTCGAGGAGAGAGGACCTCCAACTCTAATGACAGTGCTATTTCAGGTAGAAGAGTGTAATGACAATTAAATTTCCAACATTATTGTTGCAAGTAGGAAGAAATGTGCAGAGAGATAGGTAGAGAATGGAAAATCCATTACTGTGGACACAAAATGAAAGAGATTTTTTTGACAGGTCTTGACATTCTAATGGAAAATAGAATCCAACAAGGTTGACAGATGACCAGTTTCTGCTCTTACAAAAACTTATAAAGGGACAAAACCAACAAGGAGGAGAGCGTAGGTTCACACAGGCCTAAAAAACAAGAGGCTCGCATTAGAGCAGGGCAGGAGAATTCTCGCTCTGATACCATGTCAGACACACACATTGTATGCACATAACATAGGAAAGATAAGCCATTGATGCATCTATTATTTACAATGATACATATTTATTGTACATTGGAATGAACCTTGGATTCCATATTCTAGGGTCTCTTGGACTCCATATGATCGTTCGCCTTCCACACTAACCCTAGGAGGATTAGGTGTCCAACAATTTCGATTATGTATGTAAGCATATTTTAGTCTTTGATATTAATGAAATGAAGTTATATTTTTGTTGCATCTCAGTGTCCATGTTTATATTTGTATTTTGCTGCGTTCCTACATAAATCCCGATTAGTGGTATCAAAATAGTTTACTTTTTCAAATTTTTTCTTTGGATGTCCGCAATGAGGTCAGGGTGTAAGGAGTTAGGGCTTGATCTGGTTGAACCCTTGCAAGATCAGCCTCACAAATTCCGACGACCTTCCACGGTGGATGAAAATAAAGACGAGGGAGTAGGATATCCTATCAAAATATTTCTCAAGGAGGCCCTTGAGAAACAAAGGAACACGATGATGGATAACTTTGTCCAGATCCTTCGGCGGTTGCCCACAGGCGACGCATATTCGTCTAGAAACCACTCTGGAGGTGCCACTCCATTTAAGGTACAATTCAACTTTGACATTCCCACATTTGAAGGCTAGATAGATGCAAATGCCATATATAAATGGTTAAATATGTTGGAAGGATATTTTTCTATTCATGATTTTTCCAATAGGGAAAATATTACTTTTGCACTCTTGAAATTCGCCCCCCATGTTAAGGACTGGTGGGAAACCTAGTGTGATTAGAAGGACGATTGGGAACCCTCATTATTCTTGGTTGTACCCAATTGGATTTATTTTCGAGACGCCATCAAGGAAGAGTACTAACTTATAGGGAGATATGAAGACAATTAGATACAATGGAATACATTGTAGTAGCAGAGGGATGAAGATGTGCATGAGCTGACAAATATTTTCCATACCCTGCGCATAAAGTTGGGTATCAAATATTATGAGAAACATCTGCTTCTCAAGTACCACATTTGTTTGCAAAAATACATTCAAGAGGAAATGGAGTTCCTAGACATCTCCTCGCTTGGTTCAACATATCGATATGCTGCCAGAATTGAGAAGAAATTCAAGTAGAAGAAGCGAGACTTTGGATCTGTGAACCAAAAGTAGAATAAAGGCGCCTCCGATCCGAAGAGCAAAGGACAGAGCCCTACCTGGACCCCCCCATGAAAAGTCCTCGAAGCTACAAGCCAAGGGTGACGAGAATGAAAACAAGTACACCGGGAAGTGGTGTGAGTTCCATAAAAACCCCACTCACAATACGAATGAATGTCGTGCAAAGCAAGCGCTGGTGGCTGAGCTGAGAGACTCAGAGACATATGCATGTTCTAATTCCAGGCTGGAACTCGACAAGGGTAAGCAAGTCATTGATGCAAAACCCGCTGTGATGGTAGCCATCACCAAGCTCCAAAAGGTGGAACTCGAAGATAAAGAGGAGGGGGAGCGCCTCTTTCACTCACAGATGTGGGTGAAGGGCTCACCACTACAATTCATTGTCAACACTGGAGACAAAATAACCTCATTTTAGAAGAGTTCGTGAAGCAGTTGGGCCTACCGACCACACGACACCCACAACTATACACCATTGGTTGGCTTCACCAAGGAAGATATCTCCACTTCAACCAATAGTGTCTCCTTTTCTATAGTATCAAGCCCTTCGCGGATGAGGTATTATGTGATATAGATCCTCTTGAAGTTTTTGATGTATTATTAGGAAAACCATACTTGTGGAAGCATCATGCCTTGTATGAGTCTCGAGCTCACATTGTTATTATTTCTTTGGATAATAAGTTGTACAGGATATCGAAGGTAGCCCCACCTACCGACATTTCTTTGATATCTGCTAAGCAATGCAGTAAGATCATCTCCGAGACCAGGATTTTTTTCTTTTCTTTATGATTTTCTCTCAATGTAAGGGGAATATTGTAGCCACAACCATGGCCCCCGAGAAGGCTTCCTCCACACAACAGAAGTAGTTGGATACAGTCATGGAAGAATACAGGGACATCTTCTCCTAACTCGCAGGGGTACCCTTCCATTGTCAGGTCAAGCATTCGATCGATCTAACTCCTGGAGCACCTCTACCCAATGGGCCGATATATCACTACTCCATTCTAGAAAATGAAGAGATCAAGCCGCAAATCCAGGAGTTGCTACAAAAAGGGCACATCTGACCAAGTTCCTCACCTTGTGGGAGCCTGATTGTACTTGTACAAAATAAGGATGGGACCTTCAGGCTCAGAATTGATTATCGAGAAGTAAACAAAATCATTGTCAGGAAGAGGTATCCAATCCCATAGATTGATGACCTTTTGTAACAACTTAAGGGGACCAAGTATTTCAGTAAGATCGATCTAAAGTCTAGCTATCACCAGGTTCCAATAGAGTCCATAGATGTATGGAATACCAGCTTCAAATCCAAGGTAGGCCTTTTTGAATAGTTGGTTATGCCCTTCGAGTTGAAAAATTCCCATGCTACTTTTATGAGGCTAATGGATGACATCTTGTGGCCCTTCACCAACTCATTCGTGGTTGTTTATCTAGACAACATCCTCATATTCAACAAGAGTTTAGAATAACACTTGCAACATATTCGACAAGTCCATCAAACCCTTCGGTAGCACAAACTATTTGAAAACTTGGAGAAATGCACCTTTGGCATGAGCTAGGTCCAATATCAGGGTTACATCATAGATGAGTGTGGCGTGCATGTGGATACGACTAAGATCCAATTCATTTGGGATTGGCCAGCCCCAGTCACTCTAACAGAGCTTCGCAGCTTTTTGGGCCTTGCAAATTTTTATCGGAGGTTCATGTTGGGATTCTCCCATATCACTTGGCCCTTGATTGAGATTACTAAGGGCGGGGCAAAAGAAAAGTTTTCCTGGTACAAATATCGACATAAGGTGTTTGCTGAGTTCAATCACTTCCTCTGCTCTGCACTGGTAATCACACTGATAGACCTGCAACAATCATTTGAAATTGAGACAAACAACTTTGACTATACTATTGGTGTAGTCCTCACCCAACACGGGCATCCAGTGGCCTATCATAGTGATATAATTTCCGATACAATTCATAAGTACCCCAAATATGATAAAGAGATGTATTCTATTGTGCATGCTTGCCGACAATGGAAGCATTACATTCTAGGGGATGAGACGATCATCCACACCGATCACCAACCTCTTCAATTAATACAGACACAAGGAAATTTGCAGAATGATCACCATCAGAAGTGGTCTACATATATGTGACAATTCCACTTGAATATTAAATACAAGAAGGGCAACACAAATCATGTTCCATACTACCTAAGACAACCCCTAGTTGTAGCATTGAATACTGTTCTTAACTCTTGTAGCCACGAGACCTCAGGATTGCCGCAACTATTGAAAAATGATCTAGAGTTCTCCTCCACATTCCGATGCTAGTAGCTGGAAACAAATTCTCTATTTCCACCTCCAGGATGCATTATTATGCTACCTAGGCCACCTTTGTGTTCCTTCAAGCGAGCATGCCAAGCTAATTTGGGAGGCACACTGTAATCGGGTCGCATGACGCTTTGGTGTGGAGAAAACCGTGGTTGTACTACAAAAGTAATTTTATTGGCCAAAACTTTGCATGGATGTTGGGAAATATATCAGATCTTGCACTCCCTACACCATCACCAAGCCAACCATTAAGAAGTAAGGCCTGTACACTGCTTTTCCTACTCCCATCCAACATTGGGAATCCATCTCCATGGACTATATGTCTGGCCTCCCATCTACCAAGCATGGTAATGACTGTGTGTTTGTGGTCATGGGCATATTTTCTAAGATGGCTATATTGGCGCCTTGTAAGAAGAGAACTACGGTAGAGGACACTACCAAAATCTTATTTGAACGAGTATGGGTACATTTTTGGATCTTGCAAACCATTATATCATATTGGGATAATAGGTCTCTGAGCACATTCTAGTTAAGCCTTTGGACACTATTGGACACCAAGCTCACCAAGTCAACTACATTCCGTCCACATGCTGATGGCTAGACATAGGTCGTTAACAAGATTATAGTGCACATACTCCACATGTACAACTTAAATCATCCACAAACTTGGGATGAGAGTCTACACTGTGTACAACAAAATTATAACATAGCTCTCCATAGCTCGACTAGTCACAGTTCCTTTCAAGTGGTTCTAGGATTTCAACCATTGTGTTCGATTGATGTTTCCATACCTCATGTGAGTACACAAAAAAATCCACATATGTATTATCCGAGGCTGATAAAGAAACCTGAATTATTGAATGTATCTAGCACATATGCTAGCAGGTTCACAACATCCTGGATAATTCCAATGCCAAGTACAAGCAACAATATGATCAACATCGGGTGCCACACAAGTTTCAAGTGGGAAAAAAAATTGGTTGCATTTGCAAAAAGAACGCCTAACTAGAGCTCATCGAAAGCTCAAAACACTCCAATATAGGCATTACACCATTATCAATATTGTGGGAGACAATGAGTTTGAGCTCAACATTCCCCCATTCCTTGGCCTGCACCCAGTGTTCAATGTGGACCGCTTTCAGCCATACTTTCCACCATTACTAGACACATCTGACATTGTAGAACAAATCACACCAACAATTCTAAACCCCGAATGCATGGAACAAGCCCCAACTAATCGGATCGTAGAAATGCAGATCAAGTACACTTGCCAACAAAATATCCAGCTATATCGGGTTGTCAAAGCTGGACAAATCCTGCACCAAGGCAAGTGGCTCACGAGAGACCAAGTTCAACAGGAGTTTCCTCATCTCATGGAGGAACTCAATGGAATGGAGAACATTTCTTCCTAAGGGGGGAGGAATGATCCACGTGGATATTAGTGACCACCCGCCTATTCCACTTGGACCCCAACCATTGTTTCTTTCAGTATTCTAGTTTCCTTAATTGTAGCATAATTTACTATTTTTGGCATTTTTTTAGGTCTTGATCTTTCAGAGCTGTCTTGAGACCATAAACGACATTTTTTGGGGAAAACCAGGGCCATAATGGGTCCTCAATTGATTTTAGATGCTCGAAAGTTGTATTCCTCAAATATATCTTTCTAATGAGGTATTGTGCGCGTCAAACGAAGATCATATTCCAAAGTTACATCCCCAAGAAGTTGATGTACCAATTTACCATAACGGGGCCCGTAGGTTTGGTGCTTTGTCTCCTAGGGTTAGGTTTTTGGATGTTTAGGGTTTTCCATTATTTCTTAATAATAAATTTGCCTTCAAAACTCATTATAACACGGTTCAGAGGCATGTAGCCGCAACATCTCTACTCAGAGATAAGCTACCATCCCCCAATCTAGTTTATTTCCATTTTGTATGTAAGCATATTTCAGTCTTTGATATTAATGAAATGAAGTTATATTTCTGCTACATCTTCGTATCCATGTTTATATTTGTATTTTTCTGCGTTCCTGCATAAATTTGGATCAATGGTATCATATTAGTCTTCTTTTTCTCTATTTTCTTTGCATGTACCCAAAGAGGTAAGGGTATAAGGAGTTAGTGATCGATCTGGTTGAACCCTTGCAAGATCAACCTCACAAAGCCCAACGGCCTCCCATGGTGGATGAAAATAAAGATGAGGGATTGGGAGATCCTATCAAAATATTGCTCGAGGATTCCCTCGAGAAACAGAGGAACGCGATGATGGATAACATTGCCCAGATCCTTTGGCAAATTCTCACAAGCGACACATCTTCATCTGACAGCCACTTTGGAGGTGCCACTCCATTTAAGGTACAAGTCAACATTGAAATTCCCACATTTGAAGACTAGATAGACACAAATGTTGTAGATAAATGGTTAAATATGTTGGAAGGATATTTTTCTATTCATGATTTTTCAAATAGGGAAAATATTACTTTTTCACTCTAAAAGCTGACCCCCACGTCAAGGACTAGTGGGAAACCTATTGTGAGTAGAAGGAAGAGGGGGAACACTAAATATTCTCGGCTGCACCCACTTGGAATTCTTTCCTAGACGCCATCAAGGAACAATACTAACCTGTTGGGAGCTATGAAGACAAGTACATGCAATGGACTACGTTGTGGCAGCATAGGGATCAAGATGTGCATGAGCTGACAAATTTTTTCCATACCCTATGCAAAAATTTGGGTATCAAATATTTTGAGAAACATTCGGTTGTCAAGTACCATAGTTGATTGCAAAAATACATTCAAGAGAAAATGGATTCCTTGGACATCTGCTCGCTTGGTGTTGCATACCAATATGCTGCCAAAATTGAGCATAAATTTGAGCAGAAGAAGCAAGACTTTGGATCTGTGAACCCAAAGCAAAAAAAAGGTGCCCCCAAGCTACATAGGAAAGGGAAGAGCCTGACTGAGACCCCAAGGGATGCTCCTTGAATCCGCAAGCCAAGGGTAACGGGAAGGCAAAGAAGGACACCGAAAAGCAGTGCGAGTTCCATAAAAGCCCCACTCACAACACAAATGAATGTCGCACAAAGCAGACGCTGGTGGCTGAGTTGAGAGACTCAGAGATGGATGCTTGTTATGATTATGAGTTGAAACCTGAGAAGGGAATTGATAAGGGTAATAAGGTCATTGACACATAACCCATGACAATGGTATCCACCACCAAGCTCCAAAAGGTGGAACCCAAAGATCCAGAGGAGGGGGAGCGCCTCTTTCACTCACAGATGTGGGTGAAGGGCTCACCGCTACAATTCATCATTGATAATGGTGTTAGTGTCTGTCAGTCACCAGTGATCAAATGTACTCTTTAAAGGTTAGTTGATAGGGTCCTAGGTCAAATTTTATAGTTTCAAATAAGTTTTCAAATAAAATTTTATCATTAGTTGTTGTCTAGGTGATGCTACTCCTTCCACTTGGTCATATTATCATTACTCATAATGGTGATGTCTTTATTTAAGTGTCTTAGGTCATGAAACATTTAACATGTCATAATTTAGGTCATGGTATAGGGTTTCACCTGACTTGTCATTATATTTTCATAAAAAGCAAAAAAGAGCCTTGTCCATCACTTGAGTCATCGTTAAAGGGAGTTAGAAACTTAGAAAAAAAATCAATAAAGGTAAAGGCAATATTTTCATTTCAAAAGACTATGTTTACTATGATGTAGCCCCATCATTAAGTTTTTCAAATATTTCAATGATGTCACCACCATGACTTAAGAAAAAATCGACCTCCAGCTTATAAAATACCATTCAAAGCATTAAAATTGTTCATTTCACTTTCATTGAGCACCTCTCCATCATTGAGCATCATCCCAACCGTCGGATCATCAAAATTTATCCTCAAAACACAAGTTTACCTCCTACGCAACGCTTCTAGCTCACTTGTTGCACTTTTGAAATTTGAGGCCAAGCAAGAATCACATCGATTCTAGTTAGAATTTCACAGGTTTCAAGCATTCCCAAGTCAGTAAGTAAACACTCCTAAAACTCTCTTTCAATCAATTTTCTTCAAAAAATGGTGGAATCCCTCTCCTATGGTCTTCAATGCATTTTTGGATTTCATTGGTGTTTGGTTTGTTTAAGTGATAAAACCCCTAGTTTTTCCACCTTAACACCTTCATACATACCTCATAAAATTCCCCAAATCATTTCTTACCATTCCTTTCTCTCATTTCTCTCATTTTCACTAAAACCCTAGCCCACACTGCGTTTTTGCAAAGATTCTGGGTTATAATTGTGTTGTATATTTTCCCCTCTTTCCCTTATCCATTTCAAGAAATTCCACTTGTACTATGTTCCTAAAACACTACCCTATCTCCCCTGATTTTTTAGGATTTTCCCCTAAGTCCTATCCTCTTCATTTCCCTCCCTAAAATTGCTACCCCATTTTCCCATGTTTTCCTAAGTTTCATCCTTTCCTTCCTTCATACCAAGCTAGGGCTTATATCATACCAAAAAACACCATGTAAAGTGATAAGAGGAAGTACAACAAAGGAGGTCATGTCTCCAGATTCGATCCATCCAATCTGCAAGATATTAATGCTTCATCATATACCAAGAAATCCTTTGAAGATACTGGTTGCCTAGGGTTTTGTGAAAGAATTCACGAGGTAGGCTGCCATGCCAATTTGACCTGTATTTTTTCCCCAAATTTCAAGAGGGACAAGACCACCATATCAAGGATGGATTTCATGGTATCCAGAGGTGATTTACATCATTTTTAGAGTTTTGTGATCATTTGATGGGGTTTACATTGCATACAGGGACATTCCTACTTAAAATTTAATTTCTGAAGTAATGAAGATGAATTTAACAAAATTTAAAGAAATTTTTTTCAATCATAGACCAAATAACAAAAACCTCATTTATTTTATGCACATGTGTTTGATTTGAGAGAAATTCCCAAAATACAGTTGCTACAAGTCATTTTTTCACTTTTGGAAAGGCTGTCTTCAAGTCAATTATTCAAGGGTTTGGAGCAATGGTTTGCAGTACTTGATGAATCCATTGTGTAGCACACATCAGAATCTTTCCAACCATACCACTTTCAGCCAAAAAATACTATGGTAAGGCCTCCAAAAACCCTCTCGAAGACCACGCTACGCTTTTGTTGAGAGCACGTTGCGCCTATGCAATTTTTAGTGACCGAATTCAAACTTGGATTATGAGAAAATGGGAAAGTATTTTTGAAAATAGAAGGAGGATTTTTTTCATAACATACCAAAGAAAAAAAACCTCTCTCATGTTTTCAAAAAACGTTATGGTTAGAGATATAGTGCTCCACCTTTGAGAATTATTTTTTGCAGAATTTTTTGGCCAATTTTGAAGTTTTTGGGAAATTTTGGCAATTTCAGTTGTACAAAAGCGTAGCGTGGCCATGCTACGATTTTTATAATGGGCTCCAATGAAGGTCAACCTTGCATGGATGGATGAATTTTTATGTGTACATCCCAGATATGCCTTTGGTTCTGCATGAAAGTTCCTAATTTTGGAGTAACACTCAGAAAACACCCCAAATTTTATGTTTCTGCCACTGTTTTTGAACCCACGCTTCACTTCTAGAGTAACCCAGGGGAAATGAAGTTTTGAGTGTCTTACAGGTGGTATTTTTCAAGTTTCAAGGTTCATATGGCTAGAGGACATCCAAGGCTACCTTATCCAACCTTTAGATAAAAACAAATATGCATAAAATCCATCTTAAAAGTCCCTCCAAGTGCACACTACGCTTCTAACAAAGCACACTACTTTTCTGCTAGGCACGCTACGTTTCTGTGTAGACGGATTTTTGGATAGGAGTTAGTAAAGAAAGGTCAAAGATCCGAGGTAACAACTATCTCATGATCTGTTTCATGGTTAATGAAGTCTATTTATGCTCCTCATTGTTAAGGAATCTTGTAATTAATCAAGGAGACAAAGACTCCTACTTGTTAGATAAAATAGAGGAGATTTTTTCTAACTTCCATAAAAACTAGGTAATGACTCATTAGGTGCATTAACAAAATGTTTTGGATCAGGTTTCGACCCATAGTGATAAAATATTCTCTATTTTCTATATGTACTCCAATTGAAGTCATCGTAGAGGTTGGATAGTTGATATTGCATTGTGGAGCTTATGTACATCTTTTTACAGTGAAATCAAAGACATGTTGCAACTATAATTTTGGGACTCCAGTGGTATGCTTATTAGCATTGTTTTTTCTCAATGTCACCATCAAATTGAATGTTATGATTTCTTTCCATCAAATGTATGCTTCCATATGATGATATTATGAGTCTTTAAGCATAATTCTTACTTTAGTGCTCTCTTTAATGAGATTTTTATAAATTTGTTTTACTTCCTCTAATGAATGAACTCATAGGTTATATGCTCATTCTGATTCTCTCTTTTTCAAACCTATACCATAATGACAATATAAATGTGTTTCTAAGTATACATACCCAGCCTTATTTTCATCTCTACAGCTATTCATTTGATCTGACCTTGAAACCTAGACCTAGTTCCTAGACTGACACTTCATATCCAGCAAAATTCAAAACAAAACCCTAATCAAAATTACCGATATTATATATAGCCTAAGATATTTTCCTTTCTAGTCACCTCATTGACTGTGAAATTGACATTGTGAGAGCCCTCTCTGGTTTGGTAGGGCTAGCCACCAAATATAAATATTGGTTTGAGGTTACCTCCTTCAGTCTCCTTTATTAGCCTTGGGAAATGGAGGGAGTGATAACAAGTGGGAGCCAAAAGAAACTCATTTCAGAAGTGTTGGGAAAAATATTGAGAGGGGGGGGGGGTGAATCAGTATTTACAGCATATTCAAACTTTTTACTTTTTCATGCTCTAAAACCCATACGCTACTTTGCTGAAGCCAACTAGCGTATACACGCGGATATCCTTCCTGAAACTCGCGTATACCCAGAGATCTAATTATGCCATTAGTTCTTCACTTACATAATTCCATCATTCATTTATTAGATGTTCTATAAACAGTAAACATGTGCAGTAAGAACAGAATAAACCATCACCCAAAGCATCACACATGAACACCAGGATTTTTAGGTGGAAACCCAAGTCGGGAGAAAACCACCGCTGCAGTTGCTCAGCCTTCAATATTTTATTATAGAGAAAACATCTTACAACATATGTGCTGGTGCAGACTCCTACCAGCACGCAGGCACCCACCTGCGCTTGTTTACCAGCCTCTCCTGGAAGGGAGCTACGACCCCCTGATCTCGTTTACCAGCCTCTCCTGGAAGGGAGCTACAACCCCCTAACTGAAGGCTACAACCCTCAGCACCACCTTGGACCACGTTTAATCAATTTTCACACTGGATCCAACAACTTCAATAGAACACAACTTGCAGGCCACGTTTCATCATATTTTCAAACTGGACCCTTTCCATACTTTTAAGCACAGTCAACCATGAAACAGATACATATAACTCACTGACAGATATCAGTAAACCAGCAGAATAGATCAGACATTTCTTACCACAGACTTCATCAAACCCTAGTTTGCATACGCGCTTTCACTTCACTGATGTCGCGTATATACGCGCTTCCGTCCACACAAAACATCGTATACCTCTGTGTATGTTTCATTGCGCATACGCGCTTTCTCTTCTGCGAAGCCGCGTATATGCGCGCTTCCTCTGCGGCGAAGTAGCGTATAGATCTTCAATCATTATGAAGTAGCATACTTCTTCAGATCAGATATTCAGTTTAGATTTACCCTTTTACTTCAGACAGATGTTCGCCTAGATGTTCGCCTCATCACAAATCTAAGTCTTCCATAAGTAGATCTAGAAGATACAAGTACATTTCGGATCTAGATCCCCTTCTTCATCATTCTTTGCACATCTTACATTGATTATCTTCAAGTGTAACCCTTTCCATTCAGATCTACTTCAGAGAGAAGTATTCATTCAAGCTCAGACATCTTGCACACACACACACCATTTGCACAATGAATTTCTTCTCCTTATATAGGTTTATCCTTTTTCAATACCACGGGCCCCTTTTTCAATACCATGAGCCAAACCAATACCACGAGCCTTCAATACCACGGGCCCCTTTTTCAATACCATGAGCCAAAATAATACCATGGTGGTTACCCTTGTTTTGCTCTTTTTGAGCGCTTTTACCCATACGCGACTTGGAACGTTTATTCTCGCGTGCATACACTACTTCCATTAGACATATCCGCGTATGCCTAGAGACATACTCTTTTCATCATACTTTGAGCACATTCTGAATTCCTTTCTTCATTCCCTTCTGTTCTCACTGCATATACATCAGATTTACTTCATCAAGAACATATTCTATCAAGCACAACTTCATCAAGTAAGTTGCCATCTTCTTCATCAAGTTGGTTGCCATTCAATGACAACACTTAGCATCATATTTCAAACTAACATCATTTCACATCAGATTTACATCATTTACCAAGTCCATCAAGTCAAGAATAACTTCATCAGGTGGTTTGCCATCAAGGACAACACATGTCAACAGTCGCATGTCTTCATCTTCATTTAGTGGGTTGCCATCAAGGACAACACTCTGCATCATATTTCCAACAATCTCCCCCTTTGGACTTGATGGCAACCACAATGGTGTTTGATCACCACAACAGATAGGTTCATTAAGAATATAATGACACCATGTCACTCTCTCCATTTTTACACCATTCTTCATGCAAACACCATGTCACTCTCCCCCTTTGACATCAAGGGCAAAGGGCGGATCAAAACCAAAATACTCTCCCCCTTTTCTCCTCATGTGGAAGAAATATGATATGTGCTGAAGTGGCCAAGCTCCCCTTGAGTTCATGCTGAAACTTCAAACATATTTTTTCAATGAAGTACATGACTCTATGAACTTCCTATCACCAAAGACTCATACTTACATCAATTATCCATCCAAGTGGATTTACATATGAGACTCAACTACCCAACCAAGTGGGTTTACAAATTTGACTCAGCTACCCAACCAAGTGGGTTTACAAAAATTGACCAGTCCTTACATGACTGAATATTACAATTTACATCATGGGTCTCCACATGACCTTTTCATCAAAAATACAAATATGACTTTTCATAACCAATACCAAGAAGACCTCAAGAGAGATCATATAACAGAACCATCATAATGCATTATACTCAGCAAAGCTAATGCTCCCCCTGAAACTGTGCATCCAAGCAACTTTTCCATATGACTAAGGCTCCCCCTTAGTTTGTGCATCCTGAACACTTTCACTAACAGATCATCAAAACATCTTCATCAACTCATTAGAAATGGAATTATGAGAACTGGAACACCACCAGAGATACCAAACAGTATCAGAGATACCAAACAGCACTGTAGTTGTGCTGAAGAGAGCTGAACCAACCAAAAATTTCCAGCAACCAAACATACGCGGTTTTCTGTGCAGGAAATCGCGTATATACGCGACTGTGTTTCAGGAAACCCGCGTATCCAATACCATCTTCTAAATTTCAACCAGACCTGATTCTTTGTGAGGCAAAGACAGTGTTCAGCTTCTTTCTGAGATAATTGAATGCTTACAGATAGATAGAACAGTTTTGTTGTGTCTTCAAGCGTCATCCAACGGTTGTAGCATAAGCACATTAGTAACCAAGCCTTCAGATCCTTTGCAGCATCAATACACTCTTTCCAAGAGAGATTATCATGTCAGAACAACATCTTCACACAAGTGTCAAGCAATCATTTATGTGGTCCACCACCATCCTGCTGCTCCCCCTAAACCAGTGCTCTTCTTTAACTTGTGCAATCTGAAACACCTTCAACAGCAAGTCATCATCAACGATCTTTGCATGATCTGTCCTTGTCTCTGAATTATAAGACTTTCATCTCAACAATGAATACTCTTCATCAACAAGCACACAGGACTCATCCACAATCTTCAACACAAGAAATCATGTATCATATCATTTTAGGACTGAGAAACTAAGCTGATACAAAGTCAATAAGACAGTTGTTAACAATCAGACTGATGCTCCTCCTGAACCTCTGCTCCAGATCTTCAGCTAGCATATAAATTCTCTTATCATCAATGCATACGCGACTGTGTCTGATGAAACTCGCGTGTATACGCGACTTTTGTTAATATAACTCGCGTATGGAAGGTGAAGCATAGAAAATTTTCATCTTCCTTCATTTCCTCCTGAGCTTGTACCTCCTGTACCTGTCCTTTCCACATCAGATGCGCTGTCAGAAGTAAACATAACCAGAATAATCAAATCAACCATAAGAGTCATCATGCATTGCTCCCCTTGTGACGATACATTACTAAATCTCATAATGTATCCCACATTATTCCTGCAGTCAATAAGAAAAGTCAGCTTCAGAAGCAGATGACTGCAGTAGGGTCAAAATTCCCTACGTTTCTGACCGGTCCTCCTTCTTTATCCAGCTTTGCTTGAACTTTCTAATTGTGTGCTGGAAATTATCCACTCTCTCAGATCTGTTCATCCTGCATTCTTTTTCTACATGTCCATACTTGTTACAAGCATAACATCTCATGTGGCCAGAGACATAAGCATAAGAATCATAATGAGCTTTTCTATTCTTCCTTCTATTGCAATCAGCAGCTTTATGTCCATACTTATTACATGAAAAACAATATCCCTTGAAGAAACTAGAGTACCTTTCTATGTAGGAACTATTTGTTTGAGGCTGAAATGATCTGCTCCTGCAATTTGCTGCAACATGCCCATAATTATGACATTTAAAGCATTCAACATTATTGACAGATTTCCTTTGAGATTTCATCATTGTTGGTTGACCTTTTGTTTCTTTCAACACTTCAGGTTTTGCGTTGACATCCTCTGAATTTTTAGCACTTCCTTGTGAGCTAGATTCTCCTTTAAAAGTTTCATGGAAACCAAGACCAAGTTTGATAGCAGGAGACCTTTGATTACTCAGAATATTGTCCAAAATATTAGTACTATCTTGAAACCTCAAAAGTTTAGCCTTTTCTTCTAATTTACCTTTGAGAATGTTTACCTCAACCTCCAAGGCTTGACCTTGCTTCGTCAAGCTTTCTTCTTTCCTTCTTCCATCTTCTACTTGATCCTTCAGATTTAGAATCTCTTCTTTCAACCAATTTTCGTTTTCTTCACATGTTTGTTGCAGCTCTTCATTCTTCTTATTTGATTTTTCCAGATCTTCTTTGAGAGAGATGATTTCTACTTCAAGGCCTTCCTTTTCAAAAGGTTGTAGAGGTTCCCCATTCTTCTTACTAGATGCTTCAAGATCTTCTTGCAGAGAGATGATTGCGGCTTCAAGTCCTTCATTCTTCTTGCTTGATTTTTTGAGATCTTCATTTAGATTGTTGATTTCTGCTTCTAGTTTTTTAATTTGATCGGATGCATAAGTAGGAAACCTTTGATACTTGTCCTCCTGTTCATTCAAAATTTCTATTTGTTTTTCCATTTGAGAGATCATCTCTTTGTTGATAGTTTCTTGCTTCTTAGATGAACTTTGTAGTTCTTCATCTTTAACCTTGAGAGCTTCTTCTAGATCCACAACTTTACTTTCACTATCTTCACCAATCATTGTACCAATGAGATAATCATGACCCCAATCACTATCTGATTCATCTTCTTCAATTTCTGCTAACCATGTTTTCTGAGAGATCTCCTTGTTTCGAGTAGGCTTCTTCTTTTGCTTCTTTGCCATGAGCACTTTCAGATCATGGTCAGAATCTTCTTCATCTTCACTGGACACTTCATCATCATCTTTATTTGCATAAAAACTCTTCCTCTTTTCAAATTGTTTCCCTTTACCATGTTTTTCTTTATAAGGACATTTAGCAGCATAGTGACCAACTTTTCCACACTCAAAACATTTGAAGGGAAGCTTACCTTTGAATCTTCCAGTACCTAGTTGGAGCTTTCTCACGGAATTCGCTTCTTCTTCATCGGATATATAGCTGGATTCTTTGACAACTTCCTTTTCTTTTCCTCTTGTAGATGCCTTAAAAGCAACTTCTCTTATTTGAGAAGGACCTCCTTGTCTCATTTCAAAAGCAGTCAGAGTACCATGTAATTGAACAATAGTAAGAGTTTGCAGATCTTTCCTTTCTTCAATAGCTGAAACTTTAGAGTTAAATTTTGAAGTAAAAGATCTTAAGACCTTTTCCACCAGAGTAGTATCAGTTATGGTTTCACCCAAATTTCTCATCCGATTTACAATATCATCTAGACGAAGAAAGAAACTGGCAACACTTTCATCACTATGCATCTTCAAATTTTCATATTCAATTCTAAGAGTTTGGAGTTTTGCACTTTTTACCTTTGTGTCTCCTTCATATCTTAGAATGATTTTGTCCCATATTTCTTTTGCTGAATGTAGCTGCATTACTTTAGCAAATTCTGATTCAGACATGCTTCCTAACAAGACATTCACTGCTTTGGCATTGATTTCATACTTCTTCCTTTCTGCTGCATCAGTAGGAATACTTGCTGGGTATTGATAACCTTCTTCCACGATTGCCCATACATCTGCACCAAGACTTTGCATATATGCTTTTGTTCGTACCTTCCAGAATATCAGATTGCTTCCATTGAATAGAGGTGGCTTTATAGACATTACTCCTTCTTGACTTCCCATTGCGACGGATCTCCTTTAAGCGATCAAGCTTCTGCACAAGGACCACGCTCTGATACCAATTGTTGGGAAAAATACTGAGAGGGGGGGGGTGAATCAGTATTTACTGCATATTCAAACTTTTACTTTTTCATTCCTTTAAAACCCATACGCTACTTTGCTGAATCCAAGTAGCGTATACACGTGGATATCCTTCATAAAACTCGCGTATACACAGAGATATAATTATGCCATTAGTTCTTCACTTACATAATTCCATCATTCATTTATTAGATGTTCTATAGACAGTAAACATGTGCAGTAAGAACAGAATAAGCCATCACACAAAGCATCACACATGAACACCAGGATTTTTAGGTGGAAACCCAAGTCGGGAGAAAACCACCGCTGCAGTTGCTCAGCCTTCAATATTTTATTATAGAAAAAACATCTTACAACATATGTGCTGGTGCAGACTCTACCAGCACGCAGGCACCCACCTGCGCTCGTTTACCAGCCTCTCCTGGAAGGGAGCTCCAACCCCCTGACTCGTTTACCAGCCTCTCCTGGAAGGGAGCTACGACCCCCTGCTCTCGTTTACCAGCCTCACCTGGAAAGGAGCTACGACCCCCTGACTGAAGGCTACAACCCTCAGCACCACCTTGGACCACGTTTCATCAATTTTCACACTGGATCCAACAACTTCAACAGAACACCACTTGCAGGCCACATTTCATCATATTTTCATACTGGACCCTTTCCATACTTTTAAGCACAAACATACATCACCAACAGATACATATCAACACAGATCAGATAGCAGAAACACAGCAGAACAGATCAGATATTTCATACCCCTTGCTTCATCAAACCCTAGTTTGCATACGCGCTTTCCCTTCACTGATGTCGCGTATATACGCGCTTCCGTCCACACAAACCAGCGTATACCTCAGTGTATATTTTATTGCGCATACGCGCTTTCTCTTCGCTGAAGCTGCGTATATGCGCGCTTCCTCCGCGGCGAAGTAGCGTATAGATCTTCAATCATTACAGAGCAGCATACTTCATCAGATCAGATATTCAGTTCAGATCTACCCTTTTGCTTCAGACAGATGTTCGCCTAGATGTTCGCTTCATCACGGATCTAGGCCTTCCATAAGCAGATCTAGTAGATACAAGTGCATTTCAGATCTAGATCCCCTTCTTCATCATTGGTGCATCATACATTCAGATTTATCTTCAAGTGTAACCCTTTCCATTCAGATCTACTTCAGAGAGAAGTATTCATTCAAGCTCAGACATCTTGCACCCACACTCATGTTTTGCATAATGAATTTCTTCTCCTTATATAGGTTTATCCTTTTTCAATACCATGAGCCCCTTTTTCAATACCATGGGCCAAAACAATACCATGAGCCCAATACCACGGGCCAATTTTTTCAATACCATGAGCCAAAATAATACCATGGTTACCCCGTTTTTCTTTTGAGCGCTTTTACCCCTACGCGACTTGGAACGTTTATTCCCGCGTGCATACGCTACTTCCATTAGACATATCCGCGTATGCCTAGAGACATACTCTTTTCATCATACTTTGAGCAGATTTTGAATTCCTTTCTTCAATCCCTTCTGTTCTCACTGCAGATACATCAGATTTACTTCATCAAGAACATATTCTATCAAGCACAACTTCATCAAGTAAGTTGCCATCTTCTTCATCAAGTTGGTTTCCATTCAATGACAACACTTAGCATCATATTGCAAACTAACATCATTTCACATCAGATTTACATCATTTACCAAGTCCATCAAGTCAAGAATAACTTCATCAGGTGGTTTTCCATCAAGGACAACACATGTCAACAGTCGCATGTCTTCATCTTCATTTAGTGGGTTGCCATCAAGGACAACACTCTGCATCATATTTCCAACAAGAAGAGGTTGGGCCTACTAAACACACCACACCTGCAGTCGTACACCATCATGTGGCTTCACAAAGGATGAGATCTCCGTGTCAGCTAGAAATGTCACCTTCCCTATAACATCAAGCCCTTCACAAATAATGTATTATGTGATATAGATCCTCTTAAAGTTCCGGATGTATTTTTAAGAAAACCATACTGGTGGAAGCATTATGCCATGTATGAATCTATGTATCGCACTATTATTATTTATTTGGGTAATAAGTTATATAGGATACCAGAGGTAGCCCCACCTATCGACATTTATTTGATCTCTGCTAAGCAATGTAGTAAGACCATCTCTCAGACGAGGAAATTTGTTCTCTTTCTTATTCACTCTCAATGTAAGGGGAAGATTGTAGCCACATCCATGGCCCCTAGGAAGGTTCCCTCCATGCAACAGAAGCAGGTGGATACGACCGTGGAAGAATATAGGGACATCTTCTCCTCACCTGCAGGGGTACCCTTGCACTATCAGGTCAATCATTCGATCGATCTCACTCTCGGAGCACCTCTACCCAACGGGCTGATATATCACCACTCTATTCCAGAAAATGAAGAGATCAAGCGGAAAATCTAGGATTTTCTGCAAAAAAGGCACATTCAACCAAGTTCCTCACCTTGTGGGAGCTCGATTTTACTTGTACAGAAGAAGGATGGGACCTCGAGGTTCTGAATTGATTATCGGGTACTAAACAAAATCATTATCAGGAATAGGTATCCAATCCCATGGATTGATGACCTTCTAGACAACCTCAAGGGGGCCAAATATTTTTAGCAAGATCGATATGAAGTCTAGCTATGACCAGGTTCCAATAGAGCCCATAGATGTATGGAAGACCACCTTCAAATCGAAGGAAGGCCTTTTTGAATGGTTGGTTATGCCCTTCAAGTTGAAAAATTCCCCTGCTACTTTTATGAGGCTAATGGATGACATCTTGTAGTACTTCACCAACTCATTTGTGGTTGTTTATCTGGACGACATCCTCATCTTCAGTAAGATTTGGGAACAACACTTGCAACAAATCCGACAGGTCCTTCAAACCCTTCGGCAACAAAAAATCTGTGCCAACTTGGAGAAATGCACCTTTGGCATGAGCCAGGTCCAATATCTGGGTTACATCATATATGAGCATGGCGTGCATGTGGATCCGACTAAGATCCAAGTCATTCAGGATTGGTCAGCCCCGACCACTCTAACAGAGCTTCACAGCTTTTTGGGCCTTGAATATTTTCATCGGAGTTTCGTGTTGGGAATCTCCCATATCACTTGTCCCTTGAGTCATATTATTAAGGACAGGATGAAAGAAAAGTTTTCCTGGTCTGAATCCCAACAGAAGGCGTTCGCTGAGTTGAAGCACCGCCTCTGATCTGCACCGGTGCTCACATTTCCAAACCTGTAACAACCATTTGAAATTGAGACAGACGGTTCTGATTATGCTATTGGTGTAGTCCACACCCAACACGGGTATCCAATGACCTATCATAGTGAGAAACTTTCCGATACAATTCAAAAGTACCCCACCCATGATAAAGAGATGTATTCCATCCTGTAGGATTGCCGATAATGGAAGCATTAAATTCTGGGGAAGGAGACGGTCATCCACACCGATCATTGACCTCTTCAATTTATACAGACACAAGGGAAGTTGCTGAATGATCACCATTATAATTTGTACATATTTGCAGCAATTCCACGTGAACATTAAATACAAAAAGGGCAGCACCAATCATGTTGCATACCGCCTCAGTCGATCCCCCAATTGCAGTACTACCTACTGTTCTCAACTATTGTGGTCACGAGACCTCTAGATGGCCACAATTATGCAAAAGTGATATGGAGTTCTCCTCCACATACCATATGATATTATATGGAAATACATTTCTTGATTTCCACCTCCAGGACGCATTATTATGCTACCTAGGCCAACTTTGTGTTTCTTCAAGTGAGTGTGATAAAATGATTTGGGAGGCGCACTAAAGTCGGGTCACATGACACTTTGGTGTGGAGAAAAATGTGGTTGTACTACAAAAGTACTTTTATTGGCCAAAACTCTGCCTGATGTTGGGAAATATATCAAATCCTACACTGCTTGTGCCATCACCAAGCCAACCATCAAGAAGCAAGGCTTGTCACACTCCTTTTCCTACTCCTAGCCAGCTTTGGGAATCCATCTCTATGGACTATATGTCTAGTCTCCCTTCTACCAAGCATGGTAATGACTATGTATTTGTGGTCGCGGACAGATTTTCTAAGATGGATATATTGGTGACCTGCAAGAAGAGCATCAAGACATAGGACACTACCAAAATATTCTTTGAATAGTATGGTTGCATTTTGGGATTTCACAGACCATTATATCATATCAGTATAGCAGGTTCCTGAGCACATTTTATTCAAGCTTATGGACACCATTGGACACCAAGTTCACCAAGCCAACTGCATTCCATCCCCAAATTGATGGTCAGAAAGAGGTCGTCAATAGGATGATAGTGCACATAGTCTGCATGTACAACTCCAAGCATCCACGAAATTGGGATGAGAGCCTACCCTATGTGCAACAAAATTATAACATAACTCTCCATAGATCGACTGGTCACAGTCCCTTTCAAGTGGGTCTAGGATTTTAACCATTGTGCCCGATTAATTTTGCCATACCTCATGCGACTACATAGACATAAGCCACACATGCAGTTTCTGAGGCTAATAAAGAAACCATTATTATTGAACATATCCAGAACATCCGCCAATAGGTTCACGACATTCTGGAGAAATCCAATGCCAAATACAAGCAATGACATGATCAACATTGGGCGCCACACAAGTTTCAGGTGGCTGACAAAGTTTGGTTGCATTTGCAGAAAGAACGCCTAACCGAAGCTCAATGGAAGCTAAAACCACTTCGATATATGCCTTACACCATTATCAAGGTTGTGGGAGACAATTATTTTGAGCTCAACATTCCCCCATTCCTTGGCATGCACCTAGTGTTCAATGTGGACCGATTTCACCATACTGTCCACCATTACTGGACACATCAGACATTGCAGAACAACTCACACCAACAGAGCTAAACCCCGACTGCATGGAACATGCCACAACTGATTAAATCATGGACACACAGATCAAGAACACTCACCAGTAAGAGATCTAGCTGTATCGAGTTATCAAATCTGGCCAACTCGTGCACCAAGGCAAGTGGCTCACCAGGGACCAAGTTCAACAGAAGTTTCCTCACCTCATGGAAGAACTCAAAGAAATGGGGGCCATTGCTTCCTAAAGTGGGAGGAATGATCCAAGTGGATATTGGTGCCCACTTGCCTATTCCACTTCGACCCCCACCATTGTTTCTTTCAGTTTTCAAGTTTCCTTAATTGTAGCACAATTTGATATTTTTGCTATTTTTTCGGGTCCTAAACTTCCGGAGCCGTTTTGAGGCCCTAAACGATGTTTTTTGGAAAAAATAGGGAAACAAATAGCTATTTTATTGGTGTTGGCCACTCAAACGTTGTAGTCCTTGGATAGATATTTCTAAGAAGGTATTGTGCACATCAAACAAAGATCGTATGCCAAAGTTACCTCCCTGAGAAGTTGATGTACCAATTTACCCAAATGGGACCCATAGTTTTGGTGCTTCATCTCCTAGGGTTAGGTTTTCAGAAATTTAGGGTTTTCCATTATTTCTTAATAATAAATAGGACTTCAAGCCTCATTGTAACACTGTTTAGAGGCATGCAGCTCTCACATCTATTCTCAGAGATAAGTTACCATCGCCTGAGCTAGTTTATTTCCATTCTGTATGAATGCATATTTCAGTCTTTGATATTAATGAAATGAAGTTATATTTATGCTGCATCTCTGTGTCCATGTTTATATTTGTATTCTATTGTGTGCTTGCATAAATTCGGATCAGTGGTATTAAAGGAGTCTATTTTTTCTCGGTTTTTCTTTGGATGTCCCCAATGAGGTAAGGGTATAAGGATTTAGGGCTCAATCTAGTTGAACCCTTGTAAGATTAGCCTCGCAAACCCCAATGACCTCCCATGGTGGAAAAAAATAAAGAAGAGGGAGCAGGAGATCTTAACAAAATATTGCTCGAGGAGGCCCTCGAGAAATAGAGGAACGTGATGATGGATAACTTTTCCCAGATCCCTCGATGGTTGCCCACAGGTGACACATCTTCATCCGACAGCCACTCTAGAGGCACCACTCCCTTTAAGGTACATGTCAAATTTGACATTCCCAAATTTGAATGCTAGATAGATGCGGATGCCATAGATATATGGTTAAATATTTTGGAAGGATATTTTTATGTTCATGATTTTTCCAATAGGGAAAATATTACTTTTTCACCCTTGAAAGCCCCCCCCCACGTCAAGGACTCGTGGGAAATCTATTGTGAGCAGAAGGACGAGGGGGAACCGTCACTATTCTCGGTCACACCCACTTGGAATTATTTTCGAGACATCATCAAGGAACAGTACTACCCTGTCGGGAGCTATGAAGACAAGTACATACAATGAACTACATTGCGACAGTAGAGGGATCAAGATGTGCATGAGCTGACAAATATTTTCCATACCCCGCGCACAAAGTTGGGTATCAAATATTATAAGAAACATTTGGTTCTAAATTACCGCAGTTGTTTGCACAAATACATTAAAGAGGAAATGGAGTTCCTGGACATCTCCTCACTTAGTGTAACATACCGATATTTTTCCAAAATTGAGTAGAAATTCAAGAAGAAGAAGTGAGACTTTGGATATGCGAAGCCAAAGCAGAACAAAGGTGCCCCCAAGCCACAGAGAAAAGGCCAGAGCTCGACTGGGACCCCCCAGGGCAACTCCTCGAAGCCGCAAGCAGGCGTTGGTGGCCAATCTGAGAGACTCAGAGACGAATGTCTGTTCTAATTCTGAGCTGGAACTCAATAAGGGAACTGAAAAGGGTAAGCAGGTGATTGACGTAGAACCCACTGTGATGGTAGTGTTGTTAAGGCAAATCCCCTCTGCAGACAGAGGCAATCCCTCTAGCCCTAGGGTGGGTCTAGAAACTACGGGAACATACTAACATCTACCTTCCTAGATTGTAAATGAATTTCAGAGTAAGGGAGATGACCTACCTTGTTCTAATGCTATGTTTTCATCTTCCGTCGAAGCTTCTTGTTCTGTCTCTCTTCTGAAGCTCGATACACACTGCTACCAACGTTCAATTACCGGTACAAACAGTCAAGACACCACGAAAAGCGTAAAATCACGACAAACATAAAACAATTACAATCTATCTAACTGATCAAAGAATGCTATAAATCTCATTATAAATGTAAACAAGAGTGGAAGATAAACATTAGTTGCATTTTATTATGATAAAGACAAGGGGAGTTTACAACCAAGCCTTGATGTTGAGGCTCTCCTTCGGCAGGTCTGTATCCAAGCACGTTTGTGACAACCTCATACATAAAGGTCTAAGATCTCACTATGTTCTTAACACACAAAAAAAATCACACTCTGCTCTATTCTGCCGAAAATATAATTGCTTCTTCTCTCTATGATTGCTGCTTCTAACTAGCTAACTAAGGCAGTAGAGGTGAAGGAGGTATCCTTATATAAAAATGGAGGAGGAGGATATGGGCCCTCAAATAATGGGAAAGAAGCTTATCCTTTGGATTAGTTCCTATTTTATGGGAACAAGTAGCCCAAAGGGGAATTCCTCGGCCATATCTTCAAAACAAACTTCCAGCTCTCCGCTTCGCGAAGCTTCTAGTCGTGGAAACTTCGTTTCTATTTTAAATTTTTTTTTAAAAGAGGATCAGTGCTGGTCAGACATTAAGATAGAGCATCAATCATCACGGGTCTCAGTGCAAATCTTTGCTATCGGTGCGGATCAGACACTAAGACAAAGCACCGACCTTGAAAACTAGGTTTTTATAGGGATCTTCCAGAAAAGTTGTAAAGGGAGATAAATTGGCAGACAAAGTGTGGTTCAGGGGTATGTATTCCATGCTTGGAAAGTACACAAGGGTCATTGTATGGGTCCTCCAAGATCAAGGAACGGGGAGTGCAAGGACAGTGAGAAATTTCTATGTAACAAATTCCCCCTAAAGTATGAAGTTCGAACACTAGCGAGGGGTGAAATGCTTTACGAGTCCGTGCAAGGAACCAGATGTTTCCGTCGGGAGACCTGAAAATCAAGCATAGATACATATACATAACTATAATCTCTAATGAAAATACATGAATCAATGTATGTACACAACCATCCATAAAAGAGATCATGGTATGGTCGCAGCCATCCATCTGAAAGAAACATGTATCTAATCATGGACAAATCATATCACCTAGAAACCTAGACTCTAAAGAATAAAATCTAGGGTCTTGCGCTCTATCATGACCTGATCAACTACAATTTCAAGCATGCGAATAAATGAGCCGAAGTCAAACATGCATGAAAATCACTTGATTACCAGCCAATGATGAAAGTTGTTAACTGGCGCGAGAGAGACCACCAATAATGAAAATGGTTCTCAAGGTACTACTAGTACTATCCATGGAATATGAACAGTGAGCTGGAGTCGAACACCCATGAAATTACTCGATCGAAGTCCAATGATGAGAACCTATTGTCGAATGTGAAGAACTTTCCATTAGGGCATGCAAGCTCTAAGGTACTAGAAAGGAGTCTCTAGATCAACTTCCCAGATAATGAGCTGAAGTCGATAGGAAATGATCCGTTGAAGGAGGGTCATAATGAATCCCACGTCATCGACATGAAACAGAGAATTTGATATGAGTTTTAATCAAGGCTGAAACAAAGGATCAGGGAATGTACAAACTGCAGAAGGATTTTCTCTTAAACATATCGACGACATGACTCTGGAATTTGGAAGCATTTGACTCAAATAAGATTAGAGGTCACGTTGACAAGATTGGTAATTGAATGAGAGGCAAAAATATTTCCCAAACTCATGGAGGAAAAGTGACAGAGTGAAGATATCCCAACCCGACACGAACTGCAGATAAGTGTCATGTTCAAGAGTGACATATTACCGAAATAACTGATGAATAACTTCCATTTTCCCCCACCATTTCTTGTGAGTACCTCTTTATTTTTACACAAGCTTGAAGAGGATAGCATATTCTTGTCATATAAGTTTGTCCTTCGAACAAATCCATCATAGTACATTTTACAAGCCCTAGGAAGGAGGAACTCAGTAACGTCATGATGACGATTTTCAATGCCATTTAGTTTTAACAAGTTTGAAAAAGGGAAAAATCGACGTCTTTTCATGTTTAGAGAGTTTGAAAAGAAGTGGAAAATAAAACTCCAGAAGGTCCCTTTTCGTAGGTAGTCTCACAGATCCGAAAAGGTAGAAAACAATATTTGAGAGAACCTCTTAGCCATGTTCGACTAAGGTATTCCTTTTTCGTAAATAATCTTTCCCAGCCTGAAAAAGGGGTAAACATATACTGGGAAGATGACATTTCGCAGTGTTTAACAAGTTCAAAATGACAAGATTCTTGACAATATTTTGAATTTTTGAGAGTTAGAAATGAGCTGAAAGTTGACTCCTCCTCGAGGAACGAGTGGTATTAAGGGTAGCAACTGGTCCTGGTGATGGGGGAACTGCTCAGAATAAGTAAAGGTCAAGAGGATGGCTAACAAGACCACTCATTGCAGTTGTTCCTTGGGAATGGGTAAAAAGATTAAGTGAGGGCATATGATCGACTGAGTAGATGGTAACGATGGAATGAAAAAACCAAGGCTCATATGGAAAAATAGGTTGATAAAATGGAAATCATGAGAGGTAAAATAAGAATGGTTTCATTTTTACACAAGCTTGAAATGGAAACAAACTATGCTTGAAATGGGTTCGCATGCCCCCAGCACGATGACTCAATTCGAGGTCCATGCCCCCCAGCTTCATGGCATTCACTTGAGTAGACTATTGGTTACTAACAGGTGGATGGAATTAAGGTTCAATTTCAAGATCAAGAGAAAGACTCGACTTGGATTTTACGAGATCTAATCAAAGACTTGAATGGAAAAGGGAACCTGTTTCATTTTTTAACAAGGTTGACATAGTAAAATAACTATCCTCATGACACCTTGTTTCATTTTGAAGAAGCTTGAAACAAGAAAAGGAACTATGCTCCATAAGAGCATGTTTCATTTTTTAAGGAGCTTGACACAAGAAAATGAACTATGCTCCGATAAGCTTGTTTCATTTTTTAAGGAGCTTGACACAAGAAAATGAACTTTGGTCCAACGATCTTGTTTCATTTTTTAAGGAGCTTGACACAAGAAAATGAACTATGCTATGAAAGAAGCTTGTTTCATTTTTTAAGGAGCTTGACACAAGAAAAGGAACTCTGCTTCGAAAGATATCCAATGAATTTTAAGAGGTCATGGCTCCCAAGAGGTTCTCATTCGATGGGAGAAGAACACTTGTGAAATTGGAATCCAATTCCCCCAGTACATAATTCACAACATCACTGACGATGCTATCACTGGATGTGGGCAAGGGATGGGTAGCCACATAATTAACCTGTGGCGGGGAGGATACCACCGGTACATAAGGACTAGTAAGGGATGACAGTAGACTAGATGTCACGTTGGGACTGATGAAAGAAATCTAATCAATGGTCACGATCTGACCTTCATGTGGAAAACAGATCACACGAAAGAGGTAAGAGACAAGCGCACCTATGACATAAGCATAGTCGCGCTCCAGGAGTAAATTAAAATCCAAGGGGCCTTGGACAACCATCACGTCTATATAGATGGTTTTCCATCCCAAAATAATAGGCAACTTCAGAAGGATCCCTAATGGTTGACTTGTTCCTCTGTTAAAAGCCAACAGATTCTGAGTAACAGGCACAAGCTGTGGAGAACCTAAATCTTTCCATGTAGTTGAGGACATAATACTAACGAAGGCTTCTTCATCTATAATCATGCCCGGTACAACCATATTGCATGCCTTTACAGTGATCTCAAAGGGCACGTAAGAAGGAAGACGATATCCCGTGAATCGACTCCAATCAAAGTATGCAACCAAACTACATGGAGGGGGTGCCATAGGAATAAGAGGATTATCCCCTTGCGTTATGTGAGTGTAAAGACCATCCTCTTGAACTTCGGGAATGAGAGAAGGAGGATCACTTTCTGGAACTAGGGTGACGAGAGTCGGAGAATCACCCTCCTGGATCATGGAAACGGGAGGATCTCCCACCGATCTCGGGGAATCAAAGGAAACAAAGAGAACTTGACTGGGATGAGACCGAATCTCGACTGAAAAGACATGATGAACTATAGGTGGAATCAGATCGACCTTTTTCTCAACCAATGATGGGTCGGGAATGGACTCAGGAGACTGACTTTCAGAGAGAGTTGAATTGACCGAGGATGAACCCCGATTAATGAATTGATCAACTAGCAAAGGAATTGAAGAAAACTTCTGGTAACCGACAGGAAGACAAGAATCAAAAGTCGAAAGAGTATCCAACACCTTAGAAGTTTCATCCATATAAGGACAGAGGTGAATGGGATGGTTCCCTTCACACAACCTACAGGGAAATTTGATCTTACCCTGTTTCTTACGAGTCTCATTATCTTTAGCTGAAGGCTTATCATCAGCATGGTGTCCAGAGGTTGATGATGAAGGATGAATCGGGGCAACAGACCACACTTCTAGCACCTTGGGAATACTAGGGAAATCATGAAGAAGGTGGTCACCCTCTCATAGCTTGCAAGGGAATTTGACTTTGCGAGACAGAGTGGGGGGTTTCTCGATATTAGCTACACGGGTAGAAATAGTTGTTGATTTCCCCCCTAGCTTACTTTCCTTCTTCTTCTTCGACCTCTTCTTCTTCTTCTTAGTCACTAGGTTACTAGAATCTAGACTTTCACCAGACGAAGAGGGAGAACGGGGTGTATAAATAGGTGAAGAAGGTGAGGGATCGACCTTAAGATCAACACGGGGTCGACATTTTTTAGGCGGAGGAGAACTTGGTTGAGAAACCGTTTGGATGTTCGAAACCCCAGGGGTTAAAAATAACCAAACCGGCAGACCAATGGTTAATCCTGGGAGGGACAACATTTCCATATACGGGGCACCAACATTCTTGAATGAAGGAAAAGGACCAGGATTCCCATATGAGGGGATTCCTTGGCTAGTGAACTTGGGAAACATTGCCATTGGAATAAAGCCTAAATAATCTCTAAGGAATGTAACTTTAACCGGGAATATTTCGTGGGCAGTCAATTTTAAGACACTGAAACAAAAATTTTCCTTTTCATGTTTTAAGAGTTGAAAAATTGAAAAAATTTGACTCTAGTCACTTTCAGTTTGAACGAGCTCGAAAGGACAAGTGCTTGATGATATTTTCAGATTTTAAAGAGTCACAGAAAGATCAAAATGACTACTCAGGAACTCTAGGCAAGAGGGTGTACCAAGCTCCCGTGAACTGCAATATACACCTTGGTGATCAACTGAAAGAGAAATTACCAAGGAATTAACGTATGTGTAGGCAGTCTTTCTGAATGCTGTGTCTAGTGTATCACGGTTACAGGGTGACAGACTCAGCTTCCTATGGATAAAGGATTGCAACCTATGAGGGTCTCCCTTTATATACGCGACGGTATGGGGAGCACAAGTCCGTACTAGTGCTGTCTAATGCCAGATGGCGAGTGACAACTGCCAGGTTTAATGACGTCGGAACACGTCACTAGTCTAGACCTCTAAGTGTGAGCGTCAATTTTCAATGCTTCCTTAGGTTGATTGAATAAATTTTATGGTTGATCTTGAATTATGTCTTGGTTTCAAGGCCCTACCGCTATCATCAGAGAACTCCTATATGCAACTATATGAGAAACAATTTTTTTCAATTTGATGAATGCTATCTAGTTAAGGGAAGAGTCTCAAACAAAGATGCAACAAACAATAATACTGCAAACAAAATATTTTCCTAACTAGATGACTTTCATGATCCCAAAGTAATCTAAAAAATTCAAAGATGCGAATTATGCAATGTAATCTATGCAAAATTCTCTTTTTGAAAATTATGCAATTGTAATCTATGCACAATTTCCTTTTTCTTTTGAATGAAGAAGAATTCATTCAATGCATTTTTCAAGGAAATGAGAATCTACTTAATGCATGCTTTTAATGAAAAAGAATGCATTCAATACGAATTTTAGTTTTCAATCATTAAATAATGTAATCTAAGTTCAATGATAAATTTCAAACATGACTTTTCAATGCAACTTGATCTAATGCATTTTAACGAAAAGAAAAATTTTAGACGAGAACTAAATGGGCGCAAATTTATTTAATGCAAAAAGGATGCAACAAACATTAAGAATGCAATCTTGTTTTGAATACTTTGTAACAAAATTCCTCAAAAATATACAAGACACATGAGTTAAAGCAAAAAGAGGACTTCCAAAGTGTGGGCTCAAAACAAGGCATTCATTCCCTTTTACATTAGGCAATCATACACATAATAGTTTTCAGTTGAATAATGAGCAATGTAATCTATGCTCACAAGCGAACCAGTAGACCAAATGAACTCATACATTAACTTGTGACTTGAACACTCAATCAACCAAAAAGAAAAATGAAATCAACTAGAGATGGCCCACCAAGCAAATAAATTGACTCAATCAGCAGGGCGATGTCCCATGGAGCATGCAACCAGGAAATCGATGCATAATCCTAGAAAAACCTAGGGTGTTAGGATGCACGTCCCAACAGAAAAGATAAAAAAACAACCAAAAATCAAGCCAACGAGCCAATCAAAACAACTTGAGTGAAGGGGAGAACATGTAAATCATACAGAGAAAAGGAGAGGAAGGGAAATACACACTGGTGAAAGACATAGGGAAAAAAACTTAATTTTTCACACACAGAGGAATGGGCGCGACTTTTGGGGCTTTATTAGCACTGAAAGCCCGATGGGTGCGATTGTATAACTGAAAACTAGTGTTGATTGGCATGATCAGCGCAACTATCAAACAAATAAAACTGCTGATTTGTGAAAAAGAAAAAAGCAAAGAACTTCCCCTAACTAGGACCAGACTCACCACTTCAAGCAAAAACTAAAAGATTGTAATTGATGAAAAACATAGGAACAAACAGGGAAATGGTTGTTCAACTAAACTCGTCGAATGACTAAGACTTCGAAGAGTGACAAACTCAAAGGAAACACCCCAGTCGAGTCATCAATTTGTTGAGCAAGCAAATCCCCTTTGCGGATAGAGGCAATCCCTCTAGCCCTAGGGTGGGTCTAGCAACTACGAAAACATACTAACATCTACCTTCCTAGATTGTAAATGAAATTCAAAGTAAGGAAGATGACCTAACTTCTTCTGATGCTATGTTGTCGTCTTCCATAGAAGCTTCTTGATGTATTTCTCTTCTCAACCTTGATACACGCTGATACCAACATTCGATTACCTGTACAGACAATCAAGACACCATGACAAGCGTAAAATCACTAAAAACATAAAACAATTACAATCTATCTAACTGATCAAGGAATTCTTGAAATCTCATTATAAATGTAAACAAGATTGGAAGATAAAAATCAGTTGCATTTTATTATGATAAAGACAAGGGGAGTTTACAACCAAGCCTTGATGTTGAGGCTCTCCTTTAGTAGGTTTGTATCCAAGCATGTTTGCGACACCCTCATACACAAAGGTCTAAGATCTCACTATGTTCTTAATACAAAAAAACAATCACACTATGCTTTATTCTCCCGAAGCTATAATTTCTTCTCCTCTCTATGATTTCTCCTTCTAACTACCTAACTGTTACAGGTCAAAATACCTCCTCATCAGCTTCGAGGGGAATACAAATATGGAAGGAGTACAAAGACCTAAATTAAACCTATTTCTGCCAGGGTAACGCTTATCTAGAACAATACAAGAGCGTTATAACGAAGTACATCAGTGAATATGCCGCGTTAGTGGCTAGGGCAATGCTCTGTTTACATTAAAGGGAAGCATTGCCCGTGTTTTAAGTTTGAATCGGGAAAAGCCCGCGGGGAATGATTTGAATCTCCGACTTTCCCTCACAAGAGAATTAGTTCACAAAAGAAACTATAGAGCACCAGTTCATTATTGGTCATTGCTATAACAAGAATGAACTCCAAAGGAGGCAAAAGCATAGATATTAAAGAAACATCTAAGTTTTTTCCATTCCAAACTAGTGGAAAGAGAAAGGCAACAATGGCTTTCTCCCTCTCCTATAAGAAGGAGTTGAAGGCTCTTAATTGAAGGTCGAAGGATTGCTAAAAGTTTTTGCATACTTGTGGAATAGAGAATAGTGTTATATTGTGAAGGCCAAGAGTCAAAGAGGTTCCTAGAGAGCTTGTTGACTTGGACTTCTTCACTTGAGAGATAAAAGAATTGGAAGACTGAGGAGGGCTTGGTACAACCGACGGTTGTAATCCTCCTTCTTTCAAAATCAATAGAACTGTGTTCGTTTTGTCCATTCAATGCTTAATATTGTCATTATTGTTTGAACATTTAGATAGTATGATATGAATGGCTCAGATGTGTATAATTTATAAGTTGATTATATATTGACTTGATTGATAGGATATATGCTATGTTAGAAATTACGCGGGTGCTTTGACTGATTGCAGGACTAAGATTTGGAGCCGGTGAAGAAGGACTCTTGCTTCGCTGCCTAGCGCTCTCCAAGGGACTCCAAGATTGTCAAAGAGGTAATTCTTTATTGCATCCTATCAAGTTATTTTAAGTTAATATGAACATGCTCATGCCATCTTTGTGAACAACACATCTAATCTTACTGTCTGCCTCGGGTACCGGAAAGCCCTGAGAGGGATATTCAAAAACCAACAACCCAAGAAGTTTACCCTATAGCAGAATTGGCGACTCCGCTGGGGACTTTCCCCATAGTTTCCGGACTATTTCTTCCCTCCTCTCTTCTTTCCTCTGTCCACAGACCCTTCCGACCATTTTTAATGCCCAGTAGACATATCAAACGCTCGCAGAGTTCAATCCCATTTCTGTTTGACCAACTGAAGAACTTTTCCCTGGCTAACGCTACCTCTATAGGTTGTTCAGTGCGTTATAACGCTACCTCTGACTAAATACAGTGAGTTAGTCACTGTCTTTACTCACAGACAGAGCGTTACTCAACCAAAACCTTGCTGTTCATTGTTGTGATGGTGTTTTAGTTGCCGAGTTTTTTGGCCATCAGTACCTTTCGCTGACTGAATCCCTGTGCTTGTCTGATAAGCTGGCATCTCTATTTGTTTCTCTTGTTTGAAAAGTCAGTGTCCAAAGCATTTAATTTTTAAGAGAAATTTTTTTCTTATTATTATTTTTCTGCATCTAGCTGAGTTTATTCTGAAATTTCCAGTTCATAGACTATTTAAAAGAGGTAGATAGAAGTCTGAATCTTTAAAATTTGAACTGAGCTATTTGAATGTTAGTGCATGGATGTTGAAAAGAAACCTCTCCCTATAGAAACACTCTTCATCGAATTTAATATCTAGAGCATGTTTTGCATGGTTTCGTGAGTCAGAGTCTCATCACATTTTATACGTCCACTCCCCCTCCGCAAGACTAATAATCAAGTACACTAAGAATAAAGCGATAATAAAATCAATCAACTCTTTTTTGAACTCACACAAACAGTATTTCAAGCTAGGATCTTGGGTTAGGAGTAGTGAGAAAACTACCCAAGATCTCAAAACTTGAAACTAGAGTCATTAACGAGCGAAATCCTACTGCACTCATATTATCGCGACCGTTCCTTTACCGGAGCTCAGCGCGAGACAACACTTGGGTGCACAATAAGGTAGCCCGCCTTCGACTGCATTCGGTGGGTGTGTTGTATATTGGGGTTCCCTTCGGGGATGTCAAAACTAGATCAGGGATCTAGGTATTCTGCCCATATAGCACACTGTCCTTGACCGTGGACCCCCCTGATGATGTCTGTGATTTGAGGTATCTTTAGTGGCCATAATTTTTAGGGACTTACACAAGGTGACTGGGACGGGCTGTCCTGGTACCTGAAACAGACAGACCCACTCTATCTTCGGTCTTTAGGAGGGTACTCATCTTCACGAGAGTGCTTACACCTATCGTCTGAGGTTTGGGCGAAGCTCTAGAGTGACTGTAACTGTACTTTAGACCAACCCTCTCTGTATACTATTGTGATACTGGATTTCATCACCAGAAAATGGTAGTACTCGGACAGGGCACCCTTTTCTGGCTGCTTGCTGATTTATTTTAGAGAGTCCTTTTTTCTTTTCTTTTTTAGGTGTGTGGTTACTATCACTGAGACTTTATAATACATCACAATTTATTAAAATTTGTTAAAATTAAGCAGGTCACCGTGGCGTCCCCCAACCCACGCCGTCTGTCTAGACGACAACAAGGTCTACCTCCTCTAACTATTGAGGAAGAACTGAACCTTGGTGAACCCGTGCCTTCTACGGAAGAGCAGTCTCCACTGACTAATCTTGATTATCACATAGCCTCATATCATCCGGAATTTCTAGAGGACCCTTTCACTAAAGGGGTTGTACCTCATTACAATCCTCCGCTCACTGATCCGTTGGGGCCTGTGATAATTTAGATTCCACCACGCCAAGATATGTCTTTGGCTGCACCAACATCCATTTCACCACCGGCATCCACAGGATCGATGCCAATGGCCACCATCCCAGGTTCGCCACCATCCTCCTCGCCGGTGGTCAGTTCTATGCCATCACTGGGTAACCTCAGTAGTCAACATATACCTACTCCCAACACTACGGTCATCACAACTGTCAGTAGCTTGCCGAATCCTTCAGCATCTACTCCTACCTTGACCACGTCAGGACCTATGGTAGCTCCTCCCATGAGTATGACTACTTCGGTACCTTTTAGCAAACCTTTCAGTTGGAACCCTCTACTGAGTTCAAACCCCTTGGCCTCTATTCCTGGGGGCAGTGTCACCAGCATGGAGGCAGCAGGGAAAATTTCACTTCCTCTACAATCCTTAGGACAAATAGGACAACCTGTTGTTAATACTCTTCCCTTAAGTGGTTAAAATATAGGTGTAGGGTCTATACCGTTGCCAAACTATGCAAGTAGTAGCATGCCTCTGGGAAACTCTATTGCATCCATTTGGACTAACCAACCCCAACCTCCATCTAGACTGGGAGGGCACTTTTATACTGGGGGCAACCAACAGTTCGCCCCGCAATACAACATGCCCTATGGACAATGTTAGACTCAGTCTTGTCAGTCCTCTGTCAGAGTCAAATTCACCAAGGTTCATTTCTCGTCATTTGCAGTCATTAAATGCCATTTTGGTCAAAAAGAGTCATTTTAATTCTTGAGTCCAGGGTTTTGTCTTCAGAAGTGTGAAATAACGCTTACAGGCCAGAGGGAGGTTCAATAAGTTTTCATTTCAAGAGTTTCATCATCAGTAATACGCAAGGCTGATTCTTCTCCAAAACTATGTTTTGGAGAAGAAAATGTCAAATTTATTGTTTGTAATAAGTGTATTTTTAAAAAAAGTCTTCCGTCATGAAGAATTTCAAATGTCTCTGCCCTATTTGTCTTATGGAAATGTGGATCGGGACTGTTACAAGGATGTGTAATAAATACAAAGTCCAAGCCAATATGTGCCAATGCCAATCAGCTTTCACCAACCGCAACTTAGATGTTTGCAGAGCTTGGTCTCAGACAAAGATGTTGTCAAAGCAACAATTGAAGAATTTTCTATTCAAGTCCAGCATGGGGAGAAAATCATTCTACATAACTGTTCATTGATGGAAAAATTTTTATTTAGCGTTTTTACCTCTCTATCCACTTCAATGCAATCATACAAGTACAGTCTATGTAATGAAAATTCCACATCTAATATTGGCCATGATGCTGAAGTTGAGGGAGAAACAGAGTCTGTCAAAAATTTGCAAGGGCTTCTTCTGCATCTTATTTTTTGGTCGATATATTTGTGTACTTCCCGATTTATTGAAACTTCTCGCCTTTGACCGATTATTGGGTTGCTCGAATATGTTCGAAACATGTTATCGGTCGCCTATGATCTTGTGGCATGTGTTCGATGATGCCGTAAGGAAACCCATTTTATCTCCATGGTTGCACTACCTTTAATATGTTCTCGCCAATTCAAAATACAAGAGTAAAGAAACTAAAAGAAAGGTCAACTATCATCAAAGATAAAGATGTGAAATTAAAAACGGACACAGATAAATCTGGTGTTTGAGTTTGAACCCACCCGTCGTAAGCGCTTGGTGCAATGCATCCGTGACTATAGATTCAGACTTTACACAGATGTCTATATATTCCGGCATCATCTTTCATGAAGACATTGATCTTGATGGCAAGATTGACATTGGCTTTGGTGCCTATTCCGTGATGCAAAGAGTGCTGCAAGTATATTCTTTGTTGTTCTTTTGAATTGGCCTGGTCACATGGCATTTGGCAGAGGAGTAGCTGTACATGTGATTACCAAAAGACTGATTCCCGGCGCTTCGTAGGTTTTCGATGTGAAACTCAATAATGAGCATTTTCATCTTGGTGCTTCAGTTTCATATATTTATTCAAATACTAATAATTAATGAGTGAGAAGAACATCTAGCAGTAGTGTGCTTTGTATTTTGTTTTCTGAATTTCCACAAATTTGACATATATATGAGAAACAAGGAATTACCGTGTTTTTTTTAAAGATATTTCTATAGTCTCGTCAAAGAATGTAGGCACGTGTTCACCTAATAGTTGTCTTAAAGCAGAGAATGAAGCAATCACAAGGATGCCTAATTTGTTTGGATGTTTTTAAAAGGCATCTTTTGACTTTGTATATGAGACTCTGCCTTGGATTTGCCTGCCTGCTGCAAGGTAGCTTTGATAAAACTGCCTCTCAATTCCAGGCCTCTTTGAAATGTAATGGGCATGGAATGACATGTTTCAGGTGCCAATCACTTATAAAGGTTACATCTTTTGCCCATGCAAAGAAGATGACATACTTCAACAAACGCAAAAGGTCTCATTTGTGAATAGAATGAAAGGCTGAAGAGAAGGCAGTTGGAGTTTAGATATGAAGGCCGTACAAGAATAAAGCACCGTTCAACATCCTAGCTGAAATGACTCCACTATCCAGGAAAATGAAGGCAAGGGAATGCTTGGTCCTACGATTCGAGGCGGAATTCAAGGCAGTGTATTTAATAATGGTTCCGTATTTTCAAGACCTGCAAATACTACAGAAGGGGCTGGTGAGGAGACATGGTACGAGGTTGGATGTTCAAAGGCATATACAAATGATGATGTGCGCCATAATTTGAAGTTGGAATGCGTAGCTCTTGATGTAACTACGGGACTATCGTTTTCCCCTGCGATTACTTTGATCACTGGTTGTGTTATTCCAACCCCTTCGCCTACTCCGCGGTGTTTAATACCCGTGAATGGTCTTGAAGGGAATTTGGAGCTAGGAATTCATAATGCAGTTTCGGGAAACTTTACTGTACTCTCATATAATGTGCTTGCAGACCTATATGCTACTAACGAAATATACACATATTGTCCTCCTTGGCTCTTTCATGGCCATATCGTTGACAAAACTATTGTGAGAAATTATTGGCTACTTATGCAGATATTGTTTGTCTGCAAGAGGTCCAGAGTGATCATTTAAAAAGAATGGATATGCAACTGTTTATAAGAAGAAGACCACAGAGGTATATACACGTTCAACATATGTAATTGATGGTGTGATGCACATGAAATGTCGAGCTGCATGTCTCATCGATGCGTAAGATGAACTTCTCTTACGTAGTTGATGTTCAAATGCCCCAACTTACGCTTATAAGTTTTATTAGAATGATATTGCGCCATTTCTTTAGACAGAATTTGTCTTTGGATGGATTAAAGTTGATCACATTAAGTGAACAACTTTTGGTAGAAAAGTGTTTGTGCTCAACCTAGTCTCCTAAATTGAGCTCATTTATTGTCAACCAGGGTCAGTAAACTGCTGAAGTGTGGTGCACTATATGTGCCTAGGTATCTATTTCCTACTACGTTGTGTCTAGTGTTTTCTGATGTTTTTGGTTTTATGGTTTTATTTTGAAAAGGAAAAGAACTAAGTGCTAAATGAAGGGAAACTATTGGTCAAAACAGAGTGAAGCCTAAACTATGATGGTAAGAAAATGCAAACGCAATACTGAAACAGAATCAAATCTAAACTATGACTAAGCAGAAACAAAGCTTGATAATGACTTCTAAGGAAATGATTCAAAACATAAACTCAACTTGAGAAATGATCACTAAGTATGCAAATTCTCCTATCTAAACAATTAAACAACTAGCTTATAATGATGCAACATTTTTATCCATGGTTAAAGATTAATTGAAACATATTTGGAGAAAAAAATTGATACCATCATAAGGTCTTCTATTCTAGGACTAGTCCCTAACTCTATTCTGCAACTTAGTTAAATGTCACAAAACCTTACTCAAGAGTTATTGATTTCTTTTCAAAGTAGTCTTTTGAGGAAGGGCTCTGTTTATGAAATGATAAGGAAAATGCAAAAGTACTTTAGGCCTTAAAATGATATTGTCTCATGTTCTTATGGTTATGGATCAATTGTAGATTTTAGAATAAGAAGATGTTTGTAAATAATGAAGGCTGTTTTGTTAAGTTTAACAACTAAAGTAGCCTAATATGCAGTGAATGACAATTGAGTATGGAGTGCAAGTGCAATGAGTTGATCTAAGAATGAACTTAAGATGCCACTAATCTAAAACAATGCTAAACTACAAGTCATTTATCAAACTTAAAGCAAAACAACTGAACATGAGTTAAGTGCAATTAAACTCCGTAGTATCCTAACTTATGCTATGCAAACAAAAAGACAGAAAGCAATTAAAAACTAAGATATCATGGCTATCTCCCACTCGTCATTATGATATTTTGGACAAGCGTTTAAGAGCAAGAACAGCGATGGTACTTAGTGAAAACACACAACTAAAATGTTCAAGATCACAATCATGCTTAAGATAGTATAAAGATTTCTTGGAAGAGTATTGAGCATAAGTATAACTGTGATGGTGAATAAAAGAGATTACAATTAAATCCTACAATACTATAGCCATTTCCCATTCGTCATTATAATATTTTGGAAGATCTTCTTCTTGTGGAAGAGTTAGAATGAGTATAACTATAGTAGCTAATAAAAACAACTACAAATTCAACTTCAAAAACGTAAAGGAAACTAGAATACTTATCTAAATTACGCAAATAAATCCATGCAAGAGGCAGGGGCCCTCTACCACCTGATGGAATCTAACTCCAAATCAAATCAACGCTTTCAAAACAACACTGTCTGCTTCATTAAAAGAGAGGAAATAATCGACCATAATCATGTTTCAAATGTAAGCACAGAATCTACAAAATCTAGAACAAAAAATCTACCTAGCTCTCTATTTTCCAAGTGTTTTTATAACAAATGTACATAACAGAACGTGCAACAATTCAAGGGTCATTGTCTTTCCTTATCAAAATCATACTAGGACTCTTAAAGTGGCTGCGTAACAAGGAAATGGACATCTGGACTGAGATAGTCCTACTAGAAGTCTGCTTTCTTAAATATGTTCCCACGTATCAAAACCATACACAGAATTCGTTTCTTCCTTCATGGTGAGCAACGAACCATGTAGACATCACGTGGAATATGCCCATATGTGGTTTTTCGAGAGGCCACCGGAACATACCAAATCAGAAACAGCTGCGGAATGCGGGATCAGCTACGGAATGCGCGATCAGCTATGGAATGCCTGTATTCTGTAGCTATTTTGTAGAAAATTGTTAAAATAGCAAAAATCATGAAAATACAATATGTTAATCGATTTCATGTAACCTTTAAGCAATCCTAATCATTCTTCATTGATTTTAGGCTTATGAAGTGATAAAATAATGATGAAATGAAGTGAAGGTTTGTAAAAGAGAAGGCAATTCTAAGGCTCAACAAAAAGCACAGATTTAGTTTTGTTTTCATTGATGCAGAGGTGCTATGGCTCCGAAATCTATTCAGAAGGTTCTCAAGTGAGGCGGAATAAAGGCTATTTTTATTAAATGGTTTTTTCAAACGGTGAATGGAAGCAAAGAAACAGTCAAGCCCAAATTAAACAAAGACTACCTACCACAGCAGAAGAATAGGATTCGATCTCCTATTAATGACTTCAGTTAATAATCCATATGGATCTGCGCTCCATTTTTTGTCTTTCCACCGCCATCGAAATTTGCAATGTAACGTTGTTCTATTTTTTAGAGTAAACATGAATCGCCTTTTCTATCTTTTGTAATTTCATTGAAACAACGCCCTTGTTTTTGGGTTGATCTCGTTTTCTTAAAGGTGGTTTATTTATTATAGTGAAAATCACGGTGGGGAGAGTCGAGTGAGGTGTGTGGAGAAAATGTTGTAGTTTAATTTGCATGCTTTTTGACAGAGGAATAATTGAAGGATGCAGCTCTGGTTCATAAGATCCCTGTGGTGTGAGTTTAGCAAATGTTTTTTCTTTTTGTCTCATATGTATCTCGTTATGTTTTTCATTTCATTCATAATCGTTTCAAGATGAAAGCTTTTGCAGTAAGAGAGGTAGAATCCAATTTTTTTCTCTGCCTTGGGAAGCGTTCAGGATTTGTGTATTTTCTTTTGTTGGAAAGGATTCATTGTTTAATGCCCTTTTCAACTTTCTTCAACAGTCTTTACATTTCACATTATTTCAAATTTAATTGTTAAACTTCACTCCTATCTTGCCTTATGGAATAATCTGTGCCTTTGATTAAATCTCTGCTCTTGCTGTCTTTGCCCCATACAACTTGCAAAAAAAAAAAAACTTCTGTCATTTATTAAAAACTCATTCATATCTATCTACTAGCCTAAACTAGCCTCATTTTAAGTCATCTCGCACCTTATTGCTCATTTTATCGAGATTGACTGGAGAGAGCCCTCTCCTGTCCTCGTAGGGCTAGCTATGAGGCTGAGCTTGGTTTGATGTTGCCTTGAACCTTGCCTTCTTTCAGCCTAAGGAAGATTCGAGCGCTAACATAGTGGCGACCATACTGGGGAAGATGGTTTGCTATTGATGTGACATTCGACTTGTAGATTGTCTTGCCCCAGTACATGAAATCAAGTTGCAGATCTGATGTTGATGGTGGACAGCAGTCAAAGACACCGCAAGGCTGAAATCGTTCACCTGGCTACTCCAAGCTCGATCTAGAGATTCCAGTGCTCACTGATCCATTCAATGCAATGGTAGGGTATGTGGCAGACCCTGCACTGTGTGAAGCTGTAAAACAGGTTAGAAATCAGTTAGTGGATTTTGAAATTAATGAAGAATTTTTCAGTGTCTTGCTTCAATGTTTGAAATCTCCAAAGTTTCCTCTTGAAGCTAAAACTGGTGTCTGTGAGTTAATTGTTGAAATATTTGAGAAGGAGATTCAGTATTTGAATGATCAGATCCAATCATATGAATTCCGAGATCCCAAAAAGTTCTTGGAAACTCTCCCCCCTTCAAAACAAGAAACCATAGAGCCGCTTGTAAATGTTTGCATTGATAGTGTGCAGCTGGAAGTATGTATTGTAGAGTTGGGGCAGCAATCAGAGTCTGGCTTTTGTGATCCTGTTGCAACATACATGGAAATTTTTTTCAGTCTGAATGATAGATCAACTTGTCTTTTACATGACCAGACTCATTATGCACATGTACGGCTGCCAGCAATTACATCTGTGACCTGGTGGAAGCACTATCAAGCAACATCCTTCTCCCATCTGCTGGATTGGTTACATTGGAAGGCCCATTACACATGATTGCACATAGTTCATCAGTATGCAGGTGGTTGTCATCATGATTTGAAATCTTGATGGACTTCTGCCCTTCAATAAACTTTGTAAATACTTGTTTTAGTTAAGTCTGTCATGAGTTATTCGTCGAGTCAATTTTTAGTCATTGCATTCAGTTTCCAGTTAATAAATTAATCGTGTAGATTTCTTGAAATAATGGACTCCATAGCCCAATGGATGGAGGCACTGTCTTCTCTCCCAAAGATCTGCAGTTCTTGACACCTCCAAGAAGCGGCAGCTGCCATCCCCATTGGAGCCAATGTTAGACTCCACTGGTTTACCCTTCCGTCGCAGTCAAATTCACCAAGGTTCATTTCTGCTGCTCATAGCCATTAAATGCCATTTTGGTCAGTGACTACTTAATTCTGAGTCCAAGCTTCAGAAGTGTGAAATAACGCTTTCAGGCCAGAGGAAGGTTCAATAAGTTTCTTATTTCAAGAGTTTCATCATCAGTAATATGCAAGGCTCATTCTTCTCCAAAACTCTGTTTTGGAGAAGAAAATGTCAAATTAGTTGTTTGTAATAAGTGTATTTTTTTTAAAAGTCTTCCGTCATGAATAATTTCAAATGTCTCGGTCCTATTTGTCTTATGGAAATGTGGACTGGGATTATTACAGACAGGTGGTTGTCAAAGTCTCAGTTCAATATGCAGGCCAATGCCAATCAGTTTTCACCAACCGCAACTTAGATGTTTGCAGAGCTTGTTCTCAGACAAAGATGTTGTCAAAGCAACAATTGAAGAATTTTCTATTCAAGTCCAGCATGGGGAGAAAAGTATTCTACATAACTGTTCATTGATGGAAAAATTTGTATTCAGGGTTTTTTACCTCTCTATCCACTTCAATGCAATCATACAAGTACAGGTGGATTTGGGCGTAAATAGCTTAGTGCAAAAGAGTCACAGTCTATGTAATGCCAATTCCACATCTAATATTGGCCATGATGCTGAAGTTGAGGGAGAAACAGGGTCTGTCAAAAATTTGCAAGGGCTTCTTCTGCATCTTATTTTTTGGTCGATATACAGGTACTTCCTGATTTATTGAAACTTCTCGCTCAACTGATTATTGGGTTGCCTGAATATGTTCGAAACATGTTACTTGGTCAGGCCTATGATCTTGTGGCAGGTTCTGATGATGCTGTAAGGAAACCCATTTTGTCTCCATGGTTGCAATCTTTATCTTTAATATGTTCTCAGCTCAATTCAGGTACTAGTAAGAGTAAAGAAACTAAAGAAAGGTCAACTATCATCAAAGATAAAGATGTGAAATTAAAAACGGACACAGATAAATCTGGTGGTTTGAGTTTGAACCCAACCTGTCAGAAGCGTTTGGTGCAGCTATCCAGACTATAGGATTCAGACCTTACAGATGTCTATATATTCAGACATCATCTTTTCATGAAGACATTGATCTTGATGGCAAGATTGACATTGGCTTTGGTGCCTATTCCGTGATGCAAAGAGTGCTGCAAGTATATTATTTGTTGTTCTTTTAAATTGGCCTGGTCACATGGCATTTGGCAGAGGAGCAGCTGTACATGTGATTACCAAAAGACTGATTCCTGGCAGTTCTGTAGGTTTTCACAGGAAACTCAATAATGAGCATTTTCATCTTGGTGCTTCATATATTTATTCAAATACTAATAATTAATGAGTGAGAAGAACATCTAGCAGGGCAGTTTTCTTGTATTTTGTTTTCTGAATTTCCCACAAATTTGACATATATATGAGAAACAAGGAATTACTGTGTTTTTTTTTAAAGATATTTCTATAGTCTGTCAGGCTAATTGTAAGTACTGTGTTCATTCTAATAGTTGTTCAAAGGAGGAGAATGCATAAATCACAAGGATGCAAGCCTAATTTGTTTGGATGTTTTTAAAAGGCATCTTTTGACTGTGTATATGAGACTCTGCCTTGGATTTGCCTGCCTGCTGCAAGGTAGCTTTGATAAAACTGCCTCTCAATTCCAGGCCTTTTTTGAAATGTAATGGGCATGGAATGACATGTTTCAGGTGCCAATCACTTATAAAGGTTGCATATTTTTCCCATGCAAAGACGATGACATACTTCGACAAACGGAAAAGGTCTGCCTAGAATAGAATGAAAAGGCTTGGAAGAGGAGCAGTGCTTGAGTTTAGATAACAAGGCTGTACAAGAATAGAAGCACTGTTCAACATCCTATGATGACTCCACTATCCAGGAAAATGATCTGTGGAACAGTTGGTCCAATTTATAACACTGGAATTCAAGGTGCAGGGCTGAATAATGGTTCCGTATTTTCAAGACCTGCAAATACTACAAAAGGGGCTGGTGAGGAGACATGGTACGAGGTTGGATGTTCAAAGGCATATACAAATGATGATGTGCGCCATAATTTGAAGTTGGAATGCGTAGCTCTTGATGTAACTACGGGACTATCGTTTGCCCCTACAATTACTTTGATCACTGGTTATGTTATTCCAGCCCCTTCGCCCACTCCGCGGTGTTTAATACCCGTGAATGGTCTTGAAGGGAATTTGGAGCTAGGAATTCATAATGCAGTTTCGGGAAACTTTACTGTACTCTCATAAAATGTGCTTGCAGACCTATATGCTACTAACGAAATATACACATATTGTCCTCCTTGGGCTCTTTCATGGCCATATCGTTGACAAAACTTGCTGTGAGAAATTATTGGCTACGATGCAGATATTGTTTGTCTGCAAGAGGTCCAGAGTGATCATTTAAAAAGAATGGATATGCAACTGTTTATAAGAAGAAGACCACAGAGGTATATACACGTTCAGCGTATGTAATTGATGGTGTGATGCACATGAAATGTCGAGCTGCATGTCTCATCGATGCAGAAGATGAACTTCTCTTGACAGAGTTGATGTTCAAATGGCTCCCAACTTACAGTTTATAAGTTTTATTAGAATGATATTGCGCCATTTCTTTAGACAGAATTTGTCTTTGGATGGATTAAAGTTGATCACATTAAGTGAACAACTTTTGGTAGAAAAGGTCGATTTAGTTTCGTTCACTGATGCAGAGGTGCTATGGCTCTCAAATCTATTTAGAAGGTTCTCAAGTGAAAGTAATAAAGGCCATTTTGCCAAAATGGTTTTTCAAACGGTAATGAAGAAGAGTCACTAAGCCCACCAAACAAAGACTACCTACCACAGCAGAGGAATAGGATCGATCTCCTATTAATGACTTCGGTTAAATCTCCAAATGGATCTGCGCTCCAGTATTTGTCTCTTAATTGGCTATCAGAGGAGTTCAAGGGAAACGATGTTCTGTTTTTAGAATAGATGAATCAATCTTTTCTATCTTTGTAATTTCAATTGAAACAAATCCCTTATTTTTGGTCGATTTGTTCTCTCCCAGAGGAGTCTATTTATTGTAGTGAAAAACCATTATTTGTGGGGAGAGTTATTTGGGAGAGGTGCGTGGAAAAATACGAGTTTCAGCATACACAATTTTTAATGAAGGAAATAATGAAAGGATGCAGCTCTGGTTCATAAGATCCCTGTGGTGTGAGTTTAGCGAATGTTTTTTCTTTTGTCTCATATGTATCTCGTTATGTTTTTCATTTCATTCATAATCATTTCAAGCTGAAAGCTTTTGCAGTAAGAGAGGTAGAATCCAATTTGTTGCTCTGCCTTGAGGGGGCATTCAGTATTTGTGTAATTTTCTTCTGTTGGAAAGGATTCATTGTTTAAATGCCCTTTTCAACTTTCTTCAACAGTCTTTACATTCCACATTATTTCAAATTTAATTGTTAAGCTTCACTCCTATCTTGCCTTATGGAATAATCTATGCTTTTTATTAAATCTCTGCTCTTGCTGTCTTTGCCCCATACAACCCAGAAAACCCAGTCATTTATTAAAAACCTCATTCATATCTATTTACTAGCCTAAAATCAGTTCTCCTTTTAAGTCATCTCGCACCCTATTGCTCATTTTATCGAGATTGACTGGAGAGAGCCCTCTCCTGTCCTCGTAGGGCTAGCTACGAGGCTGAGCTTGGTTTGATGTTGCCTCGAACCTCGCCTTCCTTCAGCCTGAGGCAGATTCAAGCGCTAACAGACAACAACAGTATGTCCCTACTCCTCTGCCTATAGGAAGTTTTTACCAAAGCCCTACTTATCCTCTTGGTAACACATTGATGGGTGGACCATATGGTCTAAATAGTCAGCCCATACTGCCTTGGTTAGATTCGGGGGCAAATCCACAATTTCCATTCTTGGCAGCTTTGGACATCCCCGATATCCATAAACTGAATAACGATCCCATCAATCACAACCCGCTTTGGCCTCCAGTACCGCATAATATTCCTTCCGACATCCTGAAGTTCGACGGGAAACAAGGGGACGACCCATCCGCACACATCACTACCTTTCACCTATGGTCTATATCCAATTCCATGGTAGATGATAGTGTCCGACTTCGACTATTTCCCCGCACACTTACAGGCAATGCTGCCAAGTGGTACATTGAATTACCACGCGCCACCATCAATACGTTTGGTGCTTTAGCAACGGAGTTTCTAAAGAACTTCCAACTACCAATTAGATTTGAAACTGAAACGGAACTATTAACCTCGCTCCGCCAAGACACCGCCACCCCCACATCTCCGATCACATTCATGAATGGAGACGTAGGAGGAGGCTAGTCAAAGCGCCAATTCCGGATCATCTCTTAGCCAATTGGTTTTGCAAGTCTCTCTTACCCCACATAGCTAAAGACATTGGCCTTTCTGGTGCGGTTACAAAAGATCAATGCATCCGCCGTGCCCAACATTTAGATTTAATCTATTCGCAATCTGGCACACTGTATGATTTTCTCCCCCTTGCCCCTGGCAACCCAAATCCTCTGGCTACTCACAAAACCGGGGCTCATGCCGATGGTCTCGTTGGCACGATCTCTGGCGTAGCCACAAATCAGTCTTAGGGGCAAGCCTCCCAGCCATCTTCGACTGCCACCGCCCCTCACCAAATGACTACTCTTCCCACCGCTAAGGTAAATTCGGTGCAAACCTCACAAAAACCTAGCGGGGAAAATAAGAAGAACAAGAAAAAGTCATCTTCTTCGGAAGAGCAGTCGGATAATCATAATAACACTAATCAGAAAAACGCTGCCAAAAATGACAAAGGGAAGGATAAACCCATGAAATTTCCTTGAAAAATCTGTGCGGAGGACCACTTGACATACAAATGTCCTCGACTGTAGGAATGCACCGATTTTATTGCCAACAAGGATTCTGGGCAAACACCTGCCGTTCTTCATAATCCTTTCCCTAATCAACAGCAGCAACATCAACACATGGTTGACAATCCGCCACAACCCCATCAACGGGGCAATGGTGGTTCATATCCTTCCGGCGAAGGACCATCTGTCATTTATGGCATTGAGAGTGTTGACCTTCAAACTCGAGCTAAGCTTTATGGAAACCCTACCATAGATGCTCAAGAACCTGGTACTAGTTCAAATCCACCGCTGCCAAATGATTTGCATATCGAACGGCCTACTGCTGACCCCGTGATTCGTCCCCCTAAAGGGACACTTCGACGCACGACTCATAACACCTCTGCACGTGCAGCCCAAAACTACAACATTGTAGAAGATTTGGCGCAGGCACCATCAGCTATGTCTGCTCTCGAAGTATTACAAACCTGTCCAGCACAAAGGAAAGCCTTGCTTTCGGCCATTGGTGGAATAGACCCCCAGGATTCCAAGCTAGCCATATTTGATATGGAAAAGGCTAAACCTCGCCTCTCACACCAACTCGCATTCCAGGTGCAGGTTGTGTTGAAAGGGAGACCAATCCATCGCATTGTCATAGACGAAGGTACTTTGACCTGCATTATGTCACAAGCTTGCTGGCTCAATTTAGGTTCTCCCACCCTCACCCCGCCATCGAATTCCCTCAAAGCTTTCGATGGCCACACTTTCCTCCCAAAAGGTTACCTTGCTAGCTTTCCCATCACTCTGAGTGGGAAAACGGTAAACGTGGACGTTGAAGTCGTAGAGCACCATCTAGACTATAATCTATTGCTTGGTTGTAGTTGGTCTTATGCCATGACTGCCATTGTGTCTTCGGTCTTCCGACTCATCCTATTTCCATTGGATGGGAAAATAGTCACAGTGGACCAGCTATCCTTCTACACCCCTGATTATGCCACGTTACCAAGTGGCACTATACCCCTAATAGGAGGCTTTCCTGACTCTTACGTCAGTATCGGTACCGGTCTTCTGAAGGCATCATCCCTACTGGGTTGTTTTCCTCTCCCGCCGCCGCAGATCCCAAACATGGTTGCAATGATATCCACCACTTTGGATGGCTCTATCGACCCATGGATCATCCTGGCACCTTTAGACATTCATTCCTATGGAGATCAGATGCTGCTTTCACTGGCCAAGTTGGCTTATCAAGCCATCCAAACCGCATCCGAACCCTCCACTGCTATGGTTTCGACCGAAGGTACAAAGCTCCCTCCCATCACTGTTCTCTCTAAGGATATCCTCAATGAAGTCTTGCCTACAGACGAAGCTATTCGAGAGATCATGTCTCTAGAAGAACGACCTTGGGGAGAGTTTCACCATCGCGCTTCGATGATTGACTCAGAGGCGATAAAAACTGAAATCCCATCTTTTGACCCACCTGAGATGGTTCCCTCCGCTTACACGACTGTCCAAACTACCGAGTCAGAAGGGAACATGGGTAATCTTTCTAAGACAATGCTCATTGATATCTCGGTCAAAACGGGTATCGTGGAAAATATTCAGATTGGAGCCGATTGCAATCCAGAGGAAATTGCATGCTTCACATCCCTTTTTAAGGAATTCCGCGATGTGTTTGCTTGGTCTTATGACGAAATGCCCGACATAGACCCTTCTATTGTCGAGCACGAAATCAAGATTTATGATAATGCCAAACCTGTTCGGCAACGTCTCAGACCTGTCCACCCGCGCAAAGCAGCCGCCATCAAGATTGAAGTCGAAAAACTTTTGAATGCTGGTTTCATCTATCCCATTCCTTTAACGGAATGGGTTTCCAATCCGGTTCCCGTTGATAAAAAACAAGGCACCATTCGAGTTTGCATCGATTATCGCGATCTGAATGCCGCTTGTCCTAAAGACAATTATCCTACATCGTTCATTGATCAAATTCTCGACGATTGGGCCGGATGTGAATCTTTTTCCTTCATGGATGGATTCTCGGGCTATAACCAGATTGCGATCAAAAAATATGACCAGCATAAAACTGCTTTCATCTGTCCTTGGGGCAATTTTGCTTATCGAAAACTCCCATTCGGTCTGAAGAATTCTGGAGAAAATTTTCAGCGGGCTATGGACTACGCTTTTCATGACATTCGACATATTGTACAGGCTTACTTGGATGACCTTCCTGCCCATTCCAAGAAGTGACGAGATCACCTTGCTCATTTAAGAGAAATTTTTGCTAGGTGCAAATTCTACAATATACGTTTGAATCCTCATAAATGCGTATTTATGGTCGAGTCAAGGCGTCTGTTAGGTTTTATTGTCTCCAAGCATGGGATTAGGGTTGATCTCGATAAGGTTAAGGCGATTGTTGAATTGCCGGCACCACAATACATCCTTCAACTCCAAAGTTTGCAAGGGAAGACAAACTTTTTGCGTCGTTTCATCGTTAACTATGCCGAGATGACGAAAGGATTCATGCGATTATTGAATAAAGGAACACTATATTTGTGGGATGACCAAGCTCAATGGTCATTTGATGCTTTAAAATACGCACTTGTTTAAGCCCCACTCCTTAGTGCCCCCGATTACTCATGCGACTTTCTCCTTTACCTGGCAGCCTCACCATCCTCACTTGGAATGGTTTTGGTTCAAGTACACGATGATGACAGTGAACATGTGATATACTATTTATGCAAAGGTATAATCGGACCTGAATTACGTTATTCACATGTGGAGAAATTTTCTCTGGCAGTATTTTTTGCCATCACCCGACTCCGACACTATATATTGCTGCGACAGACTACGATCATTGCTTTGGAGAACCCCATGCGACATATCTTGTCTAGAAAAATTATTGGAGGAAAATATTCCAAATGGATCGTAATCCTCCAGCAATTTGATTTATTTTTCACGGCTGCCAAAGCAAAGAAATCCCTCGTCTTCGCCGAATTATTATCGGATCTTCTCAGAATTGACCCAGCAGAAGTGGCTCACGATCCATTTCCTGATGAATCTGTGTACTTGGCCAATTCTTCGGACCCATGGTATGGAGACATTTTGGTCTACCTACAAACCCAACGTTTCCGCCCAACTCTCACGTCCGACGACCGTCGTCGTATCCGCCACCAAGAAAAGCACTACCTTGTGCTAAATGATACACTATATCGCCGTGGTGTTGATACCATTCTCCGACGTTGTCTCACTTTAGATGAGGCGGAACGCGTTTTGAACAACTGCCATGCCGGGGCATGTGGTGGTCATCTTTCGGGCATAGCTACTGCCCAAAAAATCTTGCGTGCAGGTTACTATTGGCCCACTTTTTTTAAAGACTGTATTGCAGCAGTCCAGAAGTGCCATCCATGTCAAATTTTCACAAAGAAAATGTGCGCTCATCCTGCCCCCCTTCACCCGGTTATCTCCATTGGTCCTTTCGCTAAATGGGGAATTGAATTCGTCACCTGCAATCCCACTTCGGAAAATGGACACAACTACATCGTGGTTGCGGTCGACTATTTTAAGAAATGGGCATAAGCCCTTCCCACTTTCAAGGCCGATGGCGAAACCGCCGCTCTCTTCCTATTTAACCAGGTAATATGTCGGTTCGGCGTACCCCTATCGATTGTCACAGATCATGGATCTCACTTTCAGAATCATATGATGACCGAATTAACATCCATGCTAGGTTTCCGTCAAGATCATTCTTTGTCTTATTACCCTCAAGCTAATGGTCAAGTCGAAGCCGTAAATGGCATCCTCAAAACCATGATTCGGAGATTGGTCGGAAGCCATAAAACCACTTGGCATCGGAAGTTGTATTCCACGTTATGGGCATACCGAATGTTAGTCAAAACTGCCACAGGCTTCACACCATTCCAAATTGCTTTCGGCCTAGAGGCAGTGCTTCCAATCGAGTGCGAAATTCCATCACTCAAACTTGCCGTTGAACTCCTGCTCGGCACCACCGCCACAGAAGAGCGCTTGCTCTCACTTGATCATTTGGACGAAACTTGCCGAGATGCTACACTAGCACTCGAAGCTCACCAGCGCCGAGTCAAGGCTCAATACGACAAATCTGTCAAGCCTTGTTCTTTCCAAGAGGGCGATCTAGTTCTACTTTATGATCAGAAACACGACCTCTTGGGGGCAGAAACACTCCAACCATTATGGCTTGGTCCTTACATCGTCACTAAAACCCTCTCAAAGGGAGCTTACGAACTTCAGGACTGTAATGGAATTCCACTCGCAGAGCCCCGCAATGGGCTCTACTTAAAGAAGTATTTTGCCTAGTTTCGCACTAGGCATATGCTTTGTAATTTTTATGTATATAAGTTTTTCTTATTATTTTGATGTCTTCTGGATTGTGTCTTAGTTTTCAAGGTGTTTTTCTCATGTATAATATTTTTCTTTCACACAAATGCTGTCACTCCAGATGCATTGCTTCAACTGCTTGGGTTCTCTACACTCCTGAGTCAGACCTCCTTGGTTCTGGGGGAATTTTCCTAGGTAGCGCCACCAATAATGTTGCCGAGTACATGTCAGTGATCCAACTCCTCACGGAAGCGACATCTCGTGACATCTCCAATTTAGTGGTCAGGTTAGCTTCCCAACTCATCATTATGCAGTTAAACAATCATTATCATGTCCGCCATCCTATGTTGTTACGTTACTTTTTAAGGGTAAGACTTCTAGAACGTCATTTTCAAACAATTACCTTTGAGCACGTTCCTAGAGAATTTAATGAATTAGCTGATTCTTTGGCAAATTATGTGTTAGATTGACATTTGTCACATTTACCATAAAAGATTCACTCATGAGTACATATATTTTTATAGATCATTAAAAACACATAAAAATTTAAAAACACAAAATCACCAATATATATATATATATATATATATATAGGTCATGTCCAGTACATAGTTACATCAAAAAATATTCCAAAACTTGGGTGTTTTACAAAAATTTGGCTATACTAAGCCACACTCTAACACTAATACATCCGCTCCGCCAGCTAGGCCTGATGCTCATGGTGGCATAAAACTGCTCTAGCTATCTTCCTCAGAGGCACTAGGTATCTCTCCATCACACCTACAGTATGCCGCTGCAGACGAACTGGAACCTCCCGCATAGGAAGGGGTGGTATACCCATACTCAGACCCTTTAGGTTTCTGGAGAGTTCATGTAAAACTTGGGCATCATCATCGTCGCCGGCTTCCGCATCCTCTACTGGTGCGCCAGCCCCGGGTAGCTGCAATCCTCGCCGTGCATAGCGAGGGGCCCCAACTGGCCGGACAGGTGCCACATCTGTGTGAAGAAAACAAAAGCTTCATGTCAAAACATAATTTTCACCCTATCTCAACAAAAAAAAATTACATAAACATTCAAAAGATTTAAAAAAAAAAAGTACTTCTTTGGAAATTCACTGATCATCTCTTTCTTACCATTGAGTCCCCACTGGGTACCAGGAGGCAAGACTAACTCCGGATCGCCTGTGAAGTTCATCCCTGCATAGGGATAATCCTCAATCATGATTATCTGGGAGTCTAGCCAATCAAAAATTCATCATCAAAACAGTGACGGATGAGACCCTCTCCAGTCCGCGGAAGCAAAGCTGCCCACCGAGCCTGCCTCGGATCACGTGGGCCCAATGGCGCTGTAACGATCCTGGGCCTCATCAATGGTATCCGCTCCAGTAAGAAAGAAACAACCAGTGTACCGTACCCAAGCTCTCTCTGGGTACGGGTCTTACATGCGGTAAGTTCTGCTCGGACCCGACGGATAACTCTGTCGCACCAGTCGAAAACTTGAGGTTGCATACAGTCCAGGGCTAGGAGCATCTGGGCCTTAGTGGCCACATGCTGACTCTTGGCGCCTGCCAAGCGAACAATCATACATAAAATATACCTCAATGGTCTCAAGGTCACCTGGGCGATCGGTATCCGGTTGTTCACAGCCTGAGTGTCACGTATGCAATGTGCACGAATCAAATCAATAGTGGAACGTGGGTCAGCTCTGGACCCCGTCAAGTTGGGCCTCACCCCACAACATCATAGGCCAGTCAAAAATTACACATTATCATTTTCGATTGAGAGCTCATTGCCCCCAATCCGAAAGACATGGTGGCGTTCATCCCACTGCTGGATTAGCCACCTCAGGAGGTCCTCTTGGCCCCTCCTCAGTTCTAAGCGGGCATATTTTAGCAATCCACACCTGCGGAGAGCCATCAAGCTTGCAGCATCCGTCACCATATCTCGTTCTTCTCGTTCATGTTCTCTCTCTCGCCAGATACTCATCTTTAAACAGCTGGATACCTGCACAAACAACATTTCCAACAGATCAAAACTTGCCTGGACCATTTCAAAACAGTAGAAATCGAGTTGCTAAAAAGCATGGTGCGCCTAACGCTGGCCCTAGTGAAAAACAGAGCGTGCTAACGCGTTAATCCTCACGGGTTATGCGTTTAACGCGTCTATAACACTAATGGCCTGCGTTAGGCGCAAGAATTTTTCTAGGGCCTCGGAAATCCGCCATTTTCAACCAGCAAAAAGTAACAAAAAAGATAATTAAATGATAGCAGGAGGTTCTAGCTCTTACCTGGATCTCACGGGAAGGAAAACCGTTGCCCGGAATGACCGTAATCATCAGCTGAAGTTTTCACCCCTTTCACCCCAGAGCTTCTTCACAACACTTCGCACAGTGAAAATGAAAGCCTTCTGCCCTTTTTATAGCCATTTTTGGGGCACGACTCTCTCAAAATAGTTAGCAAAGTCGTGAATTCTTGCTACGCATGTGTCGCAACTTTTGAGATTTGGTACTGATGTTCTGATGAGCGATCAAGATTGATATGCAGACATACTCATGTGATATCGAGCATTCTTTTTACGGTATTTTTCTTGCTCGTTAATCTGAAAAACCTCGAGTTCCCTTCTTCGGACTCGTTAAACTTATACGAAGTTGATATCGAGCGTTCTTTTTGTATGGTCTTTTTCTTGCTCGTTAATCCAAAAAAACTAGAGTTTTCTTCTTTAGACTCGTTAAAACTATGAAGAAGCATTGAGCTTTCTTTTTAGGAATCTTTTTCTCGCTCATAAAACTGAAAAAAACCCCGAGTTGCCTTTGTCGGGCTCGTTAAACTACCATGACAGAAAGGATGGAGCCATTCTTTTCTCTTTTTCAAAGCTCTTTAAACTGAAAAAGTAACCGAGTTTTCTCTGCATGACTCGTTAAAATTTCACGAAAGTTACCGAGTTTTCTCCGCGTGACTCGTTAAAATTTCACGGAGGTAATCGAGTTTTCTCCGTGCGACTCGTTAAAATTTCACGGAGGGCACTGAGTTTTTCTTTGTCGGACTCATTAAAATTTCACAAAGAGTATTGAGTTCACTCCGTCTCCTCGTACTCATAACAAAATGAGGTAGACATCTATCGAACATAGATTTCTCACTTTTCCGGTTTCGATGGACTAACTTACGGAAAATGAACTGTTTCGGGCTTACTATTATCCCTTTTCCGTGCTCGGTTATCAAGACATGACAAAGGTACCCCAATGGAGTTGTCTTTTATGATATTTTTCAAACTCTCTAAACATGAAAAATTCACCGAGTTTACTCTTCTGGATTCATTAAACCTAATCAGACGAGACGTAGAGTTGTCTTTCCTGACATTTTTCAGACTCTCTAAACATGAAAAATTCACCGAGTTTACTCATCTGGACTCGTTAAAATTAATCAGATGGGGCACATAGTTGTCTTTCCTGACATTTTTCAGACTCTCTAAAACATGAAAAATTCACAGAGTTTACTCGTCTGGACTCGCTAAACTTAATCAGATGGGGAAAAATTTGGACAAAATGGATACTACCTCTGTTTCATTTTCAAAAAGGTCGATTTGGCAGCAAAATTATTGAACATGGCACTTCCCAGAAAACTCTTTCGCAGTTAGCCGAACCCTACCATCTATGAGTATTAGCCTTCATTTCCCAGTGTCCCTACACCAGTAAAATCCTAACACACTCTTTGGTGTTCATCAAAGCTTCAACTACCTAGTACCCTGCTAGAGTGCCTTCTATTCTTCAAGCAGATCTCGCTATCTACTGCTCCTGTTATCAACCAAACCGCTCATTATGCCAGAAATTATTTGTTGTCCGACGTTCCCATTTACTCTTCATTATCTCAATCATAAACAAACTCAGTTGGTTTCCGTTTCATGTTGACTGATGTAGGATGCCTCAGTGCCTACCTTTCAACAGATCACTTCCTATCGACTTCAACACCTTATCTAGGAAGTTGATCCAGAAACCCATCAGTACCAGATACTTGCAGACATCAGTGGCAGGTAGTCCTGTGTTTGATCAGGGATCTTCATCATTGGCTCCTGGTCGAATGATTCTACGAGTGTTCAAATTCAACTCATTTTATTCACACTCGCTAGATTGTACTGTGCATCTTAGGGACCATCATCATTATCGGTGGCCACCTTCGCGTCTGTTAACAATTTTCATTATCAACTGGTAATCAGACGATTTCTCACATGTTTGACGACAACTCCTTCATTCACATATTGAGAAATATGCAGTTTAAGTGAATCGACGGTCAAGACCTTGGGGCAAAGGCTACATCATTAAAGTTGTGTTTCCTTCCCCAAGTTGCGATATTGTTTATGGAGACAGCTTCTTCAGCCTGATCATGTTATGACAGACACTTCCACATTGTGCCTATCGGTGGACAGATTCCTCATATCTCCATCCTAGAGAAATCATGTTGTTTAAGCTACTGAGCATGGGATATGCCCGACTCAAGGCAGATACTATATTTGCTGACATATGTTGTTGTTTTAGGTTTTCCTCAGTCTTTCAATCTCTTTATCTCTACACAAATTATAAAGTATTTCAGCCATCGTCTTCGTCTCTGACCTCACACTTTAGGGGGCATCTGTTACAGGTCAAAATACCTCCTCATCAGCTCAGAGGGGAAGACAAATATGGAAGGAGTAAAAAGACCTAAATTAAACCTATTTATGCCAGGGTAGCGCCTATCTAGAACAATACAAGAGCGTTATAGCGCAGTACATCAGTGAATATGCCGCGTTAGTGGCTAGGGAAACGCTCTGTTTAAATTAAAGGGAAGTGTTACCCGTGTTTTAAGTTTGAATCGGGAAAAGCCCGCGGAGAATGATTTGAATCTCCGACTTTCCCTCACAAGAGAGTCAGTTCACAAAAGAAACTGCAGAGCACCAGTTCATTATTGGTCATTTCTATAACAATACTAAACTCCAAAGGAGGCAAAAGCATAGAGATTAAAGAAACATCTAAGTTTTTTCCATTCCAAACTAGTGGAAAGAGAAAGGCAACAATGGCTTTCTCCCTCTCCTATAAGAAGGAGTTGAAGGCTCTTAATTGAAGGTTGAAGGATTGCTAAAGGTTTTTGCATACTTGTGGAATAAAGAATAGTGTTATATTGTGAAGGCCAAGAGTAAAAGAGGTTCCTAGAGAGCTTGTTGACTTGGACTTCTTCACTTGAGAGATAAAAGAGATTGGGAGACTGAGGAGGGCTTGGTACAACCGATGGTTGTAATCCTCCTTCTTTCAAAATCAATAGAACTGTGTTCGTTTTGTCCATTCAATGCTTAATATTGTCATTATTGTTTGAACATTTACATAGTATGATATGAATGGCTCAGATGTGTATAATTTAGAAGTTGATTATCTATTGACTTGATTGATAGGATATATGTTATGTTAGAAATTACGCGGGTGCTTTGACTGATTGCAGGACTAAGATTTGGAGCCGGTGAAGAAGGACTCTTGCTTCACTGCCTAACGCTCTCCAAGGGACTCCAAGATTGTCAAAGAGGTAATTATTTATCACATCCTATCAAGTTATTTTAAGTTAATATGAACATGCTCATGCCATCTTTGTGAACAGAACAACTAATCTTACTATTTGCCTCGGGCACCGGAAATCCCTGAGAGGGATATTCGAAAACCAACAACCCAAGCAGTTTACCCTATAGCACTAACTAAGGCAGCAGAGGTGAAGGAGGTCTCCTTATATAACAATGGAGGAGGAGGATATGGGCCCTCAAATAATTGGAAAAAAGTTTATCCTTTGGAGTAGTTCCTATTTTATGGGAACAAGAAGCCCAAAGGGGAATTCCTCGGCCATATCCTCAAAACAAACATCCAACTCTCTGCTTCACAAAGCTTCTAGTCGTGGAAACTTCATTTCTATTTTAAATTTTTTTCCAAAAGAGGATCGATGCAGGTCAGAAATTAAGACAACGCCTATCGTCGCGGGTCTCAGTGAAAATCTCTGCTATCAACGCGGGTCAGACACTGAGTCAAAGCGCCGACCTTGAAAACTAGGTTTTTATAGGGATCTTCCAGAAACATTGTAAAGGGAAATGAATTGGCAGACAAAGTGTGGTTCAGGGGTGTGTATTCCATGCTTGGAAAGTACACAAGGATCACTGTATGGTTCCTCTAGGATCAAGGAACGGGGAGTACAAGGATACTGAGAAATTACTGTGTAACATGTAGCCACCACCAAGCTCCAAAATGCGGAACCCAAAGATCCAAAGGAGGGGGAGCACCTCTTTCACTCATATATCTAGGTGAACAGCTCGCCACTACAATTCATTGTCGACAACGAGAGGAAAAAGAACCTCATTTCAGAAGAGGTCGTGAAGCGATTGGGCCTACCCACCACACCACACCCACAACCATACACCATCGGGTGGCTTCAACAACGACGAGATCTATGCTTCAGCCAGCAGTGTCGCCTTCCCTATTGCATCATGCCCTTCACGGAGTAGGTATTGTGTGATATAGCTCCTCTTGAAGTTTCTGATTATTATTAGGCCAACCATACTTTTGGAAGCTTCATGTTGTGTATGAGTCTAGCCCTCCCACTATTATTATTTCTTTGGGTAATAAGTTATACATGATACCAGAGGTAGCCTTGCCTATCGACATTTCTTTGATCACTGCTAAGTAATGCAGTAAGATCATCTCCCATAACTTGAAATTTATTTTCTTTCTGATTCGCTCTCGAAGTAAGGGAAATATTGTAGCTACATCCATGTCCCCCAGGAATGGTTCCTCCACATAGAAAAAGCAGTTGGATATGGTCATGGAAGAATATAGGGACATCTTCTCCTGACTCGCAGGGGTGCCTTTGCATTATCAGGTGAAGCATTTGATCGATTTGGCTCCCAAATCACCTCTACCCAATAGGCTGATATATCACCGCTCCATTCTGGAAAATGAAGAGATCAAGCAACAAATGCAAGAGTTACTGCAAAAAGGGCACATCCGACCAAGTTTTTCGCCTTGTGGGAGCCCGATTGTACTTGTATAGAAGAAGGTTGGGACCTGGAGGCTCTGCATTGATTATCGAGCACTAAACAAAATCATTTTCAGGAATAGGTGTCCAATCCCACATATTGATGACCTTCTAGACCAACTCAAGGGGGCCAAGTATTTCAGCAAGATCGATCTAAATTCTGGCTATCACCACGCTACAATAGAGCCCATAGATGTATGGAATACCACCTTCAAATCCATGGCAGGCCTATTTGAATGGTTGGTTATTCCCTTCGATTTGAGAAATTCCCCTGCAAATTTTATGAGGGTAATGGATGACATCTTTTGACCCTTCACCAACTCATTTGTGGTTGTTTATCTCGACGACATCTCATCTTCAGCAAGAGTTGGGAAGAACAGTTGCAACGTATTCGACAGGTCCTTCAAACCCTTCGGTAACACAAACTGTGTGTCAACTTGGAGAAATCCACCTTTGTCATGAGCTAGGTCCAATATCTAGGTTACATCATAGATAAGCGTGGCGTGCATGTGGATCCAGCTAAGATCGTCATTCGGGATTGGCCAAACCCAACCAATCTAACAGAGCTTCACAAATTTTTGGGCCTTGCAAATTTTTATCGGAGGTTTGTGTTGGGATTATCCCATATCACTTGGCCCTTGAGTTAGATTAAAAAGGGTGGGGAGAAAGCAAAGTTATCTTGTTCTGAATCCCAACAGAATGCGTTCGATGAGTTGAAGCACCGCCTCTACTTTGCATCGGTACTCACACTACCAGACTTGCAACAACCATTTAATATTGAGACAAACGCCTCTGACTATTCTATTGATGTTGTCCTCACCCAGCATGGGCATCCAATGGGCTATCATAGTGAGACAATTTCCAATACAATTCAGAATTACCCCACCTATGATAAAGAGATGTATTCCATCATGCAAACTTGCTGATAATGGTAGCATTACATTCTAGGGAAGGAGACGGTCATCCACACCGATCACTGACCTCTTCAGTTTATACAGACACAAGGGAAGTTACAAAATGATCACCATCAAAAGTGGTCTACATATATGCAACAATTCCACTTGAACATTAAATACAAAAAGGGAAGCACCAATCATGTTACAGACTGCCTTAGCGGGCCCCCAGTTGCCGCAATGATTACTGTTCTCAACTCTTGTGGCCACGAGACCTATGGATGGTTGAAACAATACAAAAATGATCCAAATTTCTCAAGCCTCTGGATTCTTTTGGACACCAATCTCACCAAGTCGACTGGATTCCATCCCCAGACTAATGACGAGACAGAGGTCATCAACAAGATGATAGTGCACATACTCTGCATCTACAACTCTGAGCATCAAAAAACTTGGGATGAGATCCTCCCCTATGTGCAACACCATTGTAACAAATCTCTACACAACTCGATTGGTTGTAGTCCCTTTCAAATGGGTCTAGGATTTTAACCATTATGTCCGATTGATGTTGCCATACCTCATGCGACCACACAAACATAATCCACACATGTATTGTATGAGGTTGATAAAGAAACCAAATTTATTGAACATATCCAGCACATCCACGAGAAGGTTCACGACATTTTTTTGAATTCCAATGCCAAGTACAACTAGCGACATGATCAACATCGAGTGCCACACAAGTTTTAGGTGGGTGACAAAGTTTGGTTGCATTTGCAGAAAGAATTCCTAAACGAAGCTCATCAGAAGCTCAAACCACTCCAATATGGGACTTGCACCATTATCAAGGCTGTGGGAGACAATGATTTTGAGCTCAAAATTCCCCCATTCCTTGGCCTGCACCCATTGATCAATGCGGATGGCTTCCGACCATACTTTCCACCATTATTGGACACATCAGACATTGAAGAACAACTCACACCAACAGATCTAAACCCCAACTGCATGGAACAGAACAAAAATGATTGGATCATGGAAACACATATCAAGAACACTCCCCAGCAGAAGATCCAACTATGTCGGGTTGTCAAAGCTGGCCAAATCCTGCACTAAGGCAAGTGGCTCACCAAGGACCAAGTTCAGAAGAATTTTCCTTATATCATGGAGGAACTCAACACTATGGGGACTATTTATTCCTAAGGGGGGAGGACTAACCCAGGTGGATATTGGTGGCCACCTGCCTATTCCACTTGGACCCCACCATTGTTTCTTTCGGTTTTCCAGTTTCCTTAATTGTAGCACAATTTACTATTTTTGGCATTTTTTTGGGTCCTAAACTTCTGGAGTCATTTTGAGGCCCTGAACGACATTTTTGGGGAAAACTAAGGATAACATGGGTTATCAGCCGATTTTTATCACTTGAAAGTTGTATTACTCAGATATATCTTTCTAACGAGGTATTGTGTGCGTAAAACAGAGATCGTATGCCAAAATTACGTGCCCGGGAAGTTGATATACCAATTTACCCAAACATGGTCCATAGTTTTGGTGCTTCATCTCCTAGGGTTAGGTTTTTGGATGTTTATGGTTTTCCGTTGTTTCTCAATAATAAATAGGCCTTCAAGCCTCATTGTAACACAGTTCATAGGCATGTAGCCGCCACATCTCTTCTCAAAGATAAGCTACCATCGCCCGAGCTAATTTATTTCCATTCTGCATGTAAGCATATTTAAATCTTTGATATTTAATGAAATGAAGTTATATTTCTGTTGCATCTCTGTGTCCATGTGTATATTTGCATTTTTTTGCGTTCCTGTATAATTTCAGATCAATATTAGTAATAATAAAAATAAGTTTTTAGCTCAAACTTGAATATGGTCTACAATTGGTTGTAAAAAACAATTAAAGATGATAGTAAAGGCAGATTTTAAGATTGCCATCTCCATTGTCAAAAAAATTATTCATGGCTTAACTCCTTGCAAGCTTTCATTTAGTTGGTGTCTAGAAAGAAGCCTAGTTTGGGTAACATATATCCTCCCAAGAATTTTGCTTATCGTCATTTCTCATGCTCGATAAAAGGGAAATAATTTTGCAAACAAGCTAGCGAATGAAGGTTGCACCCTCTAAAATGCTCCTCTCAATCTCTCACGGGATGAACTGTCTCCATCAATATTGAAAGAATATTGTGCTAAGATAGCATAAGAAGACTTGGATTCCTCGTATAGGGTGACACGCTTGTTGGGTCTCGTAATTGTCACATTTTCATCATGTTTATCCTCGCGATTCCTCACATTCCATTACCTCATTTAACCATTTAGCATACCATCTCCATGGGTTCACCTCATCATTTTCCAATTTATTTATTTTTAATATTATTAGAGAATGTGTGATTAATTATTGGAAAATTGACATATTTCACTAATATCTTAAATGTGGATGAGCTTTGTAAATGTGTAGGATTATTTGGAAGAATTATTCAAAATCCTCTTGAATATTTCCTCCACCATTTTAATAATTCAAAGGATAATTGTTTAAGATTATTCTAAGGATAAGATCATGAAGATTCCAAGGAGAAGATCATGGAAGATTCCAAGGAGAAGATCATGGAGATTTGGATAACATATCTTATCCAAGATTTGTGAGATATGAGTGAGGATTTGAAGGGATCATATTTTGTAATTATAGGGATCTTGGTTGAGAGAAAAGAGGATTTTTAATTATGAGTTGCTTATCTTGTTTTCAAAGCACTCATGTATAAATAGGAGTGCTCTTTCTCCAAGTAGAAGATATGAAATAGTAGGAGAAACATGAGACTTTAAGATTATTATTTTCTGAATTTAATTGAAGACAAAATTTATCATTTTCTTGTGCATTGAATAAGTTTTAGTAGCTGAAAGTACACTCAGTGTACGAGGCAAGGGTGGAGGGCCCCCACACTGAGCTAAGTGCACTTCTTAGTTCATTTCTTAGCTGAAATTTCTGAATTAGTTGCTTATGTTTGACTTGTTTATCTTTACATGCCTTTACATGCTTTGATTGCTGATGAATCTTAATCTTGTTTCTTTTCTACATACAAAGAGACAAACCAATATTTAAGTTAAATACTTCTTCTATCTGACTAAGAGTTCAAAACTAAGAATCATCTTTTCCTTCTTTTTCCTGAATTCCTGTTTTCACAATAGCATTAATGATTGAATGAAATCAATGATGAAGGACAACTAGGACCTCTTATAAAAGAGCCTCTTCAATTATTATTTCATGTATCTTGATCTATTGTTTAGAAATTAGATTTATCTTTTCCTTCTTTTTCCTGAATTCGTGTGTTCACAATAGCATTAATGATAGAATGAAATCAATGATGAAGGAAAACCAGGACCTCCTAGAAAAGAGCCTCTTCAATTATTATTTCATGTATCTTGATCTATTGTTTAGAAATTAGATTTATCTTTTCCTTCTTTTTCCTGAATTCCTGTTTTCACAATAGCATTAATGATAGAATGAAATCAATGATGAAGGACAACCAAGACCTCTTAGAAAAGAGCCTCTTTAATTATTATTTCATGTATCTTGATCTATTGTTTAGAAATTAATTAAGTTAGATTTATATTTGTAATATGAATTTCCATAATCATCAATAATTCATCTTCTAAAATTGACTATGGTTGAAATGCATAAATTTTGGAGATGCTTCTAAGTTCTACAAACCTGGATTGATAATTAAATGCTCGTGTTAATTTACCTAGTAAATTGACCCAAAAGTATGTTGATTGGATGCATATACTAATATCTAACAAGAGAAATGAGATTGGTGTTATGTGTAGGTCAAAGAGAAGCTTATGCAAAAAGCCTCAACATTACGATGCGACACCCTTTTCATCCACGATTGGTGTAATTTCGAAAAATAAGTAAATGGAAATTTCATAAATTCTTGAAAATGAGCTAATTTGTTTTTGAGTCAATTCATACTGGAATGATCGACGGAGATGGCACACAAAGGCGACAATTTTTATGCAGGAATGGTGCTAAGTTTTTCAGGGTTGAAGACGATCTAATGCAAAAGTGATTTTTCGAAATCACAATGAAACATGCATCATTGGACGCTTGAAGGAAATAATTCTTCACTGCACATATCATGACATTTTCCGCTACACAAAAATCCTTTTACGTCATGATTACTCACATTTTTCCTTCCAAGCGCCTTAATCATCCCTATGTTGCAACCATATTCCATTTCCTTATCCTTCATGACTTCATACATGCCTATTTTTCTGAACAACATACATCATTTCCTTCTTATTTTTCAATTCATTTTTCCTTCTCAATAAAAATCCCAAGTTCTCTTTCCATGATTACATTTCCCTACCATATACACTGCCCAATTGTGAGATCTTTTCATCTATATTCCTACCAATCATTTTGTACAAACTCGCGTTGACTGATGTGGGATTCCTTAAGGCCCACCTTTCAACAAGTCTTGACCCATCGACTTCAGCACCTTATATGGGATAGAGACTAGAGTCATCATTAGTACCTTGAGGCTTGTATGCCATAATGACAAGTTCTCTCGCTGACAGTCATGGGAATACATCAATGTCCCTTGATCATTGGATTTTGCAAGTGGCTCGACATTAGATCATTTATTCACACTTCACAAGATGTACTAGGGTACCTTGGCACTCATTGACATCAATAGTGAGTTTGCCTCGCATTGGTTAACGACATCCATTATTGGTCGGTAATCCAATGACTTATTTTCATGCTCGACATCGACACATTCATTCGCATGACTAGAATTGTACCATTGAATTTTTGAAGCAGTTGAAGACTATATATTTTTCATGACTCCATCAGCAGTTGCGACAACATTCCTTCAACCATATGGGAGTACAACAGTTCCACTTTCAGACATCATCTTCAGGTTCATACAACCAAGCAGCAGTACAGATTCCTTCACTTCATCTAGCAACAACACTTTAGATTCCTTCACTTCATCCAACAACATGATATTTACATGATCCAACACCACGATAATTTCCTGATCTAGCAGCACGACATATTCTCTCATGCAAATCAGCATGACATTTTCAAGATCCAAAAGCCCCAGCAATTACATTTTTCATAGTTCATCAGCGTTTTGGGTAAGTGAAGATATGTTGTTTTCTAATTTTTAATCAGACAATTTCTTACATGTTGAAAATAAATGAACTTGGAAAATTCCCTCGCCATATTACATCATCTTTCACCTTTTCGTAAACATAACACATCTTCAGTTTGGGGGGGAATATTCATAACCATTTCATTCCATTTATCATCTCACATATTATAGACCAACATGACTCTTCCAAACTACACTTCATTGCAATTGATTCAAATACATTGATATCTATTTTGGCATGATTCAAAAAAAAAAATGGTGCTTGATCAAAAACATCTTTAAATATGCAAATCACTTTTTGTCCATTTGTTAAAAAAAAAAATTCAAAAAAATCTCACATAATAACAATATATATATATATATATATATATATATATATATATATATATATATTATTAAACTCTTTTTTTTTTTGAAAACTAACAATTTTTTATTTTTTATTTTTTATTTTTTATAGAATTAATTTCATTATTTTTTTTAGATTTTTAATTGGGGGATTACGGTGTGATGATGAACAAGGAAATTTTACAGAACAAGAACCAGGAGCTCAGAACTCAGACCAAAACTCAGAACAATTCTTCATTAATATTTGCATATGGAATTTTACACCAGAAATCAGATTACAATATCTCTTTTCAGAGCTAGACTGCAGTGGCATTCACCAGATACAACAACTCATTGAATGAGCGTGCTCACTGGAGGCTTTTTGGCCAGTTGCAGACTTTGAATCAGAGCTTACAAAACACAAACTCAATCTAATGACTCCGCCACTTTAGATTCTTCTTAGTGCCGAGCACACTAAGACGCAGGCTAGCCAAGTCACCTAACAGACTCAGACTTTGAGACTTAGTCACCGTGATGCAAGTATATTGCGAAGTTTTGCGCAGATGTAGAGCAGGGAAACAAAGCTCAGACTCAATATACAGACTCAGACTCTCCTACCCCCTTAAAAAGAATGCTCTTTTGTGAATATGAGGTTTCAGGAGCTGAGGAGGAGAATCTGAGCTTTGAACTGGATAAGTCTACTTCTCTATAATGAGGAGGAGAAGTAGGTTCAGGTAGAGCATCTCTAAATGCTCTAAGGATTTTGCAATTATACCCATATTAGAGTTTATATCATTCAACTGTTGGGTATGTTCATTCTGAGTTCCTAAGACTTCATTATAACCAGAATGCATCTTCTTAATATGTTCCTTAACTTCTAAGACATCCTGTGCAAGGTCATCAATATTCTGTAACATGCACGCAATTTGATAGTTTGTGTAATTGTGCATCTTCTCTGATTCCAACTGGTCTGGTTCTGTTACAGATTTAGTATGTAACCATTGCATATCAGCCTTTATAGTCCCATTTTTTAAAGTTCTTCTTGAACTACTAGTATCCAGATATCTCTCATTTATCTGGGCAGATAGGTCTTGTTTAGCTCTGGGAAGAGAGAAGCTTTTGATATCAGGAATCATAACCTGAGATTCATGCTTTGGAGACTCAACCTGGAAGGTGGAAGGAGATGGAACACAAAACTGGCAGTCATTGCCTATATGTGATGTAGACTTTCTGGGATTATCTCTTGGAATAGAAGAAGCAGGATATCTGACAGACAAACTCCTGGGAATAGATGAAGGAGATGTTTGGGAAATGGATCTTGTATTATCTCTTCTCCCCAAAAATGGAGATTTAGTCAAAGAGGACATAGACCTATGAAGAGAAAAAAGAGTGAATTTGAGACCAGTAGACCCATCAGAATGCTGAATAAGAGATAAGTGCTGAGGAGCCTTGGATGTTTGCAGTTGAGGATATTTTTGTGCAAGGGGAGTATAAGTGCTACTCCATTCATCAGGTAGAGTACATTCTGCAAATCCAATCTGTAAAGGTGTAGTGTTACCGGGACCAACAACAACACCTTCTTTAAGGGCTCGTTCTTTCAACTTAGGATGCAATGGAGGCATGGTGGAAGAAACAAAGCGAATACAAATGGAGGCATGTAACTGTGCTATTTCAGACTGGGGAGCTACATCAAAACCATGGAACTGAATATATGCATGAAGGAATTCATTAATATATGGATCGGTTAAAGAGACTTGGTATCTGGGAATGACAGAGGACCAAGCAGGGCCATTATTAAGAGGACTCTGAAATCCACCTATTAGAGCATCATGGAACTGATTCATGCGGGTATCAAGAACACATGTCAGACAAGAAGTATTTAAGCCTGGGCGAACAAGAGGATTTATGCCAAACTGAAGCATACCCAGATGGATATATCTGTAGCCTTTACTTAACCCCCATTCAATATCTTCAGGTTTTATGAGAGGAATCTGATAAACTTCTTGACCAGTGGAAATAGGAATATTAACAGAAGTAAAATGGAACAACTGAGCAGCTTTAAATTGAAACACAGGAATCTTATATAATTTCTCAACATCAATCTCTGGCAATGTCCAATTAGGATCAGGCTCATATTCTTGGACAACTACTTTCTCATCATATAAAACATCATCATCTTGAGATTTATTCAGAAACTTATTCAGAAATGACCATCGATTCTTATGGGATATTTTTCTATCTTCGGGCTTCTGAAGAGAAAACTCATTCATATAACCAACCATTGAAATAGAGTATTAGTAAGCACCTGAACAGAGGAGAAACAAAAGTCTTTGTGCACCAGGAAAGCAAACACGGTAGTCCGTCGCCTTCACAGCTCTCTACCAGCGCCTTGCTGCCAACTTCAGTCTCGTGGACAGTAGCTCAAACACATACTATTCAATGGGAAAACCAGATGCGAAAATAACTCGGACAAAGAACCAGATGGCTCTGATACCAATTTTACAGAACAAGGAAATTTTACAGAAGAAGAACCAGGAGCTCAGAACTCAGACCAAAACTCAGAACAATTCTTCATTAATATTTGCATATGGAATTTTACACCAGAAATAAGATTACAATATCTCTTTTCAGAGCTAGATTGCAGTGGCATTCACCAGATACATCAACTCATTGAATGAGCGTGCTCACTGGAGGCTTTCTGGCCAGTTGCAGACTCTGACTCAGAGCTTACAAAACACAGACTCAATCTAATGAATCCGCCACTTTAGATTCCTCTTAGTGCTGAGCACACTAAGACGCAGGCTAGCCAAGTCACCTAACAGACTCAGACTTTGAGACTTAGTCACCGTGATGCAAGCAGATTGCGAAGTTTCGCGCAGATGCAGAGCAGGGAAACAAAGCTCATACTCAATATACAGACTCAGACTCTCCTACCCCAAATGCCAAATGACCACACAATGCTAGTATTTATAATATCCTAGCAGGTCATCCAGTTACAACTTTTACCGGATTCTTAGAACAAAGAGAATCTGTCCTCGGATAGGCCATCATGCAAGATGCTTATCACGAGTGTACCTTAAAGTAAGTGAACAGGAAAATGTACCTAAGATTCGGGAAAGTGGGGACAACCACTTGTTATCTCGTCCCTTGGAGGCTAGGCCATATGGGGACCGAATCTGACCCAATCTAATCACACAAAATGACAACTATGGCCGGAATCTAGGACATCGGCTCTGTTACAAAAGTAATTACATAGTGGAGATTTTTATTCGGAGAAAATCCCACGGAAACCAAAAGATAAAATATGTACAAAAGTAAGATTTGTAAAGATTTCAAATAGAGTGATCTTTACAATCAATCACTGTTGGCACGATCATCATAATCATGTCTATGATCATAATTTCTCTCTCCATAGTATTCCAATAATTCTTCAGTATCAGGAGCAACTATCTCATGTGGAATGTAAAGCCATGGAGGATCATTTTATCGGAAGCAACAGTGAAAAGGAAATGAAAACATATTTAGTGGTCTGTTTACTTCATCAACAGTAATTCTCCCTTGAAAACTGACAAAGAGATTGAAAGATTCTTCAGCTTGATTTGGAACCAATACTGTGTCTTGATGGACTAAGCCAAACTCTATGACATAGTCATACTGTGCAGCTATATGCATTTCCCAAATTATTGTTCCTAAAGTGCACTTATGATCATGTTCTAACATCCAATTGACTCTTGGCATATACCTAAATAAAAATAACCTAAACCAGGGACTCCACCAGTTAATCAAATTATCGACATCTATAGCATAGAATATGATTCTAACAGATCCATATATACGAGCTTTTTGATGGATAGTGAAATAATCTTGCCAAGTCCAATCAGTCTTCTGGATGAATGCATAATGTATGGGATCTGGACCTCTAGACAATGCATAATAGACTCGCCATGACCTATACCTATATGGTAGCTCTCTAGAATACATCCATTGGGCTTCTCCTGAGTCAAACCATTTTTGTAAGACAATTTCACGAAGATTGAAGGGTAACTCTATGACCTTGTGCACAAAACAATCCCAACAAAACCGATAATGACACTGAATACAAACAACTACTCGACTGACCCTGGCTCTCTTAGACTGGGACTGACTAGAACTGGTAGAAGCTTCATGCTGGTGAAGTGGTCTGAACATCTTTATTTCTTTGACTTCTGCTGAACCTTCTCTTGTGAGCATGTCTGCAAGATAATTCTCTGCACCAGATTTGTAGACTATATCAAAATCAAAACCTTCTAACCACAGTTCCCACCTCAATATCCTGGTACTCCCTTGTTCTAGCAGCTTCTTGTTTGCCAAAATACTTTTCATGTGCTTCAGGTCTGTCCTGACAATAAATCTCACACTTTTCAAGAACAGATGGAATCTCTTAATTCCTCTTTTTATAGCAAGTATCTCCTTATGAGAAGAGGGATACTTTTTCTCAGTATCATCAAACATTCCAGAGGAATAGGCACAAACTAATTCTTTTCTTCCATGCTTCTGGAGAAGTACAGCTGCCCATGTATGATCAGAAGCATCTGTTTCAAGAATAAAAGAAAGATTAGTATCAGGAAGCTTCAACTTTGGCAATTCTTTAATCTTAATCTTAATATTCCTGACTGCTGTAGTCATTTCTTCTGTCCATCCTGATGCCTGCTTTTTCAATCTTTTCTGTAACACTTTGGTGTCATCTGCTTGGTTTTCATAAAACTGCCTTATATAATTTAGGCATCCAAGGAATCTCTGCAAAGTTCTGACATTAGGGATTTCATCAGGAAACTTTAATAAATGAGTAAGAACATGAGGTTGCAGATTAACATGCCCTTGTTCTATATGCAGACCTAAATAATCTATTTTGACTTTCCCAATTTGAAACTTTTCATCTGAATCAGAAAGTACCAAACCATGTTTGAAGACCAGCTCATAAAACTTTTCTAAGTGCTTTTTATGGCTATTTACATCTCTGCTAAAAACAAGTAAATCCACCATTTTCCCCCACCATTTTAATAATTCAAAGGAAAATTGTTCAAGATTATTCTAAGGAGAAGATCATGGAGATTTGGATAACATACCTTATCCAAGATTTGTGAGAGATAAGTGAGGATTTGAAGGGATCATATTTTTGGTAATTATAGGGATATTGGTTGAGAGAAAAGTGGATTTGTAATTATGAGTTGCTTATCTTGTTTTAAAAGCACTCATGTATAAATAGGAGTGCTCTTTCTCCAAGTAGAAGATATGAAATAGTAGGAGATGTTAGGGTCCTATAATAATATGATTCATAATTTTTGAATTGACTTTGATAGTCTTGTAAATATGTACATACCTTGCTTTCTGCAAGTTGTTTTCCCATATTTAAAAAATGAAAAATAATAAAAAATGAAAAGAGGGTAAAAGTCCTAAAAAAATGATCAAAGGACTTAGAAAAAAGATAGACCCCAAAAGAAAAAAGAGATAAAAGTAAGACCTGAAAGTGAGCAAGTCAAAGTGCCACTACTATTTACTTTACTGCAAGAATAATGATTATGTGTAGATTTTCAATAAATGCGATAATCCATGATCAGTTAAACAACTTAATCTTAACTTTTCATGCTTTGAATTTCATGTTTTAGATAGAGAATAAAGATATGTCAAACAGTATAAACTTGAAAAATCAGTAGATAAGATAGAGAGTAAATGAGGAGCTCTATAGTTTAATCTAAGCCCTCGGATGAAATAAGGTTAGACTTAGATAGTTTTTTATGTTTAAAAAGAAAATTGATTTAGGGTTGCAAGCCTAAATGCACTTGTGAAAATGAAATAAAAAATGTTAGAAATAATGATGGGTAGGTAGAAAGTAGTTGTGAAAGCATGTAATAGAGCATCATCGAGAAAAAATTACTAATTTCCCCTCTCCCACAATTATTCAGTATTCTAAACTATCAGTTAAAAAGGCTCAGAGCATTTCTCTGACTTCTGTTGGGACCGGACCCAAGGTTCGATGACTGATTGGTTAAAAATATTGAATTCCTACACATTTACCATTCATCCATAATCATGATCCCTTTTCTTAAGTAAAAACCCATTTTTTTACTTAGTAAAAGTGAAACCCTAAATAACTAATTTCATTTCCTTTCAAAAAATCATTGAAAAACCCATAAAATGCATATATCCTAAGTTAAAGTGTGAAAAAATACAACAAAGACAAGCTATGCTTTATTTTCACTTAGAGTTAAAATATGTATTTTTATTCATTATATTATCCCTTTATTTCATATTAACTTATAACTTATTAGTAATAAGAAGAAGAAGAAGTTCCTAACTTAGGAGAACTTAACAAGAGCAGAAGAAGGATCAAGCTAAGCACTGTGGAAAAAACGCAGCGCGCGCTCATCTCTCCTCTGCAGCGATTAGGTCAGGGGTCGCAGCGTGGTCTGTGCCACTGCCATGGGTGCGCTAGGGGGTGGGGAGCCCTCTCCCCCCCCTCCAAATTCTTCTGCAGATGCATTTCGAAACCTTCTGTCGCAGAAAGGGAAAAAACGTCCAACACCTGAAGTCCCGAAGTTCATCAAAAAACTTGAAGAAATACCAGAGATTGCTCTGCCTGAAGAACAACCGATCAAAATAGCTCTTGCCTTGGCTGACAGAGGTTTGGTCGGGCAATTTATGGGTCGATGGCCATCAACAAAATAGACAGATGAATGGGTTCAACGAAATTGGAGGCCCCTGCTGACGAACAACGTGATCTGTTATGCTGTCGGTAGAGGATATTTCATTTTCGAATTCACTACCAAGGAAGACCGTGACCTGGTGTTTAGAAATGGTCCGTATTTCATGGGAAATCAAGGCCTTTTCCTGAACAAATGGACCCCTGACTTCGACCCTTCAGTCGATGTCCTAAAGGAGGTCCCTGTTTGGGTCTGACTCCCCAACCTGCTGATCCACTGCTGGAGCTTCCACTCCCTGAAAAATATTGGAAACGAAATGGGTTGATTCATTGACAAAGCTGACAACAGGGGCCAATACACCTGCGCAAGAATCTGCGTGGAAGTTGACTTGGAAGCTGGTCTGCCGGAAGCCGTTAAACTTACAGTTGGAGATTGGCATCACTTCCAGAAACTGGACTACGAGCAATTTCCTTTTAAGTGCAGAATCTGTCACGAGCATGGTCACTTCCAACAAAACTGTCCTAAAGCCCCATCAGGGGACAAGGTGGAAGAAGAAGGATGGAAAGAGATAAAAAAGGGAAAGGTAGTCTCAAAGCCTACTGAACAGAAAAAATCTGGAACAATGGGGAAAACCCAGTCCAATTCACAGACCAAACCAATCACAAAAGAAGGCCCCCCCTCATTTGAAAAGGTGAATGCCACAGAGAATCACGAAGAAACTGAAGACCACTCGAATAAACTGAAAGAAACCGAAGAAGAATCAACTGTTCCTCTAGCAGCTGTTGATCAAAGGGGAACCGAAGGTATTGAGGATCACATCAGTCTAGCCTCTGACTCTGGGGAAGAGTCAGAAGAGAGAGACTCTGAATCAGACAGCTCGCAAATCACTCCTATCAAGTCGGCTAGGGGTCGGAAATCCAAGAAGAAATAGAGAGAGGAGAAAACTTATCTGGACGTCCTCCAAGGCTCCCAGAAAACTCTCAAAGGAATGATGAACACCAGATCCGGGCGCAAGCATAGCAGGGCTCCAAAAGGAGCCACCACCTCCCAAGTCAGTAAATAATGAAGTACGTCTCCTGGAATTGCAGAGGGTTAGGCAGCAGGCTGAAAGAAGAAGCCCTGAAAGACATTGTTAGGATGCATTCGCCTGAAATCCTTCTCATCCAGGAGACAAAGATGGAGGATAATCTGCTCCTCCAAACTAGCAAGACATTCTGGCGTAAAGGTCCCGGAAGAGTTGTCAGTGCTAGAGGTGCCTCTGGCGGGCTTGCCTCCTTCTGGGACAGCTCCAAATATGATTTGATTCACGAAGAAAACTGTCCTCATTGGATTTTCATTCAGCTCCTCCACAAAGACTCTGGTCAACAAGTAAGTATGTTCAATCTTTATGCTCCGGTCCTTCCAGCGGAGAAAAAATTTTGCTGGGACTCGCTTCAGTCCTTTCTTTTATTGCACAAACCAGAAAACATCATTATTGCAGGTGATCTGAATGTTACTCTAGCCATTGATGAGAAAAAGGGGGGTTCCCCAGTTAGGGATCCAGCTAGAGAATGGGTGGAAGACATAATGCTTGACTGGGATCTGGAGGATATCAAGCCTTCTGCTGGGAAATACACTTAGACTAACAAAAGATTAGGGCCCAACCACATAGTTTCTCGTCTGGACAGATTCCTTGTCCAATCCTCTTTCCTCACATGTGGTCTAATGGCCTCTTCTAAAATCCTTCCAAACTGCACTTCTGATCATAAACCCATTAGCCTCGAGCTCTCCCTGGATGGAAACCTTAGTCCAATTCCTTTTAGATTCAGTCCTTTGTGGATTCAACAAGATGGTTTCCATGAGGTGGTTTCAGAAGCCTGGAATCGGCAGGTCTTGGGATCCCCATTCTATGTGTGGGAAGAAAAATTGAGGGGTCTTAAAAGAAGACTCAAGGAGTGGGCTAAAACTTTGAAAACACCCACTGCCAAGAGAAAAGAATCCTTAGAAAACCTTGCTGCCCACCAATCAGCAATGGAGAATTCTGCTGTTACTCAAAGTCTGCTTCAAAAAGAAGTTGAGCTGCAAAAAACCCTCCATAGAGCTAGTATGGAAGAAGAGTACTGGAGAAAAAAATCCAGAAACTTATGGTTACAGGCCGGCGACAAAAATACCAGCTTTTTCCATAAGCAAGCCGAAGCTCGCAAGCAATTCAAATCTATTTCAGAAATTTGCTCCCATGATGCTGTGGTCAAAGATTCTGAAGGCATCAAAAGAGCTGCTTTCACCTTTTTCAAAGAGCTTTATACGGCGCCTGAAAACCCTCCTATAGACTCCCAAGCCTACCCATTTGATCTAATTCCTCATTGTGTTCATGATTCTGTTAATACTATGCTGACTGCTTCGATCAGCATGGATGAGCTCAAGAAGGCTTTGGATTGCATGGAGACGGATAAAGCTCCTGGGCCTGATGGGTTCAATGCCAGTTTTTTTCAGACTTGCTGGTCTATAATTAATAAATACCTTCTGAGAATGGTCAGGAAGTCTCAATCATGTTCCAAGATCGGAGGCAACACCAACTCGGCCTTCCTTGCCCTGATTCCGAAAGAGAAAGGAGCTTCGGATTTTGGTAGATTTCGGCCCATTTCACTGTGTAACACAAGTTATAAACTGATCACCAAAACAATAGCTAACCGTCTCAAGAATATTTTTCCGGACATCATTCCGGAAAATCAAGGAGGTTTCTTCAAAGGGAGAAAGATTCTGGACAATATTGTGCTGGTGCAAGAAGCAGTTCATTCAAGTTTCCACCGAAAAGAGAAAGGAATGGTGATAAAGCTCGATTTGGCAAATGCCTTTGACAGGGTGAAACATGATTTCCTCTTTGCTGTTATGAAGAAACTGGGCTTCTCAATAACCTTCATAAATTGGGTGAAAGCCTGCATTGCCTCCCCTTGGATTGCGCCGCTGGTTAATGGCCGATCAACAGAGTTCTTCAATGCCTCAAGGGGTTTAAGACAAGGTTTCCCGCTGCCCCCGCTCCTCTATGCTATTCAAGCCTCTGTGCTTAGCTTCCAACTTGACTGCTGTCAACAAATCCAATCTCTGCCAGGCCTCAGAATGGTTCCCAATGTTAAAGACATAAACCATGCCCAATTTGCCGATGATACTCTGCTGCTTGGAGGAGAGAGCATAAATTCTGCAAGATCCTTTAAGAAGGAGTTGGACATCTACAAGGAGGTCTCGGGCGGCAAGATAAACTATTCAAAAAGCACTATCTTCAGCTGGAACTACTCGGTCAAGGAACTGGCTGACATTGCCAGGCTCTTAGAGATGAAAGGAATTCAGGCCTGGGAGTTTTTTAAATATCTTGGGATTCCAATCTTCAAATCCATCCCTAAAGTTGCCCACTCGATGCCCCTGCTTGACAAGCTAAAACTCAGAATTCAAGCTTGGGGAGCCTCTTGGCTGAACAATGCTGGGAAGGTTATCCTGATGAAATCTGTTCTCATAAGTATGCCTCTTTATCAACACTCCATTCTGCTTGCTCCCAAAACCTTCCTCAGTAAAATGGACAGTCTGCTGAGAAGATTCCTCTGGGAAGGGGGGAAAAATAATGAAAAAAGACTTCATTTAGTCAAATGGGACACTATTAAAAAGCCAATTCTGGAAGGAGGTCTTCAATTGAGAGATCTGGTTGCCCAAAATCTCGCCCTAGGCTCCAAAATTCTGTGGAATATTGTTGCTGGGAAGGCTAGCTGGAGTAAGAGAGTCCTGTGGAAGAAATATTTCAATGGACAACGGCTGAGGTGTTTGGACCAGCCTCCAAAAACCATCAAAGGTTCTCTGGTCTTCAAACTCTGTCTTTCTGCTATGGAGCATTTCAATCACAACCTTTACTGGATCCCAGGTAATGGAAAAAAAATTAGAGTTTGGGATGATCCAATCCTTGGTGACCAGCCTTTGAACCAAGTTGAAGGTCTGGCAAACATTAAAATCTGGCTACAATCCAACAACCTGAATACCCTGTGGGACATCTCAACTTGGACGGATGATACTGGAAGACGATGGGACAATTGGTACCTGGGAGAGATCCCCCATCGGCTGCAGGTTGAAGCCACGTTACTTTTAGATAAGCTCCAAGGGAAATCTCCGACCAAAGCAACAGCTAAGGACAAAAGAGGGTGGGGCTCCCTCACTGGAAATTTCTCTGTCTCTGAAGGTTACAAAAGTATGACAGCGATTCCTAATGTCCCTCCTAACCCTACTCAATGGAAATTTATTTGGGCCTTTCCTTCGCTCCCTAAAATTGACTTCTTCTGCTAGACGTTAGCTCATAACAACATTCTCACTAGAGATATTCTGAGAAAACGTGGAATGGAAGGGCCCTCCAGATGCCCTCTGTGTGTGTCAGAGGAAGAGTCAGCTAACCATCTGTTGTTGCTGTGCCCTTTTTCCCGTGATGTCTGGAGGGGGGTCCTGATGTCAGGGGCTGACAAAGTTGAGCTTCCTGGTAATATTCCAAACCTGCTTCACAACTGGGCCAACTTATCTCCGTTCTATCTCACTAAAAAAAGCCTTCTCAAGAAAGCCTGGATTTGGATCCCTAAATTCACCTGCTGGAAGCTGTGGTTGGAGAGGAACAATAAACTGTTCAGGGATGAAAAATGTACTCCTGGCAAAATTATCACTAAAATCTAAGCTCTATTGGGTGAGACTTTGGATGCCAAACCTGCAATAAGGAATGAAGCGGCATTGGACAGTGAGGAGGAGCTTTGGCTCAAATATCTTGCTCCAAATCATGATTTCAAGCCCTTGCCCCCTGCAATTTCCCATGCTAACTGGGAAATCCGCTTGGATGAATAGGAGTTTATCAAATGGCGTTCTGCATTGGATGAACACTGCCTCTTCTTTGACGGGGCCTCTAAAGGCAACCCTGGAGCTGCGGGTGGGGGTGGGGTTCTTTTGAATCAGGATGGATCAACTGAGTTTAGGTATCAATGGGGGCTGGGCATCGAATCTAATAACAGAGCTGAAGCTCTGGCTCTGTGGCAAGGGCTTAAGCTGGCTATCAAAAAGAACTTTTTGTCTCTGTCGGTCTTTGGAGACTCCAGGCTGCTCATCCAAGCTCTGAACCTCAATTCGAACCCTTCGCAGATTCACTTAGTTTCAATTTTCAAGAAAATCAGGTTTACTCTGGCCCAGTTCCGAAAAATATCCTTTTTTCATATTTTGAGGCACCTGAACACTCAAGCTGACCTAGAAGCCAATCTGGGCTCTACCCGTTGCAGAAGATCCCTGTTAGTCAACTCTGATGAGTCTATTTGCACCATTCCTTAATCTCCTAATGGTTGATCTGTACACAAAATTGTTCTCAAAATCCCGTCCTGTAAGTTCGATCCATCTCATGCAGTCAAAGGTTTTGATCCCGGCCTCTATCTGGATCGACATGCCAATGTCTCTTCCGACTTTTTACGACCTCTGCTGTCTCAGAAGCTGGGAAAGCAATAGGCGGACTTTGTCATCTGGCTCTAAGGGCGAAGTTACTCTGCAATGGATGTCCGTCAAAGTAAAGAAGCAAATCTTTCGCTTTAGGCTGGGACTTGCCCATTTTTCTGGCTGGTTCAATCATTTTAAGGGCGTTCAAAGCCGATTTAATATCCCAGAGCAAAGCCCCCAAGGAACGCTTAAAAAATCCAACATCAGATTCCAATTCTGCAATCAGGAAGATGCAAAGGCTACTCTGGACTATCAAGACCACCACTGCAAGCGTTATGTAGTTTCAATTAAGGTTTCAGACATCATGAGGCTCGATCTCCACGGCGACCTCTCTAGCTGTATCAAAGGACGAGATCCTTCATTGTGTAGCAGGAATCTCAGCTTCAGACATTGTTGTAACGCTCCAGTCTGCGGCAGCTGTTTTGCCGCTCGTTAATCTTATTAATCGTTAAAGTCTTAAAAAAAAACTTCTAACTTATTTATTAACTCCCTAAAACTACACCCTCCCGTATAGTATTAAATCATTTATTTTTAATAACCCACAAAACCCTCTACTTAATGTTTAAGACAATGTTTTAATAACCCATGTGATGAATTAAAACCCACCCTTATCCCATTGGTTTAAATTTATCAAATAAAACAAAATACCCCGCCCCCTATGGTTTTAAAAATTTATCACAATGTTTATATACCAGATAATAATAAACTCGCACCTGTATATGGATGAAACATTTCTTAAATGTTTTAATTAAAACATATATAAATCTTATCTCTCCGTTTAACCAAATAATACAAGGTTTAAACCTTATAAATGTATGTTTATAAAGATTATTAAACCATCCCGCTGCATTGATCACCCCGGCCCCATTCCCAAATCCCGATGCAACTTCCAGATTAGATCCTGACCGTTCGCAGGAGTCCTTTATGATCCAATGGCGGAAAATCCATATCGCAAATAAACTTGCGCGATATCCACCATCTCATTTCTACGCGAAATGGGTGGTATTTTGACTTTCTCCCTCCTCCACGTGGTTCCTTCTTACTGGACCACATTCGTTTCATCCAAAACAACTTACCACCTAAAGTGAACACGATAACCACTCGCTGTTTTATACCCTTTGAACCTGAAAACCGCCATTGTTGACTTGACCGCCATTTATTGTAGGCACCAATTAACCCTAATTTTCCTAAAAACATTGGAAATGCACTGATTTTCTATATTTCTGCGTGTAACCACTGTATAAGCTATTCTGAATTTTAAACAAGAATTTTACACCATTTTCATGCCAAAAACCTGCAAATTTCAGCGTGTACCTATTGAAGATTTCCGAGGAGCTTTGAATTGCTCCATAAATCAGAAAGATACCATTGAATCTATTCAAAAAATTTAGAGACTTCCTCAAAAACCAGTACCTGCATATAACAGGTATTCCTCCAGCAATTCAACATGTTTCAATTTGAAAGGACTTAAAAAAAAGAACGAATTACATTCAAAGTTCGAATCCACCCAAACAAGCCTATTAGAATTTCCAAAAAACAGGCCAAACCCTGTTAAAATTTCTGAAAAAACCTTGTTTATGCTGTGCATTATTTTAAACTCTAAATTGAGGCCAAAAACCCTCTGAAGGTAGCCTAAGCCTCTGTGCCTAATATCAAAATAATTTTTACCCAATTACTCATTGAAAAAGCCCAAGAAACCCTTGTTTCTTGTTTCTAAACCAGTAAAAGCCTGTAAATCTTATTAAGAGTCCAAAATTGAAAGGAAAAACCTAAGGAAAGACCATATTTTGCCTATTTTCGTCAAATATATCCCTGTCAGAGTAAAAAATATTTCTGCCAACTGTTTAATCTTGTAGAAGTAGCTAGAAAAGCCTAAAAGAAAAGTTTTGTAGTCCAAAAAGCTCCAAAATGCCTAAACCTACTCCAACTGCATCTTCCAAAATTGCTATCATTATAAATCCTCTGCAACCTCCAGTTGTAGACATTGAGAATACCCCATTAGCAGATATTGACTATAAGATAGCATACCCTATTGTAGAATTCAATTTGTTGGAACTTCACAACTGGAGCTATGAAAAATATTTGGATAATGTTGAAGAAGTTAAAATTTGGGAATCACACTTGCCCAAATATGTTGTTCCAGTTACCCACTCATGCCCATAAGTCATTATATTATGCCATCATCATTATATACCTGAGCAAAAAGCAATAGTCAATGCCAATAAAGAAGTCCTTTTTACCATTACTACTGAATCCATTAATCAAATGTTACAGCTTAAACTTGATCCTCAAGCAGTTCCTCTGTCCATTGAAGCACTTACCAAGCTGTATATTGGCCTTGAATTTCCTAGGAGATTCCATATCTTCCAAATATTCATGCCCTTGCATGTAGAAATTCCTCAAATCAATCCTTCATATTCCACTTCAAAATTTCCAGAGGGTTCTAAACGTGTCATATCCATGCTCTCCTTCATCCTAGGGTACTTTACTAATGAACATACAGACGAATCCATTTTAGGTTTCCTATCCACTTTCACACCAGGAAAACTTCCATTTATTATCTTTGATTATGCTGGGTATATTTCTGATAATATTCAAGACCAATTGGTCAAACTGGAAATTTAAGGAGTGTTTAGATACACATATTTCCTTTTCCATATGTTCTTGTATTTTCAAGCAGATAACACTACAAGGAAAAGACCCTCTAGTGGATGTTTTTGAGGAACCACAAAGAAAATACCCCATACATCTGTTTCTAGCGGAGGTTACTAGAGGAGGTTGGCGGGCAGAGGGTTTTGCGGATGTTTTCCTATCGGTGCTCTTATTGTTAAAACTCGCCCCGGTGCTCTCAAAAAAATAAAGCACCGGTGCGGACAAAATCATTGGCACACCGGACATCGTGCACTCCGTACACACCCGCCCGATGCGTCATAATATAATAGAGCATCAGTGCCTCACAACTCATTCGTGCTATTGCATTATAAAACACAACGCCAACACTGAAACCACCCGGTGCGGTAGACAGAAACCGCACCGGTGCATCATAAAAAACGCGCCAAAACACAAACCGACTGGTGTGTTTGTAGAAAATAGTATCGATGCGCCTATAAACAACACACACCGTTAAAGGGTTAAATTAAAAAAATATTTACAACAAAAAACCCATATTTTTCAGTTTTCCAGTGCTCCTGAGCTATCAATTACCGGTGCGCACGATACCATAGAACGCACCGGTGCGCACCGAACAGTGTCACACCAGACAGCGTGCGCGAAGTAAACACACCGCCGGGGCGTCCAATTACTGTAATGCACCGGGGTTTCAATACTCTTCCGAGCCGGTGCATCATAAAACACCACGCCAAAACAGAAACGAGCTGGTGCGTTCTTCTCTAAGAGCACCGGTGTGCCAGAAACTGCACGCACTGGAATAGCGTTATATATAATAAAAAAAAAATAGGCCAAAAACCAGTGCTTTGAAACTATTACGCACCGGTGCTTTACCATTACACCGCCCCGGTGCATCATCAAATTTTCGCTCCAAAACTGAAACATCCCAGTGCGCGGTTAAGGAAATGCCCCGGCGTGTTATAAACAACGCGCTGAAATTGATACCGCCCAGTGTGGTTTTATTTAACCGCACCGGTGTGCTTGTAAAACCCCGTGCAACGAAACAGGGTTAATTAAAAAATATTTACAGCCAAAAAACTTCATTATTCACTTTCCTCAGTGCTCTAGAGCTCTCAAGCCCCGGTGCTATTTCCTTATTTCTGAGCCGCCCTGACATCAGTGCCCTCATTGCACCCATTTCACGCACTGCTGCTCTGCATTGGCTACCAATCTCCAGCTTGCATTTTGAAAAACAGTGGGTAAATTTTATTTTCCAAATTTTACAGCCAATCTGCCTCCTCGACTGCGAAATGTATAGGTATTTTTCTAGTTTTTCTATAATTAGGCCTTTTAGCGGATTATAAATTGAAATAAACTTAAAAATAACCATTAAAAAAGAAAAAAAAAATTTGTCGCACGGTGCGCTCAAGCTGTTCAGCTTGCACCAGATAGCGGTGCTACCTGTAAAATTTACAAGCAGCACCGCTACCGGTGCTAACGATAACCGCACCATTTCTGGGGCGGTGCCGGAAGGCACCCTAAATAATTTTAAACTAAAAATGAAAAAGAAAAAAGGCAGTGCGCTCATTTATCTAGACGCACCGTTAACCCTGACAATCATAGTGTGGTGCGTTGACTTCATTTTCTGCCCCGGTTTATGTCAGTGCACCTCATTTGCATTCCGAGAGGGTCAACTGTGTGGCCGGGTAAAATACCGCACCGTCAAATATGTCATTTTCATGAAGTCGATGCACTGATACGAATATACGCGTCGGGGCGTATATTTCAGTCAGCGCACCGCTATTCTAAATTATATACAGTCCACAGTGCTTGAAAAATAGACATCTGCACCGAATTCGGTGTGGTCTGTTTCATTAGGGGCCCCGGGTACGGTGCGCTAAAATATTAGGACGCACCGACACTGGTGCGTGACTGTTTTATGGAGCACCGATTTGTATGTTTGTTTTTTTTTCAAAAAATATATATATATATATATGTATATTTATAAATACATTTATGTTTTAATAAAAAAAAATTATTTAATATGGCAATGATTCAGAGAGAACAGGAGCAACAGCAGCAACAACAAGCATAACAATATGACATGATTCGCCAATGGGAGGCGAGAGAGAGGGAGAGAGATGGATGCCCTCGCCCTATTACTGCAGATACCCAGGAGATCCTTATGCAGGTAGGCCTCCTCAAGTTCTATGAGGAGGCTATTTCCGACCTAAAGGCCCATAGTGTGCTTTTCAGACATCTTATTGGCAGGTGGAATGCCCACCGATAGGCTTTTCAGGTTGGTCCTGAACAGTGGTACACACCCACTGAGGAGGACATTTATTTTATTATCGGACTATCGAGGAGAGGGGTGGATTTTCCCTCATTCCAAAACGTGCCGGCTGGTTGTGTAGCAGGGAGTCAGTTAGTTTACTCCCAGAGATACATTGGAGCACATGTACTATCTCCTTCAGAGTTCCAGGTACTTGGAGGTCAGTTACATATAGGTGCTTTTGGTAGATAGGACGTGTAGTGCCTCTTTATTATCGCTTTGATCATTTCGCACAACACCAGTGACGGGCAACGCATTAGTTGCTCGCTTTTATATTATGTTGATTCTTTAGTACAACAACCACGACTTGTCAGGTGGTCTTCCATTTTTTTGCGACAGTTTTGTACGACCTTAGATAGATGTTGTGCTCATGCACAAGGGAGGGTCAACTTCCCTTTTGCTTCAGAGCTGTTTTGTTTATTTTTTGAGAGGTTTCCAGAGATGAGACCTAGTTTTGTTTGACAGCCTCGTAGGCCGATGTTCGAGGCCCGGATGCGCATGTGGGGGAAAATGATGCCTAAGAGGGGAGACACTATGTTTCCAGCGAGGATATCACATGATTCGCTGGACTTACTAGCCAGTGTTGGCGGGCTGCATCCCTTCATTATGGTCCCATGTCCTTATGCTGGACTAGATTGGCGAGGGTTTCCCAACATTCTCTTCACTCCTGATAAGCCGCCAGATGATAGAGGTAATATTACTATTTTATTTATTTTTATTCTAACATGTTCTTTAACTTGTTTTTATTAAATTGTGTAATAAATTGCCTAATTATTGTTGTGTACTTGTATATATTTTGCAGACATTGGCTCTTTTGATGGCGATGAGATGCCGGATCCACCACATGATCCAGGTGTCGATCCTGATGATTACGATCAGGAGATGGCTGATGCGCCGGAGGATGAGGTCGGTCGCGCAACAGAGAGACTTGTTGATCCTGCACCTCATGGTGCACCAGTATCACCTTTTGCTAGGCGTGGCCGACCTGAGACCAGATACCGGATGGAGTTGGGAAGCCAACTCTGTGGATTGATTTCAGATGCGGGAATCAGGCCCACTCATTACAAAGAGATATAGGGCGATGATAGACTATTAAGGATGTGGAGAGGCATGCCATGTGACATGTACGGCCTGATGCGGCGTGTCGTAGGAGCTACGATAGCTGTTACGCGATTGAGGAGGATTGTCCATAGCTATAGGCGTAGTCGAGCTACGGCACGTGATGGAGAGTTCGCCAGCAGTGACTCAGATGCATCTTGTGATCGTTCACCTCGTGGTGCGCCTGATGATCAGCATGAGGCTTCACTGGCAACATCTGACACTAGTCATCATAGAGATGAGGCTGGACCATCGACCACGTCCAGTCAGCAGCTTGCAGCATCCATCATGAGTACTAGTCACGATCATCATGAGCAGGCTGGACCATCGACCACCGAGGCTGCAGTACTATTGATTGAGCAGGCCTCCACTACTACTGCGCCTCATATTGATCATGTTGTACTACCACTAGTGGATGCATCCATCAGTACTAGTGATCATCATGATCATGAGCAAGCTAGTCGACCATCGACTGTCGAGGCTGCACCCAGCTTTACTGAGCAGGTCGTATTCACTTGTACTAGTGTTATTGATGTTGTTATACTACCACCAGCACCTGATCCATGACATTTATATTACAGTTGTATATTTTTAACATTATTCAGTTATATATATATATATATATATATATATCTATATATATATATATATATATGGTCCAGGTATTTTATGTTCATGTTGTAGTTGTACTTAATTTTCATGTTGATGATCATCATGATGTGGCGCATATTGTTAGTCATGTTAGATCTGTTCATTTAATGTTTAACTTGCAGATAGATGTGTATATTTGATAGCCGCATGAGTTATTTGACATTATATTAAGATGTATATTTGATGTTTGTGTTGTGATGATGTTAATATATAATGTTAATTTGATGTTAATTGAATGTGTTTATTAGTCGAATATGATGTTTGTACGATGGTTATCATGATCGTGATGATGTTTATGAATTAATTTAATATTATTAAATGACCATGATATTTATTAAATATTATGTCGTGAATGTAATTGTAATTTAAATTTTAATTCTATGTAAAATTGTAAAATTGTATTTGTATTTGTATTAATTGTAATTTTAAGTGTAATTGTATGTAAAATATTTATTAATGTAAAATTTTAATTGTAATTGTAATATTTAATTTATTCTGAAATGATTGTAATTGTATATATGAAAAATTGTAAAATTCTAATTCTAATTCTAATTGTATGTAAATTTCACAAATTGTAATTGTATGTAAATTTCACAAATTGTAATTGTATTTGTAATTGTAATTTTAATTGAATTGTATGTAAAATATTTGTAAAATTGTAATTGTAATTCTATGTAAAATTGTAAATGTAATTGTATTTGTAACTGTAATTTTAATTGAATTGTCTGTAAAATATTTGTAAAATTGTAATTGTAATTGTAAATGTAATTATATGTAAAATTGTAAATGTAATTATATGTAAAATTAAAATTCTAATTCTAATTCTAATCGTAATTCATGTATGTGAAATTAATGTAAAATTGTAATTGTAATTTTAATTAATGTAATTGTATGTAAAATATTAATTTGTAAAATTTTAATTCTATTAATGTGAAAATTTTAATTGTATTAATGTGAAATGATTTTATTAAAATATTAAAATTTGTAAATTTGCAAATAATTGTAAAATAACAAATCTAGAATAATACGAATTTTTGTAACATAAAGTTTAGAAAATAATGAAAATAAATACATGTACTTTATAATTATCATTATTTTATTATGATCTTACATATATAAAGTTTAGAAATTAATGAAAATATATTCATGTACTTTATAATTATCATTATTTTATTATGATCTTACATACAAAAAATAAAATAAAATTTTAAAGTCCGGTGCGCTTATCATCTTAACAGGCCCCGGTGCATCGTATTAATTCAACACACCGGTGCGTCACATTTCCACGCACCGGAAACGAATAAACGCAAATAAAAAAATGCAACTCTATTTTGTTTAAGTTAAAAAAAAGCGGCAATTTGAAAAATGGGCTGCAAAATATTTTCGAAAATCTAATTTGATAAAATAATTCTTTAAATACTAAACACTTTTCATTATTTCACTATTTTTGTTAAAAATTTCCAGTCAGATTTTTGTAGGAGACAGACCTGGAGCAAGAGAGCACGAGGGCACTGTGGATGGCGAAATACGTTCGAACAAAAGTATTCAGACAATCAGAAACCAAAACTCTGGTGATTCAAGCCCTTTATCATATAATTTCAAACCATTTCGTGATTAAATTTAATTCATTTTTTTACTTTTTTCTGCAGTTTTTAAATTTTTTTTAGCAGTTTTATCCATTTTTACCCTTAACCCTTCATTTTTTTGTTTTTGCCCTTTCTTCTCCCTGTTTATGTGATTTCAGAATTAGGGTTTTCATTTTAGATTGACGTCCAACCCACGGGACGACTTGCATAGTCGAATCCCAATCCATTCGGCCATTGCGTGAATTTTTGAAAAAATGGATTTTTCTTTATCGGTGCGCCCTGCGTATGCCATCACACCGGTGCTCTGTATTATTACAGTTCACTATGCAAGTTTTGTATCATAAAAAATTGACATTTTTAAAAATCCGTGTGCCAAATCTGAAATAGAGCACCGCCAAATCTGAAATAGGGCACCAGTGCTCTCTTTAACTAGGAAAGCACCGTACGGTGTATTACACCATTTTTGCGGTGCGTTTATAATACCCCATGCACCGTTAGGTCTATTACACTATTTTTGCGGTGCGTTTATAATACCGAACACACCGTACAGTGTATTATACTATTTTTCAGTGCGTTGTTAATATATCCACGCACCAGCGGTGGCGCAGATTTCATGAAAGGCGCACTGGTGTCTCGAGATTTATTTTCTACCTGAAAATTTGAGAATTTATTTATTAATATATTAATGAATGATATGCTACAGGTTTCAAATTGATAAAGAAATGACTAACAAGATATCAAGTAACAAAAATACTGTTAACACATCAAGAAAAGCAAAAAAGGCAAGTTCTTTGTAAATTATTTATAAAAAATATTATTTTTGAACTATATGTAACTTTAACTAATATGTATTGTTTACTATGTATCATGTAGAGCCACAAAATGATGAAGTTCGATATGATTATTTCTGATCTACGATTAGAAGAGCGTAAAAGTTTAATAGAAAAATTTCAAAAAAGATGAATCAAGTGAATGAAACAATACTATTGATCCAATATGAGTTTCTTTTTTTAATTATCATTAATAATATACTTAAAATTATTAGATAACATGTGTCAAACAGTCTACTAATTCACATCTGTTTAATGTTTTACAGGGACCAACAATTCAGAAAAGGAATGTTGTTCTAAGAAAAGAAAAAAAATAGAACATGCAAATGAAAATGAATTGCTTCTTGGCTCATCTGAAGCGGTGCTGGAAGTTAACGAAAGAGGGAAAAACTTTTACAAAAGTTTAAGGGATCTAGTGGAATGAATACAATAATGTGCTTCAAATGTAATATGTAATCATTGAATTTTTTGATGATTAGGTACAATAAATAAACAATTTAGCATTAAATATTATTTTTCAAGAATTTTCTTGCAGAAAAGAAAAGAAAATGGAACCCATTCAGCACATAAAACAGGACGACAAGGAAGAAAATGGTTGATCTCAAAGTTTGTGAGTAATTGTTACTTCCTTATAACAACTTAACTAGATTTTATTTTTGTATTTTTTAAGTTGTTTTACAAAAATCATCATTGAATGTCTTCAAACATGTGTTAACATACAAAGAAGAACCATCAGACGAATTGATTGTAATTGGGTTAAATATGGGTTGTGAGTATATGTTGGCATATCAGAATTTAATTGTGGAATTTGTAAGAATCTATCGATCTTGTTTTAATTAGCTCCGTCTATAATTAATAGAACAAAAACATCTTTTATATTAAATATATGATTTGTTATGGGGTATAAAACTTGCAGGAAACAAAGTATGGAACTGCGCCAACAGATGAAATTTTGAAGATGGCATGGTACATGGTTTTGAAAGAATGTGTATAGTTTATGAGTCAATTGTTGCTATGGTACGTCGTTTTTTTTTTATTCGATTTACATTGATGTACATACTATTTAATATTGGAATTTTCATTATTCACACCAATGTATATACATTCATTTCAGTTTATTTTTATGTTTGTAGATGGAAAGTGAAGAAGAAGAAAACAATCAATGTCGTGAACACAACATTCCTGAAAATAACCCAAGTCATGGAAGTAGCTCTAGCAGTGACAACAATTCAAGCGAATAATGATGATTACTATGTAATTTGGATATCAAAGCAAGGCGTTTTATTTTTTGAAATGTCTCTGAAATCAGACATTTTGTTTCATGTAATGGACATAGTGTCCCAATTGAAAGACAAAGGGATACGAATAATTCTCCCATTTTGTATGATAAATACTGTCTTATATATATATATATAATCATAAAATATTTTTTAATTTATTCTATTGCGTTCTCCATTGTCGTTCTCAAATGCACTAATAAAAATTTAATTTATATGAATATTGTTATAAGATTATATATATGTGTCAGATTTTGAAGAATAATGAAATAAAAAAAACCACAATAATTCTGATATGATATAACAAATCAATCCAAACAGCACATTCAAATGCATTAATAAAAATGTAATTAATATGAATATTGTTATAAGATGTGTCGACTTTTGATGAATAATGAATTTAAAACAATCACCATAATTGGACCGTCAGAGGTGGATGTTTCTAAAAAAAACAAAATGAAAACCGGTGTGTTTATGTGTCTATACGCACCGGTGCGTTTATGATTCTATGGGCACTGCACTAATACCGATTCCAGTTATAAATATTGGTGCATTTGTGTGATACTGTGCACCGGGGCGTTTATGTATCTATAAGCACTAGTGCATTTGTAGATGCCATGTGCACCGCACGAATACCGATACCAATTATAAATCTTAGTTCCTTTCTGTGATACAGAGTGTTATCACAAAATCTGACCTGATAGGCTGCTCATCAAGTAGAATCTGAGTAACTCTTTCAAACCAATCTTTTGGCTGAGGCTTAGCCTCCTCAACCTGAGAGGGCTCTCTCAATAGGTTTAAGATTTTTGATTAATGATTAGATGGCTAAATATAGGTGTAAAAAGGATAAAAATGTATAACTGGTTGAATCAAAGATTAGCAAATATTCATTGGGTCATGGAGTCAAGATAGTTTTCAACAAAACATCATAATCTGTAAAACATGGAAGTCAAGGCACTTGGAGTTTAGGGTTATAAGTGAAACAGTAACATAGTGAATAAACACAGTCTACAAGCATATGAAGGAATTTAGAGCATTATCTAATGAATTCTAAGTAACATATGCTCATACCACTGCAAATAGATAATTTAAAAAGGCCATAAAAATATGATACAATTAAACTCCTTGTGAATCTTGAGTAGTCAAACAAATCTCTGTATTCAGTTGAAAGATCACAGTAACATACAATAACACAACTACTTTGCTAATGAAAATGCCAACCTTGAGGAATTCGACCTCATGATTCATATAGAGTTTTTACATTCTTGGATTCCATGATCCATCCTTAGGAGAATTCGAATTTCTAAAATTGACACCTAACTACTCATAAAATAAACTCTTAATTACAAACTGACAGCTAACAGTCTTTTAGAAGTTCTAATACAAATAGGAGTGAAACTCCTAAACATGTCTCAAACAACCTTATCTAAAACTTAAATACTTTATTTGACAGCTTCTAATCCATGTCTTCGACCTTTATGATGCTTCGAACCTTGTGGTAAACCCTGCTGATTCATGACCTAACTATCTTAAAAACCAGGAGACAAAGTTTCCTGATTTTTAGCCTTTAACCTCCATGCTTATTTTTGAACAGATTTGCTGGCATTGATGACTATTTTGTATATGTGACATGTGCTAACATTTCATTAACACTTCAACCTTTCACCTGTGCAAAAATAAATCCTCGAAAAAAAATGAAAAGGAGGTGAGACATGACTGTGCTACAAAAATAGCCTGTTTTCGTAGCGCAGTTTTTATACCACTGTAAAAACACTTCCTTTGACCATTATTTTTTCTGATTTTCAATCTGAAACTTCATTTGTGATCTTGATCTCTTCACCAGCAATACCAAATTTTGAAAACCAACAGTCCTTACCTCCCAAATATATGCATAAAATGCCCAAAATTCACCTTTAGCAATTTCGTAGCGCGCTACAAAACTGCTGTGTATGCTTCCTTTAACACAGTTTTTCCAAAAATTCATAGTTTTGAGGGTATTTAAGATTTTTCAAGGATTGATGTCAACATCAAATAGCTTTAAAAGATGTTCTCCTTCAAAAATGATCTTTTTCTTCATGACAAAACTGTTTCAAGGATTTATCATTTTTTGCCCTGTTTCACTATTGCTGCAACTGTATTTCTAGGTCTTCAATCTGCCTCCTTAGTTTCCTATTGGTAGCCCTTAACTGAAAATTCATAATTATTACATATCTAGCCTCTTTAATTGCAGGAACAATCCAAGTAAAGTACTGAGCTTCACTGCTTATTGTTTCTGTTTTGGAAACCTTTTCAAGTTCTAATAGAGCCTTTATCCTCTTGAAATTTGTCTTTTCAGCAGCATGCCTTCTTGCTGTCTTCCTTAGTCTAGAAATTTCATAATTAGCTGATTTCAACCTTTGTTCCATTTCTTCATAGCTGGTTTTTTATGTCTGAGTGGAAAATACTCTGTTTTTTTCACCTTCAGGTATTGGTGATGAAAGGTGTATGAACTCTTCCTAAACAATGGAAGCTTCCTTTGTTTCTCCTAACTCAATATTGAACTCTTGCATCTTTTTAGATTTCTTGGTTAAAGGCTTTCTGGGCTTGAACACAATTGCTGCAACCTCATCCTTGAATTCCAGTTTCTTAGAAGATTTCATCTTCTTAGGTTTTCCTTCATCAAATTTTATGAAATCTGACTGTACCAAAGGGAATTCTTCAATATCAATGGCTTCTAAAATATCATTTAAGTTACCCTTTAAGCTTGGACTTTCTCCTGAGATCACCGATTTACCCTTCTCCTTTTCAATTTGACTTCTAGTCAATCTCCTTTGAATTGGTTTGCTAGCTGACTGTTCTTGTGTCATTTCTGTAATTTCAGCTCTCTTTTCTTTTGTAGGTTGAGGAGTCTCAAGAATAACCATTGATGCTTTACTCACTTGCTCTTTCACTTGCTTTCTAGGTTTCAGCTTAACAAATATTTTTGACTTGGTCATTACAGGCTTACTAGTTTCTTCTAGTGGGGTTTCTTTAGCCTCGGGGCTAATGCCTGTATTTTGGTTTTCCACTCCAAAACCACATAAAAACAAAAATGAAGACCATTCTCTGTTGATCCTTTGAAGTTCATGTAAAACTATCAGTTTAATTAGACCATGATGAAAAAGGGAAGTTTCACATCCTTGAGTTTTCATTTGCACTTTATCTACCATCTTAGCTATACTTCGATACAGGGAGAAAGGAAAATCTAAAGAAATCATGCCACTAAAATGCAACAGGAATTTTAAATGATATGAATATACTTTATGATATCTTCCCTCATAGGTAAAATACCTTTGAATGTTGAAGAGAAAATTGGCATAGATGTCTTTGATGTAGCTCCTTGGAGTTGCCTTGGTTAAGTCTGTTTTTGCAAACTATGGCTTCAGAAACACTTTACATGGTTCCATATCAAATTTGAAGTTTTTGAACCGTCTATCTTGCCCCTTAGGAATCTCTATTACCAAAGCTACGATCTCAGGGGTTACTGACAAGTTTAAGATTCCAATTTTTGTGTTTGAGCCAGTGAAATGTAGAGCAAACTCCTTTGACACTTGACTATGTCCTTCCTGCATTTTTTCACAAAATCTCCAGCACCCTGTTTTCTTGAAAGCCTCCATCACTGATTTATCTTTGGCTAGGGCCTCTGTGCTTTCAGGCTCTGTTCTTAAACAATGACTAGACCTGTGGTTTTTCTTTTCTTCTGTCATCTTTGCCTTTGAATTCCTGTAACAAATCAACCTCGTTTGAATTTCTGTTTATCAGCCTCGCTTGTTTATGGTAGTCAACCTCGCTTGTTAGTGTGATCAGCCTCGCTTGAAAAATATATGAGAGAAGCTTTGGTAAGAGATTACCATAAGCTTAGCATTCGAAAATGATCTGTTTGAGTGTTTGCATGCAAACTGCAATAAGAAACCAACCAGTCCTTAATAATTTGAAATTACCTATCATGATGACCCCTACATTCGAAATGATGGATTTGAATGGTTGCATGCCTTAGAAATGACTCCTATCTGACACCTAATAATGAAAAATTAATGAAATTCGAATGAACTGATGATTTGACAAGACTGCCTACGGATCTGCGTTTTCGTAGCGCGCTTAGTTCATTTTCAGGGGTTTGCACTATGAAAATAGCAGCATTTTTGTAGTACAAAACAAACTTTTTACACTGTCTGTGCTATGAAAACGTGGTTTCATGGCTAATTCCAAATTTTTTTCAAATGGTTTAAGATATGATTTCTAAAGAGGATGTGAGACCTTTAAGACATGGAATAAGGTTGTTTAAACTCTATTTGGTTATGAAAATGAGATTTTTGAGACTCTTACCCTATCATCTACCCTTTAAAGCATGAAATGACCCAACCTATCTAAGACCATGATTAAGAACAATGTAAACTGTCCAAGTTTAGAAAAAAAAAATTATGGTGATAACACGGAGCATCGGTGCCTCATAAAGATACACGCACCGGTGCGCTTATACGAACTATGGGCACCGCTCAAATCCCAAGACCAATTAGAATGGCCTCGTGCACTGTATCACCAACACTAGGCTCGGTGCTATTGTTGTCCTTAATGACCATATGCATTCTCCTTCGACCGCCCCAGTGCACTGTCTACCGATATGCACCGGTGCATTAAAACCTGATAAGAGCACCGATGAAAAAACATCCGTAATAACCTCCGACCGCCCCTTTTTTTTTAGTTGTGTTGAATTTCCGTTAAAAGCTCCGCCAAAACCTCCGTTACCAGAAACGGATGTGGTAGCATATGTTTTTTTGACAATTTTGGCCAATTTTATAACACTAAAAATCTCCTTTATAACCTCTGCTATAGGGTCTTTTCCTTGTAGTGTAATTTTCCACTAACCCTTCAAAAGATTGATATAGAAGGGAATCCTCTTTTAGTTATTTTATGGACCTCTTTGATCAGGAAAGAGTCTACATATTTCACCTATGCAGAGTTTTCAGACTTATTCATTCATCCATTGATAAAAATATTGAAAAGTACTGAACAACCAAGGATAAATGATGAGATGAAGAAGATTTTACAGTTGTCAGAGCAGACCAAGACTGGTGATTGGTACTTGTATGAAAAGCACACTGAGATTCGAATGTTTGGATCCAATTTGTTACCCTACAAGCTACCCAAATTTGTATCAATGAGGGTTTTTTCCTTGGAGTATATCAGGAAAATATTAAACTCCGATTCTATCAATTTCCTTGCAGAAAAGAAGAAAACAAAATTTAATTTGAAGAATCAAGTGGGACCATTAATTTGCAATCATAGATATGCAGAGGCAGACACAGCTAATCAGTTATTAGAATACAGGTTTGAAGAGAGCTTTCCTTGGAATTATGATCCACAAGGGATACTAAGTAAAATGAGGATTAAGTGCAAAATGACACCCTACATTCATGAGACAAAACCAAAGATAGAGAAATATGCCAATCAGATTGAGTGGACAGAAAATACTTTAATAGATGCAGTGAAGAAAAGTGATACTAGTCACACTTTACAAGCTGCAGATCAAACATAAAAAGCCACCAAGAGGGTAAGAGAAGAAGAAACTTATGTTGCTGAAACCACTACTGAAACTAGGTTCAAGATAAGATATAATAAAAGGCCTAAAAAAAATACAGTAGGTAAAGAAAATGTAACCATTGATGTTGAAGAAACAAATCTCCCAGATACCAACACAGAGGCTGCCACGGTTATCAGAAATGAGCAATATACAGAGAATAGAAATGAAGAACAGGTTGATAATAGAAATACATAGTTGATAGAGAAACAACATAACCTAGAAGCTTCATCTTCACAAATAGTTGAAGAAAAAGATTTAGATATCAAGGTAAAGTACAAACAGATCAAGTTAAAGAATGAAGAGATCAAAAATGATATCTCCTCTTAATATCTGAAACAAACACCAAGTGTTCAAAATAGGCTTTTGTCTAAATTTGATTATTCAAGTAAAAAGCTAATCATGTCAGTATTGCAGCCCACAGTGAAAACTCCAAAGACAGTGGCAGATTATAAGAAGATTGATTTAGAAGTTCAAATAGAAAAATTTCATGCTCTTGATCAGATAGAATTTCATAGACAAAGTTCAGAGATGTTGTACTCTACTATTAAAACCAAAGCTATGAGTGTTTAGAAACGTCAGAACACTATCACAAACATGAAAGATCAAATGAAACTGGACAAAGCATCCTTATATGCTAAAGATCTTAGAATTAAATACTTGGAATAATTGGTCTTGCAGGTTGGATATGACCCTACAAATTTCAAAGAAGCAGAGCAGTTAGTGTAGAAGAAAAATGAGGACATTGCAGTATTGAGGAAACAACTTAAATTTCCATCAAGTGAAGATACTCAAGCCAAGGAAATAATAGAAGGGTAGAATGATAAGGATGAAATGTTTAATTTTTTCTTTCAACTGACAGCACAGATCAAAGAAATGGAGATTCAAATGGATAAACTTGTCCATGAAAAAGAAACACCAAAAACAACAGAAATTCCTTTAGTTATTCCTATGGTCACTATAGCTGTGCCATCAACTCTAGAAGAATATTTGGCACCCAAAGTGCCAATGGCTACTGCAATGCCAGTGACATCATCCACAACATCAGAGTCATCCACTACAACAGCTCACCCTACAGATGAGGCCAACAAAATAGTGAAAGCTATGGAAGAAATGTCACTTCAGACAAGTGAAATTAACATATTGAAAAAGATGATTGAAAATCTTGAAAATACAATCAAGTTGGCTCAAATAAATGCCAAAACACATGAGAAAAAGGCTATTGGAATAAATGAAGAATTGAAGAAGTTACAGAAGGAATTAACTTTAAAGGAACAGATTTCATATGTGAAAAATCATTTATGGAAGAAGATCATTGAAGCCATCAATGATGTATGGCCCTCTATTCAAGTGATTTTTGAATAGAGAGATTTAATCAAAGAAACATTAGAAGAAATTCAAAAGACTAAAGATGAGCTTGACAACAAACCAAAAAAAGCAATAGAATTGATCGAGTTTCTTAACAGAAAAAACAAGAAAGAGATAGACGAACTTGAGATTACTGACAGGATTGAAACTATCCTTGAAATAAGGAAAGTCCTCACCAAGAAGAACTTGATGAAACAGCTAGAGGAGAAGTGTGAGAATATGAACATCACCATAACCAAGTTTATGGTCAAATTTGAGAATTTGAGGCAAAGAAGTTTGCCTAATATTTTGGTCATCAATGAAAAATTAATGCCTTAGGAGGATTACAATAAAAAGATCAGAGAATATGCAAAGGAGAAAGTTGAGAAATCAGGTGGATAAGGCACTCTAGCAAGAAAAGTCTTACTCATAAGTTTTGAGGATTTATTTTACTTGCAGCATGAGATAAGACACTTGTTTGTCATTAAACCAACATTTTCCAGGTTTACAGAAGCAGATGATAATTTCAGAAAGCTCAAGAAGATCCAAATTCCAAATGATGAATATTGGGAGTCATTAACAGATTTACTATGAGAGATAAAAAGACAGAAAGATAAAAGAGAAAACAGTTTGCTGAATTGCTGTCAAAACAGATTTTTATTACAGCAGTAAACATATTTTACAGTGGGTAAAGAGTATCCAAGTTTAAAAGAGTATCGGGGATTAAAGAGAATCAGTGAAAGAGTATAAGATAAGAAGATATGATTTCAAAACCAATTTGAAATATCTAAATCCAACAAGAAGGACACCAAGGCAACCAGTTGCACCTCATCCATAATCAGTTACTATTTTATTTGGATAGATAGGACAGCTTGCTGATTTGTTAAGCAGTTGTCTCTATTTTGTTGTAAAGATATTTTTATTTTCCTTAGATAATTCCTAGAAGCATTCTAGGATATTTTGTAAGACAATTATGTATAAATACTTCATCTTTAGAAGTATTATTGTGGAATAAATTGCTGAAGATTTCTATAGTCATTTTTTATTGGACTTAAAGGCTTTTGTGTTTAAAATCTCGAGTCGCAGGCTAGATTGGATCAAGTAGCATCAAATTTCAGGATTCATGTGATGAGCTATTTAAGTGAAGTATTTCCTTCTTGTCATTGTTTATATTTCTTTGTTACATGCGTCCATAATGTTTTCCAAATTTGAATGAATAAACATGAGTATTACTTTAGGATTTGTTAAAAGCACCCTGTCTTTACTGTTTATCATTTCTATGTTTTCTGCTGATTTCTAGAGTAGGGAACCCCTAATATCTCCCTCTTTTGTTTGACCTCTGCCTACTACTTCTCTTTTCTGGATCAAAGAACCCTTCATTTCTCTTTATCCCAATCATATCACCTCACCAAACAACCTTCCAAGATCTTCACGGTTTATCTATCTTTCCCTGAAAACATTTGACTTCTTGACTTTGATCCTAACCCTGTCTGCTTGATTTTTGACTCCTCAGCCCAATGGACAAACAAATTTCCCACTATCCATCTCATTAGGTGATTTTCCCACAAATCAATCAAACCAAAACCAAATTGCACAACCATAACTAGCCTAATATTTTATAAATCAAACAAAGTTAAATCTTATAGAGAGAGCCCTCTCTGAACCCTAAGAAGGATAGATATTAGAGTTTAAAAGTTGGTCTGTGGTTACCTCTAGTGTTCTTAGAATTTAAACCAAAATCTCACAACTTTAGAATTACTAGAGTGATAACAGGAGAAACATGAGACTTTGAGATTCTTATTTTCTGTAGTTAATTGAAGACATAATTTATCATTTTCTTGTGCATTGAATAAGTTTCAGTAGCTGAAAGTACTCTCAGTGTACGAGGCAAGGGTGGAGGGCCCCCACACTGAGCTAAATGCACTTCTTAGTTCATTTCGTAGCTGCAATTTCTGAATTAGTTGCTTATTTTTGACTTGTTTATCTTTACATGCCTTTACATGATTTGATTGCTAATGAATCTTACTCTTGTTTCTTTTCTACATACGAAGAGCCAAACCAATATTTAAGTTAAATTCTTCTTCTATCTGATTAAGAGTTCAAAAATAAGATTCATCTTTTCCTGCTTTTTCCTGAATTCCTGTTTTCACAATATCATTAATGATAGAATGAAATCAATGATGAAGGACAACCATGACCTCTAAGAAAAGAGCCTCTTAAATTATTATTTCATGTATCTTGATCTATTTTTTAGAAATTAGATTTATCTTTTCCTGCTTTTTCTTGAATTCTTGTTTTCACAATAGCATTACTGATAGAATGAAATCAATGATGAAGGACAACCATGACCTCTTATAAAAGAGCCTCTTCAATTATTATTTCATGTATCTTGATCTATTGTTTAAAAATTAGATTGATCTTTTCCTGCTTTTTCCTGAATTCCTGTTTTCACAATAGCATTAATGATATAATGAAATCAATGATGAAGGACAACCAGGACCTCTTAGAAAAGACCCTCTTCAATTATTATTTCATGTATCTTGATCTATTGTTTAGAAATTAATTAAGTTAGATTTATATTTGTAATATGCATTTCCCTAATCATCAATAATTCATCTTCTAAACTTGACTATGGTTGAAATCCATATATTTTGGAGATGCTTCTAAGTTCTACAAACCCGGATTGATAATTAAATGCTCGTGTTAATTCACCTAGTAAATTGAACCAACAACGATATGAGACAAGTGGGAGGGAGGCTTGGAAGTCATCCCGCCAAGTAATGAATGGGGAGGACATGACTAGTTGTCCTCCCCCACTTGACTTTCCAAATTACATTTTAACAAAGATATGGACACGACTGTTATTCACTTTGAGGAAATGCTTCCCGTCATAAGTAGGAAAAAACATTAATGTTGCAGTCTGTGTAATGATGTTTTTGTGTTTACTCCCTGATATTTCAATGATAGTGATATCCTTCCCTCATCCATTGCCTTTGAATCGAGAGGATTATCTGCATTTGAAGCATCTCCTCCCTAGATCCTTTGCTTGAACCTATTGTTTCCCTCCTGCATGTTCTCTTGTAGAAAGACCTTGTTCTAGCTTCTAACATCTGCCATCTCCTTCTCCTGGAATGGTTTAGCTTAGCACTGCGATAATAGTTTGAGTGGATTCGTTGTCTGCCTTTCTTTGATGGCCTTTTGTCTATCTTTGGTGGGATTTCAATCTTCCCTTTATTTTTGTGACCCATACTATCTCTCTGTAACACTTTCTTAATTCAACCATGATGAGGCAGCATGGTCAAAGCAGAATAGGAGTTGATTTTCATGCATCCAAAGGAGGTTCATGAGCTAGATTTCAAGTTGAGTCCTCGAAGGTAGTTTCAAGCTCAAATTTCGTTTGACATCCAACAAGAACCTCAAAAGGTTGAGTGAGAGGCAACTAAAGAGAGAGATTGTCTCTTGGATTCAAAAATTATCTCAAAGGTGGTTGCATGGGTTCCAGCCCTAGGGCACACCAAAGGAATAAATAATCAATATTTGCATACTATAAACCTTTATTGGAAAATGAATACACACTTGGGCAAGGTGCTCTTGTACCCTAATGATGCCAAGGATGAAATATTGGTAATGCTATATTATATGTAGCTCCAAGTGAAAGATATGGAAAATCGACTAGAATGCATTAAGGAACTTCAACTCCTCCCTTAGGTCCATACAACACCAACAAACATGTTGAAGATCCATTAAGGTGGATCCTTCTGTTTCTTCTTAGATTTCATGAAAGATCTTTGGTTTTATTTTTACAATTACTCTACTAATTTCCCATCTTAGCATTTTAATTTATTGAACATTTTCATAATAACATCAATCTATATTTTTTAGCATAAATTTTGATTTTATACTATTCATGATGTAGAATTTTAATACAATTATTTATTTCCTGGATTCTCCTGATCTAAAAATTATATACCACTATTAAATACATAATCCTTCTACTAAAATATTTGTGGAAATTTAATCGCCAATTGCAAACACATGAAGAAAGATCAATCACACATAACACATATTTTTTTTACCAGAAAAGCATAAAGCTAAAAACCCCACTATCATATATTATGTATATATCATGGATCATGAAACAATATCATACAAAACTCTAATCCAAGAGCTCTCAATACAATATACAATTGTCTCACACTGTCATACAAAAATTGGCAAATACATGTGCCAATTTACTGCCTCTAGACAACCTGTCTACACTGCACAATTCGTGTTGATCACAATCCCTAAATGAATTCGAACTTGCCTTGCCTTGATTGCGCAATCCTCATTTCCATCTCCAATGTGTGTTTGGTTGCAAGAGTTCACCCACTAATGTCACAACTGATAGTCAAACTTTCCCTTTCACCTATCTCTCAACTAGGTCTCCACTGGATCTGACATGCATGTAGTTAATAGTAGTAAACATTCAGTTTCATGTGAGATCACTCCATGTGAATTAATTTAATATTTAATTCACTGATCTCTCACTAGTGTATCTTTAGTTACAACTAGTTACAACTAGCACAACTGAGTTTAACTCACTTAACTGAGTTAAACTACTTTACATCTCACATAACTACACATCCAACTCTGTTACAACTTTATATCACTTAGTTACAACGAAGTCCACTTGCATGTCACACCAACCAACCTTAGAACTCTTAATTCCTTCAGTAAAATGGTTTGCCACATTAGTTAACTGAAAACAAGTGCTTCAAGAGAATATATTATTATTTATTGTCTAATTATTATTAAGAGATAATAATAATCAACATTCATTATATTTTTAGACATGTGATCTATAAATATACTTCGCCCATGCATCTAAAAATAGAAACTCGTTTATAAATAGAATTTTCTCAACCATATATAAATAGACTCCTGCTATAAATAGAATTTTCTCACCATTCTAAAAATAGACATACACCTAAAAATACCCTGCGGGCCCCACCTATTGTAGGTTATTAATTTTCACTAGGATCATCATCTTGTTGAATCTAAACACTCCCTCTCAACAAGAAAGGGATTATCCTTCACCCTGATCCTGTCTCTATGGTATTTGAATTTTCTCCTGGTGAGCGCCTTTGTCAGAATCTCTGCATCCTGATCTTCCATAGGAATGTACTGAAGCAACATGATCTTCTGTTGCACACAATCTCTGATATGATGATACCAGATATCTATATGCTTAGATCTATCATGAAACACATGATTACTCAAGAGTTTAATACAACTCCGATTATCACAATGAATCACTGTAGGATCTAAATGAGAACCAAACAAATCGACCGGGATCTTTCTCATATAGATAGCCTCACATGCAACTTGACTTGTTGCCATGTATTCTGCTTCCACTGAACTGAGTGCCACAGATCTCTATTTCCTGCTGTACCAAGAAACAACTGTAGATCCGATACTAAAGCCCCCTCCTGATATGATCTTTCTGTCCGTTGGGCTACCCACCTAATCTACATCTGTGAAGCCATGCAACTTCACCTCATCCGTCTGTCTGTACCATAGGACATACTCAGATGTGCCCCTGAGATATCTCAAGACATGCTTGCCTGCCTTTCAAAAGAGCTTGGTAGGCTTAACCACCGCTTGACTAAGCTGGTTCACCGCATAGCATATGTTTGGTCTTGTATTTACTAAATACATTAGTGAACCCACTAATTGTCGATAGACAGTATCATCCACTACCTTTCCAGATGTAGCATCCTCTTTCCTCCAATTTCCTAGAAGAGGAGTATCCATGGGTTTGCAGCCCTCCATGTGAAACTTAACCAGTATCTCCCTTGCATACTTGCCTTGAGAAAAAAAATTTCACCTTCTCGCTGCCATATTTCCAATCCAAGGAAAGAGTGAAGGAGGCCCATATCCTTCATCTCAAACTCCTTTGCAAGGTCCTCCTTGCATGAGTGTATCACATGCTCATCACCAATCAGTATTAAATCATCAACATAAAGAAGTTACAATGATTAAAAGCTTACCCTCCACCACAATTTGGTATATGTTTGCATCCGCCTCACTCTTGGTGAAGCCAAGTCTGGTGAAATAGCTGTCGATCTGAGTGTACCAAGCACGGGGTGCTTGCTTCAGCCCATAAAATGCTCTTTTGAGTTTGCACACATGCGACTCGCTGTTGAGGATCTCAAATCCTTCAAGCTATTCAATGTACACTTCTTCCTCAATGATCCCATTAAGGAACGCAGTCTTCACATCCATCTGATGAATGTGAAAACCCATTTGCACTGAGAGAGCAAGGATGGTCCTTATGGAAGAATATCGTGTGACAGGTGCAAAGGTTTCTTCATAATCAATCCCCTCGATATGTGAGAAGCCCCGGGCCACAAATCTGGCCTTGTATTTCTCAACACTCCCATCAGCAGATTGCTTTACCTTATAGATCCATCTTGAACCTACCACTGATTTATCAACTGGCCTTGGAACAATTTCCCAAGCACTGTTTCTGACAATGGAGTCATACTCCTCCACCATTGCATCTACCCATGTGGGTTCCTGCATTGCTTCCTAAAAGGAATATGGCTCATGAGAGCCATGTATCCAGTGAATCGGTCAGGAGACTGTCTCTGTCTGCGTTGTGAAGTATGGACTCCTACATTTTGTGCCACATCAAGCTTCAGCCTCTCATCTTATGTGGTACGCCTTCTGCCAGTTCTGATGTTTGGCTCTGCGTGAGTGGACTCCTCCACTCCATGAACCTCCTCCTGTGGCTGATCCACATCTAGAGACTCATATTTGGGAGCCAAAAGTTCCTCCTCTGCATGTAAGTCTAGCTCCCTCTCAAGCGACAACTTCATGGCTTTCTCCTCAATGAATTTTATATCCCGTCACACCACAATTATTCAACTATTTGGAAAATACACACGATAATTATGGGGTGTTTCTGCGTACCTCACAAATATCCCAACTTCACCAATCGGCTCTAGATTCTTCCTGGCGTTCTTGGTCACATGCACATAAACAGATGAGTAAAAAATCTTAAAGTGAGAAACATCTGGTTTCTTACCAGTAAAATATTCTTCAGGTGTACTCATGCCAAGTACTCTATGAGGACAACGATTTTGCACATAAACCACAATGTTGCATGCTTCCGCCCACAAATGCATTGGTAGGCCCTGATCATGCAGCACCCACGATCGTTTTGTTCTTCCTCTCTGCAACCCCATTTTGCTGTGGGTTATGAGGTGCTATGAGTTCTCTCCAAATTCCTTCTTTGCTACAGAAGTCTTTGAATTCATTCGAGATGTATTCTCCACCATTATCACTCCGCAGAGCCTTCACTTGCTTCCCCAAATATTTCTCAACCAATGCCTTAAACTCACAGAACTTTGTGAATGTTTGATCCTTCTTCTGCATAAAGAAGATCCAACATTTATGAGAAAATTCATCAACAAAAATAACATAATACTTATGCTTTGCTATTGAAGCAACTGAGAATGGTCCACACACGTCTGTGTGAACTCTCTCCAGGATCACCAAAGCACGATTCTCCTTTTCATGAAAGGTGGACTTTACAAACTTTCCCAGATTACATCCCTTGCACTGATCTAACTGCACAAGTGTACCCTTGGGAAGTCCAGTAGAAATATACTGCAAAATTTTCAGGGCACCATGGTGAAGATGGCCCAATCGCCTGTGCCATAATTCGCCCTCATCCAGGCTCACCACTTCTTCTTTTCCCACCATTGCAGTGCAGCCATCTACCTCCAGCTCGTAGCGATTACTAACTCGAGTCCCTATCCTCTTGGTTTGACCCGTTGTTTTATGTCGCAGGAAAGCTTTTCCATCATTGAAAACAACGTCATAGCCTCTGTCCTCCAACATCGCGACTGAGACCAAGTTTTTCTTCAGACCTGGAACATGCATAACATCTTTCAGTAGAAATGGTTTTCCTGAATCCCTCTCAAAGGTAATGGTACCAATGCCGGTCACAATGTATCGTCCATCGTCGCCCATCTCTATATGCATTTGGAGATCTTTCTCCTCCAAGTCACTGAAAATCTCCTTATCTCCCGTCATGTGGAAGGAAGCACCAATATCAAGATACCACACCGATCCCATTGCGCTTGAAACCAAGCATGCGATCAAAGAGAAATCAAGTTTAAATTGCGAGGCAAGGGCCTCACTAGCTGCAGCTGCATCAGCCTTCTTGTTCTTCTTTTTCTGTGGGCAGTTAGTGGCGAGATGCCCATGTTCGTGACAGTGAAAACACTTCTCCTTGGACAAATCCAATTTCTTGCCTTTAGACTCAGATTTTGAGTGGAATTTCTTCCCCTTCCCTTTCCTTGCCTTGGAAGCCAAAGCACAATCCTCTTCATCATCATGCTTTGATGAAGAGCCATCTCTAGTGTTCCGCCTGAACTCCTCCTGCACTAGATCCGACCACAGTCATTCCTAATCCAGAAGTTTCTCCCGTCCGTTGATAGAGTATTGATAACTGTGCCAACTCTTAGGAAGTCCCAAGAGAGCCAAACTCACCAAATCATCATTAGCAACCGTGATTCCCACACTCCCTAGTTCATCTCAACATTGGACAAACTTTGTGAGATACTTAGGAATATTGTCGCCCTTCTCCATCTTGATCTTTCTGAGTTTATCCTTCAACGCCAATTCCCTATGGTTGCTGCTACTTTGGAAAAGATCCATCAAAGCCTTCCACATTGAAAATGGAGTGGCTTTCCCATGAAGGCTTGAGACAATATGGTCTCACACATCTTCCAACAGAATCCTTCTCATCTTCGCTACTTTCTTTTTCCAAGTGTCAAGTAATGCAGCATCCATCGAAGTGGGCTTATGAACATCACTGTCGATGAATTCCTTCAAACCATTATCTTCAAGCACCGCCTCCATCCTATCCTTCCATGCAATGTAGCTCGAGTTGCCCTCGAGTGCATACTCTAGCCGCAAACCTTTGAAAGCCATTTCGATGTTTACTCAACTATCGCACCAAGAAATTCTTGCAACAAATTCAAATTGTTTCCACCAACAAACTCAACTACTGCTTCAATATTTCAATCTTCTTTGCTCTGATACCATGTAGAAATTTTAATACAATTATGTATTGCCTAGATTCTCCTAATCTAACAATTATATGCCATTGTTAAATACAGAATCCTTCTACTAAAATCTTTGTGGAAATTTAATCGCCAATTGCAAACACATGAAGAAAGATCAATCACACATAACACAGATGTTTTTACTGGGAAAGCATAAAGCTAAAAACCCCACTATCATATATTACGTATATGTCATCGATCATGAAACAATCTCATACAAAACTGTAATCCAAAAGCTCTCAGTACAATATACAATCGTCTCACACTGTCATACAAAAATTGGCAAATCGCCAGACAGTCTGCCTCCACTGTGAAATCCATATTGATCACAATCCCTGAATGAATTCAATCTTGCCTTGCCTTGACTGCGCAATCCTCATTGGCATCTCCAATGTGTGTTTGGTTGCAAGAGTGCACCCACTAATGTCACAACTGATAGTCAAACTGTCCCTTTCACCTATCTCTCAACTGGGTCTCCACTGGACCTGACATGCATGTAGTTAACTGTAGTAAATCTTCAGTTGCATGTGAGATCACTCCATGTGAATTAATTTAATATTTAATTCACTGATCTCTCACTAGTGTATCTTTAGTTACAACTAGTTACAACTAGTACAACTGAGTTTAAGTCACTTAACTGAGTTAAACTACTTTACAACTCACATAACTACACATCCAACTCTGTTACAACTTTATATCACTTAGTTACAACGAAGTCCACTTGCATGTCCCACCAACCAACCTTAGAACTCGTAATTCCTTCAGTCAATTGGTTTGCCACATCAGTTAACTGAAATCAAGTGCTTCAAGAGAAAAGATTATTATTTATTGTCTAATTATTATTAAGAGATAATAATAATCGACATGCATTCTATTTTTAGACATGCGATCTATAAATAGACTTCGCCCATGCATGTAAAAATAGAAACTCATCTATAAATATAATTTGCTCAACCATCTATAAATAGATTCCCGCTATAAATAGAATTTTCTCACCATTCTAAAAATAGACATACACCTAAAAATAGCCTGCAGGCCCCACCTAGTGTAAGTGCTTAATTTTCACTAGGATCATCATCTTGTTGAATCTCAACACATGACAGAGAATCTTTTACATTACTACTAGCTTAGTTTCTCTAGTGAAAAACAAAAAGCATGCAATAACTCTTTAGATATGTAATTTCATGGATTACTAATAAAACTTCTTAATTTATTAAAAAGAGAGAAAAAGACATTTTTCAATTTATGCTTGAATCTGTATTTCAATTTATGCCTGAATCTATATTTATATGCTTTGAATAAATATTCTTAATTACATGACAAAATAAAAATGATGACTATATATGAATACTGAATTATAAAAATATTGTTTTTATTTTAAAATATATATTAAAATGTGACGTGGTATATTTAAATATATATTTTTTAAAAATAAATAAATTAAACAAATTTTAAAATAACACCAAATATTAAATATAAATATTTACAAATAATAATTTAAAAATAATTCATTTATAATAAAATTTTCAATAATAAAATCATTTTCAAAACCCATAACATAAGAACGTCCAATTATTTGTTCACATATACGATGCAACTTATCCATAAATTGAAAGAAAAGCCAAACAAACACATTCATCTTATAACCAATCACTTATTTCAACTTTCGGATAAACACATTTTATAACAAATTTTTAAGTAATTTTCAGATAATTTAAACATACCTCCTTTAGGTATAATGTATTAAGTAAATCCTCATTTTTAATAAGATTTTGTTATATAAAAAGTGATCATTAGTTTCCTTAACGAATACGTTTTTTTCAATGGTGGTATTTAATGTAAGGATCGTTTTATTATTATTATTAATTTAGATTTATTTTAATTTTAAATTTTAGATTTAAGATTTTTGTGATCTATAATGGTAGATAAAAGGATTTTTCGATTAATCACATCATTAGGATTAGGTGGACGTTTTGAACCAATTAATGTGGTTCATCTTTAGGACAGGTGGAGAGACTGATCAATCTCGATGAAAAAATAGCCGAGATGCATCATTGTCCAGAAATAGCCGTTGAAAACTGGGCATTAGGAAATTAGTTTAAAAATAAATAAATTAATTAAATAAAAATTAATTACAAATATGTTAATAAATTAATAAGTACTTTAAAAAATAAATATAATAGGTAATAGGGGGAATTTTTATTTATATAATTAATTAATTGTTTAAATAAAATAATACGAAACAAAGCTACCTAAGAAAGATTAGGGTGGAAATTTTTAAATAAATGACCTAAAATACCAAATAAATTCAATAAAATTTAAAAAAATGGGGGTTTATAAATTATTAAACTAAATATAAAAGGTAATAAGGAGGATTAAATTTTAATTTAATCAAATAAAATTAATTAAATATTCCGATAAAATAAATAAATAAAATAATAAATAATAAAAAGTAAAAATATAAAATAATAAATAAACATAATTACCTTTGGGAAGGGCAAATAAAAATAAAAATAAAAATAAATAAATAAATAAATAAAAATATAAAAATAAATCAATAAATTAAACAACAAAAAATAATTCTAATTAATCCGAAAGTTCTTTTATCTATAATTTTAAATTTATCAAAAATTAAAAGGAATCATTTTTTTTTGTATTTTTAAAAAAGGTTTGCACTTTCAGAGATATAATTTTTTTTTTGATATGATTTTTTTGGCCCTTGGTAGATTAGAGTTAAGATGGATTTAGGTACAATTAATCTAGACCTAGTCCTTGTGCAATTAATTTCTCTATTTGAGATATCAATTTATTAGTCCCTACCAAAACATGACTTTATAACAATGGATTTGCCTCTCGATCACTATTAGTTTAGCATTGATCAATGCAAGTTATAATATCTAACTTTGAAAATAAATATGCATTTTTTTTAACATAATTTCTCCCTTTATTGGTAGGGACTAAGGTGTATATTTCTACTTTTAACAACACTTAGTTTAATTTATATGGAAAATGGATCTTAATTTATAGCTACTGATTATGTTTTATATATATTTTGCATTTCTGTATTCAAAAATATTTTTATTTTTAATTATATGTTTCTTAATTACACTTACTAAGTTTTTATATTTTTATTAATTATAGCGTAGTCTAATCAAGTGATGATTTTTCCCGGAAAATAATGGTTTTTCTGACACGATTTTGTCAAAATTCGGTCAAATTTTTTGGAAACCCAGGTTACAACTGTTCAGATTTTTAGGTTTTCAAGGGTTCTTGAGGGTGTTGATCCATTTCCACCATTAAAAAAAAATGATTAACACTCAGAGTTTCAATTTTTTTGAAAAAAAAAAATCGTTGGATTTCGATGAGAAAATTGTCATCTTGCCAAAATTGTTGCTTGCGTAGGCAAGTCCATTAATGATATATTACTAAATATCATGGTTACTAATATGAATCATTATTATTTTAATGTGATATGCATATTACCATTTTTTTGAGGAAAAAATATTTGTAATTTTATTAATAAAAACAAAATTACAATATGACAATTTGAATTTTTATTATTTATTATTTTTTATTACTTTTTTAATTGAGCTTGCATTATTACAAAATATTTCTTATATTGAACTAACATTAAAATGTTTACACTCATTTATGGACACTACAACATCTTCCCCATGTTAAGTTCAAGAGCGTCTCTTGGTGCAATCACATGTTTTGATTGTGATAGAAAAAACAATGTATTTGAATTTGTGGGTTTTCATGTTAAGATTTTTTTAAATAAATTATGTGTAAGATTACAAAATGTTTGATATTTTGAGTGGATATTTTACTAGAAGTTTTAAAATAATATTAAAAAAAATGTTGTGATTTGGATATTTTTTTAACTATAATTGAGAATTGATATTAAGCAAAAATTTATGGTCTAGACACATAACTGAATTACATCTAAAATGACTTACTTACCCAAAGTTTGAGGTGGATGGATTTAGATCAATGATTATCAAAACGACAAAAGGAATGTTATTGAGGTATTTTTCCAAATACTCACAAGAGCTACATTCCAACATTTCTTACATGAGTATATTCAAAAGAATTGGTTATATAACAATACACAAAATAAATACATGATTAAATTTGGTTTTTGTTAATTTTTGGCAACTAGGTCCAAACTCCATGTTGCATTGCTCATATGATGGAGATGATATTTTTGTTGGATTCGTATTTTGGAGAGGTGCAATTTTGATCTAAATACTATCTTGTTTGGATGAGGAAAACTTATATTTTGAATTTATTTTCCACACATGTGCAAATTATCAAGGTCGGCCAGAATTGTTCAAACAATATAAATAGGAGAGACATGATGCTCATTTCATCATTTCAATCATCTCACACATCTCTCTCATCTGATTGGTTCGTACAATATTAGTGGCTTCTCTCTCCTCCACACGTGTGAAATCAGGAAGCTGCAATTTCAGACTAGTTTAGGGCAAATTTGGACAATGTTGACCAACGTTGACTTTGGGTCAACCTCCACCATTTGATTGAATTTTTGAGGAAGGAAGTCCGATCTTGGAAGGTTGCATTTGAAGGCACAGAAAAGGTCAAATATTGACCTTTGACCACAAAGTTGACTGGTTTGACCTCAAATTTTGACTGTTGCGTTGACTGTTTTGAGGATTGGTTTTTGGCTGAACCTCATTGAAGGTTGAAGGGCTAGTTTGACTAGCAAGGTCTTTGCTGACTAGGGCATCCTGTTGACTGCCTTAAAATACATTTTTCTCTCTTTGTTGTATAAGAAGAATTACAAATTCTTGTCTCTTGTGTTGGCTTGTCTTATGTCAATTTATTTGTTGTCCTATTAGCATTTACTTTCAATGATTATCTTATTGTTAATTTGAAATTGAACCGAGCTAATAAGAAGAAAGATTGAAGTAAACTGATTTAAGGATAGAACATACCATGGTTATCTAAAATTAACATGGTATTAGAGCTAAGGTGAAGACAAAGCCCGAGCAAGAGTGAAAAGCAATAACCGAAGAAGTTGAATAATCAAATACCGGGATCAATGGCCTCCTCATCATACAAGGGTTTCAAATATGATGATAATCTGACTGATAAGTCTGATTATCATTCTTGGAAAATTTATTTGGATCTGATATTAGAAGATCAAGATGATATGGATTATGTGTAGGGAAAGATCAATGAGCCTTCATCAAATGCACCAGCTGCCATTAAGACAATGTACAAGAAAGGGGAAGTCAAGGCGAAGAAGATCATCAAGGATTCTATTCATAAGCACTTTGTTGCTTATATCTCTGAGCTTGGCATATATAAAGAAATGTATGATAAGTTGGTTAGCATGTTCACGACTAGCAATGCTAATCAAATTCATTTTTTGAAGAACAAGTTGAAGGATATCAAGAAGGGAAAAGCAGAATCCATCCAATCATATTTCATGAGGCTCACCAAAATGAATAATGATCAATTAGTTATTGGAGAAGCCATAGTTGACTGAGAGCTCACTCTCATTACTCTTGGAGGACTCCCCTGGGAATGGTATGTATTCAATACTACTATTCTTAATAATAATGTGATTCCCGATTTTGATGAATTTTTGACGAGATGCACTCAAGAGGAGACAAGGATGGTGGAGAGAGACCATCCCTCTAATGGGAATGGAAGTGACCCTACTGCCTTCACCACTCATATAAAGAAGAGGACCAATGTTGGTCCAAGAAATCAAAACCACAGAAGAGAAGGTCCCAAAGGAAGAAAAGGAAGATGTTACACTTGTAACAAGTTTGGTCACTGTGAAAGAGAGTGCCCTAATAGAAGGGAATCTCCTGGAGATGATGACAACAAAAACTTCAAGGAGAATGGAAATCAAAGGAACAACAGGTTCAAGGGAAAGATGAAGGCTCCCTCTGGTCGAAGTCAACCTTTCAAGAGGTCAAGGAATTCTAGGTACGATGAATCTAATGTTGTTGATAAGAAAAATGAATATATTCTTATATCTTCCCTCTCTGTTGCATCTCCTTCTGACACCCTGGAAAATTGGTTAGTTGATAGTGGTGCCTCAAGGCACTTCATTGGATATAAGGAATCCCTCTCTAATTTGATTGAAAATGATACTAATTTGGAATTTATCCTTGGAGACAATGCCACCTATCCCATGAAAGGGACAGGGACAATGACCCTCCATCTAAATCAAGGTCAAGACCTTTGCTTGTAATATGTGTTGTATGTACCTGACTTAAAGAAGGATCTAGTGTCTATCTTGACAATGGAAGACAAAGGATTCAAGGTGGCATTCATCGATGGAAAGGTACACATTTGGAAGAGGAACTTCAAAGAAGCGTTCACTCTTCGTTTTAGAGTTGATACACTCTATCAAGTTGGAGGAAGTCCATTGGGGGCCATGCCATGTGACACAAATCTTCAATCCGAGCTATGGCACCGGAGGTTTGAACACCTTCATTACAAAGCCCTTCTCGAAGAAAGGAAGGTGGTGACAGGGATGCCTGATTTCAAAGATGATCATGGAGGTGTATGTCAAGGTTGTGCCAAAGGAAAGCATACAAAGGGACCATTCCCCTCAAGTGCAGCGAAGACATCTGATATTTTTCAATTGGTACATTCTGATCTATCTGGTATGCTACCTGTAACATCCCTGGGAGGATGCCTATATTATATCACTTTTATAGATGACTTCTCTAGTAAGAATTGGATATTATTTTTGAAGAAGAAGGATGAAGCATTCAAATGGTTTTGTACCTTCAAGGCCTTGATTGAAAATCAAACAAGGAAGAAGATCAAAATTTTGAGGACTGAGAATGGAACCGAGTATGAGTCGAATGAATTCAATGACTATTGCAGGGAAGTTGGCATTAAGAGGGAGACCACCACTATATATACCCCTGAAAAAAATGGTGTTGTTGAAAGGAAGAATAGGACCATTTTTGAAGCTGCCCATGCCATGCTTTATGACCAAGGTCTTCCGAAGTTCCTATGGGGAGAAGCTTCCAACACCATTCTGTATGTTCAAAATAGATGCCCACATTATGCATTTGACTCCAAAACTCCCGAAGAAGTCTTCTTAAATAAGAAGCCCGATGTCTCACATTTTAGATTTTTTGGAAGTCCTGTTTATTTTCATGTGCCGAAAGAAAAGAGAAGCAAGTTGGATGCTTCTGGGAAGAAGGGAACATTTGCGGGCTATAGTGAAACCTCAAAGACATATATAATCTATGTGCCTGGTCAAAGAGAATTGGAGATATGTCATGATGTCACTTTAGATGAAGATGCTGCCCTTAGGAAGGTTAGAAATCTTCCTATCTCAAAGGAAGACAAAGAAGAAGACGAAGCTGGAAGGAAGGAAGAATCGAAGGATGAACCGATGCCCAATGTTGAAGGATCGATGGATCCTATAGATCCACCTTCTTCAAATAAAATAATACCTTCATGGCTTAGAGACACCCTTGAAGATGTTGAGGGACATACTGCTCCAAGGGAAACATTACGTGATAGTAAGAAGCTGAATAGGTACTAAGGGTACCTAGCAGCCATGAGTACTATTGTATAATCTAAGCCTAGAACTTTTGAAGAAGCCGTAAAGCATCAAGTTTGGAAGGATTCTATGCATGAAGAATATGAGTCAATCATTAAGAATGATGTCTGGGATGTGGTCCCTAGACCAAAAGACAAATATGTTGTCACCTCGAAATGGCTCTACAAGATCAAGCATGGAGTCGATGGAAGTGCTGAAAAGTACAAGGAAAGATTTTTTGCCCGAGGCTTCTCTCAAAAGGAAGGCATATATTATGATGGTATATTTGCACCTGTTGCCGACTATACCACTATCTGATCAATCATTGTCCTTGCTGCAACGCAAGGATGGAGTCTCCATTAGATGGATGTGAATAATTCCTTCTTACATGGTTAAATCAAGGAATAGGTCTATGTGGAACAACTTCTGGGGTTCGAAGTCCAAGATAGAGACATATATGTATGCTGTTGAAGAAATTCGTCTATGGGTTGAAGCGAGCCCCCATGGCTTGGTATGAGAGGATCGATAGCTACTTGATGAAGCTAGGATTTACTCGAAGTAATGTTGATCCAAACCTTTATTTTAAGTTTGATAATGACAAGCCTCTCATTCTGGTTCTCTATGTGGATGATCTCTTTCTGACAGGTGTTGACCCTCTCATTCATCAATGTAAGAGGGAGCTAGCTTTCGAGTTCGAGATGAAGGACCTAGGACTGATGCACTATTTCCTAGGCTTGGAGGTCTAGAAAAATTTAGGTGAGATTTTCCTTTCTTAAGGAAAATATGTTGCGAAGCTGCTGGAGATATTTGGGATGGTGGACTGCAAGTTCATGACTACTTCGATGGAACTCAACTTTAAGAAATTGTGTGGAAGTGTTGCTGGGCCTGAGTTGGGAAATCCCACCGAGTATCGTCAACTCATGGGGGCCTTGATGTTCTTAGTGAACTCATGTACAAACATATGTTTTTCACTGAACACGTTGAGTCAATACATGGTCAAGCCTCATCACATTCACTGGATTTGTGCCATGAATCTCTTGAGATATATCTGGGGCACAATAAACCATGGGATGAGATACACTGTCGGGAGTATGAGGCTCCATGGATATACCGATGTCGATTGGGTAGGAAGTGTGGTGAATCATAAGAGCACATATGGATGTTGCTTCACTCTAGGTTCTACTTCGATCTCTTGGATGAGTAGGAAGCAGAAATCGCTTTCTTTGAGAACCGATGAGGCCGAATACATTGTAGCAAGTATGGCTTGTTATGAAGCTGTGTGGTTGAGAAAGCTCTTTAGTGAGCTATTTGGAAATGTGCTCAATACCACCGTTATCCTTTGCGATAACCAAAGTGGGATTCGTCTTTATGAGAATCCTTTGTTCCATGACTAATCCAGGCATATTGATATTAGGTACCACTTTTTCTAGGACATAGTACAACAAGGCGTCGTAAGGTTCCATCACATTGGGACTGATGAGTAGGTTGCAGATATTCTCACGAAGCCCCTGGGGAAGGTAAAATTCTTAACCTTCCGTGAGAAGCTTGGTATCGTGGAAAAACCCTATTCTAAGGGTCCCACTTGAGTTGGACTATGAGCTATAGGAGCACTAAGGGGCTTGGGGATATCTTCTTGGAGCTATAAGAAACCACATGGCAAGGTTCGCCTTACCTTGTTGGTGTGCTTCTTCCTAACCATTATTATATTGGGCTGGTTCACCCTCTCTTTGATCTTATGCCCCACATGCATCCTACCCATGGAGTATGGGACTCGTGGGAAGTACCTCTCATTTGGCCAATAAGTTGGGAAATGAGGATAGAGTCTGATAGCATTACTAATGGATGCATCGGGGATTGTCATACTCTCTATGTCTAGGATGGGATGTGTCCAAAAACTTTATCTGGGATCAATTATGGAAGAATTTCCTACCCCTAAACTGACTTCAGGTCAGTATGTGATGCACTCTTGAGTCTATTTGAGGTTTTTACCTCTAGACTAACTTCGGGTTAGTGGAAAGTGATGTCTTTGTGACTCACTCTCATTCGTCTTATTTCTTCTTTAGCAAAGAAAATCCAGCAAGAAGTTACATTAGGATGACATAGGATTGCATGATGATATATGATATTACATAATGGTACTGGATAACAGGATTGCACAGGTGGACAGATGGAGTTCTCCCTAGTTGAGAGGGAGTGTTAATTTTTGGAAACTAGGTCCAAAGTCCATGTTGCATTGCTCATATGATGGAGATGATATTTTTGTTGGATTCCTATTTCATATAGGTGCAATATTGATCTAAATATCATCTTACTTGGATGAGTAGAACTTATATTTTGAATTTACTTTCCACATATGTGCAAATTGTTAAGATCGGCCAGAATTGTTCAAGCCCCAAAAGATGTGTCACTCACCCCCAGTCATGGATATAAATAGGAGATACATGATTCTCATTTCATCATTTCACTCATCTCACACATCTCTCTCTGATCTGATTGGTTCATACAACCTTAGTGGCTTCTCTCTCCTCCACATGTGTGAAATCAAGAAGCTGCAATTTCAGACTAGTTTAGTGAAAATTTGGACAACATTGACCAAAGTTTACTGTGGGTCAACCTCCACCATTTGACTATGTTTTTGAGGCAGGAAGTCCAATCATGGAAGGCTGCATTTGAAGGCACAAAAATCGAGCTCAAACATTGACCTTTGACCGTAATGTTGACTGCTTTGACCGCAGATTTTGACAGATGTGTTGACTGTTTTTAGGACTGGTTTTTGGGCTGAGTTTGACTTTGAAGAAAGGCTGAGTTTGACCGTTTTTGACTAAACCTCATTGAAGGTTGAAGGGTTGGTTTGACTAGCAAAGTATTTGTTGGCTAGGGCATCTTGTTGACTATTGTAAAATACATTTTTCTCTCCCTCCGCTGTATAAGAATAATTACAAATTATTGTCTCTTGTGTTGGCTTGCCTTCTGTCAATTTATTTTATGTTCTTTCAACATTTACTTTCACTGATTATGTGATTTCTAATCTAAAATTGAATCGGGCTAATAAGAATAAATATTGAAGTAAACTGTTATAAGCATATAACATGCAATTGTTATCTAAAATTAACAGTTCTGGGTCCAACTTCTTGTCACCATTGGTTGAGATTCAATATAGGATGTCTTCTTCTCATTCCCTAATTTTATCTAGGCCTTGTTTAGAGTAGGTGGATTACTTGTCGATTCTTATAGGCTTGGCGTATCTTGTCTAGTGATAATTCTTGTTGGACACCTGATTCTCTAAGGGTTGGTGTGGAAGTTGAACAGTCGAAGGGAGTCCAAGAGACTTTAGAAGATGAATCCAAGGGTTAAAAGGATGTATTATAAATGTACATCCATGCTAATACAAAATGTACTTCACTTTTTTATCAGTCATGACTGTTTACATTCCATGTATTTCTAACATGGTATTAGAGCCAACAAATTATGTCCCTGCTACAATTTGAGCCATTAGTTTTGTGGTCAATTATGCTGCCAGTCTTGCCTCTTTAGACTCTGTCCCTGTGAGACTACCATTCTTTTTTCACCTAGGTTTGCAAATCCTCTCTTAGAGAAATTCCATCTCTATTCTCTGCCAATCTATTTGGTTCTATCTACTGGGACTTGCTCCTCTATTTTTTTTACTATTTCAAGCTAGTCAAGTGATAGGTTTGACTCTACGCGCACTAGCATGACATGCTTTCAGTGATAACACATGCATAAATATGGTTTTTTTAGTGAATGAAAAATATGTTTTCATAGAAATATCTAGTCAAATGGGACCATTTTGGGCGCTCTGCCATCTTTTCTTGTCATAACAACTACCATGAGAATTTATTTTTTGGATGAGCAATTGCATTCTACGAATTTCCTAGTAAAGGATTGTGATTCTAGCTTCTAGACTGAATTTGAATTTTCCACCTATTCAATACGAGTAGTCGTTTGTTACATTTCTGGCCTGAGCATTTCCTGTTTTTCCTTGAGGGCCGACCAAAAAAAACAAAGTTATGTCCTTCCTTGGCCTGGGGATCTTCATCTCTCTTCTTGCGTTGAATCAGTCAATTTCTCCTCTACGTGTTTATCTTGGCTTTTCCTATGATCTCATCCTTGACTTTGAAAGTATATGTAGTCTACTCAACATTTATGCCAAGCTCTATGTGTGTGCGTAAAGCAACCTTTTCTAACCTATGTTAAGTTGTGCATTATGTTAGGGTCCCGTGATTTGGCTAATTGGCAAGCCAAATGACAGTGTAACATCAAACCAATCTTTGGAGCCCAAGGACCTAGCCTTTCTGGACTCAGAGAGGGCTCTCTATATTTGTGTAAGGGACATCTGTGTGTTTGCTTCTTGTGTTTCTGATTTTAGGCTAGTTATGAAGTAGGTTTTTGGTTTTGGTTTTTAGGTTTGTGAGGGATGAACTGATCAAAGACTAAGATAGATAAAAATATTGTTAGATAACTGAGCTATGGGGTCGAAAAGGTCAAGAAAGCTTTCAGGTGGTGATACAAGGTTGTTGAAGGGCCGATTTGAGCGAGGTAAAATGGATCTTTGGGTAAAATGGAGTGAGATGGACACTAAATTTGTGAAGAACAAAGGATTTCAAACATAAATAGTTCAATAGCTGATATAAACATGGTAGGGCTAACCATTAATTATGAGAAATGTAACTATAAACTGATTGATGCATAGTGAACATTCAAACCATGCATAGAGATATATGACTCTCTAACTTTAGGAAATGGCTATCAGAATTTGGGGAAATACATTTAGGACAAACAAACAACTCAAATCACTATGAGGAAACGCCTAAGCATAGTATTTCAAGCTATTGGGAAATTTGAAGCAAGATTTCATAGTTTTAGGAAAAGGGCAAGATCAGTACAAGACCTCCTTGGTTCAACAAATGATAATCTAATCAATCAAAGAAAGGTTTCAGAGGTGGAGCTATGACTAGCCATGAGTAAGTAGGGCATACCGTGAATCATACTTAGCATGCATAAAACCATAAATGAAACAAGCAAACAATTTCTTCAGTTATCAAAGAGAAATCAAGGATTCTTTGATATGACTAAGAAAGAAGAAAACAAAGAAACTATAAAGAAACAGGAAATTTGAGGTGACTCCAAGGGCATGTCTCAAATCTATTCTCTATTGTCTTATAGCAAGTAAGAACATGGAATTATGAATGAAAACTAAGAAGCATAACAGAGAGGGACACTATACCATTTTACCAAGTCAAGGAATCCAACAACAGATCTCCTTCATCATCCAAAAACATTCAAGAAACTATCGAATGCATGAGACAAGTGTTTATTCCAAGCTTGTATAACCATATATTGCTTCTATTCATCAAGTTCAACCTTTTTTACAATGAATTCTCATGGAATATATAGGCCAAGAGTGAGGCAAACCTCCTAGTTCAACTTGCAATCTCATTGGGCTATCCAAAATATCTGATTTTGTCCTTGAGGCTTTGCAAAGCCCAAGGCACAAAATATCTAATAAAATATCTCAAAAATGCTAAAAAAGGAAAATATATTGACTTTTCATAACTAATCATGCCCAAAAATAGCTAAACGCACATGAGGAAAAGTCACTTTAGAAAGGTACATTTTTCACAAAAATACTTAAGAAATATATCAACAGAAATTCCTCTGTCTTGCCGACAAGTTTTGGAGGCCTTCCCGATGTCAAAATGAGGCCCGTGATGGCTCGTTGGAAAGCTATGAATGTCTATTTTTTGAAAATTATTAGTTTTCTCCAAAAATACCACTAGAAGTCCATAAAAAACTGATATGTGTGTAAAAACCCAAAAAATAGACCTTGCTGATAAATGGGGCAGAGTGTGGAAAAAGTGAGTGTTTTCTACCATTTTGGCAGAGAAAATCATCTTAAATTGATCTGAAAATTTCTGAGTATATGCCCATGAAATTATGGCATCCAATGATACCATTTTCATCCTTTGAGGATGCCCCAAACAGAAATGGCGATGCCCATGAGTTTTAGCCAAAAACCGAAAAATGACAAAAAATCAAAACTTGTTGAATCTCGCCCAAATTTGGCGAGCATGACCCTCAAGGTTTTTCAGAAACATGCTGTGAAGCTGAGGCCAAAATTTGGAGCTTTGAGGTTTCTTTCTTCAATTTTGGTGTCGGGCGCCTCCTTTGTGCTTCCTTGATTTTTTCCTGTGTGGCCTTCAATTTTCGCCGGGCGAATTGATTGAGCTTCTTATAGTGCCCGATCATCCTCCTTTGAAGGTCCAAATCTCTATTGGCCTTCTCCAACTTCTTTTCCAAGTGATCATTTACCCTCTCAATCCATGCTTCTCGATTGTTCTCTATATCTTGGATGAACAATGTAGTGAGAGGAAAAGATTGGAGAAGGGCAGCTTCTTCCTCTTGTTTCTCAAGGGCTCTTTTGAGTCCCATGGTCCTTGGCCTCTTTCTTCTGGGCTGATCTCCATATTCACCATCATTGAACTCGCCCATGAGTTCTTCTAATCTAACTTGCGCCTTGGAGGCCTCCTTTTTGTATTTGATGGCCCGTGTCTCAAATACCACCATGTGGACACTCATCTGTTTATTTTGTGTTTGCAAAAAGTGATTGAAGTTTCTAGCCCTCTCTAGATCTGTCCTCAAAGCATCAATTTTCTTTTCTCTATTGATCAAGAGAGTCTCTAGGATTCGGGCCTCATTTTCGCTATCATCACTTTGGATTTGAATGATGTCAAAGTCCCTCTCCTTTTCATGGCTACTTTCTTCTTTCTCCTTTCCTTTTCTTTGGGTAGCCTTCTTGGTCTCCCTCCTCTTGGGTAATTCGACAATGGGCCGCTTGGGCAATTTTCCCTTGCTTCGGAGGGCCCTAGTAACATTTGGAGTTATAGTTTGAGGCACCCTTTTCCTTGATGTCTGGGGCTTGGCCACTTTTGGAGAAGAAAGCATGGCCCCCTGCCTAGGAGAGGCAGCTAGCACATGCTCTATTGGCTCTTTGCCCTTGTTACTTTCCTCATCATTCTTGCCACTGTTTTGAGTTTCTTCATGGCATTGGGTTTCATCATTGTGCTGCATATCATCAATGTTTTCTTCTTCACCTTGCTGCCTTGCCTCACTGTGATGCTCTTCACTTTGCTGCCTTTCTTCATCATGCTGTTGTTCATCATGTTGCTGTTGTTCATCATCATGTTGCTGCTGTTCATCTTCATGTTGCTTCCCTTCTTCACTGTGATCTTTTTCACTTTGCTTCCCTTCTTCCCCTTGCTGCCCTGCTATATCATGCTGCTGCTGTTCATCTTCACTTTGCTGCTCATCATCATGCTATTCTTCCCCTTGCTGCTCTGCTTCATTGTGCTCTCCTTCCCCTTGCTCATGCTCTTCTTCATCATCATTCTCTTCTTCTTGTTCAATGGGAAATTTTAGCTTCTTGGGAATGGGCTTGCTTGAAGAAGGCGAAGGATGGTGAGTGGAAGGTGAAGGAGATGTATGGAATGAAAGAAAAGTGGCGAAATCTGGATGTGAAATGAAAGTATCCCAAGAGATTTCCTTCTTCTCAATCTGATGAAGAATGATAATCTTGATGATGGAATGATGGAAGAGGCAGGCTGTCTGCTGAGAAGGAGGTTTTTTCTAAACAATGGAGGCCATTTTCTCAATACTTTTATGGAGGAAGAAAATGAGATTTAACAATTTGGCTCTTGTGAAATGCATGAGCAACCGGACATGGTAGGCATAGACCCAGGAGAATCTTCCCTCGCAAGTGAAGTATTTCATGATTATCTTCGTGAGGGGAGCATAACTATTCAATAGATATGAGAAGGGAAAGATGGATGGACATGTATCTCTATGCTCAGGCTTCAAAAAAGGTTTGTACTATTCTAAGTCTAGGTGGCTTTGTTTAAACCACTTCTCTCCAACATAAGGGATTTTGGTGTCCTTGGAAATGGACCTAGGAGAGAACTTGAAATCCAAGCCTGCCAGCTGAAAGTGTTTCCCTTGAAATCTCAAAGCACAAATATGTGTCAAAGGGGAATAGATTTTCACCTCCTGCACCCTTTGACAAAAATCTAGACATCCAACCTCATGAAAGTTAAAAAGGACTGATGGATGAGCATTTACCTTTTCAGTTGAAACAGGCTCAAACCTCCTGTGAAGGTCACTTCTACTATCTTGCGTGGGAGGAATTTTGTTTTGAATACTCTTTGCTGACTGACAAAATTTTTTTGTCTCAAATGGTCCTTGAAATGGCTTCTCAAGCACACACCTTGCCTTCCTTATGAGTCACTGTTTTGTCCTGTTTTATACCAAACAACAAGTAAATGAAACAAACTCAATCTTATCACTGTGTTTGGGTAAAGTCTTGAAAAGAGGTGCTTGTGGTTTCTTGTTTGAACACGGATATTTTGTGTTTTGACAGAAAAAAAACAACCTTCCCCCAAAAAAATACTCTTCTGCTGCTCACTGGTTTCTATACAAAGGTAGAAAAAACACCCTTGATTTATCTTGAGAAACCTTTCAATCACAGACTTTTATTTTTTTGGATTATGGAGGCTGCACAGAGTTTGCTTTTTCATAACATAAACAGGAAATTTCTATATTTACCAAGCCTTCATCTTTTTTCCACTGTATAGATGATCACCTAAAAATTTTTTGTGGTCTCTGCACCTTTGTTTATCTGTCTAGCAGCTGTGGGCTAGTTTTGGCTTTTTAAATAATCCTAGCAGAGCTTTCAACTTTGGTTTAACACACCTCCTTTCTAAGTCACTGTTTTATCCTCTGAATTTTTGACAAAGTTTGCTCCTTGTAGCAACTGTGGGTTATCACCATGTTTGAAGGTAGCTAGGGCTTTCCAAAACTTATTAAACACACCATAGCCTATCACAGCGTGGATATTTGACACTCACAATCAACAAGAACCTTTGATTTTTGACCAAAACACCCCACCTTATAACACTATTTGTCTCTTGGAAACACAGTAAGAGCACATCACCTCTTAAACTCAAAATTTGTCACGGAGTGAGAAAAATACCTTAAAAATTCTTAAGGGCCCTTTTTTATTGTTGAGCAGCTCTCAAAAGAGTTTTTTGAAGGTGTTTAGGTGAGCGGCACGTTCAAAAGAAAGAACGCCACGCAGTCGGGTCGGCCTCGGGCGGTGGGTGAATGGGCGCTACAGGCGTGTCACGCGCTGCTACAGGCGCGTCGCACAGCCATTGAAACCCTGTGAAAGTGCACTCACAGGCGCACCACACACTTTTCCAGGTGCGTCGCGCAGGCTTGAAGCCTCAAACTTTTGAAAATCTTCCCAAAATATCTTGATTTCTCCAGCGAACAGCTAAAGACCTTTGTTTCGTGGTTTTGCAAATGCATAATGGGTTGTTTCAATGGTGCCTCCACCTCTTAAAAGAAAAATCAAACGTCCTCATATTATGCTTTAGAGGGTTTATGTGTTTGAAAAGGCCTTTTGTTTTGTCAAAACATGAAACACTGTCTTTGCAATTTTATCATTTTAAAACATTATAAAGACTCATTTTCGATCAAGTCATTTGACAAGATGCTGTGGTCGACCTTTGAATGACACCATAGTGATGGCTCTCGTTGAAGTAAAAAAGGCTTCTTTAAGAAACAACAAACCCCTTCTAGTGCCTTTTCACTGTTTCTCATTAAAGAAGAACTCTGTCACTTTTTGCCTATTTTTGACCCTTAAAGGAAAAACCTTGCTCAAAGACATATCAATGATTTGTGAGGCATCCTTTGCCATATCTTGGAAGGAGATAAATCACCACTCTAAAAATTACTTTGACAATTTCTACTCTCCTGGTGTTTTGATGATAATCAAGCCCACGGTGAAGTTTATCAAACTGTCAGGTGCCCTTTGAGATTTTCTTTTGACTATGGGTGAAGAACCTCATTTGCATCCACAGATTTTACCTATATCTGTTTATCAAGAAAAAAGGCCTTTAGAGACCCTTGGGACTCATATGCAACAGCAAGGTCTTTTTTCACATGTCCATAAAGAGGCCTTTGACTGTGATAGTGATATGACTTGATTCTTTGAATATTGTCTTGAATTTGAATCATGGTGTCACATCCTTTTCTTCACATTGATGAGCTTGTCCAAGCTTTGTTCACTTTAACTGCAGGTTGCCTTTGAAGGAGATCTCTGATAGAAGAAAAACCAAACCTCTTTGATTATTACAGTACCACTGCTTGGCCATCTTCTTAACAACATGTTTCCCCTCATAATCATCCTCTACCTTTCAATCAGTGAAACCATATAATCAATCTTTGAAACACCACTGCTGTGTTAGTGGTTTCGTCTATTGGAGAAAAAGGTGAAAAACAAGTTTTTAAGGCTATTTGCAACATTGTTAGTCTTGTGCCCTTTAAATGAGGCCACACCTCTGTTCCTGGCCCTCTGCTTGTTAAATGAAGGAGGCCTTTATCACATTGCCAAACCCTCTGCTTGTTAAATGAAGGAGGTTTTCAACCAATGACCTAACCCTCTGCTCATATTTGGAGGAGGTTCTCAACAAGTGACCTAACCCTCTGCTCATTTGGAGGAGGTTTTACACAGTCCCAACCCTCTGCTCATTATTGGAGGAGGTTTTCACAGTCACATTTCATCTATTTTCAAACTGTGTCAATCTTTCCTTTCACTGCATATCTCTGCTTAGTACATCACAATAAGTAATAAAAAGTGAAAGATTGACAAGATGGCATGAGGGCATGCTCTGAGATGTGTATTTCTGTTTGATAGAATACCCTTATGCATCTTTAGAAACCAAAGGCAATCCTGATCTATATCTGCAGAGTAATACTTGCTAGTCATAAGTCATTAGCCTTTTGACTGTGTTTGTAGGAGCTCATTGAAATACCTCTTTGTCCAGTACTTGCATCCCAGGCTCAAAATCACATGAGAAGCAACTGTCTTCTCATGTTAAGTTTAATAATGTCTTCTGGAACACTGGTACACTTTTGTTTTTGAAAAAGACATTGAAACACTGGAAATCCACCTAATATTAGTTTGACTTGTGGCATATGCACTGCTGAGACATCAAGGCTTGTTAGTGGCGCGACTTAAGGGTGTATCAAGCTTTATTTTCAGAATAGGAAGGTCAGCTATGACTAGTTGGTTTTAGATAGAGGTTCTTTTGGCTTAGGATATTTTGCCAAGGGAAGATCGCCTAAAGTGCCACTACCTAACTTAGGGGAGACTTTTTTGACAGAGTTGGAGTATTCTCTTTGGAGCTGATGGACAAGTTTGTATGACTGAGACTAGATAGGGTTTGGCAGTTAGGTTTTATCTCATCATGGGCTGATTTAAAAGGTAGGAGGGAAAAATGTTTATGGGTGTTTTCTAGCTGAAAATTTTGACAAATGGGAGATCAGATGCTAGAAAACTTGGCTTTAACAACTAGTCATCATCAACAGGTGAAAAATACTGATGACTAACACATTACAAACACATTCTCACATGACCGTTATTATTTTTATTCAATATCAAGTTTTAGGGTATGATAGAAATAGACCTTGTTGCTACAATAATTGAATCCTTTGTTTGAAATAAAGAGAAATTGAAGAAATCCATTGAGGAGCTAGATGTGCACAAAGATGATATAAACTTGGAAAATGCTTGTGAAGTGAGATTGGTTTTGTATTTTGACTACAATCGTAGTACTGAGGTGTTGTAGTTAAATTGCTGAGAATTATGGTCAGTCCTTCAAGCAAGTGTTTATAGATGTCAGGTATTACAACACCGTATTACAACTTCGCCACATATTTCAGACATACTAGGTTCTGCATGTGCCTTGTGAGCATACCGTGGAATCGTTGATAACCTCATTATTGGAAATGTCCCGAGACATGCACATAGTTCCAAATCTGCCACATCCCATAAGTTGAATAATCTCGTACTTCTCATCTAATTCGAGCAACATCTCTTGCGTTGGACATATATCTTCTCCATGATATTCTGGATGTACCATAAATTTTCTCTTGCCTGGAGACAAATTTGTAAATTGTTATGTAATTTTTGTGTAAATTTCATTCATTGTCCCAGGTAGAATGAATATGAATTGGCCTTGCAAAATGAAGTTGAATTGGCCTTGTGATTCATTTCCAAGGGATATTTATCATTATACATGATAGCATTTGAGATAGTGAAGCAACTGGAATATATTTTGAAGTGCTCCACTCAGTATATTTTGGTGAGGTCATCACACCTTGTAGCAATATATTCTTGTATGCCCAGAGGTTAAACATGAAAGATAGTTTTGTTGAATTGGTCATAGGTGAACGGTTGCATTGGTTATATACAAATGTTGTGAACATATATGTTGTCAGTTCATGTATGATATGATTATATGGGCCCAAATTTATGCCACTAGAAGAGTCATCGTTGTACTAGCCACTTTGAGTTTGAACAAATTTATGCCATTCGAAGAGTCCAGTCAGCAAATAACAATATTCCATTGGGAACACATATTGTTCTTTTGGCATGCTTTTATGTCTTCTTGTAGCTAGTACTGAGATATAAAAGTATTCACCAATAACCAATTTTCATTGTCTAGTTTGCTGTCTCCTTGCAAATATTGGGCAAGAAAGAATTATAGAATTGAAGGAATACTTAGACTGCTTCCTGATATGCTTCAAGGATATTTTGGAATCCTTGCACACATTTCTTGAAAAGGAAACACTCCTCATTTCACTACAAGGAAAATACCCTCTAGAAGAGGTTATAAAGGAGGTTTTTAGTGTTATAAAATTGGGCAAAATTGTCAAAAAAACATTTTCTAGAACATCCGTTTATGCTTACGGAGGTTTTGGCAGAGCTTTTAATTTAAATTCAACACAACTAAAAAAAATGGGCAGCCAAAGGTTATTACGGATGTTTTCTTCATCAGTGCGCTACTAAGGTTTCAACGCACCGGTGCGTGTCATCTAGAATGTGGCCTGGGGTGGTCGAAGGTGCATGCACCGGGACATCAAGGTATAAAACTGCACCGGGCGCAGTGTTGGTGATACAACGCACATGGCCGTTCTAATTGGCCTTGGGATTTGTGCAGTGCCCATAGGTCGTCTCAATGCACCAGTACGTAGACTTATAGAAACGCACCAGTGCGCCGTATCAGACAAACACATCGAGATTTATAATTGGTATTGGTATTTGTGCGGTGCCCATAGGTCATACAAATGCACCAGTGCGTAGTTTCACATAAATGCACCGGTGCGCAGTATCGCACAAACGCACCGAGATTTTTAATTGGCTTTGGTATTTTTGCGGTGCCCATAGGTCGTAGAAACGCACCAGTGCACTGCAGCATACAAATGCACCGGTGTACAGTAACTGACATGCAAAAATACCAAAGCCAATTAAACATCGACCTGTGACAATGCAATTATTTTGATTTTTTAAAATTCATTATTCATCAAAAGTCGACACATCTTATAAAAATATTCATATTAATTAAATTTTTATTAATGCATTTGAATGTGATGTTTGGATTAATTTGTTACATCATATCATAATTATTGTGATTTTTAAAAATTCATTATTCATCAAAAGTCGACACTAATATATCTTATAACAATATTCATATGAATTAATTTTTTATTAGTACATTTGAATTTGATGTTTGGATTAATTTGTTATATCATATCATCAAATTTCACATCTCTTCATTATAATATTTAATCATCCATAAATTTAATCAGTGATGTTACATTTCATAGCGACAATGGAGAACACAATAGAATAAATGAAAACATATTTTATTATATATATATATATATATATATATATATATATATATATATATATATATATATATATATATATATATATATATATATATATATATATATATATAAGATAGTATTTGTCATACAAAATGGGACAGTTATTGGTATCCCTTTATCTTTCAATTGGGACACTATGTCCATTACATTAAACAAAATGTCCGATTTCACAGACAAATATTTTAAAAAATACAACGCCTTGCTTTGATATCCAAACACAGTGATCATCATTCTTTGCTTGAACTGTTGTCACTGCTAAAGCTACTTCCATGACTTGGGTTATTTTCAGGAATGTTTTTTTCATGTGTTGATTGTTTTCTTCTTCTTCACCTTCCATCTACAAACATAAAAGTAAATTGTAATGAGCGTATATACATTGGTGAGAATAATGAAAATTGCAATATTAAATAATATACATCAATGTAAATCGAAAAGAAATGACGTACCATAGCAACAATTGACTCATAAACTATACACATTCTTTCAAAACCATGTACCATGTCATATTTCAAGATTTCATCTGTTGGCGCAGTTCCATACTTTGTTTCCTACAAGTTTTATACCCCATAACAAATCATATGTTTAATATAAAAAGTTTTTTTTGTTCTATTAATTATAGACAGAGCTAAGTAAAATAAGATCAATAGATGCTTACAAATTCCACAATTAATTTCTGATATGCCAACATATACTCACAACCCATATTTAATCCAATTTCAATCAATTCGTTTAATGGTTCTTCTTTGTATGTTAGCACCTGTTTGAAGACATTCAATGATGATTTTTGTAAAACAACTTACAAAATACAAATATGAAATATAGTTAAGTTGTTGTAACGAAGTAACAATTACTCACAAAATTAGATATCAACCCTTTTCTTCCTTGTCGTCCTGTTTTATGTGTTGAATGGGTTCCATTTTCTTTTCTTTTCTGCAAGAAAATATTTGAAAATTAATATTTAATGCTAAATTGTTTATTTATTGTACCTAATGATCGAAAAATTCAATGATTACATATTACATTTGAAGCACGTTGTTGTTGAGATGGCTCCTCCCGCGATGCAATTTTGTCCATTTCTTTGACCATCTCCTTGCACACCTTTTTGGACATTCCTACAGACATATTTCTGATATCAGCTCGTTCATCTTTTGAGATTTTCATAATCTTCCTGAAAATGTAACATGAAAATAAAATATTTGATTTTTATATTGATGTATGAAAAGTAAATATAACAAAAGTGATATTTATAAATAATTCTAGACAAACATTTAAAGGAATATTACTTTTTCATTCCTTCTTTTTTGTTGTTGTACATTTTTACTATTAAAAGTATGACATGTCTCATTGACCAATTCTCTGGAAACTCTTCCTGTAGGTTAGATAAAATTTGGTTCTTGGAATCATTGGATTGATTTTTTTATTGTAAGTGGAAATAACGTCTATACATTCATTCCACTAGATCCCCCAAACTTTTGTAAAAGTTTTTCCCCCTTACGTTAACCTCCAGCACCACTCCAGATGAGCTAAAGAGCAATTCATTTTCATTTGCATGTTCTCTTTTTTTTCTTTTCTTAGAACAACATTCCTTTTCTGAGTTGTTGGTCCCTGTAGAACATTAAACAAATGTGAATTAATAGATTGTTTGACAAATGTTATCTAATAATTTTAAGTATATTATTAATTAAATTAAAAAAGGAAACTCATATTGGATCGATATTATTTTTTCATTCACCTGATTCATCCTTTTGCAATTTTTCCATCAAGCTTTTATGCTCTTCTAGTCCTAGCTCAAAAATAACCTTATCGAGCTTCGTCATTTTGTGGTTCTGCATGATACACAGTAAACAATACATATAAGTTAAACTTACATATAGTTGAAAAATAATATTTTTTGTAAAGAATTTACAAAGAACTTTTCTTTTTTGCTTTTCTTGATGTGTTATAAGTATTTTTGTTACTTGATCTCTTGTTAGTAATTTTTTTATCAATCTGAAACATGTACCATATCATTCATTAATATATTTATAAATAAATTGTCAACTTTTCAGGTAAAAAAAAAAATCTCAAGAAACCTGTGCACCATTCATGGTGTACGCACCGACGTCGATACGTGGGGGTCTTATAAACGCACCACACAAACAATTTAATAGACCGTATGGTGCTCTATGTCAACAAGGAAGACTAGTGCGTTACATGTTAACCACCGCACTAATTAATACAGAGAAAATAATAAAAATTGTCCAATGTTAGTTTTTGTAGCATAAACACCCCGCGCAAACAAGGGACCACCATACGGTGCTCTCTGTCAACTAGGAGACTCGGTGCGATGTGTTATATGTTCTATGGTGCACTGATTAACACAATAAAACATTTTTTTGTGAAACAACACATTCACGGTGCGCCATAATGATATAGCGCACTGGTGCCCTTTTTTAGATATGGCACATTGACTAAAAAAAATTGGTTTTAAATTTTTTATTACACTGTACTTTTGTGGTGCACTAGGTTACGCAGGGCACATCGATAAAAAAATATTTTTTTTTCAAAAATTCACACAAGGTTTGACATGGATTGGGATCTAACTATGCAAGTCATCCCGTGGGTTTAGGTTTCTTCAGAATTGGGATCCGACATGGATTGGGATCCGACTATAAATCTAAAATGAAAAGCCCTAATTCTGAAATCAAAGAAACTGTGAGAAGAAAGGGCATAAAGAAAAATAATGAAGGGTTTAGGGTAAAAATTGATTTTTTTATTTTATTTTATTTTATTTATTTATTTATTTATTTTTTTAATTTTAATTTTAATTATTATTATTATTATTATTATTAATTTTTTTTTTTAATTTTTTTTTTTTAATTTAAATTTTATTTTATTTTATTTTTTCTGAAAATGAAAAACAAATTGAAATTTTTTTCTTACTGTGTAAAAAAAACTGTAGAAAAAGTAAAAAAAAAAAAATCAAATTTAACCACGAGATCGTTTGAAATTCTATGCTACAGGGTTTGAATCACCAGAGATTTGGAATTCTAATTGTTTGAATACTTCTGTTCGAACGTATTTCGCTGCTCCACAGTGCTCTCGTGCTCTGTTGCTCCAGGTATGTCTCCTGCAAATATCTGGTTGAAATTTTTTGCAAAAATAGTGAAATAATGAAAATTGTTTAGTATTGAAAGAATTGTTTTATGAAATTAGATTTTCGAAAATATTTTTTCGCCCATTTTCCAATTTACTGTTTTTTTTTAGTTAAAGAAAATAGAGTTGCGCTTTTTTTATTTGTAGTTATTCGTCACCGGTACGTCACTTAATAACATCACACTAGTGCGTCCGTTTATATCACAACACCGGTGTGCAGTAACTAAAACGCACTGGTGCGGTTATATGTACATTAGCACCAATTTGTGGTTAAGGCACCGAAATTAATTTTAGGTGTGTACACCAAAATTTAGTGAACTCCAACCATAGAAATTGAGAATTAGAATTTTGTTTATTCTTGATGGAAATATGCAATTAGAATTAGAATTTTGTTTATTCTTGAGAATTAGAATTAGAATTATAATTGGATAAATTCTTGATGGAAATAACTATTCTTCCAATGCATTTTGTTTATTGTAGGAGGTCCCCACTGATAATGTGGAGAGAATGCAATGTGGGGCATGTGAAGATGCAATACTACAGGGCCCAAGTGGGCAATTGTGGCATGTGAACCTGTGCTATGCTAAGACGTGGGCAGTTTTTACAAATGGTTGGGAAAGTTTTGTTTCTGAGCAGTTGATTGAAGTTGGAGATATTTTAGTTTTTAGACATGTTGGAAATGTACATTTTGCTGTGAAAATATTTGGGCCATTTCTTTTCAAAACTACCCCTCTTATTCTTTCAGAAAAGGAAACTTGAACCTTTCCACAACCTGCAATAAGAAAAGGTGGCAATAGGAGCCTCTGACATGCATATCTATTTCTTCTGTTGAGGTCTTGAAGGAATCGATTATGGCCAGTCCACTTCGCTGAGGAATATGCCTGAATTTTCTTTGGTTCTATCAAAGGGTGCAGTTACTAACAGATACAGGATTGTAAGCTCCCTCCAACCCTCATTAAATTGCAGAATATGGATAAAAATCCATAGAAATTCCTATCATTTGCGTAAAATGCCTCGAAACACAGAATGGAGTGTTTTATTTTTTGAAAGTTGTGTGTTATTCTGGTGAAAGAAATTATTCTTTCTATTTTGTGCTAATATGGTGAATAAATAGAATAGTGCTCAAGTATATGATAACAATCTTTAATCATATTCTCAAAATATATGGGTTCTTTGTTAAATGCATAGCTATAAGATTCGGTCATTTCACTGCTAGGAAAAATTCAACTGAAATACCAATACGGCAGGGTCGGTACTGTCTACTGTCCCATGAACCCATATGAAATACTTGCCTGCTCATGATCATCATGATGACTAGACATGGTCAATGGTCTAGCCTTCTCTCCATGATGACTACTGCTTGATGCTAGTGGAGGTTGCTCATCAAGTGCGACGCGAGGTGAACGACGATCACTCCCCTGATCATGATCATCAGATGATGCGTCGGCACTGCTCGCGGATTGTCGATCACGTACTGCGTCTCGACCACGCCTATAAGGTGCAACGGTCCTCCTCATCCATGTAAGTAAGGTCATAGCTCCTACGACATGCTGCATTAGGTTGTACATGTCACACAACATGCCTCTCCACATATGTACCAGCCTACCATCGGCCTGTATGTCTCTCATAGTAGCGGGGCTGACTCCTGCCTCAATAATCAATGCACAAAGTTGGTCACCCAACTCCATCCTAAATATACTATCAAGCATACCGCGTCTAGCAAAAGGCAGTATCGGTGCACTAGCAGGAGCAGGTCTCTGTGCATTGACCTCCTGATGATCCTCGGCATCTGGCATATCCTGATCGTCATCAGGATCCACACCTGGATCATGTGGTGGTGCTAGCATGTCCTCGCCATCAAAAGACCCAATGTCTGCAAAATATATACAAGTACAGAACAATAATTAGATAATTTCATTACACAATTTAATAAAAACAAGTTAAAGAACATGTTAGAATAAATTTAAATAAAACAGTAATATTATCTCTATCATCCGGAGGCTCATCATCTGTGAAGAGGATGTTGGAACACCCTCGCCAATCCAAACCAGCATAAGGACATGGGACCATAATGAAGGGATGCTTGTCAACATTGGCTAGCAACTCCAGTGCATCATGCGATATCCTTGCAGAAAACTCAATCTCGCCCCTCTTGGGCATCATTTGTCCCCACATGTGCATCCGTGCCTCCAACATCAGCCTACGAGGCTTCCAAAAAAAAGTAAGCCTCGTCTCTGGAAACCTCTCAAAAGATAAACAAAAAATCTCTGAAGAAAAAGGGAAGTTGATCCTCCTTTGTGCATGAGCATGACATCTATCTAAGACTGTACAGAACTACTGCAAAAAAATGGCAGACCACCTGACAAGTCATGGCTCCTATACTAAAGAATCAACATAATATAGAAGCGAGAAACTAATGCGTTTCCCGCCACTGGTGTTGTGTGAAATGGTTGAAATCAGAAGTGAGAGGCACCTCACCTCCTGACTACCAAATGCACCAATACGTAACTGACCCGCGGAGACCTGAAAATTTAAAGGAGACAATATATATATGCGCTAATGTATCTCTGGGAGTACACCAACTGACTCCCTGCTACATAGCCAATTGGAGCCTCTGGGAATGAGGGAAAATCCACCCCTCTCCTCGATAGCCGTGTAATGAAATATATGTCCTCCTCAGTTGGCGCGTACCACTGGTTAGGACCAACCCAGAAAGTCTGTCAGTGGGCATTCCACCTGCGGATAAGATGTCTCAAAAACACACCATGGTCCTTTAGGGAAGTAGCCTCCTCATAGAACTTTAGGAGGCCTACCTGCCTTAGGAGCCCCTGGGTAGGTGCTGTAATAGGGTGAGGGTACGCATCTCTCTCCCTCTCTCGTGCTTCCCACAGGAAAACCATGTTATACTGGTTCGCCTGTTGTTGCTGTTGTTCCCCCTCTTCTCTCCTTTCATGTCTCTGAATGATTGACATATTAAATACAATTTTTTTATTAAATGAGACATGTATTTAGAAATATACATATATAATTTTTTTGGAAAAAAATAAAAAAATTCGATGCACCACAAAAAACAGGCATGCTCCGGTACCGGTGCGTCTTTTTTTCTCGTGCACTGGTGGCAGTGCACCTGAAAATTTTCAGCGCACCATTGACTATAGAAGGTGTCGGGAGTGCGGTGCACTGACTAAACTCTACGCCCCGAGTGTATAGTTTGGTCAGCGCATCAACCTCCTGACATTATTACATAGTCAACAATGTGGTATTTTACCAGGCCGCATCGTTGACCCTGTCGAAATGCAGAATGCGGTGCGCTGACAAAAATACCCACCCGGGGGTGGATATTTAAGTCAACACACCACTTTTCCGCTATTCCACATGTTACCCGGCCGCACCACACTTTTTTTTAAATTTTAAAATAACACAGTGCGCCTTTCGGTACCGCCCCATAATCGGTAATGGGTGCAATGGGTGAAATGGGAGCACCGATGTCAGGGCGTCTCAAACAAGGATAAATTGAACCAGTTCTTGAGAGCTCTGGAGCACTGAGAAAATTGAAAAATGTGGTTTTTTGACCGTATTTTTTTATTATTAACCCTGTTCCAGTGCACGAGGTTTTATAGGCGCACCGGTGTGGTTTCTTAAGATCGCACTGGGCGGTTTCTGTTTTGGCGCGGGGTTTTAGGACGCACCGGTTCAAAATATTTGTAAAGCACCAGTGCGCTACAGCAATAAGACGCACTGGGCGGGTTTGTACGGAGCGCACGGTGTCCAGTGTGCTAATGTTTTGTGCGCACCTGTGCTTTCTCTTGTTGAATGCACTGGCGTGGTTTAGGTTGATAAGCACACCAGACGAAAAACATCTACAAAAACCTCCGCCCGCCAACTTCCTCTAGTAACCTCCGCTAGAAACGGATGTCTGGGGTATTTTTATAAGGGGTTCCTAAAAAACATCCGCTAAAGTGTCTTTTCCTTGTAGTGTTTATTGATCTTTAGCCTTTGTTTTTTGTTGACACATGATCAAATTTGATGAAGTATTAGTGTTAGTGAATACTCTCATACTCTCCACAGTTGGTGAGATGGTAAACATGAGCAAGGACAATATTTTAGACATTAAAACCTGTTTGCAGAATATATAGGAAAACATAATTTTTTTGGAGCTTGAATCTCAACTTCAACAAACATAATTACAACAGTGGAGTCATCATTCTAAACCCATTTTTATTCATAACATTGAGACATAATCCCACCAGCAACAAATCAATAATGTTGATCTAGTGCCCAATGTAGCAACAAAGTTACATGCAAATGCAATAGTTTAGTTTTCACTTCCCAAGCCCATCATCGGACCTTGGGAAGAGCTTGTCCATAACAAGCACAAAACTAGTCTTGGAATTGACAAGGATATGTCCTTTCATATTCCATATTACTCAAGGCCCATTCAATTTCAGAGTGCTAGATTTCTTCATGACAGTTCACCTTCAGATGTTCCAGATTCTGATCGTCTTCCACAATAACAACAACAAAATGTTAAATGCCAACATTGTGACCGAGTTGGCCATATGAAATATCACTATTTTGATATTCATCCATGTGAGAACTGTCATAAAACCACTCATTCTTCAAACAAATGCTTCAAAAACAAGCCTCCTACAAGAACAAAGATTCACCTTGGATGGATCGCTCCTTGGCAATGGGCTTCAACAACCTGTTGGGATTCCTATGTTTTGGCAGATTTGGCAATACCAAAAGATAAGACAACATCAAACCACTTTGGGACCTCAGGATCTAGCCCTCTTAGGTCCAGAGAGGGATCTCTCTATAAATACAAAGAAGGATATATCTTTGAAGCTCAAATGAGATATTAGGCTAGGTATGAAGCACGGGGGGTTTTAAATGATTGGGTCGGCTATCGGTTGTGTCATGAGATCATAGACTGAGAAGGTAATGGGAAAGAAAAAGCAGAGCAGTAGGACGTTTCGGCAAAAGAGAATGAGTCAAGACTGTGCCATCCATTGGGCTATGGAGTCATGAGAGGAGATTACTTGCAAACAACTAGCCAAGGCTTTCATAGGGCAAGTCATATATACTAAAGGATATTTTAGATAGATGGTGGGATGGAACATTAGTAGTGAAGGTGAGAAAAGGAAAGAAACCCAATTTCTGTCTATAGACTAGGTCAGAGGTCATTTAACTCCAGAACTGCTTGGACATACTCAAAGGCAGCTTTCGATGAAGTCACAAAGGGGCAGCTTATAGATCGGACCAGAGGTCATTTAACTCTAGGTCTACTTTAGCATGCTCCAAGGGAAAAACAGAGATAAGATTTGACACAAGGCTAGAGTCTATAGATCGGAGAAGGACTTTTAACCTTCCCGGCTTTGACACTAGCTAGGACATCCAAGCAACAAACTCGAATTCACACATAAGCTAGTAGTGAATAACAACTGCTACACTGGTTAAATTACAAGCATTTGCTCTTAGATTCACAATAGGCAGAAAACATCAAAGACAAGAAGAGCAGTGGGAATTAGGGTACCATACGAGGGTATATCCTAATCCTGATTTACTGATTCTTATCGAAGAAATGTGAACAGTATGATAAAAATGAAATAAGACAGGGAAACATCACCCGTAGTAATAGACCAAGATCCTGTGAAATTTGCTTCATTAATTGATGCAAAACCAGTCACATACACTGAGCTCAATGGCTAATCACAGTCCAAACTTTCTCCTCCTAGCCTACTACATTACAAACTACTCTGCTACTCCCTCCCAAGACTGTTCTAACAATCAAAATGAATCCCTACAACTACAACATCAACAACCGAACCACAACAATGTGTTCTCTGGGATTCTTTATAGGAGAACGAGCAATAGCAGGAGTAGATACAAATTAAATGGATCCATTAAGACAGAGTGGTGGAAAAGTCCGAGCCCACTCTGCTTGTACTCTGTAGACTGTTTTGGAGCCTCTGTCAAGTAGATATTTGACCTCTGATGTTTATTTGGAGTCCTTTCTGGCTGTAAGGCCCTCTGTTCTGTCTTCTGAAGCAAGTAAGGTGACTGAAAGGTCTTCAGGTCTCCATGCTTCCATAATTGCGGTCCTGACAGTCTTTAAGAAGCTTCTGTCAGTGTAATTAACCATTTCTAGGCTCGAGGAGGCATGGAGACTGCTGTAGGAAGGTGTACCTCCGGAGAAAACGCGTTCTGTTGTTATGTAGCACTGTTATGACTTGTTGGTGCACTCTTTAGTCTTCAAACTATGCCTTAGTCCTCTAAATACAGGATCACAGTTGTTAATCTTCAATTATGGGCGTAAATCCTGTAATTCGTCTTTGCTGTTTCGCTTAGCCATTGCTGTAATGGCCTCTCTTTGTTTTGAATCACGGTGACTGTGATTACGGAGGTAGAGTGAAAATTATACTCCGTAAAACCCTGCACAATAAATGAACCAATTATGAAATCCAGGGAGGGGCAGAAGAATTGATGTTGAGGCCTGTGGAGTGGTGGCGCAACTGTGGAGGAGCGGTGAAAAACAGGCAGAGCGATAAGGTTTAGTGTAAAGCCCAAAGTCTTAAGGCTCGGGAAAATTTACAAAGAAATTTATGAAAACACCATGAAACGAGGCTTGATGTGGGACCCGGTCATGGGCGGAGGGCGATTAGCTTTGGACCGTTGATATCAGGAGGAGATCAACGGTGGAGGTTGAAAGGTGAGGCTAACAGAGGTTCCGATGAAGAACTCTGATGGGGGGCGCGATGTGGCGTAGACCGTCGATCTGGATCGAACGGACGGTCACGATTGCATCGGCGGATCGCAATCGGGAGAGGCAGAAGGTGACACCTTTGAAATCTCCGATTGGCGACGGAGCGATTAAGCGCCAACCGTTGGATCGCGAAGGGAATCAACGGCGAAGATTAAATCGGCGAGGAGATGGATGGGGGAAAAGAAGCGGAATGGGAGAAATGAGGGTCGTTGGGTCTGATCATATGGATGGCTATGATTGAATCGGAGGATCGCAATCGAGGGATGCAGCGAGGGACACGGGAAGAAGTTATGATTGCGATTGGAATGAAGTGTGCGATAGCCATCGGATTAGGGTGGTAGATCGACGGTCGGTAGGAAATCGGATGAGGGAAAGGGGAGAAGCGATGGGCACGATGCGATCAGCGCTGGATTGTCAGATCTATATAGATCGACGGCTCAGATCGCAGCGGGAGCCGATAGAACAACACTCCAATTGCATCAGGGAAAACAGGCGGAACAAAGAAAATGCGCCCTGCGAACCCTCCGATTGCGATAAGCGCCCAAGGCTTAAGCGCTTGGTCTCGGGCGCGGGCATATGGGGAAGTGGTTTAAAGGGCTGGCCGGAAGGGGCTTAGCCTATTATAAAGTGGAAAGTGGGTTTTTTGGCCTATTTTAATGCTTTTTAAGGCCAGGAAAGGGATTTGGTAGAGGGAATAGGGGGTTTTAAGCCAAACAAAGGTAATTTAAAAGGCTTAAAAGGGGAATGGAGATGACTTAGAGGGTTAATGGGGAAAAAAAACAGGAGTAAAATGGGAAGAAAACAAAGGTTTAGTGGGGATGAAGTAGGGGGAAATGGAGGCCTTTGGGAATTCTTCTTTATAACAGAGAGGCTTTTAAACTAGGAACATAAGTGAGGGTTTATCAAAGGATAAGGCACAAGGAGGCTTCAAGGATGATGTGTTTTCAAGGGAAATGCATTCCTTGAAGGCTCAAAAACAAATTAGCCCCCTGTTTTCTTGTCAAAAAATTCATAGGGGGCTAACACAACCAAGAATATATTTCGCTCATACAAGAGGATTTGTTCTCGAATATTGAAAAGCCTTGCAATTGAGTTTTCTCCATCTTCTTACCTTGTATCTGACAGGGGGGGAAATGATGGTCATATACAAGCTTCAAAGCCACATCAAGTGAGCTTGAGCCACTACCTGCCATACCATATTCATAGTTGTAGCTAGAGACAAAGATGCCACTAAGCATGCCTTTGGTTGGTGGTCAGCTTTAAACTGTCTATGTGAGGTTGATACCTCCCTTTTCAGGTTGAGCTTCTCCATCTTCAAATAATTGGGACACTTCCTCTAGTAGAAGACTTCAGCTTCTTGCCAATTTTGGAGGAGTTCCATTAATTACATTAAGCATTCTAGAGTTGGTGGTCATCCTTAAACCATTGCAGGTTGAGACCTCCCTTTTCGGGTTGAGGTTATTCCTTTTTTATGTAGGTTGAAGACCTCCCTTTTCTAGGTTGAAGGTCTCCCTCTTCAAAACATTAGGAGCACTTCCTCTAGCACAAGACTTCAACTCCATGCTAGATTTGGAAGAGTTTCAAGAACTGCATTAATAATTCCAGTGTCAGTGGTCATCCTTAAACCACATCCTTATGCCAACATTTCAGAGAGAAAATTCAACCTAGTGTTGCCATGCATATTTTGCATGTTTTGTATTACAACTCTCTTCTTGGACTCATACATACCCCTTCAGATTAAGGGGGGAATGTTGGACACCTAATCCTCTAAGGGTTGGTGTGGAAGTTGAACAGTCAAAGGGGCTCCAAGATACCTTGGAAGATGAATCCAAGGGTCACAAGAATGTATCATACATGTACATTCATGCTAATAGAAAATACAATTCATTGTTTTATCATTCATGTCCGTTTACATTCCATGTGTTTCTAACAATTCTTGTTCCATAATTTTAACTTCTTCAGCTTGGTCTACCCAACTTGTCATTGATTGAGGGCTTAAATTTCCTTGAATCATGTGGGATCAAGTCCTTTATATTCAAGCTTTGGGATAATTGTTCTTGCTATTTTTCTTACAAAACTAGAGTTGATTGAGTTAGAGGGTATGTAGGTGGATATTTTATCATGCAATATGATCTGCTGGTCCTTCTTTGTTTCAAATTAAATTTAAAAAGGAGGACATGGGAGTGGTCTGATGCACTTATGTGTGCAAAAATCACAAAATAATGTAACATATTTTCTTTTTATGCAACCACATGTTTAAACACTACCTCAAGGTGCCCCCATGAATCCGAGCTAGGGCCTCATGAGAATTGAACCATGCCCAATGGCGAAAAACTCCTCAATTTCCACCATTGGATCTAACCCCTCTAGAATATTTTTATTGAAAGACATGGGTATGCTTCTTGATCCACTTATGCATGAATAGGTTGCAAGACCATTTAATTTAATCTCTCTACATGCAACCACATGTTTGACCACTACCTCAAGGTTCCCCCATGGCTTTAATTTAGTCCATTACAGGAGTTGAACCTTGCAGATATTCGAAAAAACTATTCTCATTCCACCATCAGATCCAACCGCTTTGGACTACATTTTTAAAAGGAGGGATATGGGGGTGGGATTTGATCCATTTAGGTGTGCACAGGACATGATACCATTTAATATAATCTATCAGTATGCAACGGCACATCTGACCCAATACTTCGAGGTTCTCCCATGGATTCAACTAGACCCTTATGGGAATTAATCCTTCCATAGTGGTGAAAAAATCCTTTCTATCCACCATTGGATCCAAACCCTTTGGGATTTTTTATAAAGGACTTCAGGGTGGAATTTTATCCATTTATGTGTCCAATATGGGCCAGGAAACCATTAATATAATCTATATGGGTTGAAAAACATGTTTGAACATTACCTCATGGTGTTCCCATGGCTTCCATGGTAAGAAAACCTAAAGAGAATTGTTTATTTAAATGTAATTACGTTACTTTAATAATTAAATATTCCTTCATAATATTTAGTCATTTTTTAAAAGGAGGACATAGGGGTAGACTTTGATCCACTTATGTGTGCACAACTCATGAGATCATTTAATATAATCTACTATACTTTTTTATTTGCTAGTTTGTCTGCAACTTATGGAACACCAACCATTAACATAGTTAGGTACTTTTATACCCATGGGGTTTTGAACCAACAACCATCACATAAGGAGTGCCTTAACAAAACACCCTTTCATTGACTATTATGCATCTCATGAGTGTATTGAGATTTGGATTTATAAGGTGAAGTTGATATCCATTATGGAAAAAAAATATAAATAAAATTATACAATTAACAACTAATCATTGTGAAAAATAACTAAATTATGAATGTAGGGAAGAGTGATGAGGGGGATGTGGGGACAAGGGTGGAGGGATTATCTACAGATTTAGAATGACGAGAACATTGAAAAACTTTATTAATTTGAGAGGTTGAGTACCCATTTGTCTTAAGGGCCTCTGTGAAATGGGTTTTATCTTTCTAATCGAATTGGGGAGTAGAATCATATACAATAAGCATGTGTAATTAGAAATTTTAAATAGTGAATTTTTGGGAAGGGCGATGATGTGATTGGGCATAAAGGCATTTGTTAAGGTGAAAATTTTTCCTATAATTTTGATGGTAAGAGTGCTACCAAATTGACAAGAAATGATAACGTCTAATAATGAAAGATATAAATTCACTATAGAAATTATATCTATATATATATATATATCTATATATATATATATATATATATATATATATATATATATATATATATATATATATATATATATATATATATATATAATTTCTATAGTGAATCGAATATAGGGTGAAACATTACTAAGATGGTTGAAGAAAGAAGTTAGGGAGGGGTGACCATGAGACTAGACTACAAAGGTGTCATTGAAAAAATGATATCAACATTTGGGTTGAATATGAAAGTTGTTTAAGGTCAACCCTTCAAAATATTTTATAAAATAACTAACAACCATTAATGATAAGGGTCAAACAAAAATACTTACCCCTAAAAAAATGAAATACAAATTGATGTGTAAATTTATATTTTATTACTAAATAATATTAATAAATGGATTTTTGAATATTGGATTTCTTTTACAAAAACATCGTTAATGGTCCGACTATGTGGTTAAGGTGTTTCCACTTCAAACCATGTAGGCTTTAGAATGTATGCATGTTGTTAACAGGTGCTACATAGTAGCTAGTCCCTGCTGCTTAATTTAAATATTAAAAATATTTAATATTGAATTCAAGTTAGTGTTAAGGGTTAGAATTCAATCAATTTAGGTTTTAATAATTGCTAAATTGAGGTATTTCATTAAGTGTAATTATGCATTGTGCATAGTAATTATGGAGAGTTGAATTTTAATTCTTAAATGCATAACAAATTGAAATTTATTTAAATTTTATTCAGATTTCTTATATTTAAATGAAATTTTTTTAAAGCCTTTGGCTTCAAGGGATTCCTTGTAGTTAAATTTTAATTCCTACATCTATGACCATTGGATTTTGTTTAAAAATTACTTTAAACCTTACACATAAATATCTATTATTTCAGCTTTAAATCTTAAATGCATTGTGAGTTGGATTTTATTTAAATTTTATTCATCCAAAATTTATAAAGCCTGTGACATAAATCCCTTAGGCATACATTTGTTTTATTTAAGTTTTAACTCTTAAATGCATTACAAATTGGATTTTATTTAAATTTTGTTAAACTTGTTTGATGTCCAAAATTTATAAAGCTTGTGGCATAAATCCATTTTTATTACAACGTAACCAAAATCAAGTCTAACGGTGCAGTAGAGTGGTTATAGATGGGAGATGCAAGGATGGCGGGTGTATGGTCAGAGGTCGGGCTAAGTGTTTTTGGCTTGGGAGGGTGAGCTCCACTTGGCGTTTTTTCACATTTCACCTTTGGACTCGTAATCACTGTGCCCGGGAAACATTGTCTGGTTGGGTTTCAACATGTTTTTTGTTTCTCTGAGGTTAGTTATTGTGGTTTTTTTCTTGGAGGGTGGAATTTGGTTTTTTTCGGTCCTTTCGCATTACCTTGTCAACAGGAAGAGACTCTAGGATTTTCGCTATCATCCTGGGTCAGTCGACACATGCTTCTCGCACTCGGTAGTGGTAAGTTACATTTTTTTCTCCCACTGTGCATTTGTTGTTTACTTCATAGTTTTCTCCCATCTTTGTTGGAGGTTGTCTCTTGGTGAGAAGGGTAGTGGCTTTTCATATTAGTCGGAACCCTGTGAACGGTAGAAAGTTTAAATTTTTGTTACGGGAGGTAGTTACATGGTTTAATTTTCATCATTTTGAGTTATGGGTGTTGGGTGTTTTTCCGATTTCGGTGGTTTTTTCCATGGGGAAGGAGAAGGATTATGTTTATGTGGAACCGGTTGTGGAGGACATTCTATCGGTTTGGGGGTTAGAACCAACGAAACAAAACTAGGCTTAAGGTTTCACTCCTGCCACAGTCACATGATGAGAGGGTTAGGGAAGATAAGCTGAGGTGGAATAAGGTGGAGGGGTTTACTTCGCTAAAGGGAGTTGACATAAAAACCCTCTCTCCTTAGGTCTCTGATAGACCTAGGTCAATATTTTCCCCTGTTTCGAAAGGGACGGGGGTGGAAAGGGATAGCCTGTTTTTTTTCCCTGGTGGAATGTAAAATCTCTCCAAAACTCTCGGTCTCCCATGCTTTGTTCCACTTTGGTGGGCTGGAGGATATAGTCTATGGGGTTGGATGTGAAGGGAAGGTGGGTTTTAGTTCTGGAATAGGAGTTGGGAGTTTGAATGAATATGTGGTGAAGGCTAGGGGGCGACTTGGCATGAAGGCACTGAGAACCTAATTTCATGTGCGGGAGATAGCTCTTTTCTTCTGGTGGGCTTAAGAGAGAAAGGCACCCCTGGGACAAAAGTCCTAGGCTGGGGAACACAAGGGGATTTCAGAAGCTTCACTTATGGGGGTCTGAGTGGTGGTATTTATGGCTAGCTAGGGGCTACCAGATAAAGGGAAGGGAAAAAATATGCAAAGCATGGACCAAAGAATTGGGAAGTCGAAGGCGCGGCCCCAACAACGGGGGTTTTGGCACAAATACTGAGGCTGGAAGGGGTTGAGGGTGGTGTGGGGGAGCCAATTAAAAATTCTATGGATCTAAAATAGGGGGAGGTCTTGGGAGGAAGGGAAAAATATTCAAAGGTCTCAGTGAAACATGACGAACAAATGAGGGTCAAAGGAAAGAAGGATAAAGCTATAAAGGATTGATTTGAATGGCCCAACCTGGTGTTTGGGGTCGATCTGCAATTTTAAAGTGTGATGGCGGCCTCAGAATCGATCCTGGTGGGCAGAGTAAGGGGAATTTTTTTCTCGGCACAATACATTTCGGATTGGATAGAAAGGAGTTGGGTCGAGGCCCCAGATAGAGATGTGGAGGTCATTACCTTGTATAAAGGATGGTTTATGGTAAATGTTAAGAACCTATCTACCTTGGAGTGGGTTCTCGAGAGATAATGGGGTTTTGGTATTTCCCTGATACTTTTCAAAAAATGGACCCCACTATTCGACTCAAACACAGAACGGGTGGACGGAATTCCTGTGTGGGTAAGGATCTCGACACTCCCTCCTCATTTCTGGATAGTGGATGTGTTTCAGGCAATTCGGAACATTTTGTGTACTTTTTTGGAGGAAGACATGACTTTCTTAGAAACTCGCTCCAGAAATAATGTGCGCAGTTTGGTGAAGTTAGCCCCAAGGGAGGGGCTAATAGAAAAAATAGTTCTAAAGATGGAAGGCCATGCCTATGAGTAGCTGATTGATTATGAAAACTTGCCTTTTTTTTGTCACATATGTCACAAACATGGACACTTGACCTGGGACTACCCTCTTGGCCTTAAAAAAAATAGGTGCCATTAAAGTGGATTCAAACATAGCCCGAGGCATAGGCGAGAGGGTGTTACTTAGGAGGATATGGATGGCGAGCAGGATAAGGGTGGTGAGGATACTTTACCACAGGCAATGGAGGCGACACATATGGAAGCGCCAGATACACAAGTTAGAATAGAGGCACTTGATGCTGAGATGGAGCCCAACAAGGAACAGACGGTGCTAATCCCTATTGATCCTGCTTCGGATTTAGAAGGTATTGTTCCCTACCCATCCTATCCTACTTTAAACTCTTTTGATCATTTTTTAAAATGCATGAGGATGCCTGGTCCCTCTAGGCTAGATCCAAATACATCTTTGTGTGTTAGCAATCTCCCTTTGGCTATGGACAATATTATAACTACTATCCCTAAATTATCCATTGATACCGTCCCCTATAACTTGAGACCTAGAGATAAGAAGATGTTGGAAAATGAGATGCTTGGAGGGCTAGGGGAGGCTCCCCTTATTGAAAAATCAAGAAGGAATAGGGGTAGGAAATCATATCTCTCAAAAGTGTAGTTAAAAGCTATGATCGACATAGTAGATGGCAAACAACTCTCCCTCAAAGGGGCGCTTAAAGCAGCGGTATCCCTAGACCTTGTGACCAAATGATTGTGTTATCTTTCAACTGTAGGGGTTTGGCTAGTGCACCTAAAAAACTAGCCTTAAAAAACCTTTTTCTCACCTATAAACCTGATATTCTGTTGCTTCAAGAGACATTGGGATTAGAAGTTCAGGTTTCTAATTTTCTTTCTTCTTTCCTCCCTGGGTGGTGTTTTGTCACCTCTGATGTAAGGGGAAAATCTAGAGGCCTGGAAATGGGTTTAAAGAATGGTATGGTTAAGCTAAATAATTCCCAGACCTCTGATCTCCTGATTGGGGTGGAGGTTTCCTCAATGGAACTTGGTATTGATTTCACATGAGTAAATTTTTATGACCCATGCTTGATAGAGTGGGATTCTAGAACTCTCTCATTCCCAGATCTTACATGACGGGTCCAAACCTGGTGGTGGGGGGTGATTTAAAATTCTCTCTAGGAAGGTATGAGACGTGGGGTCCAAATGCCAGGGATGATCCACTTGCTGAAATTTTCTTTAAAAAACTAAGGGATGGAAACCTGATTGATTCTAACTTTATTAAGGCTACCCCTACCCGAAGGAAAAAAAGAGTGGGGGAGGCATGAGTCACAAAGAGCCTGGATTGTTTCCTTCTTAGTGATGAATTTTCCAATCAAGCTGTTGGCTTCTGTCAGTGGGTGGGCACTGGGGGGAATCTGATCACAACCCTATTCTTCTGGAGATGGTGGGACCAAACAAAAATACAGGTTATCTTTTTAAATTCAATGTTGGATGGATTAAAGAGGAGGATTATAAAAATTTGGTTGCTGACACTTGACACCCTATATCTAGGGACGATGGTGGTTCTTATGCCCAAGCCTTTGTTAATAATATGAAAAAAATTAAGAAGGCTACTATTAATTGGGCTAAATAAAAGGCTATAAAAGACTCCAAGGCCCTTAGGGATATTGATGAGACTCTTGATCAGATGAACAATCATGGTGATGAGGGTTATCTGGATGAAGCTTCGAGAGGTATATTAAAGGATTTGGAACTCAGGAAAAGGAAAATATTTCATGATAAAGAAGAACAATGGAGGTTAAAAACTCATGCTATATGGCTAAATTCTGGTGATGAAAATACTAAATTCTTCCAAAATTATACCAAGGGAAGAAATAACTCAACTACCGTATGGGAGCTTGATCATCCCGAGGGAGGGGTGGCTAAATCTTTTCAAGATCTCTCTAATTTAGGAAAAATACATTTCAAGAATATTTATGGGAACCAAAATGGGGTTTAGATTGGGGAAATTATCCAAGTCGCTCAAATTTTTCCTAGATATGCGGATGAGGAGGGAAATAATAATATTTTGGCCCCTACGGAGAAAAAAGAGGTTGAGTTTATCTTGAAGGCTATGCAGAAAGACAAAATTCCTGGACCAAATGGTTGGACGGTGGAATTATTTCAACATTTATTTGAACTTATGGGGGACTCTATTACAAGTGTGGTGGAGGAATCTTGATCAAAAGGATTCATCCATGGTGCCATTAAAATGATATTCTGAATCTCATTCCGAAGAAGGACTCCCCCACCTCTTTTGATGACTTTAGAAATATGTCTCTATGTAATTGTATTTACAAAGTCATTGCAAAAATTATTGCTAATAGGATAAAACCTCTGTTATCTCGTTACATTTCTAAATAACATTTTGGTTTCCTGGATGACAGGCAGATTCATGAGGCCATAGGTGTTTCCCAGGAGACTCTACATGACATTAAATTGACAAGAAAGAAATGCATGATTGTGAATATTGACCTATCAAAGGAATATGATCATATCAATTGGCTTTATTTAAGACTCCTCCTAACTCATATGGGTTTCAAAATTGAATTCATAAATTGAATTACGAGTTGTATTTATAATGTATATATTTTTGTTCTTATTAATGGGGTTGCATCCCATTTTTTCCAAAATCAGAGAGGTATGAGACAAGGGTGCCCCCTTTCTCCACTGTTGTTCCTTCTGGCTGCGGAGGGTTTAAGTCAATTACTTCATCAAGATAGGAGAAGAGGGTATTTTAGTGGCATTGAAGTGGCTACTAATTTTTACATATGTCACCTCTTATTCGTGGATGACATTCTCTTGTTCAGTAATGGGAATAAGATGGAAATTCAAAAATTGAAAAATATTCTGGATCTTTTTATGAAAGCAACGAGGATGGAAATCAACAATCAGAAGTCAACCCTTACCTATGATGGCATCTCAGAGGCTAAGATAGCATGGACCTATAACCTGCTTCCTTTCAACTAGGTCACTTTGGGTTCAAGCATCAAATATATGGGTTTCTATGTGAAGCGAGATTCCTATCGAAAGCAATACTGGTTTTTGTTAGTCAAACAAATTGAAAAAGGGATTAATGTATGGACTCACAAGTGATTGCCTAGGCCAGGGAGGTTTGTCCTCATAAAATCAGTCTTAATGGCAATCCCAGTCTATTGGATTGCCTTGGCCTGGGTCCCAATGGGAATTATTAATAAAATTAGAAGTATCTGTAGCAATTTCTTATGGTCTGGGAAGGAGGATAAGAAGACTCTTATGTGGGTGGCTTGGGACAAAATTTCAAAACCAAAGGAGTGGGGTGGTTAGGGAATTAAACATATCTGGACGTTTTTTATGTCCTTGGCTACAATGTTGGGATGGCAAGTTCTAACAACAAACAAGCTCTAGACGGCGGTGGTAAAAAGAAAATATATTGACCCTATTCTTATGGACGATTGGATTAGAATCCAGGAAAAATACACTTACAAGGTCTCCATGATTTGGAAAGATACTTTGCTAGCTTTAGGCCTGGTGGAGGAAGGTCTGGCTTGGAGAATTGGTGATGGCGAGCAGTGCAAGATCGGCTTAGACCCATGGGTGGGGTTCAGCAACAGATACATTCTATCTGATGGGTTCATGGAGGCACTTGGTCATAGGGGGATCTACTCTCTAAATTAGATTGATAAGCCATAAGGTACTACAATATGGGCACAAGCGTGGCTGTCAGTGGAGGACCTAAGTCTTGACCTTCATTGGGAACAGGAATGGTAGGGCTATATTCAGGAACTCGGCCGGTCTAGTTTTCGCTTAAAAAGTTTTTCAGACTCTCTCTGTTGGGTACATTCAAAATTAGGTGTTTACTCCCCCAAAGAAGGTTATGGTTACATAATGAAAAAAAATGAAAGAGGGTGAATGGTGGTTCAAGTCTCTGTGGAAAATGGAAGTTATGGCAAAAATAAAACTCTTTTTCTCATGCATTATGAAGAGGAATGTTCCTACATGGGATATCCTTCAAAGGAGGTTTTTGAATGGGCTGGGATGGTGTTGCTTATGCAAAAATGTAGAGGAAATAATTGAACATATTTTCCTCTCATGTATTTTCTCTAAAAAAATATGGGAACATACATTATTTCTCTATGACATTAAGGTTGTTTGGAGGGGTCAAAATTGTAGCGAGGCTTGGATAGACTGGTGGGAAACTTGTAAATACCAAGACTATAGGTGCCTCCCCCTCTTAATCTCGTGGGGAATCTGGCTGGCTAGAAATATAGGAAATTTTAAGGATTTTTCTTCATCCCCCTCTTTAGTGGCGATGGAATGTGCATCTATTTTATCTTTCATCGCCACTTGTGCCTCTTCCAAAACTCCAATAAACGTAAGGATTGAAGGGATTGATTTTGAGACTCTGTGGGCTTATTTCGATGGTGCAACTGACAACCAAGGAGCCTGTGGGGCTGGTATGATTATTCACAAAAATCAAAATGTCTCCATGGCCGCCTCAGTGGGCGTTGGAGAAGGCACAAACAACTTTAGGGAACTTCAAATGCTTAAACTCCTCATCTATTGGCTTATTAATTTGGGCATTGATTCGGTTCAAATTTTTTGGGACTCCTTCAATGTCATAAATTGGGTTAACAACACTCAAAGATGTCAATTTTTTTTTAACTTCCAATTCTTGAAGAGATTTAGGCTCTCAAAATACATTTTATATTGATTTCTATATGCCATACTTATAGGGAACAGAACGGGATTGTTGGCCATTTGTCTAAGGACGGTCTACGGAAAATTCCAGGCACGTGGAAAATAGAGGAGAATAACGGGTTGGTGGTCCATGTGTTGTGTTAGGGTCCTATAAATTATAGGATCTCAAGGTGATTAAGTATTTCATAGTTGCATTTCATATTGTACATGATTTTCAATATTCAAATGATTTCCGAAAAAAATATGTAAAATAAAAAGAAAAGAGGGTATATTGAAAAAATATATAAAGAAAAAATAAAAGAAAAGAAAGACAACCCCAAAAAGAAAAATACTGAAAGTGTTGCAAATCAAAATTCCAGTGCTAATTAGATTAAGTTTTTCAATTCATACAATTTAAGAATGATTGAAAATTTTTAAATTGTTGTTGGATAGGTTAGAAAATAAGGATTTCCAAACAAATTCAATCTTGGCAAATCAGTAACTAGGTAGAAATAAAATTGATTCAATAGTTCAAACTGAATCAATAGGAGAAATAAGGGAAAGAGTAGGTCAAAATTTTATAAAAAAAAGATATGGATCTGCAAGCCTAAATGCACTCTGCAAAAGAATGATGAAAAAATGCTAGATTAGTGAAAGGGTAGGTAGAATGAGATAAGAAAATAAATATGGAGAGACATGAAATTTATTCTAAAGCATCATTTCAAAGATTCCATGTATTTTCATGTATGGAGGAAAAATCAAAGAGAAAGGGGTTTTTATCCTAAGTTTCAGGGATTAATTCATTTTAAAGCTACTTGAAATATCATATGTCATATCCTAAAGTCCCTATCTTTTATACCCTACTCAACATTTTATTTAATCCACCCGACCCCACTATTCACTCACCCATCCCATTATCATTAAACTCCTGCTACCTTACATTTCATCTCCGCCCCCACTATCACATCCAGTGGCCCATATTTGTTTCCGACCCTCCTCATCCTCCGAAAGTTAACGTCGGGGGGGAGGTTCTAAAATGGGTGGTTTCCGAAAACGGACCATCTGCCACGTTTCAAGCACTTATCTTTGCACACCCACCCATGCTATTACGCTTACCACCCTAGACCCCCTCCGAAAAGCGGTTTCACCGTGACCAAACCACGTTGTTGACTCTTAACCCTCCACCATTCCCGCTGCTCCACATTATCACTCCCGTCAAGTCCACCCAATCACCCCCCTCCCTCCTAAAGAATTTTTGAACATTTAATTGTTCAAACGGTTACCCAACGGGTTCACGCCATGTCAACAAAAACCCTGCCATCTTAAAAAATCACCTTTCCCCACCTGTTTCAAAGGTTACCGTGTCTTCGCAAGTATTTTCTTGTAACAGGTGATCAAATTCAAGCTTAGCAGAATCTAAAAAAAGTGCGGAAAATTCCAAATTGACTACAGGTCGGCAGAAAATACCCTCTTCTTCTAATTCCCTTGCTGATTTCAAGCAGAAATCCCTTCTATATCTTCCCCTCTCTGTTTATTCCCCTTCTAATCTGCGCACCTACAAATACACTTCTGTCAGTTTTATTTTCAGAGACAGTAATGCCTCCAAAGAATAAGGGTCAGGAGCCATTCAATCCAATGGTTCACCCTCCTGTGGATCTTGATCATATTTCCCTTGCTGACAGGGATTTCAAAATTCATGAGACTCTCTCAAATTTTGACCTCTTCAACATATACTGCTGGTTGGAGGATAAAATCATCGATGGGGATGATGACATAGGACTATGGGACACTAACCTGCCATATTATATCTTTACAAAAACTCACAGTTGCCCTGAATTCATAAGAAAGTGTCATGCATGTTATGGTCTGAATCAGAGGGTTGTTGTTGCCCCCACAGGGGAAATTCTGTTCACCATTAGTGCCTAGCCTATCATGCAGATGATGCAAGCACCTGTCATTGAAGAAACCACACCCTTTTCCCATGAAACCCTCAGGGAATTGTATCAGAAATTATATTTTTCCAGTAGAGCCAAAACCCTTGAATTATTCATGGCTGCAGACACTCTCGTGCCCAAGAAGAATCCTCCATACCAATCTTCTACATTCCCTGGTAGGACTCATCACATAGTCACTGTCCTTTGTTACCTGATAGGATACTATTAAGACTAGTGGCTAGATGAAGCAATTATAGGCTTCCTGTCAATACTTTCATTAGATTCTAAACCTTCCATCATGGTCAATTTCAGTCAATTCCTGGAAGATTCCATTCATGATCAGTTTGTCAAGTTTCACATAGAGGAAGTGTTTAAATACACTTCAGCTGTAGAAATTATATGCACTAAGCATGCATATGTCTAAGATTCACCTGATCTCACACTATTTAACTTTATGCAATATACTTAACTATTCCGCTTTTTAATCTTTTTTGGAAAAATTAATTGCACACACATGTGAAGCATAAACAAAAAATATCAATCGCACATAACACAGTTTTTAACCCGGAAAGCCTGAAGCTGAAAACCCCAAATATATATTATGTAACATGGAGATCATATGACAATCTCATACAAGCATAAAAATCTTATCACAAGCCCTTAGTACAGTACAATCGTCATACACTAATCAGGCCTAATCTTGCAAATCCATGCACCGATCTTTGCCACCTGCTAGCCTGCCTCCACTGCGCAATCTCTGCTGAAGAATAGCTCTGAATGAATTCTAATTACTTAATCCTTGACTGCGCAATCCTCATTGGCATCTCCACTGAGTGTGTGATGCAATCAATGCATCACTATAGTCACAATGGATAGTCTATCTTGCCCTTTCACCTATCTCTCCACTAGTCTCCACTGAAACTGCCATGCACTGTAGTTAACTGATGTATTCTTCAGTTGATTAATGAGTTATTATTTATGAATTAATTCACTCCACTCTCACTAGTGTATCAATCAGTTAGACTAGATACAACTAGCTCAACTGAGTCTAACTGAGTTAAACTAAATACAACTCCATAACTACTTCTTCCAACTGTGTCATAACTTTTCCACTTGAGTTCTAACTGAGTCCTCCATGCATTAGCTCTAGTAAACCCTTAGGAATAGCGTAATTCCTTCTATCAGCTGTTGTGCCACATTTGTGCACTGAACTGAAGTGCTCCAAGAGAATAAGTTGTTGTTTAGAGTCTGATTATTATTAAGAGCTAATAATAATCGACATGCATCTATTTTTAGATTGACGATCTATAAATAGACTTCGCCCAATATTCTAAAAATAGAATTTCTTCTATTTTTCCAACTTGACCAACCATCCACAAATAGCATCGTACAGCTTCTGAAATATGATCATCGTGTCTAAAAATAGACATAGTCTAAAAATAGACTTGCGTCAAAAATAGCCTGCGGGCCCACTTAGTGAAGGCAACTCTTTTCACTAAGCTCATCATCTTGTGAATCTCAACACTCCCTCTCAACAAGATAGGGATTATCGTTCACCCCAATCCTGTCTCTATGGTATTCAAATTTTCTCCTGGTGAGCGCCTTCGTCAGAATATCTGCATCCTGATCCTCCGTAGGAATGTACTGAAGCAACATGATCTTCCGCTGCACACAATCTCTGATATGATGATACTGTATATCAATATGTTTAGATCTATCATGAAACACATGATTAACCGAGAATTTAATGCAACTTTGATTATCACAATGAATCACAGTGGGATCTAAATGTGAACCGAACAAACCAACCAGGATCTTCCTCGTCCAGATAGCCTCACATGCAGCTAAACTTGCTGCCATGTATTCCGCTTCCAATGAATTGAGTGCCACAGATATTTGTTTCCTTCTCTACCAAGAAATTGTCGTAGATCCGATACTGAAAATCCCTCCTGATGTGCTCTTTCTGTCCGTTGGGCTTCCTGCCCAATCTGCATATGTGAAGCCATGTAACTTCACCTCATCCATCTATCTGTACCATAAACCATACTCAGATGTGCCCATGAAATATCTCAAAACATGCTTGCCTGCCTTCCAAAAGAGCTTGGTAGGCTTAACCATCGCTTGTGAAAGCTGGTTCACCGCATAGCATATGTCCGGTATTGTATTGACTAAATACATGAGAGAACCCACCAACTGTTGATAAACAGTGGCATCCACTACCTCTGTCGATGTAGCATCCTCTTTCTTCCAATTTCCTGGAAGAGGAGTTTCGATAGGCTTGAAGCCTTGCATGTGAAACTTCTCCAGTATCTCTCTGGCATACTTGCCTTGAGACACAAAGAGTTCACCTTCCCGCTGCCATATTTCCAATCCAAGGAAATAATGAAGGAGGCCCAAATCCTTCATCTCAAACTCCTTTGCAAGATTTGCCTTGCATGAGTGTATCAACTACTCATCACCTGTTAGTATTAAATCATCAACATAAAGTACAATGATTAAAATATTAACCTCAACCACAATCTGGTACAGGTTTGCATCCGCCTCACTCTTGGTGAAGCCAAGTCCAGTGAAATAGCTGTCGATCCAAGTGTACCAAGCATGGGGTGCTTGTTTCAGCCCATACAATGAAATTTTGAGCCTGAACACATGCGACTCACTGCTGAAGATCTCAAATCCTTCAGGCTGCTCAATGTACACCTCTTCCTCAATGATCCCATTAAGGAATGCAATCTTCACATCCATCTGATGAATGTGCCAACCCATCTGCGCTGAGAGAGAAAGGAAGGTCCGTATGGAAGAATACCGTGCGATAGGTGAAAAGGTTTCTTCATATTCAATCCCCTCAATCTGTGAGAAGCCCCAGGCAAAAAATCTTTCCTTATACTTCTCGACACTCCCATCAGCAACTTGCTTTAACTTGTAGATCCATCTTGATCCTACAACTGATTTTCCCACTGGCCTTGGAACAATCTCCCAAACATTGTTTCTAACAATGGAGTCATACTCCTCCACCATGGCATCTACCCATGTGGGCTCCTGCGCTTCTTCTTCAAAAGAAGATGGCTATGTCACAATACACTTGCTCATGAGAGCCATGTATCCAGTCTATCGGTCAAGTGACTGTCTATGTCTGTGCTGTGATGTAGGGACTCCTAAATTCTGTGCTGCATCAAGCTTCAATCTCTCAGCTTCTGTGGTACACTTTCTGCCTTGTCTGATATTTGGTTCTGCATGAGTGGACTCCTCCACTCCATGAATCTCCTCCTGTGGCTGATCCACATCCAGAGGCTCATCTTTGGGAACAATAGGTTCCTCTTCCGCATGCAAGTGTAGCTCCCTCTCAAGCGACAACTTCATGGCTTTCACCTCATTGAATTTTATATCTCGTCGCACAACAGTCATCCGATTGTCTGGCAAATACACACGATAGTTATGGGGTGTTTCTGTGTACCCCACAAATATCCCAACTTCTGCAGTCGGCTCCAGCTTCTTCCTGGCTTCCTTCGTCACATGAATGTAAACAGGTGAGCCAAAAATATTCAAATGAGAAATATCAGGCTTCTTACCAGAAAATGCTTCTTCGGGTGTACTCATGCCAAGTACTCTATGAGGACAACGGTTTTGCACATAAACCGTAGTGTTGCATGCTTCTGCCCACAAGTGCATCGAGAGGCCCTAATATGTAGCATCACTCATGCAGCACCCACGATCATTCTGTTCTTTCTCTCCGTGACCCCATTCTATTGTGGGTTATGAGATGCTATGAGTTCTCTTTGAATTCTTTCTTTGCTACAGAAGTCTTTGAATTCGCCCAAGATGTATTCACCACCATTATCGCTCCTTAGAGCTTTCACCTGCTTCCCCGACTCCTTCTCCACCAATGCCTTGAACTCACAGAACTTTGAGAACGTTTCACTCTTCTTATGCATGAAGAAGATCAAACATCTACGAGAATAATCATCAGCAAATATCACATAATACTTTTGTTTCGTTGTTGAAGCAACCGAGAATGGTCCACACACGTCTGTGTGAATTCTCTCCAGGATCACCGAAGCACGGTTCTCCTTCTCATGAAAAGTGGTCTTCACAAACTTACCCATTGTACATCCTTTGCACTGATCTGACTACGCAAGAGTACCCTTGGGAAGTCCAGTAGAAATTTGCTGCAAAATCTTCAAAGCGCCATGGTGAAGATGGCCCAATCTCCTGTGCCATAATTCACCCTCATCGCGGCGCACCACTTCTTTTGCTTTGCCCACCATTGTAGCACAACCGTCTACCTCTAGCTTTTAGAGATTCTTAATTCGAACCCCTATCTTCTTGGTTTGACCCATTTTTTTATGTCGAAGGAAGGCTTTTCCCTCACTCAAAACAACATCATAACCCTTGTCTTCCAATTTGCGACTGAGACCAAGTTCTTCTTCAGACCTGGAACATGCATGAAATTATTCAACAAGAACAGATTACTAGACTCCCTCTCAAAGGTAATGGTCCCAATGCCACTTGCACTATACCGACCATCGTCGCCCATCTCTGTATGCATCTAGAGGTCCTTCTCCTCCAAGTCACTAAAAAACTCTTTGTCTCCCGTCATAAGGAAATATGCACCACTGTCAAGATACCACATTGATCCCATGCAGCTTGAAAGAAAGCATGCGATCAAGGAAAAACCTAGCTCAAATTGCAAGGCTAAGGCCTCTCCAACTATAGATCCAACAACCTGCTTATTCTTCTTTTTCTGTGGACAGTTAGTGGCGAAATGTCCATGCTCGTGACAGTGAAAACAATTCACTTTGGACAAGTCCTGCTTCTTGCCTTTAGCACCGGATTTTGAAGGATTTTTCTTCCCCTTCTCTTTCCTTGCTTTGGCAGCCAAAGCGCAATTCTCTTCATCTTCATTCTTTGATGAAGATCCATCCCTGGTACCCCGCCTTATCTCCTCCTGCACAAGATCCGACCAAAGTCAATCCCATCCTGGCAGTTTCTCTCGTCCATTGACAGAGTCTTCGTAGCTATGCCAACTCTTCGGAATCCCAAGGAGAGCCAAGCTCACCAAGTCTTCTTCATCAAAAGTAACCCCCACACTTCCCAGCTCATCCTTGCAGTGGACAAACTTCGTGAGGTATTTTGGAATACTGTCGCCCTTCTCCATTTTTATTTTTCTGAGCTTGTCTTTAAGCGCCAACTTCCTCTGGTCACTTTTTCTTTGGAACAAGTCTGTCAAAGCCTTCCAGATTAAGAATGGAGTGGCTTTCCCGTGAAGGTTGGACACAATATGGTCCTTCACACCTTCCAACAGAATCATCCTCGTCTTTGCGGTCTTCTTTTGCCATGCATCAAGTAATGCAGCATCGCGAGATCCCGGCTTAAGAACATCGCTATCGATGAACTCCTTCAGCCCATTATCCTCCAGCATCGCCTCCATCCTATCCTTCCAGGCTATGTAATTCGAGCTCCCATCAAGGGCATACTCCAATCTCAGCCCGTTGAAAGACATTTCAATGTATACTCGATTTCTGCACCAAGAATCTTCTGTAGCAAATTCGAATTGTCCACTAGCACAAACTCACTTCACAATTGCAATCTTCAATCAACAATGCTCCGATACCATGTAGAAATTATATAAAATATGTATGTATATATCCGGACTCTCTTGATCTAACAATATTTAGCAAGAAGATAAATATTGTTAGATCAAGAGAGTCCAGATATATACATGCATATTGTATATAATTTCTACATCAGACATTGTTTATATGTTTGTATGTTTTCAGGCAAGTAGGTTTCAGTTTACAATTAGAAAATTGAATGAATATTTATAACCTCAGTCTGTCATCTTCTGGACAAAAATGCTGATGAAATATCATAAAGAATTCACTTATAAACGATTCATTGAATTGTTTGTGCATCCAGCTATGAACATCCTCAACAACACAGTGGAACCAAGGATCAGTGAATAAATTAAAAATATCATTTAGCTGTCAGACCAAGCCAGAACTGGAGACTGGTACTTGTACCAGAATTATACAAAGCTAAGAATATATGGGTGTGATTTCCGCCCTTAAAAGCTACCAAAGTTCCTCCCCATCAGGATCTTTGCCCTGGAATACATCAGACAGATGATTAATGCAGATGAAGTACATTTTGTAGGAACAAAAAATAAGTCTCAGTTTAGGATCAAATCCCAAATTGGTCCTATCATCTGCAACAGTAGAGCAGCAGGAGAGGAGGCCGACTAGAGGCTAAAAGAGATGAATTTTACACACAGTTTTACTTGGTATTATGACCCATTGGACATTATCTCTAAGAAGAGGGTAGAAAAAAATCAACTCCATACATTCACACTCACAGGCTCGAGATTGAACAATTTATGAACCAGACATAGTGGACAAAAAACACCTTGCAGGAGGCTGAAGAGCAGGTAGTTTCATCTTCAAGTATACAGACCCCTACTCCACAAGAGAAACAAAATATAGAGGATAAACACGATAAAGGAAAAGAACAATAGAAAGAGACAACAGGAAAAAGACAACAGGAAAAAGACCAAGAGATGATCAGTCACCTTTGGGGACTGTTACATCTAGCAAGGAGTTCAAGATGAAGTATAGGAAGAGAGAAAGAATTCACATGGACATAGATGAAGGCAAGGAATCATAGCAGCGGACAATGATAAATATCATAGACACTCCTGGTTCCTCTCCAGCAAGTGGCCAACATATATTTTCCTCTACAACATCAACTACAGTTCCATTTCAGCAGAAAAGCCTTCAAACACCTACATTTACTACTGTTACAGGGGAAAAGGAGGAAACAATATATGACACCTTCAGGGAGATCAAGAGGAAAAATGAAATATTGAAGACCAACACCTACAATCAATTTTGGAAGCAAACCACAAGTTCACAAAATAGGCTTCTATTAGATTTTGATTCAGAAAAGGGAAAGATGTGCATGGATTTCTTAGAATCCCAGATTTCACAGCCAAAATCACCTGCTGATTTCAAGCATACATATTTTGAGTTTAATGTCAAGGACATCCATCCAATAGATCAGATGGAAATTCAAAAACAGACTGGAGAGACGATCTCATCTACCTTGACTAGCACTGTAATGAGTCTGTATAAATTGTAGGTATCATTGGCCTATATTCAGTCCCACCTCAAGATGGAGAAGATTTACTCTCTTGCAAAGGATACCAGAATTAAATCCTTGGAGGATTTAGTTGTGAATATCGGGTATGATCCAACAAATCTAGAGGCAATAGAGGAGATACTGAAGAAGAAAAACATAGACATATCAACCTTAAGAAAGCAGCTCAAAATGTCAGCTACTGAAGACCCTCTAACCAAGGACATAGAGGAGAATGAAACGTAAAAATAAGAGATGATGAAGCTGATAATGGAACAATCAACACAACTAAATTAGATGGAGACAGAAATGGAGAAATTAGTAAAGGAAAAGGAAACATCAGCACAGATGGCCCTTGGAGGATGTTCCTATTGCAATCATACCTTCAACTACATAAGCAAATACAGGTACATCAAGTGGTATAGAACATCGAGCTAAGGCCATGGAGAATATGTCCATCCAAATAGAGGAGATAAAAAGGTTGGAAGCACAAATTAATATCTTGAAGAATCAAAAGGTAAGATCTGACAATGCACATGAGATAGAAGCTCAAAGAGCTCAAAAATAGATTGAAAGATTGCAAAAGGTTGAGAAGGAAGCTTCCATTGGTCACACCATTGGCCAGGAAAAGGAGATCATATGGACAAGTATAATTGAATCTATGAATGAGATATGGCCTTTCATTCAAATCATCTTTGAAAAGAAGGAATTAATTGAAAAGGTCAATGATACAATATCTAGTGTCACCAAGGAGATTGGGGACATGCCTGAGACTGAAAATAACATCATTAGATTTCTTAATTCAAAGAGAAGGTATGAATTAGCTGAACTTGGAGTCGAAGAAAAAACAACAACAATTCTAGAGGTCAAGAAGGTTCTCACCAAGAAAATCTTGGTCACACAATTGGAGGAAAAGTGCCACAATTTAGAGATTGTTTTCAGTAGATTCTTTAACAGAATCGAGCCACTGACCAAAAGAGGGTTACCTTCACTATTCATGATAAATTATAAGCTTATTACCAGGGAAGACTATCTAAAGAAACTGAAAGACATTGCTAAGGACACAACCAAATTTGCAGGTCTTAGAGGAGCAATGACAGGAAGAGCTTTCCTTGAGGCCATGAGAAACTATATATTCATCCAACATGAAATTAAACACATTTTTGTGTTGAAGCCCACTTTCGTTAGATTCACAGAGACAGATGAAATACATCGAAAGATGACTAGGATACAAATTCTAGATGAGCAACAATGGGAAAAGCTTTGTGAATACCAAGAAGGGTGAAGGCCAGATCAGCCAAATCAATCAACACATCACCAGATTTGATCATGCAGCAACGACCTTCTAAAAAATAGGGTCAGATGTCAAAATTATTTCATCATGTCCACTTCGTGGTCACACTAGTTAAATTTTGTTTATTTTGTAATTAATAACATATTACCTAGTAGATACGACAATCGTTGTAGAATTCAGTTAAATACTTCATACATTCTGAGTATCAGGGGTTGGACCCTGGATTGTTGAACTTTTCAATTGAAGCATTGTATTTTCTTGAACCTGGAGCATCAATAATAAAAGACCATTTACAGGATACTCAAGAGCTATGTTTATCTGGTGATGTTATTCCTATTCTGTGTTAATGTTTCCATTATTTTTTCTCTCAGTGCATCATTTAAATATGATTGTAAAACAGAAATATGAAGAATAAGATTTACTGTTAGAGCACCTTATTTTTTGTCGTGTTTGCAATATAAATTTTTTTCTTTTGAATTCTGGTTAAGAAATTCATAATTGCTTTTTAACCATTACTGAATTCACTGTTTCTTTCATCTCAAAATTCATTTCGCTTTAAGATCCAGTAAGTGTAGTTAGCTTGCCTTGTGGATGCTCTTGAAAATTTGATGCAACAACCCAACCTTTTGTGACTCCATAGCCCAGTGGAATTAGCTTAAATAGATCTACTAATCCAACCAAACAATCAATCAAAAAATCAATCTCTACTATCATTATAACTAGCCTAATATCAGATTCATAAAACAAAGCTAAATCTGAAAGAGAGATCCCTCTCTAAGTCTAGGAGGGCTAGATTCTAGGCTCCAAAGCGGTTTTGATGTCGTCCTATATAATTATTCTTGCCAATATTAAAATTATAGAATGATAACATGTGAGACACCGGAGCGTATTGAAATTTTCCTTCTTTCTACTTTTCAGTTTGTTTAATATTTACTCCAACAATGCTATATATCCTGGAGTTTTTTTATATACATCACTGTTTTGGACTAGCTGTAAATAGTTTTGTTTTTCGTTTTTTCTGCTATTACTATGACATGGATAATATTGTTGCACTTTGGAACTTTATTGGGGTTGTTTTCCCTTAAGGGAGGCCTGGTTTATTTCCTTTTTTTCTTTTCTTTTTTTTTTCTGTGACTGTGGGGTGTTTCTCCAATATGAAGGCCCTAATCTCTAGTATGGATTATGGTTTTTATATGTTCACCAAGGCTTGATGATACACTATATTTTTTTAGTGCTTCATAGTCTTTGGGTTTCTGGCTTTTGTCCTAATTTAGAGAGACATCCGTGCTAGCTCCTCTTTGTGGTGGGCGATAAACTCATAAAAAATGCTACGACATATACAATGTAACTTTTTGTTTTATATATAAAAATAAAGATTTTTTTTTTAAGAAAAAACCAAACTCAAATCTAGATAATGTTTTTTTACATTAAAGATAATAATTATTTATTTATTTAATCTCGGTAACACAACCCTAACTCCTACTTTGATTTTCCATTAAAGCTAAAGTGTGGATAAAGAAAATCTGTGAAATTAGAAGCATTACTTCACGATCATGTAAACTCTCTCACAAACGAAATGCTCAATTACTGCATTCAATTGTTTGTGTGACTGTGTCTAACCCCAAATGAGGATAAAAATATTTGGTCATTCAAACAAATTGATGAAATAAAATGTGTATATAAGAAGAAAGCACGAAGGAATTGACTTACACAACATCACAATACTTATTCGACCTTATCACCTCAGTAATTCTGTCAGCGGTCATTCATATCCGCAACTTCGTCTATAGATATTTTATAATTTAATAGTACAAAACCCTCTGCATCTTGCGATAATGTTTGCGTTATACGTATGAAGAATTGAATACATGTTGCACGCGTTACAAGGTGTTTTCTAATAATATCTCCAAACTTACGACAAATAGCATCACAGATAAATGCCAATATAAGAATTTGTAAAAATTAAAGAATTATTTTTAAAGGTTATAATTTGTTAAATTGTAAAATATTTTACATGTTTCACTCAACTAATAGGTGGTCATGCGGCAGGGATAATAATAACATTGGTTAATAAAGAAAGTGCACTTTTCCAATTATTTATATTTTTTTATTTAACTTACATGGTAATAATTATCAAAATCTTTACTTTCCATAATTTATTTTTGAAGAATATTTTTTGTTTGTTTGTTAGGTAATGGAAGTTTTGAGATGATGGGTATATTTAACTCATAGCTTGAGTAGTTGTGACTTAAGGATATCTAAGTCATCAAAATCACTTAGGGATCACATTTTGTTTGGGCCACACCATCCCTTAACATGATCGTATTTTAGCCCACAAAATTTAGAACCAATAACACCACAAAATACCTTAACAAAACACCCAATCATCATCTATTTTGTACTCATAAACATTGTTAGGAATTTTGCTTGTGTGATCCATAAATTGTGCTTGAGATCTTTTGGTGAAAATCACATCATAAACATTTTTAAATAACATTTTCGATGTATATAAAAAATTGAATAAACATCTTCTTAATTACATTGTATAAGATTATGAAAACTATGTCCATATACAAATAAAAATAAAATATTAATTATGCAATATTCTATTTTATTTTAGGTTTATGTTCAATCAAACATATTACTTGCTCTTTTAATATAATATATGCTAGAATGTAAAAACTATGGCCATATATAAATACTAGAATTTGTTTTAGATTTATGGTTCAATCATTGTATGGCTCATTACTTATCTAATATTAGATTATAAAATGTTATTTTTATCTTAGAGGGAAAGAAAATTAATATTTTAATGAAAAATTAAAATAATTAATAACACTAATATTATTTATAAAATTATAATAATTTAAAAATATTTTTTAATATATCACGAGAGATTTTTCAAACACAAAAAACAGGATAGGGATACCCACTAAGCATACATCACACACACTTAAAAAACAAACAAAATTAAATAAACATATCCACTTAAACCCAAACGATTATTTCAAAGCCCTAAATAATTTTAAATAAAATTATTACACTTTGAATATTATTTAACTAAACATATACAATTACTACACTCCAAATATTATTATTATGCCCGCTACATCAATTACTACACTCCAAATATTATTATTATACGGGTTGCATTCATGGTCTTACACGTTCAATTTTGCGTAATAGATAATTTTTGAGTAAATAATATCAGATAAAATTATTTATACTTTAATATTATTTAACTAAATATATATGGTTACTACACTCCAAATATTATTATATTTTCCTAGACATAGTATTACGAATTCAATTTTGTGTTAGTTTTTACCTAAAAAATTATGTCATTTATTCACAATTTAATATTAAGAATTTAATTTTTGTTATTTTATTATTATTGTTTAAATTTATTTATATGGTTGAGGTCTAGTATTGTTTAATAACATTTATTTTTCTATTAGTTACTATTTTTTGGTTTTATTTATTTATTTATATTTTCTTTTTTATTTATTATAATTATAATTTTATTTCCATATTTTCAATTTAAAATGACAATTTAAAAAAAAAAAATACATATATATATATATATATATTTATCTATGGTTATTTTTTTTCATTCAATTCCATCTATCATAATTTTATTATTATTATTAATTCTTAATTTGACTTTATTTTTTTCCTCACCTTTTTATAATTTTCTTGAAGCAACAATTATAGAATAAAACTTTCATTTCAATGAATATAATTAAATTAGTAAAAAACAATTCTAAAAATAAGAAACTAATAAAGTTAAAACAAAACTTGATTGTAATTTTCTCTTCTTGTTTTATATATACACATCTCATTCTTCATTTTACTCAAAATTTTAAATACCTCTTGTCATTATTGTTTGCACTCAAATATTAGTGATTTGGAAAATGACAACTTGTAAAGTTAAAGTTGGCATTGTGTTTCTTGTTATTATTGTGTTATTATTATTAAACATAGTTGCTATAACTTTTATGTGTTATTATTATTAAACATAGGTGTTATAATTGATATTGGTGAGATTATTTTTTATTTTTATTTAGAACTAAATATTTAATATATTCATAATTTAATTTATATCACTGCAAAAATTGTCCTATAGGCACGTTAGTTGTGTCCTTTGTGGTTATTTATATTTCAGCTCAAGTGTCTCCTCATGGACCATTCCAAAATTGTGAAGTGGTAGATCATTGCAAAAATTGTCCTGTAGGCATTTTGTGCGTTAGTAGTTTGATATCATTTTGTGTTGCATGCCACCTTAACCACCTCATCTCTCTTAATATTATAACGACTATGTATTGGGAATTAATATAAGTATTATTATTAATTTAGATAATAATTAATTGTACAATGATTTGTTTTCAAAGTAGTTTGTTTTATAGAAAATTATAGCTTTCATTTAAAAGTTGGCATTATGGATATTGGAAATTTCATGGGACAACCATGGGTTGATTGAAATTTTTTCTAGCCATCTTCTTCATTATAAATTGGTGAAATTATGCATAAATTTTCAACTGGAAAATGCATTTTAGTAGTTGGAAATTATATGGTATAACAAAGTTTTAATTGCAAAATTCCAACCATCTATTTCCTCAAATATTTTTTATCTTTTGCATGTGCTTTCCGCTGGAAATCATATTGTTTATGCTCGAATTGTATGGGGCAACATGCTGGAAATTGTATGCGGCAACATGCTGGAAATTTCATTTGTTTATGTTATTTTCTTATGCAAACAAGCATGATTATCTTCCCTTTTTTTTTAAACAAAAATAAGTAGAAGTTGTATTAAATTTTTTTTTTTTTAACAAAAATGAGTAGAAGTTGTATTAATTCTATGCACACACTCAGTAAATACTAGGGTGATTACATTCTAGATTTCAGCAGTGATCCATTGTCAAAAAGACCTAGTAACCCATTACAAAACCCATTGCAAACCCATAAAAAGTAGAGATCAAATCAAAATAACATTGTAAAAACAGAGAGACCAAAACACTTATATGCACCAAAATTGAAGCCATATGCAACACAGACTAGTCATCATCATAAGTTGGCTGATTCAGATCAAAATTTATCTTCTCAAGAGGCACTAGTGCTGTGGAGGTGGCAGAATTGTCATCATTTTTAAGCTGGAGATCCAAACATAATGCTTGGAGAGAATCTAATTCATCCTCCATCTTTGACATCTGAAGTTGAAGAACGAGAAGTTTATTTGACTGCTCAACATGAAATTTGTATAATTGGAAATACTTGGCCTACAAATCATAATCAACCATCTTCAAATCCTCATGATTTTTCATTCAGTGAGGATAGTGGTTGGAAGCAGAAGAGGTTTTCGAACTTGAGTTATTGTTCATTGTTTCAAGCACTAAAGGACCTAGACAGAGGGAGAAAAGGGGGACATGAGCCAAATCTCGAGAAGAAGAGGACGCAAAGGGAACAAAAGGGGCTAAATGATATTTACCAAATTCCTTCCAAGGAATACACTGACACCGAGAAGGATAGACAAAAAAAAAAGGGACCAGAAACCCAAACCATGATGAGCGAAAATTAACGAGAGGGGAAAGCCCCGACCCAACCCAAAGAGAAAAATGCCCAGAAATACCACCTAGATAAGGAGGGTCAACTTGACTCTTTCCAAAAAGACAACCAAAACAAGCGCACAAAAGGTCACCGGTATGACCAAAAGCAGGGTCCGTAAGGAAAGATACCCAATTGTGAATAGGGAATTCAGAGGACTCTTTGGTCCAAGAATCAAATAACCAACACACATAATTAAGAGAAGGCTCAATAGATGCTGATTTTTTTTGGGAGACCGTAAGGTCGATGCACCATAATTCCGACGTACAGAAGTGCCAAACCCACCAAAGAGCAATGAGACATACTTTTACCAAAATTTTAAGATGAAGAAGCCCTTCATAGAGCTTCCTGCAGACTGAGCAGAAGGGAGCCACAATGAAAAATGGAATAAACACACTAGCTTCAAGCCACAAGGGTATCAAAACAACCCATAGAACTAGCAATGACATAGGAACACAATCATGATGGAGGCGAGCTATATCTTCAATTCCCTCGCTCTACCAAATGCTTCCGGTTCTGCAACCATTAAATATCCCTGTACTTCGACCAACGAACTTCATCTTTACCTAAATCAGAGAGCAAAGTCCTAAACTGGGAAGGACGAAGATGAAATATCACACATGCGAGAAAATAGTGATAAGAAATGCATGGCGACTCACAACAAGGAGCGCCACGTATAAATTCATATGTGTGATGAGCCATGAAATTGAGGAACCAAAGAAGGTCATAATGAAGAGGAGAGGAGCGACCCGCAGAGGGTGGTGGGAAAAGAGAGGGGATGGGGAGAATATATAAGGGAAGGGGTAAGAGGCAAGGGGTGGCGGGAGCGGGAGCAATGAAGCAAAAAATGTAGGGAAACTATGAATCCATCAGGGAATAGAATATAAACCATAAATTTCATTTATCACAAACTTGGCCTCATCCAAGGTACAAGATTTATTTGCTTGCAAATCAGATTCCGCATTGTGAACTCTAAGGATATGATAGAGATGATTTGAATGGACGGAGTCAAGAAGGCTTTTGATTCTTTGAAGAACCTAAGACAAAGAGTTGTCTTTTGGACTGCTTTTCTTAATGAGATATTGGATTAAGATTAGAGAGTTTCCAAGAATGACAATGTCAGTGATACCTTTGTTTTTGGCTATGCATAATCCCTGAAGGAGGCCATACATCTCATCCTGATTGTTTGTTTTCTTTCCTAGCCCCCAAGCATACTTAATTTCTATAATTCCATCGCGATTAATGAGAATGCCTCCCCCTCTTGCCATCCCTAACAAGCATGATTATCTTATTGAGTATTGAAACATTATATGTTTTTTGCTTCAACATATTGAACAATTTGATATTTCTTTCTTGAAGGCGTTGATATTAGTAAAAGAGCTCCCATATGTATTGATAATTCAACATTGGATTATATTATTTAAGAACATCATAATATTTTTTAACTAATATGTGTTTGGTCTCTAGACAAGTAAAATATTTGGTTTGTGACTCTAACATATTATTTTTGGAAGAACATTAAAAAAATCTCTTTTTTGTAAAATAGAAATTACAAATAATAGTAACAATAATCTAGAGTCTCTAGAAACAAATTAACATAAAGTTATATTGTATCTACTTATAAACACAATCATTCAATTTTATTTCTTAATTTTAATGACTTTTCTTTTTTTTAACTAAATCTCACTTCTAAGATTTTTTTAATAAATATTTTTCTTACATTTATTTCACATCATTAAACTTTTTTAACAATTAACAAACACATATTTACAATATTAATAATTAATATTGCTATTACAAAATAAAATATATACCATTTTAAAATTTTATTATTTTTTACTTTAATTTAACTATATTGAAATTAAATTACCAATACTAACTATTATATAACACTAATTTAAATAAACAAATATAATTACTACACTCCAAATATTATTCTTTCACGAAACACAACTACTTTCCCAAATCAAATTGGTCACTGCATTGAATACACAATAAATATTATGATTATGATGTATTAACTAGATTATCATTTTTTATAAAATTTTGTTTTGTTATATAAAAAGTTAGCATATTGTTGACTTACGAGTACGTTTCCTCTAGGGTCGTATTTAATCATATAAAATCTGTCCGCTAATTCGCTAATGGGGGGTTGACATTTCTCAAATTTACAAGTATGATTCGTTTATTATAAATATTGGCTTCCATCATCATTATCGCGGGTGTTCATTTGTTATCAGAAAAACAATCCAATATATATTTTATAAGGTTTTCTCTCATTTCAGTCGATTTGAATTTTTATTATATTATAAGATTTAATATTTTAAAAATGTATTATTAATATGTTTTACAAAATGATAAGAGTCGATTTGAATTTTTATTATATTATAAAATTTAACACTTTCAAAATTTATTATTAATATGTTTTACAAAATAAATATTATTTTGAATTGGTTATTATTGAAAAATGGGAATGACATTAATGACTTTTATTTAAATTTGAAAATAAAATAATATTAGTTTTCAATAATTTAAAAATGATATGGTTTAATTATTTTATATTTCGATGTTTGTAATTAAAGTTGGGTGATATATATATATATATATATATATATATATATATATATATATATATATATATTTACTCTTTAAAAAAATTGAAATGTGATTTTAACAAATTCTTACTCGATTTAAGTAAAATTGATGAAAAAATGTGAAAAAAAACCAAAACATAAAATAAGGAGTCTATGTCTTAAAAAAATAATATAAAATGTGTATTGAAAATTAAGATTTGCAATTTATTTTTATGGCATTAATTCTATGTGTTTATATATATATATATATATATATATATATATAAAAGTTGAAAAATATGATTTATAATAATAATAAGGTTATGGATAAGCTAATATTAAATTGGTGCATAATTTTTTTTTGTGGGACAAGAGATTTAACTTTTGCTACTTGCTAAAGTCTACATAAATGTATATACTTAAAAATCATAACATTTTAATATTTTTATTTTATTTCAATTTATCCTTTCTCTCTCTATATATATAAAATGCAAGTTGAAAACATGATTTATAATAATAACAAGGCTACAAGGTAGCTACTACCTGCCACTTAATTTAAATATAGTAATGTTGCAATGTGATCTTGAAAATGTCTATGGGTAGCTATTGCATGCGGCTTAATGTAATTATAGAAATGTTGCAATTTGAGTTTGAGCATGTTTATGAAGATTTGCTTTGTAATAAAGTATAGTTAAATTAAATTAGAAATAATTGTTGCAATTTGAGTTTGAGCATGTCTATGAGGATTTGCTTTGTAATAAAGTTGCTGCTTAATTTAGTTTAAATATAATTAAATCAAAGTAAAAATTAAAAATTTATGCGCTATATAGTAGTAGTTTAAATCTATCTAAATTATAGTAAAACAACTTTTGTGTTGATGATGGTAACCAATTGATAATTACTAGGACGACCCATGAGCATATGCATTTGATGTGTAGATTAGATCTGCTACATATGCTTAGCTTATTTTTGGCATCAATATGAGTATGGCAGAGTATCCGCTTTTATAAATTAGTACTAATAATATTTTTATTTCTAACTTAGTACTAATAATATTTTTAGGTACTGAAATAAAATAAAAGGTGGAATTTACTTATAACTTTTTTATTTTTAATTCAATTTTTAAGAAATAATATTTATAATTTTTTAATTTTCAATTTTATTAAAAAAATATCGTGTTGTACTCGTGTCTACAAGTTTCATTGAACTCTCTCCTTACTTATTATGGTTTTATTATATTTTTAATGCTAAATATATATATATATATATATATATATATATATATTTGGTAGTGAATATAAGTTTAACTTAAATATTAAGTTTTTAATAATAAATAATAATCGTAATAAAATAGATTGGCTCAATCTAATTAGAGCCATCATTGTTCTGGACCTAGTTTTGCGCAGGAAAAGCTTGTGTGTGGACTTGCAGGGAGGAATGAAGAATTAGTAAATGGAATTGTACTAAATGGAATGGAATTAGTAAAAAATTAACATGCATAGTACTAATAATGTTTTTAGTACTTGATTACAATAGAAAATGGAATTTATTTTATAACTTTTTTTATTTTCAATTTAATTTTTAAAAAACGATTTTTATAATTTTCAATTTAATTAAAAAATATTGTATTATATTGTGTTTACAAGATTATTGTTTTTTTTAAAGTGAATATAAGTTTAACTTAAATATTAAGTTTTTAATAATTAATAATAATTAGTTTTCAACCTAGTTTTGCACAGGAAAAAGCTTGTGTGTAGACTTGCACGGAGGAATGAAGAATTAGTAAATGGAATAGACTTGCACAAAATAACTAGGAATTAGTAAATGGAATAGACAAAAGGATTAATGAAACGCTGAATTGAGCAATGAAATGTACTTATGTGCATAAGCGGAGGCCAGCACATAATGAATTAATTGTGACAGATATCTCCATTTACTTCTTCCTACCTCTTGCCATAGTACAACTGCAGAGCAGGGATTAAAGGCAAACGAAAACCATTGAAATTGGCACTAAGATCTATGCGTTTTGCAATAACATGTTGAAACTATCCACCAATCAGATGCAATAAAAATAAATTTAAAAATTATTAGAACTTAACTATAGTCAAACTATACAAAAATTCAAGACATATGTCTAATCAAAGACAATTAATGTTACTATCAAGCAAAAATTGATGCATAATACCTGCAGGCGGCAGGTATAATAATAAAGTTATGGATAAGCTAATATTAAATTGGTGCATAAAACTTTTTTTGTTTGTGGAACAAGAGATTTAACCTTTGCCACTTGCTAAAGTCTACATAAATGTATATGCTTAAAAATCATAACATTTTAATATTTTTATTTTATTTCAATCTATCCTAACATGAAGTGATAACTTGCCAACCTAGATCCATTTTTGCAAGTTGAAAAATATGATTTATAATAATAATAATAATAATAATGTTATGGATAAGCTAATATTAAATTGGTGCATAATTTTTTTTTGTTTGTGGGACAAGAGATTTAACCTTTTCTATTTGCTAAAGTCTACATAAATGTACATACTTAAAAATCATAATATTTTAATATTTTTATTTTATTTCAATTTATTCTCACATGAAGTGATAACTTACCACCCTAGATCCATCTTAACTCTGGATCTACCAAGCGTCGAGAGGGATCAAATCTCCTTTCAATGTAAAAGAGGTTTTCATATTAAGAGGATGAAGATTGATCTCTCTCGAGGCTTGGTAGATCCAGAGTTAAGATGGATCTAGAACACTTTAATTGCCCCCTTTAAATAGGCTACATTCCACATAAATACCATAAGTAAATACCATGGGTCATTTTTATTTTATTTTTATAAGGTTTTTTTATTTTTTATTTTATTTTATTTATTTTGACCATGTTAAAATCTTTACATTACATTACATTAATATTTTTTATTTAATTTAATTTTAATTTTAATGTAATTTGTAGTCAGAATGTTAAACATTACATTACAACATCTCTACCATACTGGGATGGAGAGTGTCTCTCTCTTGAAGCAATTAATTTTAAATCTACGTACAAAATTCAATAAAATTGGAGGAACATTTCCATTAACTTATAACCTATCAATTTGAAGTGAACATTTTTTTGTAAAATAAAATATTTCTCAATTGAAAGAATTTATATTCAAATAATCAATACATATTAAATAAAATAATATTTAATTTAATAATAAACCCATGTTGAAAAGGTGAGTAAGTATAGGATATATTTAACTAGTTGTCTTTAATGAGACTTTTTGAAAAGTTTTCTGTATAAAATTCGAGAGAGGAATTCATTGAAACCACAAGTTTGATGGGTAAACTCTGCACAAAATCAAACGATCTAATTTGGAGTATAAATCTGGGAGGAATTCATTGAAATCACAAGTTGGATGAGTAAACTCTGCACAATAAAAGTGCCCTAGGGGTTTTTCAAGGTGGCGAATCAAACAATTTAAATAACACAAGCAAGATTTCACCTCAAACTATTTAGCCAGATTCCAATAAAAAAAGCCAATGGAAACTCCAAAAAGTCGCATTAAAGACAACTTCTATATTTAACCCCGAAGAAAAACATGAAACATACTTCAAATAATGAGGCCATGGCTTTGGCTCTTTGGATAAGAGTGTAGATTATGAAAAACTAATCTATAATGAGGCCATGGATTTGGCTCTTTGGATAAGAGTGTAGATTATGAAGAACTAATCTATCACATAGTAGTTGGAGATCTAATTAATTTATTTGTGACATGGTTTTTAATTTTTAATTTTTTAAACCCTCAACTAAATAAATGACCATGTCACTCTAAAAAATTATTAGAAAGTTTTGAAAAAGTCATATTTCTTTGTCCTTGGAAGGCTCAATCAAATTTCTTAATGTGGTCTTTATTAAAAAGAGTGGATAAAAACTTTATGAAGGATTTCTCCTTACATCTGGGTTAAATTTGAAAAAAATTAGATAAAGGATAGAGTAAGCAAGGAGGTCCATAATCTCCCCTTATTTTTTATCCACTCTTCTTAATAAATAATCACATTAAGAAGGGAGGTCCAATATGTTATTTGTTCATATCTAAAGAGGCATTCTTTATTGTTATTGGAATTTACAAGATGGAATGGTGTTAAGCATGTGGGAATTTTCCTCATTTTTAAGTTTAAAGTTTTATCTCTAGCTTTGGAAGAGAGGTCTAAGACTCGTCATTCCTCTTTTAGGTTTTTTGAATGGAAATTTTGGTTCTACTTGGAAGCCTAGATCTAAAAAAAATTTAAGTCGGTGTCCCTTGGAAGAGGTTGTGAGAACTTAGAATTTTGGCTTTAGGAGTAGGGAATATAAGACTCGATTTTAATCTAAAGTATGACCTTAGGTTTTGAGCTCATAGTATTTGTTAATTACGAGCCTTCTGTAGAAATTATACAACAAGCATGTATCTCATGGATTCAATCTGATCTAACAATGTACTAAAGTTAAATACTGAATCACTTCTACAAATCAATTGCGGAATTAAAAACACAATCGCCAGTCACATGAAGTAAACAAAAATCAATCAAACCACAACACAGATAATTTCTTGGGGAAAAATTGATGCTCAAAACCCCACTATCTTCTATTTTATATTCATCATGGATACATGAAACAATTACATACAAATCTTGTCACAAGAGCCCTCATGTACTCATCTAAATGTCTCACCCTGTCTTAGATAAAACTGACCAATACTTAGCCAATTTACTTCCTCTAGACAGCCTGCCTTGCTTGCGCAATTTGTGTGGAATGCAATCCCTATTCCATAGGAATTTTGGCCTTCCTAAACTACACAAGGATCATGGGAAATCCAATGGGTGTTTGGTTTCATGGGTGCAACTCAATAATCCTACAACTGATAGTCAACTTCTCTTTCACCTAGATCTCATCTGGGTCTCCACTAGAACTGACATGCATGCAACTAATAATAATAAATCCTCAGTTGCATGTGAGATCATTGATTATGAATTAATTAATATTTAATTCATTTGATCTCTCACTAGTGTATCTGACAATTACAACTAGCACAACTGAGTTTAACTCACTTAACTGAGTTAAACTGATTACAACCTGCATTAACTAATGCATCACTGTACTTCGAACTCTGTTACAACTAGAATTACTTTGCATGCCTCACCAACTACCCTCAACTCGAAATTCATGGGATAACTGAGTTTATCACACTCAGTTAACTATTACAAGTTATTTTGAGATTAGATTACATTTTATTGTCCATATTAATTAAGGGATAATTAAAATAGACATGCACCAAATTTATCCCACACCAGTGTAGTTGCTGCTAAGACCTGTGGTCCCAGACTAGTGTAGGTGCTGCTTGGACCTCCTGGTCCCACACTAGCATGGGTGCTGAAATTTCTTGTCGAACTTCAACACTCCTTCTCAACAAGCAAGGGATTATCCTTCGCCTTGATCTTGTCTCTATGGTATTCAAATTTTCTCCTGGTGAGTGCCTTCGTCAAAATATCTACATCCTGATCTTCCGTGGGAATGTGCAAAAGTAACATTATCCGCCTCTACACATAATCTTTGAGATGGTGGTACCGAATATCTATGTGCTTGGACCTATCATGAAACACAGGATTAATCGAGAGTTTAATATAACTTTGATTATCACAATGTATCGTTGTTGGATCCATCTGAGAACCAAACAAACCAACCAAGATCTTTCTCATCCAGATAGCCTCACATGCAGCTTGACTTGGTGCCATGTACTTGATGCACCCTTAGTTAAACTGAGAGGGGGGGTGAATCGGTTTAATACATTCATGAACAGTTAAAAATTTTCATTCAACTCATTTACACCTTCATTTCATAAGAAACTTAATACATAATGGATCAACAAACATAATGTGTGGAAAACAAGTAATTAAACATATTAAAATATCACATCAACACTTAATCGTCAAGAACATAGACAACAGATATAAGTGGAAACCAATAAAGGGAGAAAACCACATCTTATTATTGGTGTGATGCAAAGGCAAACTCCAACTCCCTCTCACAACTGATTTTCTGTAGGCTCCAACCTACGAGATACTACTACCCCAAATTATGCAAGCTACAACTTGCAAGGAACCTCCAACTCCCATCTATTTTCTGCAGGTTACAACCCACAGGAGGCTCCTACCTCAACCAGCTACAACTGGACATCTATCAAGATACAACTTGATATGGAAGCACCAACTCCCTCACACTACAATAAAACCATATATTGATTTACCTGGATATCAACTCTATTTTTCTCCTTCTTCAATGCTGTCCTACCAGCCTTCAAATCTGCTTCATATAAGCTCTTGGTCTGCACAACATCTCTATCTGTTCTCTCATTCTTCCAATCTCTAACCTCTTTATGCATATTACAATGACATCATTTATAGAGATCAATTTATGGTTGTTTGCATTCTATATGGGAATATGAAGTGAACAGGCATGAATTTTGCCTTCCATCCACTTATTTCCTCACTTAGCATATTCAGGATGTTCCAACAATATATACATTTGTTTCATTATTAATTGGAGTTTTGCTTTGCCTTGGGAGACTTGCCTTTGCATCACAAACAATATAAAAAATTAATACATTTACAGTTACAATCAAATATTTTACTTAACCCTTTCAGCTCCTTAGATTTGCTGTGTGTTTGTCCTATTCTAATTGCTGTCCCTTTATCTTTTGTATTTCTGCAATTATATTCCAACTATGCTGCATGACTGCCTTTTTTCCCGACTCGACCCATGCTATTGCACGATTCTATACGAGCTCTAGGGTCCTTTTTCTTACCTGAGCCTTTTCTTGTTGTGTTCAGTCTTTGCTTTTGTTACCTGAGTCTTTTTTTCCATGTTCAACCTTTTCTTTCAACACACAACCACATCTACATGACACTTTTCATCTTGGTCGACTTCTTTAACCAAACCCACAGAATACAACTTCGGAGTTAAATACAACATACATAAATTAGTGATCAAACATCACTAAATTTAAACTAGACTACACATAAACCCAAATCTCTTGCATACACACGGAACTTCCTGCTGGAGGGTCCCACAATAACTTGAACCAATCACAACACATCTCATTTCGGAAAACTTACCAAACAACCTTAACAATGAACTTATCATTCTGCCGATGCGAAGTTGCGCTATAATCTCCACCGTAGGTTTTTTCCAGATCTAACGGTCTTGCTATATCTCTTTGTCTTATCACAATTACTTGCCCGCAAGTTTAACTCTTATCGATAATGCTAAACCATATAATCTATGACATGCGCTAGTGTGCACTGCTAACACGTGGTTACTCCCTAATCGCATCGCATCCTTCCATCCTTCCCACATCGCATCGCAAAAAACTTACCATACCGTGCGAACTATTAACGGTAACCTCTAAAATCTGCGATGTGCGCTAATGTGCAATGCTGACACGTGGTCGACCCTCATCACATTGCATCGCAAACAACTTACCATACAGTGCGAACTCTTAATGGTAACCTCTAAAATCTGCGATGTGCGTTAATGCGCAATGCTCGCACGTGGTCGCCCCTCATCGCATCGCATCGCAACCAACTTAACTTGTGAGGTCATATTAACCGTTCATCTCTCGCCTTCACTTCTGCGATCTAATCCTGACTGTCCGTTCACCTTCTTTGGAAATCTTCTAAGTGTTCTTTGCCTTAGTCGATTTATGTTTGTTTATAGTGTCGCTGCTCTACAACACCGGTTCCTCCACGCTACTCCTCCCGAGCTTGTTCTGTATTCTTCAACACGAATCTCTCCTGAGCTTGCCTTTTTTATTGAATATCATCCCGAGTTTTCAAACTTGACATACACCTTTTCATACTGATTAAAGCCAAAATTCAGAATTTATTCCTTTCAACCTGCACATAAGTTTATCTTCTTACAACTTAGCTTTGGCTAATGCTCTCTTTACATGGCCTTCTCTTCCTACAGAGCCATCTCTGTCTCTCGACTCTCGCCTCTCTCTCTTGGGCTAATATTATTTGTTTAATTGGCCTCTTCCTCTCAGCTCTCGGCTCTCTCCTTTTCTGCTTTAACTTCCTTTTTTGCCTTCGCTTCTTAGCTGCCTTTGGTGCCTTTACTAATGGTCTAATGCTACCCCTTTGTGCTCCTTTTCCATCAATGAAAATATTTCCAACAGTACTTTGCTTCTGTTGAACTGAGTGCCACAGGTCGCTGCTTCCTGCTGTACCAAGAAACTATTTTTGATCCTATGCTGAAGATCCTTCCTAATGTGCTCTTTCTATCTGATGGACCACCTGCCCAATCTACATCCGTGAAGCCTTGAAGCTTCACTCCTTGTGTTCATTTATACCATATACCATACTCTGATGTGCCCCTCAGGTATCTCAAGACATGTTTCCCCGCCTTCCAAAAGAGATTGGTAGGCTTAACCATAGCTTGACTCAACTGGTTAACTTCATAGCAAATTTCTGGTTTGGTGTTCACTAGATACATCAGTGAAACAACTAACTGGTTGTAGACAATAGAATCCACTACCTCTCCAGAAGTAGCATCCTCTTTCCTCCAATTTCCTAGAAGAGGAATATCCATGGGTTTGCAAATCTCCATGTGAAAATTAGCCAAATATCTTTGGCGTACTTTCCTTGAGAAACAAAAAGTTCACCATCCCGTTGCCATATTTCCAAACCATGGAAATAATGAAGGAGTCACATGTCCTTCATTTAGAACTCCCTTGCAAGATCCTACTTGCATGAGTGTATCAACTGCTCATCACCTGTCAAAATTAGATCATCAACATAAAGAACAATAATCAATAACTTACCCTGAACCACAATCTAGTACAAGTTTGCATCAGCTTCACTTTTGGTGAAGCCTAGTCCGATGAAATAAATGTCTATCTGAGTTTACTAAGCATGAGGTGCTTACTTCAGCCCATACAATGCTCTCTTGAGTCAACACATGTGACTCACTATTGAAGATATCAAAACCTTATGGCTTCTTTATGTAAAATTCTTCCTCAATGAATCCATTGAGAAACACAATTTTCACATCCATCTGATGCATGCACCAACACATCTGCGTTGAGAGTGAAAGGATGGTTCTAATGGAAGAGTACCTTGCAACAGGTGCAAAAGTCACATCATAATCAATCCCCTCAATTTGTGAGAATCCTCGGGCCACAAATCTGGCCTTGTACTTCTCCACACTCCCATAAGCAGCTTGTTTTACCTTGTAGATCCATCTAGATCCAACCACTGATTTGTCGACTGGTCTTGGTACAATCTCCCATGCATTTTTCTTGACAATGGAGTCATACTCCTCCACCATTGCATCAACCCAAGCTGGTTGCTGCATTGCCTCTTGAAAGGAAGATGGTTCAGTCACAATACATTTTCTCATAAGAGCCATGTATCCAGTAAAGCTGTCTGGAGACTGTCTTTGTTTGTGTTATGAAGTAGGGGCTCCTACATTCTCTGCAACATCAAGTCTAAAACTATCAGCTTCCATGGTGCCCCTTCTGCCATTTCTGATGGAGGGCTCTGCATGAGTGTTTTTTTCCACTCCATGATCCTCCGCGTGTGGCTGCTCCACATATTGAGGCTCATATTTGGGAACCAAGATTTCCTCCTCTACATGTAATTACAGCTCCCTCTCAAGGGACAACCACATGGCTTTCTCCTCATCAGATTTTATATCCCGTCGCACAACAGTTATTCTTCTGTTTGGAAAATACACCCAATAGTTGTAGGGTATTTCAGTATACCCCACAAAAATCCAGATCTCATATGTCGGTTCCAGCTTCTTCCTAGCGTCTTTGGTCACATGCACATAAACAGATGAGCCAAAAATCTTAAAGTGTGAAACATCAGGTTTCTTACCAGTGAAAGCCTCCTCTGGTGTACTCATGCTAAGTATCCTATGAGGACAACAGTTCTGCACAAATACTGCAGTGTTGCATGCTTCCACCTATTTTGGCCCTATAATTTATAAGATTGGAAAGAATAAACGATAGAGGACAACATCAAACCACCTTGGAATCCAGGACCTAGCCTTCCTAGACTCAGAGAGGGCTCTCTCTATTTATGATTTAATTTTTCCTTAATATTATGAATGTTGATGTTAGGCTAGTTATAGTGAAGGTGGTATTGGTTGTTTTGATTGATTTTGTTGGTTGGATGAGTAGGTTTGTAGAGGCTAATCCATTGGGCTATGGAGTCAGAAAAGGCTGGATTGTGCATCAAATTTTTTAGGGCATTCATAGGGCAAGCTAAATATGAAGACCAAATCTTACTGGTAGTGTGAATTATGAATTGGAGGAAAGCAGTGAGTTCAGTAATATCTAAAGAGAAATTAAGAATTCTTTAACTATACTTCAGAAGAAAACATTAAGATAGTAAACAAAAACAAAATTAAGTTTCTCTCTCAGCAAATATTAATATAAAATTTCTATTTTAAATTAGATAAATTGATGCACAGCATGAAAGACAAAGAAAACATTAACATAGAGAGAAAAAATTCACCATTAACATAGCTAAATAATCCTGTGAACGGTCTCTTATTATTGATGCCTAGCTCAAAAAATGACAGTGCTCCAATATAGAAGTTCTTACAATACAAGGTCCAACCTACCAACCCTTGATACTGTCAATGCATGCATATAACTAAAAATTACATCGGTTTCCCTATCTACTTCGGTAAATTTTCATTAATTTCAATTAAGCGAAACTGGACAGGTGTGGCCATGGAAGGCTCAAACAAAATATCTCTCACAAAACACCGCCTGTGGAATTTACTTCGACAACTCTTCATGAATCCAAAGACTTTGTTGGCTCTTCGTAAATCCAAAATTAAGTGGAAGGTGCTTGAGGAGGTCACAAAGAGGCAATGATCAATGGCTTTGATAGCCAGCCCTACTTTCAGAAAACCGGCGCTGGATAATTAAATCTGGTGCGGTGCTGGCAACTTTTCATCGATTGGTGGCTGTGCTGATGTGTTTATTGCCTTTTCCGTTTCTGTTGTTATATCATAATAGTTCTGTACAAACGCCCTTTACCCGACTCGACCTCTTTTGCTCGTGCTCTTTGAATTAATCTTCAATCCCCATAGCTTTAGCGAAGTTTATAATATGAAACCCTTTATTCCTTTAATAATTGGCAGAAATTCCCTTTTCTTTGGTAAATGGTGGAAAACCTTTGAATTGGTGGCTACCAAACTATAAGAAAATGTTTTCAATAATAACCTTTTGGATAGGATTGGCAGGGAAAAGTGACGGTGCAAAGAAGTGGCGAGAGTGGTAATGTTAGGGCGACTACACAAACGCCTTTTGCCTGACTCGACCCATGGTGTCTATCTCCTTATTACCGCGAAGTTCAGCTTACTCTGCCCTTTGCTCTTTGTCGGGTCTTATTCTACCCAAGTCCTTCTGCCATGTTTAGCCATTTTCTTCATAAAACATCGTAAAAACCTCATACACCTAGATTTGAAATCCTTTAGGCTTCAACATTGACCCGCATCGCGCCTGCTTCATTATCGCACTTCGCACTTCAATGCTCCAACATAATTCTTTAGCGCTTATGATCCGGATTTATGCAAGAACACAATAAAATATAGAAATAGATATAAAAACAGAGATGTAGTGGAAATAATGCTTTATTTCATTAATATTAAATAACAAAAATATGCTTACAGACATAATGGAAATCAAATAGCTAGGGCGCTGGTAGCTTATCTCTGAGAAGAGATGTGGCGACAACATGCCTTTGAACTATGTTACAATGAGGCTCGAGGGCCTATTTATTATTGAGAAACAATGGAAAACTCTAAACATCAAAAAAACTAACCCTAGGAGATGAAGCACCAAAAATATGGGCCCCGTTTGGGTAAATTGGTGTTTCAACTTCCCAGGGTCGTAACTTTGGCATACTATCTCTGTTTGACGCACATGATACATTGTTAGAAAGATCTATCAGAGGACTACAACTGCTGACTAAGAATATCAATTATGAAATGGAATCATATGATGACTACGAATATTGATTCTGAAACGAAATCATATTCGTTGGAGGCGCGATGCCCCCAAAAACGTCGTTTAGGGCCTCAAAACGGCTCTGAAAGTTCAGGACTCAAAAAACTGCTAAAAATAGTAAGTTGTGATGAAACTGAAAAACTGAAAGAACTGATGGTGGAATTTCGAATGTAATAGGTGGGAAACCACCAATATCCACTTGGATCATTAGGGTCCCAAAACGGCTCCAGGAGTGCAGGACCCGAAAACTTGCTAAAAATAGTAAGTTGTGCTGAAAGTGAAAAGCTGCAAGAATTGATGGTGCGGGTCCAAATGGAACAAGTGGGTGGCCACCGATATCCACCTGGATCATTCCTCCCTCCTTAGGAAGCAATGGTCCCCATTTCATTGAGATCCTCCATGAGATGAGGAAAATTATGTTGAACTGGGTATTAGATTTGTTGAAGATGTCATGGATCTATGGGCAGACTGTTGAGATTCAACAAGATTATGAGATTAGTGAAAAGATTTGCCTTCACTAAGTGGGCCTGCAGGCTCTTTTTGGTGCAAGTCTATTTTTAGACTATGTCTATTTTTAGACATGATGATCATATTTCAGAAGTTGCAGGATGCTATTTTTGGATGGTTGATCAAGTTGGAAAAATAGATGAAATTATATTTTTAGAATATTGGGAGAAGTATATTTATAGATCGTCAATCTAAAAATAGATGCATGTCAATTATTATTAGCTCTTAATAATAATCAGACTCTAAACAACAACTTATTCTTTTGGAGCACTTCAGTTCAGTGCACAGATGTGGCACAACAGCTGACAGAAGGAATTACGCTATTCCTAAGGGTTTACTGGAGCTAATGCAGGGAGGACTCAGTTAGAACTCAAGTGGCAAAGTTATGACATAGTTGGAAGAAGTAGTTATGGAGTTGTATTTAGTTTAACTCAGTGAGACTCAGTTGAGCTAGTTGTATCTAGTCTAACTGATTGATACACTAGTGAGAGTGGAGTGAATTAATTAGTTAATTAATTCACAAATAATAACTCATTAATCAACTGAACAATACAACAGTTAACTATAGTGCATGGCAGTTTCAGTGGAGACCAATGGAGAGATAGGTGAAAGGGCAAGATAGACTATCTGTTGTGACTATAGTGATGCATTGATTGCATCACACACTCAGTGGCGATGCAAATGAGGATTGCACAGTCAAGGATGTAGTAATCCAAATTCATTCAGAGCTATTCTTCAGTAGAGATTGTGCAGTGGAGGCAGGCTAGCAAGATGAAAAGATTGGTGCATGGATTTGCAAGATTGGTCCTGATTAGTGTATGGCGATTGTACTTCACTGAGAGCTTGTGATAAGCTTTGTATGTTTTTATGATATTTTCATATGATATCCATGTTACATAATACATATTTGGGGTTTTTAGCTTTAGGCTTTCTCGGTTAAAAATTGTGTTATGTGCGATTGATTATTTTTGTTTATGCTTCACATGTGTGTGCAATTAATTTTTCTGCAAAAGATTAACAAGTGGAGTAGATTCAGTATCTTGCATAAATTTAAATAGTGTGAGATCAGGTGGATCTAGGACATATGCATGCTTAGTGCATATAATTTCTACATGGTATCAGAGCATTGTTGATTGAAGATTGCAATTGTGAAGTGAGTTTGTGCTGGTGGACAATTCGAATTTGCTACAGAAGATTCTTGGTGCAAAAATCGAGTATACATTGAAATGTCTTTCAACGGGTTGAGATTGGAGTATGCCCTTGATGGGAGCTCAAAATACATAGCCTAGAAGGATAGGATAGAGGCGGTGCTAGAGGATAATGGGCTGAAGGAGTTCATTGATAGCGATGTTCCTAAGCTGGGATCTAGCTATGCTGCATTACTTGATGCATGGCAAAAGAAGACTGCAAAGACGAGGAGGATTCTGTTGGAAGGTGTGAAGGACCATATTGTGTCTAGCCTTCACGGGAAAGCCACTCCATTCTTAATGTGGAAGGCTTTGACAAAATTGTTCCAAAGCAAAAGTGACCAGAGGAAGTTGGCACTTAAAGACAACCTCAGAAAAATAAAAATGGAGAAAGGCGAAAGTATTCCAAAATAACTCATGAAGTTTTTCCACTGTAAGGATGAGTTGGGAAGTGTGGGGGTTAGTGTTGATGAAGAGGACTTGGTGAGCTCGACTCTCCTTGGGCTTCCGAAGAGTTGGCATAGCTATGAAGACTCTGTCAATGGATGGGAGAAACTGCCGGGATGGGAGCGACTTTGGTCGGATCTTGTGCAGGAGGAGACGTGTGTGGACCATTCTCAGTTGCTTCAACAGCAAAACACATGTATTATGTGATATTTGTTGATGAATTTTCTCGTAGATGCTGGATCTTCTTCATGCAGAAGAAGAGTGAAATTTTCTCAAAGTTTTGTGAGTTCAAGGCATTGGTGGAGAAGGAGTCGGGGAAGCAGGTGAACGCTCTACGGAGTGATAATGGTGGTGAATACATCTCGGGTGAATTCAAAGACTTCTGTAGCAAAGAAGGAATTCAAAGAGAACTCATAGTGCCTCATAACCCACAACAGAATGGGGTCGCGGAGACAAAGAACAGAATGATCGTGGGTGCTGCACGAGTGATGCTGCATGACCAGGGCCTGTAGAAATTTGAATAACTGATATATTATTCACCGAGATTCTCCTGATCACACACTATTCTATCTTCATGCACAATACAGAATCTCTTCTACCATTGATCATTACATGTGGAAATAAAATCAGTTGCATGCACACATTAAAACCATAAAAATTCACACATATGAACACAGTATTTCATGGGAAAGATTAAAGTTTAAAACCCCCAACTATCTGTATATTATATATGTCATAGAGATCATGTAAAAATCATCATACAAATCTCCTCACGAGCTCTCAGTACAATCTCCAATTGCTACACACTAATCAAGCTAGATCTAGCAAAACACATGCTCCAATCTCTGCCACCTGATAGCTTGCCTCTACTGCACAATCCCTACTAAAGAATGGCTCATGATGAGTTCGAATCACCCTAGCCTTTCTCACGCAGTCTTTAAAGGCATCTCTACTGAGTGTTGGATGTAAACCATGCATCACTATAGTCACAACTGATAGTCACACTGCTCTTTCACCTATCTCTCCACTGGTCTCCATTGAAACTGTCCATGCACTGAAGTTAACTGATGTATTCTTTATTTGATTAATGAGTTTATAATTAGTGAATTAATTAATAATTAATTCACACCACTCTCACTAGTGTATCAATCAGTTAGACTAGATACAACTAGCTCAACTATGTTTAGATTAGTTAAACTGAACACAACTCCATTAACTTCCTCAATCAACTCCACCAAACTCTCTCACATGAGTTCTAACTGAAGTATCCATGCAATAGCTCCACTTAACCCTGAGGAATAGCGTAATTCCTTCTGTCAGCTCCTGTGCCACATCTGTGCACTTAACTGAAGTGCTCCAAGAGAATAAGATAATGTTTATAGTCCAAATATTATTAAGAGCTAATAATATTCGACATATCTATTTTTAGACTGGCAATCTAAAAATAGATTCCGCCCAATATGTCTAAAAATAGAAGTCCATCTATTTTTTTCAACTTGACCAACCATCCACAAATAGCATCTTGCAACTCATAGAATATGATCCATATGTCTAAAAATAGACTTTGCGACAAAAATCACCTGTGTGGGCCCCACTTAGTTTAGGTGATCACTTTCCAACTAGGATCAGGAATGATGTTTCAGGATGCCTCCTTCATTGTTTCTTGTTGCAATCTTCAACACTCCCTCTCAACAGGAAAGGAATGTCTTTGCATGCCACATGCAACTCCATGCATTCACCCTGCAACCTTCACAAGCGAGATGCAACTCCATGCATCTGCTCTGCAACTCCTCTGAAACTGAATAGGCTCCAAACAACTCAATCAGTCTGATGCATCTATCATCAAAGTCTTCGACTTCTGCTGGTACCAACTGCACATGTCATCAGGAACCACTGCGCTGTTGAACTCTTGCACCCATGCACTCTGCACTTGTTGTCAACTCTGATCCGCGCTCCAGTATCCGACACTGTCACTTTGATCTTCCTGCATCAATCCAACTGATCATGCTACTGCTGCACTGTGGGCACCTCGTAGCCAGGTTTAATTCATGAGATCCACACCATCTCATGAATCCTGCCTAGAAATCTCCTCTTGGGATTAATCATGCATGTCGCCCCACCTCTCACCTGGTGGTATAGCTGCATGCACTCCCTCTTCCTATCTGGCACGAAATTTCTCTGCATGAGTGGTTTCTCCCACTCCATGATCCTCATCTTGTGGCTGCTCCACATCTCGAGGTTCACTCTTACCTGCATGCAAAACTTGCTCCCTCTCAAGCATCAATTGCATGGCTTTCTCGCACTTCCCAACAGTAGGAAGCTCCGTATAAATCCCATCTACTTCAAGTCTGTAGAGATTCTTTTCTCGAATCCCAACCTTCTTGAATTTTCCTATTTCTTTGTGCCAAAGGAAAACTTTTCCTTCACTAAAGACAACATCATACCCTTTATCCTCTAACATTGCGACTGAGATTAAATTCTTCTTTAAACCTGGAACATGCACTACATCTTGTAAAAGAATGAGTTTACCTAACTCCCTCTGATACTATTGAGATTGCAACAAGATGATGAGCTTAGTGGAAAGAAGTCGCCTTCACTAAGTGGGCCCGCAGGCTATTTTTGGCGCAAAGTCTATTTTTAGACATATGGATCATGTTATATAAGTTGCGGGATGCTATTTGTGGATGGTTGGTCAAGTTGGAAAAATAGATGGATTTCTATTTTTAGACATACTGGGCGGAATCTATTTTTATATTTCCAGTCTAAAAATAGATATGTCGAATATTATTAGCTCTTAATAATATTTAGACTCTAAACATTATCTTATTCTCTTGGAGCACTTCAGTTAAGTGCACAGATGTGGCACAGGAGCTGACAGAAGGAATTACACTATTCTTGAGGGTTATGTGGAGCTATTGCATGGATACTTCAGTTAGAACTCATGTGACAGAGTTTGGTGGAGTTGATTGAGGAAGTTAGTGGAGTTGTATTTAGTTTAACTAATCTAAACATAGTTGAGCTATTTGTATCTAGTTTAATTGATTGATACAATTAGTGAGAGTGGTGTGAATTAATTATTAATTAATTCACTAATTATAAACTCATTAATCAACTAAAGAATGCATTAGTTAACTTCAGTGCATGGACAATTTCAGTGGAGACCAGTGTAGAAATAGGTGAAAGAGCAGGTTAACTATCAGTTGTGACTATACTGTTGCTATTTGCAACACACAGTGATTGGAGAAACCCGTGAGGATTACGCAGTACAAGCCAAGTGGTTTATGTTATTTAATGAGCCATCCCATAACATTGATTACGCAATAGAGGCTGGCTATCAAGTGGCAAAAGATTGGAGCATGTGTTTTGCTAGATCTAGCTTGATAGTGTGTAGCAATTTGAGGTTGTGCTGAGAGCTTGTGAGGAGCTTTGTACTATGATTGTTACATGATCTCCATGACATATAATATACAGATAGTTGAGGTTTTCAGCTTTAAGATTTCCCATTAAATAATGTGTTCATATGTGTGATTGTTTGTGGTTTTAATGTGTGCATGCAATTGATTTTATTTCCGAAATTAATGATCAATGGTAGAAGAGATTTTGTATTATGCATGAAGCTAAAATAGTGTGTGATCAGGAGAATCTCGGTGAATAATATATCAATTATTCAAATTTCTACATGGTATCAGAGCGACACTGATCATTGGAGCAATTGCAAAACATTGAATCGGTTGAGTTTGTTGAACCCTTAGTTAAACTGAGAGGGGGGGGGGGGGGGGTTGAATCAGTTTAACACATTCATGAACTTTTAAATTGTTCATTAAAAATTATTTACACCTTCATTTCATGTCCAACTTAATATGCGAGTAATCTTAGAATGTGAGTAGCAAGTATTAATATAATATAACAATAGACTTAATATGAGAGCAGTAGGTATTAAGCAGATGATATAAATCAGATCAACACATAAACATCATTCACAGAGACACCAGATATAATTGGAAACCCATAAAGGGAGAAAACCACATCTTATTATTGTTGTGATGCAAATTCAAGCTCGAACTCCCTCTCACCACTGTTTTTCTGCAGGCACCAACCTACAAGAGGCTCCAACCTCAATTCTGCAAGCTACAACTTGCAAGGAAGCACCAAATCCCTTCAATTTTATGCAGGCACCAACCTATAGGAGGCTCCAACCTCAGTCAGCTACAAATGATGGTTATCAAGCAGCAACTTGATAGGGAAGCTCCAACTTCCTCAATTTATCAAACTGAATGTTTGCTGATTTACCTCAGATATCAGCTCTGTTCTGTAGCATCTCTTTCTGCTCTTCTTTTCTTAATCTTCTCTGCCTCACTCTTCTATACTCTTCATTATCTATATTTACTCTCTCTAACCTCTTTTATGCATATCCATTTGATATTATATATAGAGTTCCTCACATGACTGTTTTTATTCCTCTAGGAATTCGAAATGGATAGTCATACCTCTTGGTCTTCAGCCTTCTCATTTATTTTCAGCTCACTCAGAAAAAATGTAACTGTAGGTGCTTATTTTAACATTACAGTGGGATATTTGCTCTCTTCCGGAGACTTGCCAATGCATCACAACAATATAAATTTAAATAAAACATTTACATTCAAATTACAAATGAGAACTCCAGCTCACTTGTTTTGTCTCTTGGCTTGCTGCGCATTTGTCTTTTCTCTGACTGTGTCTTTGTCCCCTTTCGGCTTTGTTTGTTTCCTTATTTGCTGTCATAGGGTAACGGCCATATGCCATTGTTATAGCATCATTTCTCACCTTGACATGATTCATGATTGCTTTGATGGTTTTGGGCAATCATTCCTACAGACTTGGACAAATTCACTTAAAAACAGTGTAAAAATCCCCATACGCAACTATGCCCGTGATTTTCCGCGTGTATACGCGAGTCCAGCTAGAATTTTCCACGTATGCCATTAAAATGATTAAAAAATATATAAAAATTCCCTATTTTCAAGCTGGGTTGATGGTTACTCAGGTAGTTCAACCACCCTAGCACGTGGCCAACTGTTTCCAACTGTTGAAACTAATTGGAGGGAGTATAAAAACCCCTCATGTGTATGGCCTAAGGGAGGGAGAGAATTATTGATATTATACTCTGTTGGTATTCCCTATCCAATTTCATTCCCCGTGCCTCCGCACTTTTGCATTCATTCATTCGCACTGAGTTAGGATTGTGACTGGGCACCTTGACACTCATTATCATCACACTTCATGGGTTGTCTCATCGTTAATCGTGATACCACGTCTTCGCAATCCAACGATTTCTCACATGGTCGACTTCAGCTCATTTATTCCCATTGTGTAGAATTGTGCCATAGTGATCGGCATGACCTCGGGTTGCATCATCATTTTTTTAGTTCACTTTCTTTACAAATTCATTCAGCTTTATGCTTTCGTTGATGTCATTCAATCTTTATATGTTGCAGTTCAGCACAGCAGCATCTTATATGTTGGTCCCCGAGTTGCGTGATTGTACCGTTTGATCCACCACTTATGATCCGGTACTTGGAGATTCAATTACTTATTTGATCAGACATCCAGTTGCACCATCTTTGATCAGCTTTCTATATGTGATACTTGGACATTGATTCAGACTTGTATTTCCGGGCCATGCTCAGATGATTCATTATGTACTTTCAGTTCAGCTATACTTGTATACATGTTGGATCTATTCACTACTTTCCATATGATGTATTTTTGACTGAGCATGGGTATGCCCGCCTCAGCATGAGTTGACTCTCTGGTTTCTTTCATTGGTTTTTGGCAGGCTGAAATCTGGTGAAGTCCTCTCTTGTCCTTGCGAAGTTCTTTCTATGTGCATAATACATTTCGGCCATCATGTACCTCTTCTGACCTCATATATTAGGGGGCATCTGTTATAGCATCATTTCTCACCTTGACATGATTCATGATTGCTTTGATGGTTTTGGGCACCCATTCCTACAGACTTGGACAAATTCACTTAAAAACAGTGTAAAAATCCCCATACGCAACTATGCCCGTACTTTTCCGCGTGTATACGCGAGTCCAGCTGCACTTTTCCGCGTATGCCATTAAAAATGATTAAAAAATATATAATTATTCCCTATTTTCGGGTTGGGTTGATGGTTACTCAGGTAGTTCAACCACCCCAGCACGTGGCCAACTGTTTCCAACTGTTGAAACTACTTGGAGGGAGTATAAAAACCCCTCATGTGTATGGCCTAAGGGAGGGAGAGAATTATTGATATTATACTCTATTGGTATTCCCTATCCAAGTCTGATTCCCCGTGCCTCCTGCACTTTCCCAGTTCATTATAGGAAACCCTTGTTTCCTTGAGATGCACATCCCTTTATATGTCATCTCGTATGCACCAGTTTGGAAGGAGTCTTAGCGAGGCAAGGGCTGGACGGATCCAGACGACGGTCTGCGAAGGCCGTGGAAGGATCAAGTGATCTCTCCACTCGTTACTTTTGTACATGCTATTTATAATACAGAAGTACCATGTTGTTCCCGAAATAAACGTGTTAGTGTATGCTTTTATGTATGAGAATATTTGTTATACAAGCATTCATTATGATTTATTTAATGTTTTATATGAATCTCACTGACATTTAGAGTAGATATATTCTGTACAACCAGTCCTTTGTGCTTGTTTCTTCTTGTCTTTCAGGTTAAGAAGGAAGGACGGTTGCTGGGGGTTTGAACCCTGTGGGATCTTCTTCAACCGTAGGACCTACGGGTAACTTTCTCATTCTACTCTATTTAGTTTTTATGAACATGCATGGTTGTGTGAGTCTCTGTTAAGTAGCATTCCCCTGCTCTGTGGAGGTTGTAACCCAACGAACCTCTAGGGTGAAATTCCCCGAAACAACCATACTTTTGCAACTGTGCTTTTTATATCAGCCCCTTTTATATATATAACTGCTGACTCTAAATCTGGGCAAATTCCAACGTTTTATACACAGCAAGTGTCTTGTTGATGTGGCGAGTTCCGCAAGCGGAACATACATACACCACGGCCTTTGTTTTAAGGCCCGATGTGATTGCACACGTCACAATCGTTTTATATTGACAATCTCCCTCCACCTTAAGCCGAGGCCCGTGGGTCCACAGACCACGCAGCACATTTCAATAACAGTGCCTTTTATATATATAGCCCAATTTCGTTTCTCAGTTTAATCATACAAACTGACTTTTCCACTATAACAATAAAGAATCATGTTAATACTTAACAAATTCCCTTTCGGGCCCACTTGCCACACTTTCCGATGCGGTCTATTTCTCCTCCAGAGGTTTCCGATTGCGATTGATCGCAATCGCAAGCTGCCTTGCTCCGATGCGATTGATACCCTCCACAGATTTCCGATTGTGATTGATCACAATCGCAAGTTTCATTAACCTGTTCCGTTGTGCTTAAATTTTCCGATGCGGTGAAACACTGTTCATTTGGATGTGCCGATGCGATGGGTCCGATGCGATTAATCACTGTTCACTCAATTTTTCCGATGCGATGAATGATTTTCTTTGACGCGGAACTTAAGCCTGTATAAATCATAGTTTATAAGTCCACCGGGTCCAAACTTCAATCGCAATCGCAACTTCCTGTTTGCATGTTCCGCTGCTTTGTTTTTCTCCGATCCGATTTGGTCCCACCTTATGGTACTTTGGTTATTTTTTTATCATAAAGCGCTCCACTTATAAATATATATATTTATGCTTTGAACCTTTGTTTATATGATCCGGGCTTCATCGCAATCGCAATTTATTTGTTTATATATGTTCTGACACATATCAATTAAGGTTTATAAACCCATTGGGTCTGGGCTTCATCGCAATCGCAACCTGTTGTTAAACTGTTCCGCTGTCAATTTTCCGATGCGATTGGGAAAGGGTCCCACCATATAAGGCTTTGATACCTTTGGTTCTTTTTCCATTAAAGTGCTCCATTAAAAATTTATATATATATGCTTTGAACCTTTGTGTATAAGGCGCTGCATATATATATAAGTTTTATGTTTCAGCTTTAGAGAATCCTCTAGCGGGGTAAGCGATTCTCAAAATTTATTTATATATATATATATATATATATATATATCCTCCGGCTTGGGTTTTGATTCTCAGAATAAGGTTTATATATATATATATACTTTTTCGCTTGGGTTTAAGATTCCCGGAATATTGTGTATTCTTCCACCTGGGTTGCGGTTCCCGGAATTGTGTTTATGTATCCACCAGCTGGGGTAGTGATTCTCGGAATAATGGCTCTGCCTCTGCCTCTGCCTTCGTTGCTTCTGTCACTCAACCTCTGTCTCTACTGCTGTGATAACGGCTCTACCTCTGCCTCTGCCTCTGATAACATCTCTGCCTCTATATTCGCTTCTCTGCTACCTCCTTTCTTTGTCTCTGTTTTTGCTGCCTTCATTGCCATCAATGACAACATTTCCAACAGAGTTTTGTGCTGGTGGAATTCGAATTTGCAGCAGTGTTTTCTTGGTGTCTAAGTTGATATGTCTTTCAACGGATTGCGATTGGAGTATGCCCTTGAGGGCAGCTCGAATTATATTGCATGGAAGGACAGGATGGAGGCGGTGCTAGATGACAATGGGCTGAAGGAGTTCATAGATGCAGAAATTCCAAAGCCTACTTCTAGTGATGCTGCGGTACTTGACGCATGGCAAAAGAAGACAACAAAGTGTTAAAGGATTCTATTGGAAGGTGTGAAGGATCATATAGTGTCCAGCCTTCATGGTAAGGCTTCTCCATTCTTGATGTGGAAAGCTTTGACAGATTTATTTCAAAGCAAGAGAAACCAGAGGAAGTTGGCTCTCAAGGACAAAATCAGGAACATAAAAATGGAGAAAGGAGATAGTATGCCCAAGTACCTCACGAATTTCGTCCAATGCAGGGATGAGCTGGGAAGTTTGGGGGTGACTGTTGATGATGAGGACTTGGTGAGCTTGGCTCTCCTTGGGATTCCAAAGAGTTGGCACTCCTATCAGGACTCTGTCAATGGTCGGGAGAAATTTCCAGGATGGGAGCGAATTTGGTCGGATCTTGTGAAAGAGGAGATAAGGCGAAGTACCAGGGACAGATCTTCATCAAATAACTCTTATGAAAAGAATTGTGCTTTGGCTGCCAAAGAAAATAAGGGGAAGAGAAAGAAAGCTTCTCAATCCGGTGCGAAAGGCAAGAAGTAGGACATGTCCAAGGTGAAGTGCTTTCACTGTCACCAACATGGACATTATTCCACTAATTGTCCACAGAAGAAGAAAAATAAGCAGGCTGCTGGGACTGCAGCTGGAGAGGCATTAGCCTCGCAGTTTGAGCTGGATTTTTCGCTGATTGCATGCTTGGTCTCAAGTGCGACGGGTTCAGTGTGGTTTCTTGACAGTGGTGCGTCTTTTCACATGACAGGAGATCGAGATTTGTTTACTGATTTGGATGAGAAAGATCTTGGAGTGCACATCGAGATGGGCGATGATGGTAGATACAGTGCGACCGGTATCGGTACCATTTCCTTTGAGAGGGAGTCTGGTAAACCCTTCATATTGAAGGAAGTGATGCATGTTCCAGGATTGAAGAAGAATCTTATCTCTGTGGCGATGTTAGAAGACAAGGGATATGATGTTGTCTTTAGTGATGGAAAGGCTTTCCTGCGCAGTAAGGCAACTGGTGAGACCCGGAGGATAGGGGTTCGAGTTAAGAAACTTTATCAATTGCAGGTAGATGGTTGCCTAGCAATGGCATGCAAGGCAGAAGGAGTGGTGAGCCAGGATGATGGCGAGTTATGGCACTGGAGATTGGGCCACCCTCAACATGGAGCTTTGAAGATACTGCAGCAGATTTATACTGGGATTCCTAAAGGCACTCTTACGCAGTCAGATCAGTGCAAGGGATGTACCTTGGGAAAATTTGTGAAACCCACCTTTCACGAGAAGGATATTCACGCCACGACGATCCTTGAGAGAATTGACATAGACGTGTGTGGACCTTTCTCAGTAGCTTCGACAGCAAAGAACAGGTATTATGTGATATTTGTTGATGATTTTTCTCTTAAGTGCTGGATCTTCTTCATGCAGAAGAAGAGCGAGACATACTCAAATTTTTGTGAGTTCAAGGCACTGGTTGAGAAAGAATCAGGGAAGCAGGTGAAGCCTCTTAGGAGTGACAATGGTGGTGAATTCATCTCTGGCGAATTCAAGGACTTTTGCAGTGCAGAAGGAATTTGAAGAGAGCTCATAACACCTCATAACCCACAGCAGAACGGGGTTGCTGAGCGGAAGAACAGAACGATCGTGGGTGCTACACGGGCGATGTTGCATGATCAGGGCCTACCCATTCACTTGTGGGCAGAGGCATGCAATACTGCAGTATATGTGCAGAACTGTTGTCCTCACAGGATACTTGGCATGAGTACACCTGAGGAGGCATTTTATAGTAAGAAGCCTGATATTTCCCATTTGAGGATTTTTGGTTCACCTGTTTACATTCATGTGATGAAGGATGCCAGGAAGAAGCTAGAGCCGACTGCAAAGGTTGGGATATTTGTGGGGTACACTGATATGCCCCACAACTATCATGTGTATTTTCCAGACAGTCACAAGACTGTTGTGCGACGGGATATCAAATTTAATGAGGAGAAAGCCATGAAGTGTTCTCTTGAGAGGGAGCCACACTTGCATGCAGATGAGGAGCTATTAGTTCCTAAGGATGAGTCTATGGATGTGGATCAACCATAAGAGGAGGTTCATGGAGTGGAAGAGACCACTCAAGCAGCACCAACCATCAGAGGGCGGAAGCGCACTATAGAAGCTGAGCGACTGGCTCAAGATGTAGAGAAGGTTGTAGGAGCACCTACATCACAGCGCAGACAGAGACAGTCACCTGACCGGTATACTGGATACACGGCTCTTATGAGCAAGTGTATCGTGAGAGAGCCATCATCTTTCTAGGAAGCTGTGGAGGACCCCGCATGGGTAGATGCCATGGTGGAAGAGTATGATTCGATTGTTAGAAACAGTGCTTGGGAGATTGTCCCGAGGTTGGAGGGGAAATCAGTGGCGGGTTTGAGATGGATCTACAAAGTGAAGCAGGCAACTGACGGGAGTGTGGAGAAGTATAAGGCAAGATTTGTTTCCCGAGGCTTTTCATAGATTGAGGGGATCGATTATGAGGAGACCTTTGCACCTGTCGCAAGGTATTCTTCCATACGGACGATTCTTTCTCTCTTAGTGCAGATGGGGTGGCACATTCATCAGATGGATGTGAAGACTGTGTTCCTCAACGAAGTCATTGAGGAGGTGTACATAGAGCATCCCGAAGGTTTCAAGATCTTCAGCAACGAGTCTCATGTGTGCAGGCTCAAGAGAGCGCTATATGGGTTGAAACAAGCACCTCGTGCTTGGTACACACGGATAGACAGTTATTTCACCGGACTTGGATTCTCCAAGAGTGAGGCGGATCCGAACCTATACCAGATAGTGATGGAGGGTAAGTTGCTGATCATTGTACTTTATGTAGATGATTTGATTTTGACAGGTGATGAGCTGTTGATACTCTCATGCAAGGATGATCTTGCAAAAGAGTTTGAGATGAAGGAATTGGGCCTCCTTCATTATTTCCTGGGATTGGAAATTTGGCAGCGCAGTGATGGACTGTTTGTTTCTTAGGGTAAGTATGCTCGCGAGATACTGGAGAAGTTCAACATGCATGGCTACAAGACTATTGATACTCCTCTTCCTGGTGGTTGGAGGAAGGAGGATGCTACTTCAGCGGAGGTAGTGGATGCCACTGTTTATCGACAGTTGGTGGGGTCGCTCATGTATCTGGTCAATACACGACCCGACATATGCTATGCTGTTAACCAGCTTTCACAAGCTATGGTTAAGCCTACCAAGCTCTTCTGGAAGGCAGGCAAGCATGTATTGAGATATCTCAGAGGCACATCGGGATATGGATCATGGTACAGACAGGAGGATGAGTTGAGGAGGCATGGCTTCACGGACCGGTATCATCATATCAGAGATTGTGTGCAGCGGAAGATCATGTTACTTTCATATATTCCCACGGAGGTTCAAGATGCTGATATCTTGACAAAGGCGCTCACCAGGAGAAAATTCGAATACCACAAAGGCAGGATAGGGGTGGAAGATAATCCTTATCTTGTTGAGAGGGAGTGTTGAGATTGAAACAAGATGATGAGCTTAGTGGAAAGAAGTCGCCTTCACTAAGTGGGCCCGCAGGCTATTTTTGGCGCAAAGTCTATTTTTAGACTATGTCTTTTTTTAGACATATGGATCATGTTCTATGAGTTGCAGGATGCTATTTGTGGATGGTTGGTCAAGTTGGAAAAAATAGATGGACTTCTATTTTTAGACATATTGGGCGAAATCTATTTTTATATTGCTAGTCTAAAAATAGATATGTCGAATATTATTAGCTCTTAATAATATTTGGACTATAAACATTATCTTATTCTCTTGGAGCACTTCAGTTAAGTGCACAGATGTGGCACAGGAGCTGACAGAAGGAATTACGCTATTCCCGAGGGTTAAGTGGAGCTATTGCATGGATACTTTAGTTAGAACTCATGTGACAGAGTTTGGTGGAGTTGATTGAGGAAGTTAATGGAGTTGTGTTCAGTTTAACTAATCTAAACATAGTTGAGCTATTTGTATCTAGTTTAACTGATCGATACAATTAGTGAGAGTGGTGTGAATTAATTATTAATTAATTCACTAATTATAAACTCATTAATCAACTAAAGAATACATCAGTTAACTTCAGTGCATGGACAGTTTCAGTGGAGACCAGTGCAGAAATAGGTGAAAGAGCAAGTTAACTATCAGTTGTGACTATACTGTTGCTATTTGCAACACACAGATAGGTGGAGAAGCCCATGAGGATTGTGCAGTACAAGCCAGGTGGTTTATCTATTTAATGAAGCCATCCCATAACATTGATTACGCAATAGAGGCTGGCTATCAAGTGGCAAAAGATTGGAGCATGTGTTTTGCTAGATCTAGCTTGATAGTGTGTAGCAATTCGAGGTTGTGCTGAGAGCTTGTGAGGAGCTTTGTACTATGATTGTTACATGATCTCCATGAAATATAATATACAGACAGTTGGGGTTTTCAGCTTTAAGCTTTCCCATTAAATACTATGTTCATATGTGTGGATTTTTGTGGTTTTAATGTGTGCATGCAATTGATTTTATTTCCTCAATTAGTGATCAATGGTAGAAGAGATTCTGTATTATGCATGAAGCTAAAATAGTGTGTGATCAGGAGAATCTCAGTGAATAATATATCAGTTATTCAAATTTCTACAGATACCATGTAGAAATTTGAAAGGTTATGGTACCAATGACGGTCACATTGTATCGTCCATTGTCGCCCAACTCAACATACAATTGGAGATATTTCTCCACCAAGTCACTGAAAAGATTCACATCTCCTGTCATGTGAAAGGAAGTGCCACTATCAAAATACCACCCCGATCCCAATGCACTAGACACCATGCATGCGATCAATGAGAAGTCCAACTCAAATTGCGAGGCAAGAGCCTCACCAGCTGCAGCTCCAGCAAATTGCTTGTTCTTCTTCTTCTGTGGACAATTTGTGGCGTAATGCCCATGCTCGTGATAGTGAAAACACTTCACTTTGGACATGTCATGCTCTTTACCATCCGCACTGCATTGAGAAGGATTTTTCTTCCCATTTCCTTTCATTACTTTGGCAACCAAAGCGCAATCCTCTTCATCATCATTCTTTGATGAAGATCCATCCCTGGTATCCTGCCTTATCTCCTCCTGCACAAGATCCGACCAAAGTTGCTCCCATCCTGGAAATTTCTCCCCACCATTGACAGAGTCCTGATAGGAATGCCCACTCTTCGGAAGCCCAAGGAATAATGACTCATGATGAGTTCGAATCACCCCAGCCTTGCTCACGCAGTCTTTAAAGGCATCTCTAATGAGTGTTGGATGCAAACCATGCATCACTATAGTCACAACTGATAGTCACATTGCTCTTTCACCTATCTCTCCAGTGGTCTCCAATGAAACTGTCCATGCACTGAAGTTAAATGATGTATTATTTAGTTGATTAATGAGTTTATAATTAGTGAATTAATTAATAATTAATTCACACCACTCTCGGTAGTGTATCAATATGTTATACTAGATACAACTAGCTCAACTATGTTTAGATTAGTTAAACTGAACACAACTCCATTAACTTCCTCAATCAACTCCACCAAACTCTCTCACATGAGTTCTAATTGAAGTATCCATGCAATAGCTCCACTTAACCCTCAGGAATAGCGTAATTCCTTCTGTCAGCTCCTGTGCCACATCTGTGCACTTAACTGAAGTGCTCCAAGAGAATAAGATAATGTTTAGAGTCAAAATATTATTAAGAGCTAATAATATTCAACATATCTATTTTTAGACTGGCAATCTAAAAATAGATTCCGCCCAATATGTCTAAAAATAGAAGTCCATCTATTTTTTTCAACTTGACCAACCATCCACAAATAGCATCCTGCAACTCATACAATATGATCCATATGTCTAAAAATAGACATAGTCTAAAAATAAACTTTGCGAGAAAAATCACCTGTGTGGGCCCCACCTAGTTTAGGTGATCACTTTCCAACTAGGATCAAGAATGATGTTTCAAGATGCCTCCTTCACTGTTTCTTGTTGCAATATTCAACAGGGCCTACCGAAGCACTTGTGGGCGGAAGCATGCAACACTGCAGTTTATGTGAAAAACCGTTGTCCTCATAGAGTACTTGGCATGAGTACACCCGTGGAAGCTTTTACTGGTAAGAAGCCTGATATTTCTCATTTGAATATTTTTGGCTCATCTGTTTACATTCATGTGACAAAGGACGCCAGGAAGAAGCTGGAGCCAACTGCAGAAGTTGGGATATTTGTGGGGTACATAGAAACACCCCATAACTATCGTGTGTATTTGCCAAATAGTCGAATGACTGTTATGCGACAGGATATAAAATTCAATGAGGTGAAAGCCATGAATTTGTCGCTTGTGAGGGAGCTACACTTGCATGCGGAAGAGGAACTTCTTGTTCCCAAAGATGAGCCTCTGGATGTGGATCAGCCACAGGAGGAGATTCATGGAGTAGAGGAGTCCACTCATGCAGAACCAAACATCAGACAAGGCAGAAAGTGTACCACAGAAGCTGAGAGACTAAAGCTTGATGCGACACAGAATGTAGGAGTCCCTGCATCACAGCGCAAACAGAGACAGTCACCTGACCGCTATACTGGATACATGGCTCTTATGAGCAAGTGTATTGTGACAGAGCCATCTTCTTTTGAAGAAGCAGTGCAGGAGCCCACATGGGTAGATGCCATGGTGGAGGAGTATGACTCCATTGTCAGAAACAGTGCTTGGGAGATTGTTCCAAGGCCAGTGGGAAAATCAGTTGTAGGATCAAGATGGATCTACAAGTTAAAGCAAGTTTCTTATGGGAGTGTCGAGAAGTATAAGGAAATATTTGTTGCCTGGGTATTCTCATAGATTGAGGGGATTCACTATGAAGAAACCTTTGCACCTGTCGCACGGTATTCTTCCATACGGACCATCCTTGCTTTCTTAGTGCAGATGGGTTGGCACATTCATCAGATGGATGTGAAGACTGCGTTCCTTAATGGGATCATTGAGGAAGAGGTGTACATTGAGAATCCTGAAGGATTTGAGATATTCAGCAGTGAGTTGCATGTGTGCAGGCTCAAAAGAGTGTCGTATGGGCTGAAACAAGCACCCGGTGCTTGGTACACTCGGATCTATAGCTATTTCACTAGACTTGGCTTCACCAAGAGTGAGGCGGATGCAAACCTATACTAAATTGTGGTTGAGGGTAAGCTTTTAATCATTGTACTTTATGTTGATGATTTGATACTAACAGGTGATGAGCAGTTGATACACTCATGCAAGACTGATCTTGCAAAGGAGTTTGAGATGAAGGATTTGGGCCTCCTTCATTATTTCCTTGGATTGGAAATATGGTAGTGGGAAGGTGAACTGTTTGTGTCTCAAGGCAAGTATTCCTGGGAGATACTGGAGAAGTTTCACATGTAAGGCTGCAAGCCTATCGACACTCCTCTTCCAGGAAATTGGAAGAAAGAGGATGCTACATCGGTAGAGGTAGTGGATGCCACTGTTTATCGACAGTTGGTGGGTTCGCTCATGTATTTAGTCAATACAAGACCAGACATATGCTATGTGGTGTACCAACTTTCACAAGCGATGGTTAAGACTACCAAGCTCTTTTGGAAGGCAGGAAAGCATGTCCTGATATATCTCAGGGGCACATCTGAGTATGGTTTATGGTATAGACAGACAAATGAGGTGAAGTTGCATGGCTTCACAGATGTAGATTGGGCAGGAAGCCCAATAGACAGAAAGAGCACACCAGGAGGGATTTTCAGTATCGAATCTACGACAGGTTCTTGGTACAACAGGAAACAAATATCTGTGGCACTCAGTTCAGTGGAAGTGGAATACATGGCAGCAAGTTTAGCTGCATGTGAGGCTATCTGGATTAGGAAGATTCTGGCTGGTTTGTTCGTTTCACATTTAGATCCCATGGTGATTCACTGTGATAATCAAAGTTGCATTACACTCTTGGTAAATCCTGTGTTTCATGATAGATCTAAACATATTGATATCCGATATCATCATATCAGAGATTGTGTGCAGCGGAAGATCATGTTGCTTCAGTACATTCCCATGGAGGATCAGGATGCAGATTTTCTGACGAAGGCGCTCACCAGGAGCAAATTTGAATACCATAGAGACAGGATCGGGGTGAAGGATAATACATATCTTGTTGAGAGGGAGTGTTGAGATTCAACAAGATGATGAGCTTAGTGAAAAGAGTCGCCTTCACTAAGTGGGCCCGCAGGCTATTTTTGGCGCAAGTCTATTTTTAGACTATGTTTATTTTAAGACATGATGATCATATTTCAGAAGTTGCAGGATGCTATTTGTGGATGGTTGATCAAGTTGGAAAAATATATGAAATTCTATTTTTATAATATTGGGCGAAGTCTATTTATAGATCTTCAATCTAAAAATAGATGCATGTCGATTATTATTAGCTCTTAATAATAATCAGACTCTAAACATCGACTTATTCTCTTGGAACACTTCAGGTCAGTGCCAAAATGTGGCACAACAGATGACAGAAGGAATTATGCTATTCCTAAGGTTTTACTGGAGCTAATGCATGGAGTAATCAGTTAGAACTCAAGTGGTAGCGTTATGACACAGTTGGAAGAAGTAGTTATGGAGTTGTATTTAGTTTAACTCAGTTAAACTCAGTTGAGCTAGTTGTATCTAGTCTAACTGATCGATACACTAGTGAGAGTGGATTGATTTAATTAGTTAATTAATTCACAAATAATAACTCATTAATCAATTGAATAATAGATCATTTAACTACAGTGCATGGAAGTTTCAATGGAGACCAGTGGAGAGATAAGTGAAAGGGCAAGATAGACTATCTGTTGTGACTATAGTGATGCATTGATTGCATCAAACACTCAGTGGAGATGCCAATTAGGATTGCACAGTCAAGGATGGAGTAATTTGAATTCATTCAGAGCCATTCTTCAGCAGAGATTGCGCAGTGGAGGCAGGCTAGCAGGTGGCAAAGATCAGTGCATGGATTTGCAAGATTATGCCTGATTAGTGTATGACGATTGTACTGTACTGAGAGCTTGTGATAAGCTTTGTATTTTTGTATGAGATTGTCATATGATCTCCATGTTACATAATATATAGTTGGGGTTTTCAGCTTCAGGCTTTCCCGGTTAAAAACTATGTTATGTGCAATTGAATATTTTTGTTTATACTTCACATGTGTGTGCAATTAATTTTTCCGCAAAAGATTAACAAGTGGAATAGATTCAGTATCTTGCATAAAGTTAAATAGTGTGAGATCAGGTGGATCTTGGACATATGCATGCTTAGTGCATATAATTTCTACACAGACATGCCGCATGCATTTAGTAAATTTGGGCTTTGACAGACTCGTACAATACATGGATTCTATCTGTGTAGTCAGATGAGGTATGGCAACATCGTGGCGGTGTCGTGGGTCGTGACAGACTATGCTTATATTGACAGCGTGTAGAGGAACCTCTCCGTGAGTGAGGAGAAAATGTCCTCTTATTCCTCTAGTACTTTTCCATCCGTTGGTGCCCATGCAAGGGTTCGTTTCGAGGTTGTGGCCACAATATTCTTCTTTCCCCCGTGAGCGAGTTGTAAGGAAAATGAATTTCCTGGTTTGGGAAACGATCTTACTGCGTTGTTTTGCAGTAGTCAAAGAGATGACAGGAGGCGGTACTACCTCCGGTATCTTGTACAAGTTATTTCCCAAAGTAATAATAACAGCACGAGGCCTAGACTCATACACAACATGTCACCTCCATAAGTATGGTTGGCCCAATAATACATCAGCTACATCAAGAGGAGCAACATCACACAATACCTCATCCGTGAATGGCTTGATACTGTATGGAAGTCGGCACTGCTGGCGGATGCGGAGATCTCTCCCTGGGTGGAGCCACCCGATGGTATATGGCTGTGGGTGTGCTATGGTTGGTAGGCCGAGCCGCTTCATGACGTCTGCTGAAATGAGGTTCTTTTGGCTTCCGCTATCGACGAGAAACTGCAGCGGAGAACCCTTCACCCACATCTGCGACTGGAAGAGGCGCTCCCCCTCCTCTGGATCCTCTGGACCCTCCTTTTGGATCTTGGTGGTGGCAAAAATGGCACTGGGATCCGCATCAATGATTTGCTTCCCTTTGTCATTGCCTTTGTTTGGTTCTAACTCAGGATCAGAAAATGCATCTGATTCGGGTGCCTTTAGTTCAGCCACCAAAGACTGTTTGGCCCGACACTCATTTGTGCTATGAGTGGGGCTATTATGAAATTCACACCACTTCCCTGTGTCCTTCTTTGGATTTGTGGTGTTGTTCTGAGTCGCATTGCTTTGGCCTTGCCCCTTGTTCTTCGATTCGGGGGCACCTTTCGGATTCGCAGATCCAAAGTCTCGCTTCTTCTGCTTAAATTTATGCTCGATCTTGGCGTCATAGCGATATGCCGTGCCAAGCGATGTAATTTCGAGGAACTCCATTTCCTCCTGAATGTGTTTGTGCAGACAGCCGCGGTACTTGAGCACCAAATGTCTCTCTGAATCTTTAATACCCAACTTTGTGCGTAGGGTATGGAACAGATTCGTTAGTTCGTGCACATCTTGATCCTTTTGTTGCCGCAGCGTGGTCCATTGGATGTATTTGTCCTCATAGCTCCCCACAGGGTAATATTGTTCCTTGATGCCGTCTCGGAACGAATTCCAAGTGGGTGTGGTCGAGAACAGAGAGGGTTCCCCTTCGCCCTCTTGCTCACGGTAGGTCTCCCACCAGTCTTTGACATGGGGGGCGGCTTTAAGGAGTGCAAAAATAATCTTTTCTCGGTCAGAGAAGTCATGGACCGAGAATAATCCCTCTAGAAAAAATTCAACCAACCATCTACAATATCGCCCGTATCTATATGGCCTTAAAATATAGGAATGTGAAAATTTACTCCGTACCCCCATTAGTTAAAAAGCCCCCGCAGGCCGTTGGATGCGTATGTGTCGTAGGTGGGCAACAGAAGGATCCGAGAAAAGTTATCCATCATCGCGTTCCTTTGTTTCTCAAGGGCCTCCTCTAGCAATATTTTGATAGGATCTCCTCGGCTCCTCATTTTTATTTTCTTCCGCCATGGGAGGTCATTTGCGTTTGTGAGGCTGATTCTTGCAATAGTTCAACCGCATCAGTCTCAACTCCTTATACCCTAACCGCGTTGGGGACATGCAAAGAAAAATAAAGAGAAATAGCAGACTCCACTCGATACCAATGATCCGTGACGACAGAACTAATAAAATATATAAATATACATAAACACACAGAGATGCAGCAGAAATAACACTTCATTTCATTAATATCAAAGAACTGAAATTTGCTTACAAACAGAATGAAAATAAACTAGCTACGGCGCTGGTAGCTTATCTCTGAGAAGAGATGTGTCAGCTACAAGCCTCTAAACCGTGTTACAATGAGGCTTGAGGGCCTGTTTATAATTTAGAAACAATGGAAAACCCTAAACATCCAAAACCCTAACCTTAGGAGATGAAGCGCTAAAACTATGGGCCTCGTTTGGGTAAATTGGTGTTTCAACTTCCGGGGACGTATCTTTGACATACGATCTTCGTTTGACGCGTACCAGACCTCGTTAGAAATATCTATCCAAGGAATACAATTTATAAATGCAAATTTCAATTCCAGAACGGAATAATCTTTGCCGCAGGTGCAATGCCCAAAAAACATCATTTAGGGACTCAAAACGGCTTTGGAAGTTTAGGACCCGAATAACTGCTAAAAATAGTAAGTTGTGCTAAAACTAAAAAACTGAAAGAACTGATGGTGGTGTTTCAAATGGAATAGGTGGGTGGACACCAATATCCACTTGGATCATTAGGGTCCCAATACGGCTCCGGGAGTGCAGGACCCGAAAACCTGCTAAAAATAGTAAGTTGTGCTGAAAGTGAAAAGTTGCAAGAATTGATGGTGCGGGTCAAAATGGAATAGGTGGGTGACCACCGATATCGACTTGGATCAGCTTATTCTCCTGAGATTGTGAATTGCGATATGCGATTGGGTGCCACCAATATCGCAAATCACATTTCAGCATTTATAACATATTCCTGGGCACTTATCCTCCTGAACTTGCAAATTGCGATACGCGATTGGGTCCCACCAATATCGCAAATAACATTTCGGTGTTTATAACATATTCCTCGGCACTTATCCTCCTAAAATTGTGAATTGCGATATGTGATTGGGTCCCACCAATATCGCAAATCACATTTGGCATTTATAACCTATTCCTGAGTGCTTATCCTCCTGAACTTGCGAATTGCGACATGCAATGGGGTCCCACCGATATCGCATCGGGAAGTTTATAGGATTTGACAATTAAGTTATGAATGGAATGTTTGCGAACTTGCGATTCGAAAAGGCAAGGATGGGGTCAATGGGATAAAGGTTGCAGGTGGAATTTGCGATGCGATATATCGCAATCACAAAATCGGGGATCGGAGAAATGAGGTAACTCGTAACATTTGCGATATGCGATAGCAATGCTGATGGGGCAGGGAAATGGGTCCCATTTTTTATCGCAATCAAGAGTTAGAAGCAACAAACGGGAATGTGAAAAGGTAAGTAAATGTTTGAAGTTGCGATGCGATGAAAAGGTAAAGGGTCAGGGGGATAAAGGTTTGTTGCGGTTTATATCACACACATATATATATATATATATATATATATATATATATATATATATATATATATATCAACGACCTAATGTGGGGAGGGGGCGGAGCTGAAATGGAGGTGTCGGGACTAGTATGGAACTTAGGATAAAATGGAACTTGAGTGTTTTAGGGATTTTTAGGAACAAAGGGAATTAGTATCTTCGGGACTTAGGATAAAAGCTAAGGCATAGGTTACGCCTTAATAATTTTGAATGAAGTTTTAATCCTAAAATTTGGAACATAACCCCGCTCCAATACTTGGAGCATAAGCACTCTTTTCTCTGGATCTTCTTCTTCGACCATTAGAAACAAAAATGCAATTTTTAGGTTGTACATTGTAGAATAAACTTTACATTTTCCTTTCCTTCTTTCTCCCTATCCTTTCTACCTAAACAAATTACAAATCTAGCATTTTTGTTTTTTGGTAGGGTGCATTTAGACTTGCAGACCTTGAAACATTTTCTTTTGAATTTCTAACCTAACCCCTATCCCTTATTTCTCCTATTGATTCAGATTAGGCTGTTGAACCAATATTATTTCTACCTAGTCTACTGATATGCCAAGATTAAACAGTTTGGAAAATCTTCATTTTCTAACCTATCAACAAAAAATTCAAAATTGTACAATCATGCTTAAATTGCATGATTGAACAAACATTTCTCAAGAGTAGTGGAATTTTGATTTGCAACAATTTCAAAACTATTCTTTTTTTGTTGGGTATTCTTTTCCCCTTTTTTACACCCTCTTTTTCTTCTTCTTTTTATTTCCTTTTTTTTAAACCTTTGGGAATGCTTTGAATATATATATATATATATATATATATATATATATATATATGAAAAAATGCAAGGAAGAAATATTTAGTCACCTTGTGATACTGTAAATTAAAAAACTCTAATAGTGGCTCCAACTGGGGATGGCACTTCTTCTTAGGGAAGTGTCAAGAACACCAAGACCAATAGCCTTGTATACTCTTCTCTGCAATGCTTTCCATGCATCTTCTTGATCCAGGTGGATATTGGTGGCCACCCACCTATTCCACTTGGGGCCCCACCATTGTCTCTTTCATTTTTTCAGTTTTGGCACAACTTACTATTTTTAGTATTTTTTTGGGTCCTAAACTCCCGGAGCTGTTTTGAGGCCCTAAACGACATTTTTTGGGCATCCTTTTTTGGGAAAAAATGATTTTGCTTCAAAATATACATTCACGATTAGTAGTTGTAATCCTCGGATAGATATTTTTGGGAAGGGCGATGATGTGATTGGGCATAAAGGCATTTGTTAATGTGAAAATTTTTCCTATAATTTTGACGGCAAGAGTGCTACCAAATTGACGAGAAATGAGAACATCTAAGAATGAAAGATATAGATTCACTATATATATATATATATATATATATATATATATAGAGAGAGAGAGAGAGAGAGAGAGAGAGAGAGAAATATATATATATAATTTCTATAGTGAATCGAATATAGGGTGAAACGTTACTAAGATGGTTGAAGAAAGAAGTTAGGGAGGGGTGACCATGAGACTAGACAACAAAGGTGTCATTGAAAAAATGATATCAACATTTGGGTTGAATATGAAAGTTGTTTAAGGTCAACCCTTCAAAATATTTTATAAAATTACTAACAACCATTAATGATAAGGGTCAAACAAAAATACTTACCCCTAAAAAAATGAAATACAAATTGATGTGTAAATTTATACATTATTACTAAATAATATTAATAAATGGATGTTTGAATATTGGATTTCTTTTACAAAAACATCGTTAATGGTCCGACTATGTGGTTAAGGTGTTTCCACTTCAAACCATGTAGGCTTTAGAATGTATGCATGTTGTTAACAGGTGCTACATAGTAGCTAGTCCCTGCCGCTTAATTTAAATATTAAAATATTGAATATTTAATTCAAGTTAGTGTTAAGGGTTAGAATTCAATCAATTTAGGTTTTAATAATTGCTAAATTGAGGTATTTCATTAAGTGTAATTATGCATTGTGCATAGTAATTATGGAGAGTTGAATTTTAATTCTTAAATTCATAACAAATTGAAATTTATTTAAATTTTATTCAGATTTCTTATATTTAAATGAAATTTTTTTAAAGCCTTTGGCATCAAGGGATTCCTTGTAGTTAAATTTTAATTCCTACATCTGTGACCATTGGATTTTGTTTAAAAATTACTTTAAACCTTACACATAAATATCTATTATTTAAGCTTTAAATCTTAAATGCATTGTGAGTTGGATTTTATTTAAATTTTATTCGTCCAAAATTTATGAAGCCTGCGACATAAATCCCTTGGGCATACATTTCTTTTATTTAAGTTTTAACTCTTAAATGCATTACAAATTGGATTTTATTTAAATTTTGTTAAACTTGTTTTATGTCCAAAATTTATAAAGCTTGTGGCATAAATCCCTTTTTATTACAACGTAACCAAAATCAAGTCTAACGGTGTAGTAGAGTGGTTACAGATGGGAGATGCAAGGATGTCAGGTGTATGGTCAGAGGTCGGGCTAGGTGTTGTTGGCTTGGGAGGATGAGATCCACTTGGCGTTTTTTCACATTTCACCTTTGGGCTCGCAATCACTATGGTCGGGAAACATTGTCTGGTTGGGTTTCAACATGTTTTTTGTTTCTCTGAGGTTGGTTATTATGGTTTTTTTCCTGGAGGGTGGAATTTGGTTTTTTTCGGTCCTTTCGCATTACCCTGTCAACAGGAAGAGACTCTAGGATTTTCGCTATCATCCTGGGTCAGTCGACACATGCTTCTCGCGCTCGGTAGTGGTAAGTTCCATTTTTTTCTCCCACTGTGAATCTGTTGTTTACTTCACGGTTTTCTCCCATATTTGTTGGAGGTTGTCTCTTGGTGAGAAGGGTAGTGGCTTGTCGTATTAGTCGGAACCCTGTGAACGGTAGAAAGTTTAAATTTCTGTTACGGGAGGTAGTTACATGGTTTACTTTTCATCATTTTGAGTTATGGGTGTTGTGTGTTTCGCCGATTTCGGTGGTTTTCTCCATGGGGAAGGGGAAGGATTATGTTTATGTGGAACCGGTTGCGGAGGACATTCTATCAGTTTGGGGGTTAGAACAAACAAAATAGAACCAGGCTAAGGTTTCACTCTTGCCATAGTCACATGATGAGAGGGTTGGGGAAGATTAGATGAGGTGGAAGACAGTGGAGGGGTTTACTTCGCTAAAGGGAGTTGACGTAAAAACCCTCTCTCCTTAGGTCTTTGACAGACCTAGGACAATATTTTCCCCTGTTTCGAAAGGGACGAGGGTGGAAAGGGATAGCCCATTTTTTTCCCTGGTGGAATGTAAAAGCTCTCCAAAACTCTTGGTCTCCCATGCTTTGTTCCACTTCGGTGGGCTGGAGGATATAGTCTATGGGGTTGGACGTGAAGGGAAGGTGGGTTTTAGTGCTGGAATAGGAGTTGGGAGTTTGAATGAATATGTGGTGAAGGTTAGGGGGCGACTTGGCATGAAGGCACTAAGAACCTAATTTCATGTGCGAGAGATAGCTCTTTTCTTCTGGTGGGCTTAAGAGAGAAAGGCACCCCTGGGGCAAAAGGCCTAGGCTGGGGAACACAAGGGGATTTCAGAAGCTTCACTTATGGGGGTCTGAGTGGTGGTATTTATGGCCAGCTGGGGGCTACCAGATAAAGGGAAGGAGAAAACTATGCAAAGCGTGGACCGAAGAATTGGGAAGTTGAAGGCGCGGCTCCAAAAACGGGGGTTTTGGCACAAATATTGAGGCCGGAAGGCGTTGAGGGTGGTCTGGGGGAGCCGATAAAAAATTCTTCGGACCTAAAATAGGGGGAGGTCTTGGGAGGAAGGGAAAAATATTCAAAGGTCTCAGTGAAACATGACGAACAAACGAGGGTCAAAAGAAAGAAGGGTAAAGCTATAAAGGAATGATTTGAATGGCCCAACTTGGTGTTTGGGGTCGATATGAAATTTTAAAGTGTGATGGTGGCCTCAGAATCAATCCTGGTGGGCAGAGCGAGGGGAAATTTTTCCTCGGCACAATACATTTCAGATTGGATAGAAAGGAGTTGGGTCGAGGCCCCAGACAGAGATGTGGAGGTCATTACCCTATAAAAAGGATGGTTTATGGTAAATGTTAAGAACCTGTCTACCTTGGAGTGGGTTCTCAAGAGACAATGGGGTTTTGGTATTTCCCCGATAATTTTCAAAAAAAGGACCCCACTATTCAACTCAAACACAGAACAGGTGGACGGAATTCCTGCGTGGGTAAGGATCCTGACACTCCCTCCTCATTTCTGGATAGTGGATGTGTTTTAGGCAATTGGGAACACTTTTTGTACTTTTTTGGAGGAAGACATGAATTTCTTAGAAACTCGCTCCAGAAATAATGCGCGCAGTTTGGTGAAGTTAGCCCCAAGGGAGGGGCTAATAGAAAAAATAGTTCTAAAGATGGAAGGCGATGCCTATGAGCAGTTGATTGATTATGAACACCTGCCTTTTTTTGTCACATATGTCACAAACATGGACACTTGGCTCGGGATTGCCCTCTTGGCCTTAACAAAAGCAGGTGCCATTAAAGTGGATTCAAACATAGCCCGAGGCATAAGCGAGAGGGTGTTACTCAGGAGGATATGGATGGCAAGCAGGATAAGGGTGGTGAGGATACTTTACCACAGGTAGTGGAGGCGACACATATGGAAGCGCCAGATACACAAGTTAGAATAGAGGCACTGGATGCTGAGATGGAACCCAACAAGGAACAGATGGTGCCAATCCCTGTTGATCTTGCTTCGGATTTAGAAGGTACTGTTCCCTACCCATCCTATCCTACTTTAAACTCTTTTGATCATTTTTTAAAATGCATGAGGATGCCTGGTCCCTCTAGGCTAGATCAAAATACATCTATGTGTGTTAGCAATCTCCCTTTGGCTATGGAAAATATTATAACTATTATCCCTAAATTATCCACTGATACAGTCCCCTATAGCTTGAGACCTAGAGATAAGAAGATGTTGGAAAATGAGATGTTTGGAGGGCTAGGGGAGGCTCCCCTTATTGAAAAATCAAGAAGGAATAGGGGTAGGAAATCAGATCTTTCAAAAGCACAGTTAAAAGCTATGATTGACATAGTAGATGGCAAACAACTCTCCCTCAAAGGGGCTCTTAGAGTAGCGGTATCCCCAGAACTTGTGACCAAATGATTGTGTTATCTTTCAAATGTAGGGGTTTGGCTAGTGCACCTAAAAAAATAGCCTTAAAAAACCTTATTCTCACCTATAAACCTGATATTTTGTTTCTTCAAGAGACATTGGGATTAGAAGTTTAGGTTTCTAATTTTCTTTCTTCTTTCCTCCCTGGGTGGTGTTTTTTCACCTCTGATGTAAGGGGAAAATATAGAGGCCTGGAAATGGGTTTAAAGAATGGTATGGTTAAGCTAAATAATTCCCGGACCTCTGATCTCCTAATTGGGGTGGAGGTTTCCTCAATGGAACTTGGTATTGATTTCACATGAGTAAATTTTTATGACCCATGCTTGATAGAGTGGGATTCTAGAACTCTCTCCTTGCCAGATCTTATATGAAGGGTCCAAAACTGGTGGTGGGGGGTGATTTAAACTTCTCTCTAGGAAGGTATGAGACGTGGGGTCCAAATGACAGGGCTGATCGACTTGCTGAAATTTTCTTTAAAAAAATAAGGGATGGAAACCTGATTGATTCTAACTTGATTAAGGCTACCCCTACTCGAAGGAAAAAAAGAGTGGGGGAGGCACGGGTCACAAAGAGCCTAGATTGTTTCCTTCTTAGTGATGACTTTGCCAGTCAGGCTGTTGGCTTCTGTCAGTGGGTGGACACTGGGGAGAATATGATCACAACCCTATTCTCCTGGAGATGGTGGTACCGAACAAAAATACAGGTTATATTTTTAAATTCAAGAGGAGGATTATAAAATTAAGAAGGCTACTATTAATTAGGTTAAATAAAAGGCTATAAAAGACTCCAAGGCCCTTAGGGATATTGATGAGACTCTTGATCAGATGAACAATCATGATGATGAGGGTTATCTGGATGAAGCTTCGAGAGGTAGATTAAAGGATTTGGAACTCAGGAAAAGGAAAATCTTTCATGATAAGGAAGAAAATTGGAGGTTAAAAACTCATGCTATATGGCTAAATTCTATTGATGAAAATGCTAAATTCTTCCAAAATTATGCCAAGGGAAGAAATAACTCAAATACCATATGGGAGCTTGATCATCCCGAGGGAGGGGTGGCTAAATATTTTCAAGATCTCTCTAATTTAGGGAAAATACATTTCAAGAATATTTATGGGAACCAAAATGGGGTTTAGATTGGGGAAATTATCCAAGTCGCTCAAATGTTTCCTATATATGTGGATGAGGAGGGAAATAATAATCTTTTCGCCCATATGGAGAAAAAAGAGGTTGAGTTTATCTTGAAGGCTATGCAGAAAGACAAAATTCTGGGACCAAATGGTTGGATGGTGGAATTCTTTCAACATTTATTTGAACTTATGGGGGACTCTATTACAAGTGTGGTGGAGGAATCTCAATCAAAGGGATTCATCCATGGTGCCCTTAAAACGATCTTCTGGATCACATTCCGAAGAAGGAATCCCCCACCACTTTTTATGACTTTAGAAATATCTCTCTATGTAATTGTATTTACAAAGTCATTGCAAAAACTATTGCTAATAGGTTAAAACCTTTTTTATCTCGTTACATTTCTAAATAAAATTTTGGTTTCCTGGATGACAGGAAGATTCATGAGGCTGTAGGTGTTTCCCAGGAGACTCTACATGACATTAAATTGACAAGAAATAAATGCGTGATTGTGAATATTGACCTATCAAAGGCATATGATCATATCAATTGGCTTTATATAAGACTCCTGCTAACTCATCTGGGTTTCAAAATTGAATTCATCAATTGAATTATGAGTTGTATTTATAATGTATATTTTGTTGTTCTTATTAATGGGGCTGTATCCCCTTTTTTCCAAAATCAGAGAGGGATGAGACAAGGGTGCCCCCTTTCTCCACTGTTGTTCCTTCTGGCTGCGGAGGGTTTAAGTCAATTACTCATCAAGATAGGAGAAGAGGGTATTTTTGTGGCATTGAAGTGGCTACTAATCTTTACATATGTCACCTCTTATTCGTGGATGACATTCTCTTGTTCAGTAATGGGAATCAGATGGAAATTCAAAAATTGAAAAATATTTTGGATCTTTTTATGAAAGCAACGAGGATGGAAATCAATAATCAGAAGTCAACCCTTACCTATGATGGCATCTCGAAGGCTGAGATAGCATGGACCTATAACCTGCTTCCTTTCAACTAGGTCACTTTGGGTTCAAGCATCAAATATATGGGTTTCTATGTGAAGCGATATTCCTATCGAAAGCAATATTAGTTTTGGTTAGTCAAAAAAATTGAAAAAGGGATTAATGTATGGAGTCACAAGTGACTGCCTAGGGTAGGGAGGTTTGTCCTCATAAAATCAATCTTAATGGAAATCCCAGTCTATTGGATTTGTTAGCCACCTATTAAAATTTTCATATCAAATGGTGGCTAAAACATTTTTGGAGTCTTCAAGGAACAAATTTTACTGCTAAAAATTGTTATCTCTTGAAGACTCTTGAAGACATCATGCCCTTGTTTCAATCAATGCTGTTTCCATTTAGAAATAAGAAATTCTGCTGATTCCATGAGAAAAAATACTACTGCAAACACCATTTTCCCCTCCTTCCACTTCAAAACTAACCTCATTTTATACCCCTTTCATTCTCATGAAAATCATCTATTTTCTCATTTTCCCCTTTTCCTGTTTCATAAAATCCTTTTTACAGAGTTTAAAACTCCTTTTTGAACTCTGCCGAAACCCCCAAATCCATTGAAAAACTTGAAAAATTGCATAAAAGTACATATTTTTGTATAAAGACTTAAGCCCCCTTGGGCTAAGTCCTAACCCCTTCCCCTCCATACGCCTTGGTGCTGAAACCAAGTGCTAGCCATCCAAGCGCTTATCGCATCGGAACAAAACGTAGCGTGCAAGTCTTTTTGCCTCACAAAGTTTTCCGATTGCGATTAGCCCTCCGTTTCATATCCCTCGTTCATATTATCACTTCATAAACCCTTGTGCCCACATTCGGGCGCTATAACATTATAAATATTCATTCCCAATTCATTTTTTACTTTGTAAATCCAAAAAACCTTTTTACCCGAAGTTTTGGTCTAATGCGCTGGAGTTATGTTTTTAAATGTAAAAATGGGTAGATCGAAAAGACCGCATCAAAACTTCCGATGTGATTAGCCCATCATATTAAACTCCGCACCCTCCACTTCATTCATATAACTCATGCCCGAGACCAAAGGTTAAAGTCCCAAGGCACTTAATCGCATCAGAGGATTCTGAATGGTTAGATTGAAAAGCCCAAGCCCGACCTCCGATTCCGGTTAGCCCTCATATGCATAAGCCCAAGGACCATCATATTCCATACATCCCATGGCCCCACAGTCAGGCGCCTATCCCTTTCATATATTTAAAACCCGCTCCGACGCATAAAAACTTTGTATTATATTAAAAATTTTTGGGCTTCATGTGTTTCAAAGGGTTTCCACCGGCGCGTAAGTTGAAACAATATTGACCGTTGATCTAAAGCTGATCAACGATCAGCGCATAATCTCATCGCAAGTTTTCACTGAGTGCATCAAATATTTCTCCACCCCTGATTGGCCGTCCCTCCGATTCACTCCCCACCGTTGATCTGATCCTCAGATCAACGACCAACGCTCAATCGCATCGACGCATTACAAGTTCTTGCCTCACTGATGCCCTGCCCTCGATTTCATCTGGACCGTCCACATGTCCAGATCGCATTTCCTGATCTTGGTTTAAATTCATGCACCCCTCGCTATAATGTTTTAGGCAAAATCCCGACCGTTGAATCTCTGCAGATCAACGGCCCTCATTAACCCGTCTTCCGCCATTGTATTTTTTCCATTTAACCCTCAGATATAATCTTCGTCGTTGATCTTTTCTATCCAACGGCTCATATTAACCTAGCTGAGCCCGACCCCTGTGGGTCCTGCCTCCCTTCAGAGCTAATCTCAACCGTCCATCTCAGATCTAACGGCCCAGAATGAAACCGCCCACCCGGCTACCGCCCGCGCATCTACCTCTTATCGCGTTCACTTTTCCACCGTCAGATCTGAGACCCTTGATCCGACGACCCACATCCCGAGTCGCACAACTTCGAGAACGGAAGATAATTCTTAAAAATTATGCGATATGGGTGGTTTTCTGAGGCCACGTGTCGAGCGGGGACACATATCGCGTTCCAAAAGGAAAAACCTCCTCCCCGCCCTTTCGCCGCGTGAAAACAGTTGTTTTCCCTCTGAAACCACTTTCCCTCTTTTCCCTTGTTCATTTTCCCACGCGCCCTCCACCGTTGATCTCTACAGATCAGTGGTTCGGATTTAAAACTTCATTACATATCGCCCTCCACCCTCATCGAAGGTTTTCAATGCACGATCACCACTGTTGATCCCGTGGGCCGGTCTCATTCGACGGCCCGTGATAATCTCGAGCTCCCACCTCTATTTTTAACCATTTTCCTCCAAAGAAAAGGTTTTAAACCTTTTCCTCCACATTTTTCTTCAGTTTCATTATAAAGGGCCTTTCCACTTTAAGTTTTTCGACTGACCCCCACCATCAATCTCCACGCGATCGACGGATTTGACTTATTCTCCTCCTCCGCTCTCCTTTTGACCACCTCTAATGAATCCCAACTGTTGGATGATGCCATCCAATGGCCCTGCTCTCTTCCCACGCCCACTGAAGAAGTTTACACAATAATGTAGGATTTTGTAATATAAGTTTCGTATTTTTCAGGTTTCAATGGTTTTCCATTATATTAAAAGAAAATTCGAAGGCTGGGAATGACGATTCCCGCGCCTTTGATTCATCAAAGGGAACCATTCGTAGGGCTCAAAATCTACGTCTCGTCAAATGTTTAATGAGGCATTGATGCCATATGAGCCCTTCCCGGGTTCCACATCAACAAGACATAGTGTTATTTAAATCAAATTAAAAGAGTATCATTGTCGAAGACAAAACACAACAAAACAGAAGATTGAAGATAGTTTGGGGATTACGGTTAAGATTGATTCTCAAAAGCCTAATCCTCCAAATTAAAACACAATTAAAGAAAATCATAAGTGTTTATCAGACAGAAAGGCCTCCACCACCACATCATAGGAAAATTTATTCCTCTCAGCTACCACAAAGCCACCTGTGCCTCAAAGAATTCAAACAGAGGCCGAAGTTATTGATCAAACGAAGATATTTGCCTCAACGTAGCCAAAGATTTAATTCTGATAAGGGAACTTAATGCAAAAAATATCCGCAGAGTTATTACATCCTGAAACAGAGCCTAAAATCAACAAAAGCTCCCACCGAGCTTAAATCTTAATGTAAAACATTTAATATAGAAGACACATATGTCAGCTTCTTCATCGAGCCCCTCAAAGGCCGAGAAGCCTTCAGTCTGTATTAAATTCCCTGGGAGATATTTTATCCTCTCCCACCTCCTCACTCCTTCTATAAATATTCCTGTAGAGGATGAGAAAATGTTGGTTGCTGAACTTTGAAATATACTTGAGCTTGAGACTTCTACTTGTAAATAGTGTTCACTGGCTCTTGGAGCTCTGCTTGTGATAGATAAGTTAGTCTGGGAAGTGTAGATGATTTCTAAACTAAAGCATTGGACTTAAAGCTGTAACTGGTTTGGAGCATCAATACAAGCTGATTTATGGGATCCTGGTCTATGTCGACAGTGATGTTATTTCTTATTGTGAATTGTTATTTTACTTCTATTTTCACTTTGTTCATATTCTCTTATAAAGAACAACATGCATAGAGTTAGGACCTACTGTATATCAGTACCCTTCTCTGACTGAAAATATTTATCTGTATGTTTTCTTCCAAATTGTGTTATTTAGGAATGATTTATTCAGTTTAAGTAGTAGGAATGCTGGCGTTCCCTCGTCCTCCTGTCTTAGCTAAATATTTTTCTTGAATGTTACTTTCATTTCATGTCAAGTAGAGATGAACTAAGGAAGATATGGTGTGCCTTGGTCCTAGTTTTATCCCAAAAGACTGTCTGAAAGTTTCCCTTGGAATGTGTTAAAAGTTGGCTAGTTTCCAAGTACTTACCAGATCTTAGACCATTCTTTGTTATCTTTGTGTTTGTCTTGAAATTTACCAAGTAAAGCAGAGCTAGGAGAGGATTTGTGGTGAGCCTGGCTCGCTAGTTTCTACTCCAACAGTTGCCTTCAAGTTTCCCCCCTATTTTTAAGTGTTTTCTATTGAAAGTATATCAAAGGCTAGCTAGTTTCGAAGTACTTACCAAATCCTGGATTGCTTTTATGTCTTTCTTAAGTGTTTGTCAAAGGCTGGCTAGTTTCAAATTACTTACCAGATCCTGGGCTACTCTTTGTTCTTCATTTGTTTAAATTCCCCTTCTTGTTGTACCATTTCTTTCCATAAATCAAACTTTAGAGAGATCCTTAGACATAGATGACTTGCCCCATGGACCACTCTTGCCTTTTGTTGTTTCAATTAAACCCTATTATGACTCCATAGCCCAATGGACTAAAACCTACAATTATCTATCTTTTTGGCCAAAGCTTGTTCTGATTGCTTGCAACTTCTCACCTTTGAAAATATTTGCATTTAGGAATTTCCACCTCAAATAATAATCATGCTCAACCATCCAAAAACAAACAAAACCCTTGGCCTTCATAACTAGCCTAACATCATTACCATAAAATTTCAAAGACAAATCCATATTTGCAACTTATTGAAGAGATCCCTCTCCCTATTCAGGAGGGCTAGATCCTAGAATCCCAAAGTGGTTGAAACGATGTTCTCCGTGTGGTCGGACTTTTGCCAATCTTGCTGACTACAGGGAGCTAAAATTTCTGGCGACTCCGCTGGGGACCGAACCCAAAATCTCTGGTTCCCCTTAAAATTTCATACAAACATCATGAGTTAAAAGAAGTATTTTCAAGCACTACCAAGCAGTGGTAATCATGATAAAACTTGTTTGAATCAGTGACAAACTAGGAAAACCCTAGGGTTCTCATAAGAGTTTATCTAACCTTGAAAAATCAGCTGGCTTAGCCATAAGAGTACACTGTCTTTGTCTCATAACCGTAGCTAAGTTTTGAAGCAGATTTAGCATACTCTTAAACAACCAATAGGACTGAAAAAATAACTCAGAAAATCCAAAAATATTTCAGATTGCTATTCAATAAACATTGGTGGTGGACCATTAAACCTTTTACCTCCTTAGGAGTTAAAAAACTTCCACCTGGCGACTCCACACTCTGAAACTCCCAAAAGACCAAATGACTCCACTGGTAGAAGACCCTGAACTGATTGACCAGACACAGTGACCTCTTTCTTGATTTACAAACATGATTCCAAGAATACAACGAAGATATGCCCCAATGAGTAGAGATCATATCCCTGGGTTTCCACATAAGATGCCCCAGGTGAATTGGGATGACAACCTGCTTGTTTTTCAAGGTGAAAAGTTTGATGACCCTTTATTACATCTCATCAAATTTCATATACATGTATGGAGGTTGAAAGTTGAATGGCATGAAGACTGCCTAATGAAAATGTTCATGTTAACATTAGAAGGAAAATCTAGGGATTGGTATGAATGCTTGAGATCTAGTAGTTTGTTTTCTTTAAAGGACCTTGAATATATGTTTTATGAGAACTATAAAGAAAACACTACATCATTATTGTGGGGTGAAATATATTATGATCCATCACAAAACATCACCCAACACATTATAGATAATGATAAAGGTCTAGAACAAATACATCATGAAGATCTTTTGACAGCCATTCATGAGTTTAATATTTTATTGAAAAATTATAAGATTATAGATGAATCAATTGAGGAAGAAATCAATCCAAGAATGGAAGAAATTCCTCAAGATATTCCTGAAAACATGAACAATGATTCATCATCCCTTATAACTGAGGCTCAAGAATACATCCAGCCTCAAAATCAGTCTTCACAAGAGACAGAGAACTGTTGTACTTATGTTCAAAGGGACATAGAAATATCCTCCCCGTCGATAGAAGAAAAGATAGATCAGACTATTAATAAACAGTCAATCTCTGATATTTATTGCAAAACAAATACTCTTTCCCATTCACATAATGAACTTTGTTGTAAATATTTTGAAAGTTCTTCTGTAAATCAAAATAAAGAAAGACCTACTGATAATCTAGTATGTTTGATTGATAGTGTTACTTATATTTTTGATTCTCCTAACTTTGATCTATCTAGTGATGATGCTCCCCATACAGAATTTAATCTTACAGGACCATCATTAGTAGATTTATGGGAGGGAAATCAATTCCTTCAAAGAAGTAATGAGCCAGTTCAAACTATTTATGATACTAATGAAGAAAGTTATGAAAGTTTGGAAGTAAGTAACGATTCATTGGATATTTTCTCTACTCCATCTCAAATCATTAGTAATAAATTCCATGTTATTAGGAATCAATAGTCTTTTAGCTCAAAGGTTGAGGAAAGAAATGAAGAAATTTTTGAGTAGGTTGAAAACAAAGAGCCTTCTCTTGAAAAAGAGGAAGCAAGTGACCATACCCCTGCTCAAGAAAATATTAACCTCTTCACAGAGCTCAGTCCATTAAAACAGAACACACCAAGACTACAAGAGGACAACACTGCAGTGTATGATGAATTTTCCAGTTCATATGACAATGAAGATGAGGAAGATTGTCTTCCTCAAAAGAATATTTTCCTTGACCCAGTGTAAGAGGAAGTAATCCTGGTTGAAACCTACTTGTTAAATATTCCTAACCAGGCATTATTTCAAGATCCCTATGTTGATTTCTTGAAGACATCTGAAGAAGGGATAAAGGTTGCAGATAGCAGCATATCACCAAGTGCAAAAAAGTTTTTCAGAGCTGCTGCCATGAAACAGAGAACATGGGAATGCCCCTGTCTATCCTGCATGCTCAAAGATATGAGCAAAGACCAGTCATGGAATCATCTGATTGACTAGATGTATTGGAAAAGAGAATTTGTAGGTTAAAATGTAAATATTCCAATTTAGAATAGGTTAGATAGGAATGTCAATAAAGCTCAGCCTTTGAGCATTTATTTAGTTGTTGATTTCTGTTTTGAAGAAAAAAAAAAAACAATAGAAAAGAGAAAAGAGGGAAAATTGTAAAAACAAGAAAGGTATAGCCCCATACCAAAAAAGAGAAACAAATCTGAAAGTGTGCAAGCTTAAATGCCACTCTTGAAAAAACACACTTCTAATTAGTCATACAGCCTAATCTTGACTAATTAGCTTTAAATTTTCTGCTGATAGGATAGTGAATTCGATTTTCCAAACTGTTTAATCTTGGCTTATCAGTAGATAGATTAGGATAGAAATTAAAGGTTCAAACATGCTCAAAATCTGAACCTAAGTTTCCAAAGAGAATGACTCAAATCTGTTTCAAATTCTGAGTCAAAAAATATGTAAATCTGGTTTAATTAGCTCAAAATATGAACCAGAGGACAAGCAAAGAACAGCTCAAGTAAGAGTCAAAACAAAGCTGTAAAATATGAAGGAAGTGCTTGAAATTTCAGATCCTAAGCCTTCCATTTTGTTTTAATTTTCTGCAAAATAAGATCTATGTGCAGCTTGTTTTTTATGCCATAGATCAGCAACAAGTTAGATTGTTCAATCCTGACTTGTATGCTTTTGAATTTCTGTTTTATAAATTAGTGAATAATTTTTTTTGGAGAGTTTAATCCCAACAGATGGTAGATTAGGTAGAGAATCATATGGACTCAACTGTTTAATATGAGTTCATGGAGAGATAAGGAGTAGAATTAGATTAGTTGTATGCTTTCAAAAGAATAAAATGTTGTAAAAGAGTTTTCCAATCCAAGTGCACTCTAATGAAGAAAAAATGTTAGATCAGTAGGATTGGGTAGGTAGAAAGCTTGTTGATGAAAGATCCATTGTTTTTATGGCTGCTAATATGTTTTAAGAGCAATATCATCCCAACAAAGGAAGGGAAGCCCAATGGATGAGGCACTAATCAGCCTCCCAGAGAATGCAAGTTTGAAGTTCTTGATGCCTTCAAGAAGGCACCATCCCCAAGTGGAGCCACTGTTAGCCACCTATAAAATTTGTCATATCAAATGGTGGCTAAAACATTTTTGGATTCTTCAAGGAAAAAATTTTACTGCTAAAAAGTGTTATCTCTTGAAGACTCTTGAAGACATCATGTCCTTGTTTCAATCACTGTTGTTTCCATTTAGAAATCAGAAATTCTGTTGATTCCATGAGAGAAAATATTGCTGAAAACACCATTTTCCCCTCCTTCCACTTCAAAACTAACCTCATTTTCTACCCCTTTCATTCTCATGAAAATCCTCTATTTTCTCATTTTCCCCTTTTCCCCTTTCATAAAATCCTTTTTACAGAGTTTAGAACTCCTTTTTGAACTCTACCGAAACCCCCAAATCCATTGAAGAACATGAAAAATTGCATAAAAGTACATATTTTTGTATAAAGACTTAAGCCCCCTTGGGCTAATTCCTAACCACTTCTCCTCCATACGCCTTGGTGTTGGAACCAAGTTCTATCCATCCAAGCGCTTATCGTATCGGAACAAAACGCAACGCACAAGTCTTTTTGCCTCACAAAGTTTTCCGATTGCGATTAGCCCTTCGTTTCATATCTCCGGATCATATTATCGCTTCATAAACCCTTGTGCCCACAGTCAGGCACTATAACATTATAAATATTCTTTCCCAATTCATTTTTTCCTTTGTAAATCGAAAAAACCCTTTTACCCAAAGTTTTGGTCTAATGCGTTGGAGTTATGTTTTTTAATGTAAAAATGGGTAGATCGAAAAGACCGCATCAAAAATTTCGATGCGATTATCCCGTCATATTAAAATCCGCACCCTCCACTTCATTCATATAACTCATGCCCGGGACCAAAGGTTAAAGTCCCAAGGCGCTTAATCGCATCAGAGGATTCTGAATGGTTAGATTGAAAAGCCCGAGCCCGACCTCTGATTCCGGTTAGCCCTCATATGCATAAGCCCCGAGCCCATCATATTACATACATCCCATGGCCCCGTAGTCGGGCGCCTATCCCTTTCATATATTTAAAACCTACCCCGACGCATAAAAAATTTGTATTATATTAAAAAAATTTGGGCTTCATGTGTTTCAAAGGGTTTCCATTGGTGCGTAAGTTGAAACAATATTGACTGTTGATCTAAAGCCAATCAATGATCAGCGCATAATCACATCGTGAGTTTTCACCAAGCGCATCAAATATTTCTCCACCCCCAATTGGTCGTCCCTCCGATTCACTCCACACCGTTGATCTGATCCTCAGATCAACGGCCGGCGCTCAATCGCATCGGCGCATTACAAGTTCTTTTCCCTGCCGATGCCTTGCCCCTGATTGCATCTGGACCGTCCACGTGTCTAGATCAGACGGTCCAGATCGCATTTCCCGATCATGGTTTAAATTCATGTGTCCCCTGCTATAATGTTTTAGGCCAAATCACGACCGTTGAATCTCTGCAGATCAACGTCCCTCATTAACCCGTCTTCCGCCATTGTATTTTTTCCATTTAACCCTCAGATATAATCTCCGCTGTTGATCTTTTCTATCCAACGGCTCATATTAACCCCGCTGAGCCCGACCCCTGTGGGTCCTGCCTCCTTTTAGAGCTAATCTCAGCCATCCATCTCAGATCTAACGACCCAGAATGAAACCGCCCACTCGGCTACCACTCGCGCATCTACCTCGCATCGTGTTCACTTTTCCACCGTCAGATCTGAGACCCTTGATCCAATGGCCCACATCGCGAGTCGAGCAACTTCGAGCACGGAAGATAATTCTTAAAAATTACGCGATATGGGTGGTTTCCTGAGGCCATGTGTCGGGCAAGGATGCATATCGCGTTCCAAAAGGCAAAACCGCCTCCCCGCCCTTTCGCCGCGCGAAAACAATTGTTTGCCCTTCAAAACCACTTTCCCTCTTTTCCCTTGTTCATTGTCGCGCGCGCCCTCCATCGTTGATCTCTGCAGATCAGCGGTTCTGATTTAAACCTTCATTACATATCGCCCTCCACCCTCGCCGAAGGTTTTCCATGCATGATCACCGTCGTTGATCTCGTGGGCCGGTCTCAACTGACAGCCCACGATCATCCTGAGCTCCCACCTCTATTTTTAACCATTTTTCCTCCAAAGCAAAGGTTTTAAACCTTTTCCTCCGCATTTTTCTTCCGTTTCATTATAAAGGGCCTTTCCACTTTATGTTTTTCGACTGACCCCCACCGTCGATCTCCGTGCGATCGACGGATCTGACTTATTCTCCTCCTCCGCTCTCCTTTTTACCGCCTCTAATGAATCCCAACCGTTGGATGATGCCATCCAACGGCCCTGCTCTCTTCCCATGCCCTCCGAAGCAGTTTACCCAATAATTCAGGATTTTATAATATAAGTTTCATATTTTGCAGGTTTCAATGGTTTTCCATTATATTAAAAGAAAAGCCAAAGGCTGGGAATGACGATTCCCGCACCTTTGATTCATCGAAGGGAACCATTCGCAGGGTTCAAACTCCACGTCTCGTCAATGTTTCATGAGGCATTGATGCCATATGAGCCCTGCGTGGTCTGCACATCAACAAGCACAATGTTATTTAAATAAAATTAAAAGAGTATCAGTGTCGAAGACAAAACACAACAAAACAGAAGATTGAAGACAATTTGGGGATTATGGCTAAGATTGATTCTCAAAAGCCTAATCCTCCAAATTAAAACACAGTAAAAGAAAATCGTAATTGTTTATTAGACAGAAAGGCCTCCACCACCACATCAGAGGAAAATTTATTCCTCTCAGCTACCATAAAGCCACCTGTGCCTCAAAGCATTCAAAAAAAGGCCGAAGTTATTGATCAAACGAATATATTTTCCTCAGCGCAGCCAAAGATTTAATTCTACTAAGGGAACTTAATGCAAAAAATATCAACAGAGTTATTACATCCTGAAACAGAGCCTAAAAGTCAACAAAAGCTCCCACCGAGCTTAAATCTTAATGTAAAACATTTAATACAGAAGACACATATGTAAGCTTCTTCATTGAGCCCCTCAAAGGCCGAGAAGCCTTCAGTCTGTATTAAATGACCTGGGAGATCTTTTATCCTCTCCCACCTCCTCATTCCTTCTATAAATATTCCTGTAGAGGATGAGAAAATGTTGGTTGCTGAACTTTGAAATATACTTGAGCTTGAGACTTCTACTTGTAAATAGTGTTCACTGGCTCTTGGAGCTCTGCTTATGATAGATAAGTTAGTCTAGGAAGTGTAGATGATTGCTAAACTAAAGCATTGGACTTAAAGCTGTAACTGGTTTGGAGCATCAATACAAGCTGATTTATGGGATCCTGGTCTATGTCGACGGTGATGTTATTTCTTATTGTGAATTGTTATTTTACTTCTGTTTTCACTTTTTTCATCTTCTCTTATAAAGAACAACATGCATAGAGTTAGGACTTACCGTATATCAGTACCCTTCTCTGACTGAAAATCTTTATCTGTATGTTTTCTTCCAAATTGTGTTATTTAGGAATGATTTAATTTAGTTTAAGCAGTAGGAATGTTGGCATTCCCTCATCCTCCTATCTTAGCTAAATATTGTTCTTGAATGTTATTTTCATTTCATGTCAAGTAGAGATGAACTAAGGAAGATATGGTGTGCCCTGGTCCTAGTTTTATCCCAAAAGACTGTCTGAAAATTTCCCTTGGAATGTGTTAAAAGCTGGCTAGTTTCAAAGTACTTACCAGATCTTAGACCATTCTTTGTTATATTTGTGTTTGTCTTGAAAGTTACCAAGTAAAGCAGAGCTAGGGGAGGATTTGTGGTGAGCCCAGCTCGCTACTTTCTACTCCTATAGTTGCCTTCAAGTTCCCCCCCTGTTTTTAAGTGTTTTCTATTGAAATTGTATCAAAGGCTGGCTAGTTTCGAAGTACTTACCAGATCCTGGATTGGTTTTATGTATTTCTTAAGTGTTTGTCAAAGGCTAGCTAGTTTCAAAGTACTTACCAGATCCTGGGCTACTCTTTGTTCTTCATTTGTTTAAATTCCCCTTCTTGTTGTACCATTTCATTCCATAAATCAAAATTTAGAGAGATCCTTAGACATAGATGACTTGCCCCATGGACCACTCTTGCCTCTTGTTGTTTCAATTAAACCCTATTATGACTCCATAGCTCAATGGACTAAAAACTGCAATTATCTATCTTTTTGGCCAAAGCTTGTTCTGATTGCTTGCAAATTCTCACCTTTAAAACTCTTTGCATTTAGGACTTTCCACCTCAAATAATAATCATGCTCAACCATCCAAAAACAAACAAAACCCTTGGCCTTCATAACTAGCCTAACATCATTACCATAAACTTTCAAAGACAAATCCATCTTTGTAACTTATTGGAGAGATCCCTCTCCGGATTCAGGAGGGCTAGATCCTAGAATCCCAAAGTGGTTGAACGATGTTCTCCCTGTGGTCGGAATTTTTCCAATCTTGCTGACTACAGGGAGCTAACACCACTCATTTGGAGCAACTCCCCTTTTCTTTTGTCTTCATCCCTTTGATCGTCCCAAATCACTGCACCTGGTCTGTTGTCGATCTGCTTGATGTACTCACTGGCATAATAGAAAGACTCATACGATATGTACCCCTCTGCCATAGACCCCTTGGGTTTTCCCCTTTGTCGAACAAAACCTTTCAATTTTTTCATGTACCTCTCTAAAAAGAACATTCAACGACAAGAAACCACCCCAACTAATTCAACCTCATCTACTAGGTGGATTAGAAGATGAACTTGTAAGTCCACGAAACTCGTCGGCAGTTCTTTCTCAAACATACAAACAATCTCAACTATCTCTTGACGCCACCATGGAATGCTAGCCAGATGAATCTCCTTTGATGTGATCCAACGTACAAATGCAGATTATTTATATATGGCACATCCTAGGTTTTGATGGAATTCATGTTTCACATACCCACACACAAACAAAGGATAATGACACTGCAAAGTTATAAACACATGCAATAATATACAAAATTAGTTATGTTTTATGATCCCCACATGGGATAAAATTTATTAATATAATAAATAATAAAATCATGCTTTTGACATTATATGTACTCTTAGAAGATTCAAATGGTCATGCGATTTCAACCCCTACAAATGGTCATCCACAGTGAAGCAACGCCGTAGTGAAGACATGTCTGAAGTTGGCACCTTCACACCCATTATAACTTCCTTTGCCAAAGAAATATCATCTTTTTTTAAAATCCATGGGACATCGCCTTCTTTGAAAAACCATGAATTAGAGGGACCAATGCTTGCCTTTAATCCCGTACTTTCTAATTGTCTTGGCCAATATTTATTTTTAGTTTTTGAAGTAATAATATCTTTCCTAACAACCAATATGTCACTTTATTTCGATGATATGTGCCTCCATAAAGAAGATGAAACATTTTTAAATATATGCATGGGATCTAATAAGTGGGTAATCTTAAGATGCTCCCAATATGGGAGGTTATAAAAAATAGATTTCCTTTTCATCCCAATGGGAAATTTCTCAACATAGGTGTTGAAGAATTCTGGATCATTGAACATAGGCTTCTCATTTGGATCGAACATTTCTATGAACTCCTTCTCCTTCTCTCTCTCATATGCTCTAAGCCATTCGGCTGGTGTTGTTATTGGAGGCCTTTGGGTTCTCTCTCGTTTACCATTGAAAGTAGAGGTTGCTCTTCTGTAAGGGTGTTCTTATGGGAGGAATACACTGGAGAAATCATACACTGGCTTTTGTAGGTCCTTGGACCATTTAGCTTTTAGAGAAGGTCCACAACATTTACATCCAAAATACCCTTTTGTTACAAGACCTACGAGATTATTGTATACAATTAATATGCATGGCACGTTAAAGAATATCATGAAGATAAGAACAAATATTACAACGAATTAAATAACTAATATGTGAAAGAATATTGTTACGTATATAAAAAATCAATAAATTAAACATGTAATTTACCAGAGCAAACTCCTAAGCCTGGATAATTATGTGTTGTGTAAGCACATATGCCATGCAACGTAAAACTCCTCTCTGCTGCGATGGGTCTTGATACATCGTATACATTTATCCCATCCCATAATTCCTTCAATTCATTTATCAATGGTTGTAAGTAGACATCCATATTCTTCACTTGTCTTCTACCAGGGACTATGAGATCCAACATAAGATGTTCATTCTTCATGGAAAACCATGGGGGGATATTGTTATTGATCACTACTACAGGCCAAACAGAATAGTTGGTGTTCTGGAGGGAATATGGGTTGACGCCATCCATGGCTATGTTGAGTCGTAGACTTCGTACTTCATCCTTGAATTTTTCAGGTCATGTATCCTTTATATGCTTCATGGCTATTGAATCAGTTTGGATTTGCATGACTCCCAACTCAATTCTGTGTGAGGCATGCCATCCCTGCAACATAGCTAATTCTTTGCAACAAAAGTGCCTTTGAATCCTTGGGATTATAGGCATGTGCCTCAATATCTTAGGAGGAGGACTAGTACGTGATTTACCCTTCTTTTTTTATTTATCATACCTATCATGCTCACATTTCGGACACATCTCTTTGTCTACATATTCTCCTCTATATAGAATACAATCATTTAGACATGCATGATATGATATGTACTCAACACCCAACATTTTCAACAATTTCTTTCCCTCTTCGTAGCTACCGGGAAAGACATTATCACTTGGAAGAACCTTAAACTTTGAATAACTTTTATTTGGTGATCATGGAAAAATATATTAATAAATGTACATTAATGCCGATATAATTATTAACGTTCATAAAATTTACCATTTGTAATGTTCATTTTAGTGTACTGATTATATTTCAAATTTATATAAGGTAGTACTTTATGATAACTTACCTTAAAATTTCCGAGAAACATGCATTCGACAAGCCAAAATTTTCTTTCAAGTTGTACAGTAACATCGTTGTCCCCAATAGGGTAGACTTTCACTGATCGCCAAGTCCAAAGAGGGGTGCTGGAAGAAAATTTAAGGCTTTTGAAAAAGGTGTCAGCGATATGAGCATCATCTCCTAGCTGATCATTGTTTTGGAATGCATCTAACAACATTGTCTCCATGGCAGTCGTATCTCTTAAGTAATCATCCATACCAACCTCTATTTTATTTCCTCCATTGCCAGCTTGTGAAGAACTAATATTGCTGTAGTCATTCCTAATTGGTGAATCTGGATGTAGCGGGAATTGAATCAGTGGTTGATTCAACCATTCTTGGTATTGTTCCTCTCCGATTTTTTCTCTTAATTCAGTCTTCTCTCGATTTGACATTGTCGTGGGGTGCAACAAAAGATGGTAGGTAGGTCACTTATAATCACTAAAATCCTAATAATTTAAAAAAAAATATTTGAACATGATTAGTTCAAAATATATGATATCAATTAGTAACCACGTTGACAATATTGCATGATTATAAATTTGTTTGATGTTGAAATAATTACATTAATCAATATACCAAACAATTATAATTATTACCATCATTGTCTCAGGATTGTGGCTGGAAGATGCAATATTGTTACAATTGGCAGGGTGAAACAACTGTTCATTTTCATCTACCAATTGCGCCTTGCGATATGCAGCGCCTGATAAGAGCTTCCGACGTTTTGGAGCATTAGGGGAATTTTGAGGTCTAAAATGGGCCTCATAAGAAAAATGTACAACAAAAATAAACTTTATAACAACCAATAGGATTCAAGATGATGATGTCATCCATAATGGATGATTCACCATTTTTGAAGTAAAAAAGTAAAAATATTAAAAAATAATAAAATAATAAAACTACTTTTTCAACTCGTATTTTAAACTTATCTCCCAAAATTTTTACTCAAATTTCAAGCGGGAGTACTCGTTGGATGTGGAATTTAATTCCTCATCCAAGGAGTACCCATGTTACATACTTTCGATGAACTCTTCTACACGAAAAATGAGAAATACATAAAAAACGTGATTGTAATCACGTTTTTTTTTATGTATTTCTCATTTTTCGTGTAGTAGGACCCATCGAAAGTATGCAACATGGATACTCCTTGGATGGGGAATTAAATTCCGCATCCAACGAGTACTCCCGCTCGAAATTTGAGTAAACACTTTGGGAGATAAGTTGAAAATATGAATTGAAAAGTAGTTTTTTCATTTTTCCCTCTAAAATTTGATGATGTCATCAAATCTTATTAGATTTTTTCCACTATTATTTTATAATTTCCTTAGGAGGCCCATTTTAGACCTCAAAATTCCCCTAACGCTGTTTGAATATTTTGTGCATTTGAACTAGAGGCTGAATCTACATGGACCTGCAAATTTGTATACATTATAAATTTAATTAAGTTGTGCATGGTTGACATGGATAAAAAACATAAATTCAATTAGATAATGAAAATATAAATAAAATCTGAAGTAAATATTACGTCTCGAGATGAATAGGGAGAACTCCGCGATGGACTTTGAGAAATATTATTGAACGTGCTAGATTTTGAAGAATTTCCCATTAGATATAACTATGATATTTTCTCCTTGCATTTGAGCAAAATAAATAAAATTTTTGGTGCACACACCTAAAAGTAATTTCGGTGCCTTAAAAATTGAATTCTTGTTATCGGTGCTAATATACAGATCACCGTACCAGTGCATTTTTGTTACTGCGCATTAGTGCCATTTTATAAACAGATGCACTGGTGCAGTGTTATTAAGTGGCGCACCGATGACGAATAACCGAAATAAAAAAAAAGCACAAGTCTATTTTCTTTAGGTGAAAAGAAAGTGGTAAATAGAAAAATGGGCAGAATAATCTAATTTCATAAAACGTTTATTTAAATACTAAACACTTTTCATTATTTCACTATTTTTGCAAAAATTTTCAGCCAGAGATTTGCAAAAGACATACCTGGAGCAAACAGAGCACGAGAGCACTGTGGAGCAGGGAAATATGTTCGAATAGAAGTATTCAGACAATCTAAATTCCAAACCTCTGGTGATTCAAACCATGTAACATAGAATTTCAAACGATCTCGTGATTAAAGTTATTTTTTTTTTAAAGTTTTTCTGCAGTTTTTTTTACGTAGTAAAAGAAAAAATTCAATGTTTATTATTTTTTTAACTTTTTCTGTAGTTTTTTTTACGCAGCAAGAAAAAAATTTCAATATATTTTTCATTTTCAGAAACAAAATAAATAAAAAAATCCATTTTTAGAAACAAACCCTACTCTCTTTTTGTTTTTTCCCTTTCTTCTCCCTATTTTTTTAATTTTAGAATTAGGGCTTTCAATTTAGATTTATAGGGTTTGTATCGCTAAATATAGGCTTAAGACATCCAACCCACGGGATGACTTGCATAGTCGGATCCCAATCCATGTCGGCTCTTGCATGAATTAAAAAAAAAACAATTTTCTTTTCATTGGTGCACCCAGCGTAACCTAACGCACTGGTGCGCTGTATTACCCCAGCACACCGCAAAAGTACTGTGATAAAAATTAAAAAAACAAATTATTTTTTTATCACTGCGCCATATGTAAAATATGGCACCGGTGCGCTATTTCATTATGGCGCACCGTGAACGTGTTGTTTCATACAAAAAAAATCCATTTTAGAAACAAACCCTACATTCTTTTTGTTTCTGCCCTTTCTTCTCCCTCTTTCCGTGATTTCAGAATTAGGGCTTTTCAATTTAGATTTATAGGGTTTGTATTTCTAAATATAGGCTTAAGAAATCCAACTCATGAGACAACTTGAATATTCGGATTCCAATCCATGTCAGCCCTTGTGTGAATTAAAAAAAAAAAAATAGATTTTTTTCATCGGTGCGCGCGGCGTAACCTAGCGCACCAGTGCGCTGTATTATTTTAGCGCATTGTGAAAGTACTGTGATAAAAAATTAAAAACAAAATATTTTTTATGAGTGCGCCATATGTAAACTATGGCACTGGTGCACTATTTTATTATGGCGCACCGCGAACGTTTTGTTTCGCACAAAAAAAATCCATTTTAAAAACAAACCCTACATTCTTTTTGTTTCTGCCCTTTCTTTTAATTCTTTTTGTGATTTCAAAATTATGGCTTTTCAATTTAGATTTATAGGGTTTGTATTGCTAATTATAGGCCTAAGACATCCAATCCACGGGATGACTTGCATAGTCGGATCTTAATCCATGTTGGCCCTTGCATGAATTTAAAAAAAAAAAAGATTTTTTTTCATCGGTGCACCCGACTTAACCTAGCGCATCGGTGCGCTGTATTATCCCAATGCACTACGTAAGTATCGTGATAAAAAATTAAAAAAATAATATTTTTTTATCAGTGCGCCATATGTAACATATGGCACCGGTGTGCTATTTCATTATGGCACACCGCCAATGTGCTATTTCGCATATATATATATATATTAGAAACAAACTCTACATTCTTTTTGTTTCTGCCCTTTCTTCTCCCTCTTTTTGTGATTTCAGAATTAAGGCTTTCATTTTAGATTTATAGAGTTTGTATTGCTAAATATAGGCCAAAGACATTTGATCGACGAGACGAATTGCATAGTCGGATTCCAATCCATGTTAACCCTTGCATGAATTAAAAAAAAACAGATTTTTTTTTATCGGTGTGCCTGACGTAACTTAGCGCACCGGTGCACTATATTATCCAAGCACATTGCAAAAGCACTGTGATAAAAAATTAAAAAACAATTTTTTTTATCAGTGCGCCATATGTAAAATATGGCACCGGTTTATGCTACAAAAACTAACACTTGACCATTTTTATTATTTTCTCCGTGTTAATCGGTGCAACGGTTAACATGTAATGCATCGGTGCTCCTTGTTGACATAGAGCACCATATGGCCTATTATACTGTTTGTGTGGTGCATTTATAATACCTCCACACACCGACGTCAGTGCGTACAAAATGAATGGCGCACTTGTTTCTTGAGATTTTTTTTTACCTGAAAAGTTGACAATTTATTTATAAATATATTAATTAATGATATGGTACATGTTTTAGATTGATAAAGAAATGACCAACAAGAGATAAAGTAACAAAAATACTGATAACACATCAAGAAAAACAAAAAAGGCAAGTTCTTGTAAATTCTTTACAAAAAATATTATTTTTGAACTATATGTAAGTTTAACTAATATGTATTGTTTATTGTGTATCATGCAGAGCCACAAAATGATGAAGCTTGATAAGATTATTTCTTATCTAGGACTAAAAGAGCGTAAAAGCTTGATGAAAAAATTGCAAAAGGATGAATAAGGTGAATGAAAAAATACTATTGATCCAATATGAGTTTCTTTTTTTAATTTTCATTAATAATATACTTAAAATTATTAGATAACATGTGTCAAACAATCTATTAATTCACATCTGTTTAATGTTCTACAGGGACCAACAACTCAGAAAAGCAATGTTGTTCTAAGAAAAGAAAAAAATAGAACATGCAAATGAAAATGAATTGCTCTTTAGCTCATTTGGAGTGGTGCTGGAGGTTAATGAAAGGGGGAAAAACATTTACAAAAATTTGAGGGATCTAGTGGAACGAATGTATAGACATTCTTTCCACTTACAATACAAAAACCAATCCAATGATTCTAGGAACCAAATTTTATCTAAACTACAGAAGAGTTTCCAGAGAATTGGTCAATGAGACATGTGAAACTTTTAATAGCAAAAACGTACAACAACAAAAAAGAAAGAATGAAAAAGTAATATTCATTTAAATGTCTGTCTAGAATTATTTATAAATATCACTTTTGTTATATTTACTTTTCATATATCAATATAAAAATTAAATAGTTTATTGTCATGTTACATTTTCAGGAAGATTATGAAAATATCAAAAGATGAACAAGTTGATATTAGAAATATGCTAGTAGGAATGTCCAAGAAGGTGTACAAGGAGATGGTCAAAGAAATGGAAAAAATTGCATCGCAGGAGGAGCCATCTCAATGACAACGTGCTTCAAATGTAATATGTAATCATTGAATTTTTTGATCATTAGGTACAATAAATAAATAATTTAGTATTAAATATTATTTTTCAAGTATTTTCTTACAGAAAAGAAAAGAAAATGGAACCCATTCAGCACATAAAACAAGACGACAAGGAAGAAAATGGTTGATATCTAAGTTTGTGAGTAATTGTTACTTCCTTATAACAACTTAACTAGATTTCATTTTTGTATTTCTTAAGTTGTTTTACAAAAATCATAATTGAATGTCTTCAAACATGTGCTAACATACAAAGAACCATAAGACGAAGTGATTGAAATTGGGTTAAATATGAGTTGTGAGTATATGTTGGAATACCATAAATTAATTGTGGAATTCATAAGCATCTATCAATCTTGTTTTACTTAGCTCCGTTTATAATTAATAGAATAAAAAAATCTTTTATATTAAATATATGATTTGTTATGGGGTATAAAACTTGCAGGAAACAAAGTATGGAATTGTGCCAACGGATGAAATCTTAAAAGATTGCATGTTACATGGTTTTGAAAGAATGTGTAGAGTTTGTGAGTCAATTGTTGTAATGGTACATTATTTCTTTTTGATTTACATTGATGTATATTATTTAATATTTCAATTTTAATTATTCTCACCAATGTATATACACTCATTACATTTTATTTTTATGTTTGTAGATGGAAGGTGAAGAAGAAGAAAACAATCAACACCGTGAACAAAACATTCCTAAAAATAACTCAAGTCATGGAAGTAGTTGTAGCAGTGACAACAGTTGAAGTGAAGAATGATGATCATTATGTTTGGATATCAAAGCAAGGCATTGTATTTTTTGAAATATTATCTTGTGAAATCAGACATTTTGTTTAATGTAATAGACATAGTGTCCTAATTGAAAGACAAAGGGATACCAATAACTGTCTCATTTTGTATGACAAAAACTGTCTTATATATATGTGTGTGTGTGTATGTGTGTGTTTTAATTTATTCTATTGCGTTCTCCATTGTTGTCGTAAATGTAACATCACTGATTAAATATTATAATGAAGAGACGTGAAATTTGATGATATGATATAACAAATTAATCCAAACATCACATTCAAATGCACTAATAAAAATTTAATTCATATGAATGCCGTTATAAGATATATATGTGTCGACTTTTGATGAATGATGAATTTTAAAAAATTACAATAATTATGATATGATATAACAAATTAATCCAAACATCACATTCAAATGCATTAATAAAAATTTAATTAATATGAATACTGTTATAAGATGTGTTGACTTTTGATGAATAATGAACTTTAAAAAATCACAATAATTGCACTGTCACAGGTTGATGTTTCTAAAAAATACAAAATGAAAATCGGTGCGTGTCAGTTACTGTACATCGGTGTGTTTGTATTCTGAAGCGCACTGGTGCGTTTTTATGACCCGTGGGCAACGCACAAATACCAAAACCAATTAAAAATATTGGTGCATTTGTGCGGTACTGCGCACTGGTGCGTTTATGTGGAATTACGCACCGATGCATTTGTACAACCTTTAGGAACCGCATAAATACTGATACCAATTATAAATCTCAGTGCATTTGTGTGATACTGCACACCGGTGCGTTTATGTGGCTCTATGCACCGGTGCATTTGTACGACCTATGGGCACTACACAAATACTGATACTTATTATAAATCTCGGTGCATTTGTGTGATACTGTGCACCGGTGCGTTTCTATAAGTCTACGCACCAGTGCGTTGAGACGACCTATGAGCACTGCACAAATCCCAAGACCAATTAGAATGACCCCGTGCGTTGTATCACCAACACTATGCCTAGTGCGGTTTTATACCTTGACGGCCCGGTGCATGCTCTTTCGACTGGCCCAGGCCACCTTCTAGATGTATGCACCGGTACGTTGAATCTCGAGTAGCGCACCGATGAAAAAAAATCCGTAATAACCTTTGGCCAACCATTTTTTTTAGTTGTGTTAAATTTCCGTTAAAAGCTCCGCCAAAACCTCTGTAACCATAAAAATATGTTATAGCAAATTTTTTTTTGACAATTTTGGCCAATTTTATAATACTAAAAACCTCCTTTATAACTTTTGCTAGAGGGTCTTTTCTTTGTAGTGGTTATCTCTATCATCTCAGATTTATCAAAATTTCAGTTGCATAACTTCCAAATCTAAAAACATTAATTGCACGCTTCTTTGTTCATAAACCATTCACAAAGAGAATCTATACTTGACGCATGCGTCTGCAACCATTTTTATGGGTAGATCAAAACATTTGTAATGTTTTATCCCAACTTCTTCATCGCAGTTGCGATTTTCACATTAGAAAAAGTTTAAGGCTAAAAATGGGCCTCAAAACAAAAATGTACAACAAAAATAATTTTTATAAGAGCCAATAACTTTCAATATGATGATGTCAACTATGGGGGATGATTCACCATTTTTGGAGTAAAAAAATAAAAACTTACTTTTCAACTCATATTTTCAATTTATCACCATACAATTTTACTCAAATTTTGATTGAGAGCACTCGTTGGATGTTGAATTCAAATTTTCATCCAATGAGTATCCATGTTGCATACATTCGATGGACCCACTACACGAAAAAAGTGATTGCAATTACATAATTTCATGTGTTTCATATTTTTCATGTATTAGAGTACATCGAAAGTATGTAACACGAGTACTTCTTGGATGCTGCATCGAACGAGTGTCCTTGCTTGAAATATGAGTAAAATCATAGAGACATAAGTTGAAAATAAAAGTTGAAAAGACCCTCAAAACTTGATGAGGTAATCTAATTTTATTATTCCACTATTATTTTATAATATTTCTTAGGAGAGCCATTTTAGGCCTCAATTTATCTAATGTTTTAACCTTCCATTGCAATGTTTCCTAATTACATTTCTTAAAGATGCAAACTCAAAAAAGTTACCAACTTAAGTAGAGTTATACCGAGTTTTTATTTTTTTAAAGGTTGCATCAAATCATGATTTTTGTTCTGATTTTGAAAAATGTTGATGTAGCATCAACTCTTTTTTTGGAGAAGCATGTTTTTGACATTTTAATTTTTCTTTTGTTATAAGTATGGACAATTTTATTTTATTTTATTTATTTATTATTATTATTATTTTTAAAATGTTGGTGATTTTCAAATCAATTTTGAAAAATGTTCATCTAGCATGTTGTTTTTTTGGGGGGAGGGACATATTTCTAACACTTTAAATTTTCTTATGTATTAATTACGAACACTTTTTTAAAAATATTGGTGTTTTTCATGCTCGCATCAAACTTTTTTTTTTGTGGGGCATATTTTTTACACTTAATTTTGTTTTTTTGTCTTAAGTATGCGATTTTTTTTTAATGATGATTATTTAACCATTTTCAAGTTGTATTCTTCTTCTTTCTTCTTCCTAAGATATTTGTTTTTTAAGTGTTTTTCAAATTTTTGGTTTTTGTATTTCTTTGCAACATTTATTTGTAATGAAATTTTCATTTTTTTGCAAAATAAAAAAAAATTAATATTTTGAAGTTAGGATTTTTATATATCTATGTATCGTTAATTAATATTGCAATACACATAAAATATGAGTTACTGAAGAAAAATAATAATAATAATAATAATTAATCACTTCACAAAAAAATACAAATTTTAAATATAGATACAATTAAGAACATACACATTTCAAGACCTTTTCATCAAAAATTACATGTTAAATAAAGGATTTTTATGGAAAAAAATAAATAAAAAAAGTTGAAAAAATAACAAATTTTATCAAATTTTTATGAATTCTATATCTAAAGATAATAATATCTGATTTTTTTTCTTCTAAAAATAATGAATCACATGAAATTATGAATAAAAATACAAAAATAAAATGTTTAAAAATAATTAGAAACATCTATAATAAAAAAGGGGTCAAAATAACCAACAAAAAAAAATTGTCTAAAAAAATTTTCAAAACAAAAAAAATTGGAAACCAGCTCTAGCAACCATGCCAACGACCCCTTAGTGCTGCGAATGGGCGAGGGAATCGAGCCAGCCCACAAATTAAAAATTTAATATTTAATATTTTTATTTATATTTATTTTTTTAATATTTAAAAAAATTCTTTTATTTGTTTTATGTATTTATTCTTTGTAAGCTTGACAATGCTACATCTTCATCATGTCCAATATATCACTCCAATCAGGCAGAGAATTGAACCAGTGACTTCACATCAAGGAGTGCCTTAATAGAGCATCCGATCACCATTTATCCAAGACCCCTTGGAAAAATGGTTGGATTTTTAGGTGTTTTTTATTTATTTTTGACTTAATCCACGTCAGATTTGAACCATGAATCTCTTGCTTTACATAATACTTTATAACACGACTTTTACCAATTGATCTAATGGATTTTTCTTTTTTAATTTTTTTAATTTTGATTTTTTTTTGTTGGATTTTTTTTTATGTTCAATTTTATCTGGGTCGTTTTTTTTTTTCTTTTCTACTTTTTGTTTTAATTTTCATTTTCTTAATTTTTGTTTGTTTGTTTTGTTTTTTTATTTTTATTAATTCATCATTTATTTATGTATTTTTACCTTAAGTACGATGGGTTTCCGCACTACATTATATTAGATTATATTAGATATCATTTTTGGGATTTAACTGCATTAAGTAAGTCATTATCTATGACCATTTCCATGAGGGTTAGTCCATTTCCATGATATAATTTTTGGGATTCAACTGCGTTAAGTAAGTCATTATCTATGACCATTTCCATGAGAGGTAGTCATGACTGACTAATTTCTCATGAGTTTTTAATAGTCCACTTAGCACTCATTATCTATGACCATTACCACTAATTTCTCATGATTTTTTAATAGTCCACTTAGGACGCATTATCTATGACCATTTCCATGAGAGCTAGTCGTAACTGACTAATTTCTCATGATTTTTGAATAGCCTACTTAGCACTCATTGCATCAGGTGTAATTGACTATTTTATCATGATTTTTGAATAGTCTACTTAGCACTCATTGCATTGGGTGATGCTCACACGGGTGAAAAAAAGGGATTGAAACTAGTGAAATGAATCACATAGCCTCAATCATCACTTTCGGGGCTTGCACTCGGTAACCAGGACTTCTCGGGAGGTCACCCACCCCAGAACTCCTCTAGCTCAAGTGCACTTAACAGTCGAGTTTTCCCCACACTCAAGCCCACTTAGCTAGCTACCCCATTTTCAAAACCTTAACAAGTATTGTGCCTCATGAACCATTCAATTAGATCTCCCTTTACTCTTTATATTTTAAGTATGAGGGGTTTACGCAGTGCATTATATTAGATATCATCTTTTGGATTCAACTGCGTTAAGTAAGTCAATATCTATGACCATTTCCATGAGAGGTAATTGTAACTGATTAATTTCTCATGATTTTTGAATAGTCCACTTAACACCGATTTCATTGATTGATGCTTGAACTTAGCTTGCTACCCCATTTGCAAAGCCTTAGCAAGTATTGCGCCTCATGAACCATTCAAGTAGAGCTCCCTTTACTCTTTGTATTTTAAGTATGAGGGGTTTCCACAGTGCATTATATTAGATATCATTTTTGGGATTCAACTGCGTTAAGTAAGTCATTATCCATGACCATTTCCATGAGAGGTAGTCATAACTGACTAATTTCTCATGCTTTTTGAATAGTCCAATTAACACTCATTTCATCGAGTGATGCTCACATGGGTGAAAAAATGGGATTGAAACTAGTGAAATGAATCACATAGCACCAATCATCACTTCCGGGGCTTGCACCCTTTAACTAAGACTTCCCAGGAGGTCACCTGTCCCAGAACTCCTCTGGCTTAAGCGTGCTTAACTATGGATTTTTCCCCATAATCAAGCTCACTTAGCTTTCTATCCCATTTGCAAAACCTTAGAAAGTATTGTGCCTCATGAGCCATTCAAGTAGAGCTCCCTTTACTCTTTTTATTTTAAGTATGAGGGGTTTCCATAGTGCATTGTATTAGATATCATTTTTGGGATTCAATTGCGTTAAGTAAGTCATTATCTATGACCATTTCCATGAGAGGTAGTTGTAACTAACAAATTTCTTATGATTTTTGAATAGTCCACTTAGCACTCATTGCATCGGGTGATGCTCACAGGGGTGAAAAATGGGATTGAAACTAGTGAAATGAATCACATGTTGGAAATATTGTCATTGATGGTAAAGGAGCAGAAAGGAGTAACACTAGAATAACTAGTGATAGAAGAGGCAACAGAGAAGCAGTTAAGGAAGAAAAGGAGCAAAGGCAACAAAAGGAGCTTAGGAGAGATCGGCGAGTGCAACAAGTGAAATAACCAAAAGAACAAGCTCAGGAGAGATTCGCAGAAGCAGTAGAGGCAGCATAGCCAGCAGAGGCAACAGAGAAGCAGCGAAGGCATGCAACAAGTAAAATAATCCGAAATCAGAGTGAAAAGCTCAAGAGGAGTAACATTATGCAGAAAAGAGGCAAGCAACATCAATGTGCAGCAAATAGGTAGAATAGTACAGCGACAGTTGAACAAATAGGCGAAACAGGTGTAAGTACAGTGGTAGTTGAACAAACAGGCGAAACAGGTGAAGTGGACTCGTGTCGGGCGGAAAGAATTTACATTCCGGGAGGTAGCATGCATGGGAAGCAAAGGAGGAAGATGACCCGACGGAATATGAGTTAAACCTTGTGCATATCTTATGACCGCAGTTAACGTTGCTCTGGGATCAACGGTACCGCAAGGGCATAAACAACCCGATGGTTAACCCAAGGGGGTGCCTCCGTAGTTGACCCACCCATCGGGCGTTAACCGCAAATCGACGGTTGTCATTCACTGCGGTAGCACAAGCCCAATGATCATTCCAACCAAGGAGTGGCTCCATAGTGCCGTGAACTGGGACCCGCTTTCATAAAGCCCTAAAGTACAATTGTTGGACCGCAAGGTAATTGCTTTAATATGCGATGCGATGCGATGAGAAGATGCAATGCGATGCGAAGATGCGATGCGATGCGAATTGGCGATGCGAAGTTCATCGCATATCGCAGATCGCAAAGCTCAGAAGAGATAGCACTCATAAACGCCGAAGTGCGAAGTGTGATAAAAAGAGCGGACGCAATGCAAGACAACACTGAAACCTAAAGCATTTCAAGTCCAGGAGTATGGGATTTCCCGCTGTTAAATCACATCGGAGAACAAAGGAGCATTAGAACATGAAACGTTAAAACCTGCGGGCAAGCGAAATGCGATGCACTATGATTGGTCACTGCGTTGTGGGATCCTTCAACCAAAGTTAAGTCCGAGGCTAAGTGTTTTATGAAGAAAACCATGGAAGTGAAGGTCGACTTGGGTTACAAAGGAAAGACCTGAAAACATGAAAAAGGACTCGAAGCATGTGCAGAACAGTGTGATGAAGGATTGACCGTAGATATTTGAGCGCTGAGTTAGCATCGAGATACGTGCAAGGCATGTAAATCATTGGCAATGGTCAAACGATACTTGGAACCAGAAATGGCAAATAAGTAGAACAGTGAAGGCAGGATTAGAAAACCAGTAAGTGTTTTATCGCACTGCTTTTGGAGGATAAGTGGTAAAAGGTGAAACGAACGCGATAGCATTAAGAGGGCGATGAGTGGCATTCTAAAACCACCTATTTCGCATAGGTTGGGAACAGTTAAATAAAATGTAACTTTATGTGCGATTTCTATCGGATTGGAAAGTTAAGAAAACGCAAAGTGTGATGACCGTCCGATTGATGAAAGGTTGATATGTATGTGAACGCAGCACAAAAGACACAGGTAACGGAAGAAACATCCCAGTTATGCAGCAGAGCTAGAATATAACAGCATCAGAAAAGACAAATATACGGTGAACCAAGAGCTGAAAGGGTTGAGTGAGATTTATCTGTTGCAACTGTAAATGTGAATGATTTGAATAGTTTATATTGTTTGTGATGCAAAGGCAAGTCTCTGTAGGCAAAGAAAAACTCCAAGTTAATTCTGAAATGAGTAGACAGTGTTGTAACCTCTTGAAATGATGAGTGAGAAAATGAGATGGTGGAAGGCAAAGAGTCATGCCTGTTCATTTCATATTCCCATGTGGAATGCAAACAACGAGAGGGTGATCTCTATAAATGATGTTACTGTCATACGCATTAAGGGCATTAGAGAGTGTAAGAAGAAGAAGGAGCAAACAGAGAAGCTGTGAAGATCCAGAGATAATATAAGGTATATATGAAGGATGGAGGACAACAGTGAAGAAGGAATATAACGAGGCTGATATCCAGGTAAATCAACATGTTGTTTCAGTATTGTGTGAGGAATTTGGTGCTTCCATATCAAGTTGTAGCATGATAGATGTCCAGTTGTAGCTGGCTGAGGTAGGAGCCTCTTGTAGGTTGCAGTCTGCAGAAAATAGATGGGAGTTGGAGCTTCCTTGCAAGTTGTAGCTTGCAAAATTGAGGTATTAGCCTCCTGTAGGTTGGAGCCTACAAAAAATCAGTGGTGAGAGGGAGTTGGAGCTTGCCTTTGCATCACAACAATAATAATATGTGGTTTTCTCCCTTATGGGTTTCCACTTATATCTGTTGTCTATGTGCATAATGATTATGTTTTGATATTCTGTATTTAATTTGCTTAATACATGTTGCTCACTTATTAAGATTGTTGTTCCATTGTACATTAAGTTGATCACAAAATGAAGATGTAAATAAGTGTAAAAGAAAGTTTCACAATACCCTTAATACACTAAACTGATTCACCCCCCCCTTCTTAGTTTAACTAAGGATTCAACATCACATAGCATCAATCATCACTTCTAGGGCTTGCACCCGGTAACCAAGACTTCCCGGAAGGTCACCAATCCCAGAACTCCTCTGGCTCAAGCGCACTTAACTGTGTAATTTTCCCAACAATCAAGCCCACTTAACTTTCTACCCAATTTGCAAAACCTTAGCAAGTATTGTGCCTCATGAACCATTCAAGTAGAGCTCCCTTTACTCTTTTTATTTTAAGTATGAGGGGTTTGCATTATATTAGATATAATTTTTGGGATTCAACTTCGTTAATTAAGTCATTATCTATGACCATTTCAATGAGAGGTAGTCGTAATTGACTAATTTCTCATGATTTTTGAATAGTCCACTTAGCACTCATTGCATCAGGTGATGCTCACAAGGGTGAAAAAGTGGGATTGAAACTAATGAATTGAATCATAGAGCATAAATCATCACTTCCAGGGCTTGCACTTCCTGGGATGTCAGCCATCCCAGAACTCCTCTTGCTCAAGCGTGCTTAACTATGGAGTTTTCCCCACAATCAAGCCCACTTAAATTACTACCCCATTTGCAAAACCTTAGCAAGTATTGTGCCTCATGAACCATTCAAGTTGAGCTCCCTTTACTCTTTGCATTTTAAGTATGAGGGGTTTCCGTAGTGCATTATATTAGATATCATTTTTGGGATTCAACTGCATTAAAGTAAGTCATTATCCTATGACCATTTCCATGAGAGGTAGTCATAACTGACTAATTTCTCATGATTTTTGAATATTCCACTTAGCACTCATTGCATCGGGTGATGCTCATAAGGATAAAAATGTGGGATTGAAACTAGTGAAATGAATCACCTAGTGTCAATCATCACTTTCGGGGCTTGCACTCGATAACTAGGACTTCCTGGGAGGTCACCCATCCTAGAAATCCTCTGGCTCAAGTGTGCTTAACTGTGGAGTTTTCCACCGTTTCATCAACAAACAATCATTATTAAATAAGATAAAATTCACTCTTAAAAACAACTCCCTTTAATTACATATTTCTCTTACACAATATAATTATCTTTTAAATTTTGATAACGTCTTAGACTTTTAACTTCTTTATTCTTAAATCCACTCATTAAAAAGACTTGAGGCTTCCCTTGTTAGAACTTATAGTTTCCAGCCTCTATATATTTAACAATTGATTTAGTTGAAAAAAAAACCATTTTTTAAGAATGACATAAACATCATACAATTCAAAATAAGCTTAGTTGTATATTCAAACTTGGAATGTGTAAAAAACCATACTCCCTGATGAATTTAGACTATTGCTTGTATTCTTTTTAAGAATGACATAAACATCATACAATTCAAAAAATAAACTTAATAGTTTGTATATTCAAACTTAGAATGTGTAATATCATTCATACAACTCAATTAAGCACTTTTCTGTAATTCAAACTTAGATGCGGAGAAATATCATTCATCCACTAAAGAAGCATGGATAATTTCAATTTCTTTGTGTGTATATACCTTTCCATTCAACAACTTTTTATGTCTTCATTTTAATGATAGTTAAGCTCAGTATAAAATTCTTCTAAATTATTAAATAGAAAAGTATTTCTACCAAATAAATGAAATCTATATACATAAATTCTTTTAAATCATCAAATATATATATATATATATATATATATATATATATTCTTTTAAATCATCAAATAAAAATAATGTTTCTATATATATATATATACATATATATATATAATTTTTATTTTTTAAAAATAAATTATTTTATTTTATTTTTAATATAATATTTTGGATAGTAAATTATAAAATACATCTATATAATAATTTAATTCACATAAATTTTATATTTAATAATGTCAAACCAAACAGATTTGGATAGATACTCTTTGATGTGAAGTGTTCAATTCTCTCCCAGATCAAAGTGTTATATTGGAGATGATAAAGATATAATCCTACCAAACTTACAAAAAATAAAATAAATGCCAAATAAATTTACTTTAAAAAAATATAAAACTAAATAAAAATCTTAAAAAACATCCACCCATAAAATTTTAAATAAATAATAAACAATAAACACCAAATTATATCTAAAACTAATCTCACATAAACAATAAACACTCAATTATATCTAAAACTAATCTCACATAAACAATAAACACCCAATTATATTTCTAAATAATCTTACTCATATCTACAAATAAAACATCCCATACTTAAAAGCTTTCCTTATTAACATTATTACTCCTTAAAAAACTGCTTAACATTATTATAATGCCCCAAAAAAAAAAAAAAAAACACAAACTTGCACCAGACAATGACATATGAGTAATTATATGACAGAATGTCTATATTCACATCCAGCATATCTGCACACACTGCCCTCAGTGCACTTTGAAGGAGGATGTGTCTAGACCACAAATGGTAAACAGGTCAAAATATATACACATAGACTGCCAGTACCACAAATGGTAAACATGTCAAAATATTTAATATATACACATAGACTGCCAGTAATGCATGCAGGGATGTATGTAGACTGCATATGGTAAACAGATCAGCAAATATGCATACACTTGGTAGTAGTAATACATTAGAGGGAGGATGTATCTAGATCACAAATGGTAAACAGTTTTTTTGAGAAATACATAGTCTTGTTTTGGATTGGATGGGACTAAATCGTGAAATTATAATTTTGGGATTTGTATATTAGAAAAAAAAAAAATTATAATATCAATTAAATTATAATATTTTATTTTATTCAATTCATTATTAGTTTATATTTATTGAGTTTTTTTAAAGATTATTGTTAGTTGTTATTCTGGAATTGATTCTGATGGTTATCACTGTAATTCTTAATTGCTTAGGTATGCTATATCCACATTTACAAACATGAGTATGTTGAGACATTTGACTCTCTTTCTAAGTATGTGTTATTGTGTTTGTCAATTAAAATTCTAAGTATGTGTTATTGTGTTTGTCAATTAAACTAATCCCAAAACTTAAGTTAATTTATATAAATTATAAAGTAAAATAATATATCTTTTAAATTACCTAACATAGACTAAGTAATTACTTTCACAATTATATAGAATTTAAATGGTAAAACCATTCAATTAACATTCTTTTTCAAAACTATTTGGTATAAAAATTATATAAATTATCAACTATAAAAACAAAATTATAAAACAAATCAAAATTATATAAATTATCAAGCATAAAAACAAAATTATAAAACAATTCAGGAAATATTTGGAAATTTTTTATTATAAAAATAAAATTATTATACATGTCAAGGTCCAATATATATTAATATTGGTTTGAGTTCACATTAACAATGATCATCATTAATTAACAATCTCTAAGGCTATCTATTTTGTTGTCCATCAATATTGGTTTGAGTGAACACATTAACAATGATCATCATTAATTAACAATCTCTAAGGTTATTTGTTTTGTTATCATAGCTGAATTCCTTGTAGAACTTTATTTGATGTATTGAAGTTTTATATACACTAGATGTATTTTTAAAGGCAATCACCTTGGTCTTGTGTGTTGGGCAAATGAATTTGGGTTTATATAAATTTTGGTCACATATAGAGTCCATGCAAAATCTGCATTGATATTTTTAAAAGTGATTTGCAAACTATGTGATAAAATATGACAAAATCAAATTATTGAAAGCTATATTGGTTAACTCTACTCTGAGAGACTACACCAGGAGGGGGTTGCATGCGCATGTTGCTCTGCATTCTCATTAGAAATCAAACAATATATAGGTTACATGCAAATAGGGAAGTTAGAACCAAAACCTAAGAAATAAAAACAAACTCCTGATCTAAGGTTTAGGTGAACTGACTCTCTCTAATATAGTTTCTCCATTATCTTCAACACTCCCCCTTAATGGCGAAAGGGTTCACAAATATTCCTAACATTTCCCTAAACATCTCAAATTTAATTCTACCAAGAGGCTTAGTAAAAATATCGACAACATTATCACAAGTATTACAATATCAACATGAATTTCTTTAGACTGAACTTTCTCCCTGACGAAGTAGAACTGTGTATCAATGTGCTTAGTGTTTTTATGAAACACAAGATTATTTGAAAGTTTGATGGAGCTTTGGTTATCACATCTGATAATTGTTTCAACTTTTTGTTCTTCTCTTGCATCTTGGAGAAGTCGCCTCAACCAAACTGCCTCACAAGTCGCTGCACACATCGCTTGGTACTCTACTTCCGCTGAAGACAAAGAAATTGTGTTCTGATTTTTACTAATCCATGCAATTACCCCGGACCCAATGCTAAATGCATAGCCTATAATGGATCTCATGTCATCTACATTTCCAACCGAGTCGGAGTCTCAAAAACCTGTCAATTTCACATAACAGGAATCAGTATACAAAATTCCATAGTCTAAGGTTCCTTGTAGATACCTTCAGACGCCTTTAGCTGCAATCCAATGGTTCTCAAGTGGTTTGGACATAAACTGTCAATTTTTGCAAAAAAAAAAACGATGCACAAAAAATTAGTTAGATACAGATTTAATATATGTTTTTTTTTTTTTAAATAAAAAAAATAAAAATAAAAATTATGAAAATAATCCGTATAAATTTTTAATAAATTAGTATGTCTTTTTAATAGGGAAATGAAAATGTTAACTAAATATAGGTATACACACATTAAGATGAGGGAAAACCTATGATATTATATATTTTTTAGTTTAAAGTTGTACATTGAAAAGAAGACATTGTTGTTACTCTATGGTTTGAAGAAAAATGCTAATTCATGTTTAATTTTTTCCTTTTCATGTTATTGAATTTGAAAGTTTCAATTAATATATATATATTTTTGTGACAAATAACTAGTATGTCTTTTTAATTGGGAATGGGATGGAAACATTGAGATGAGGCAAAAACATGTGGTGTTATTTTTTATTTAAGTTTGTCAGTTGGGTACTCACATTAAATGAGTTAGGTATTTTTAAACAAAGATTTTATCCTTAATAGTTTTTAATTAAGTTAGACTTAAATTAGATATACAAATTGTAAATGTAACTTAATTATTACAAGTATTTTAATACATGATTTTCAATATACCATGTATTTCTAGTTCTTGAATTTTGTTGGCTTTAAAAGCATTATTAATCAATCAAGAATCTAAAGAAAATATAAAACCATAGAGAAAGAAGAAAGAACTAGCCATTTATGTTAAAGACTAAAGCAATAATATAAATTAAACACTAATAAGTATAAAAAACACTTACATCATGATACATCTCATGCTTTTCCAAGTTTAATTTTTTTAATAAAAAATAACTAAATTATAAATTTATTTTAAATTATTCTTATATATATATATATATGAAGATAATTTATAATTCCAAACATGGAGATCATTTCACTTTATTTGTGGTTCCGATAAAGAGATCAATGGCAGTTGAAATTTCACTTTAAAAAATATGAAATATCACCTTAAAAAAGTAAAATTTAATGGAGTTGTTTTAGTGCGACTTTTTGAAGTTATCAATGGCAGTTGAAATTTCACTGTAAAAAATATGAAATATCACCTTTAAAAAGTAAAATTTAATGGAGTTGTTTTAGTGCGACTTTTTGAAGTTTTGGGTACTAGCGAAACATTTGAAGTTGAATCATGATTTCTATTATTATGGATTCAACACCTTAGAAAAACCCTAAGACACTTGGATTGTGCAAGATTAACCATCAAACTTCTATTCTCAATGAATTCCAATCAGATTTTAGAGAAATCAGACGAGAAAAATGCACCAAAAAATCTTCAAAAAATCGCACTAATAACAACTCGAAATTTAAGTTGTAAGAGAGAATCAATACCAATACTTGGACATTTGAACTTGACCACTACTTGAACTTGAGTGAACATTAAACACTGAGTTGGCAGACATGGACCAATGAAAGGTGCCGGAGAGGGACTTGGAATGGATAGTTTAGCAGGAAATTGTGGAGTTCCGCACCAATTACAAATGAGTTGTTGGATGTATAGTAATTCCAACTAACCTAGCTGACAACATTTAATGCAGGAGATGTCTCGGTGTTTCTAAAGAGATTGTCTAGCTTTCTCAAGAAGGTATCTCCACCGACAACAAGCCTCCAGAAGCTTCTTCTTTGTGTATATATATCTGTTTCTTGTAATACAAAATCAGTAAGTTATTGTGTTCTACTGCATTCTTTATTATGGTATCAGAGCTCCTCTTTGAAGTCTTCTGATTCTTTCATGGTATCAGAGCCGATGGTTTCGACTTAGTGTTTGCAGAGATGAGTGCTTGTAGTGATGTTCGTGTTGTGAGAGAGCTATGTGCTCGGTTTGAGCTGTGAGTGCTCCGTGGGGAGCTGTGTGCTCAGTGGTGTTGTAGAGCGTTGGAGTTCAGTGGAGTTGAAAGCGTGTGTTCAATATTTGCTAATTGTTTTGAGGAGGCGTTGAGACTTGTGCTGTTGTAAAGTTGTTTACACACGGAGGTGTGAAAAGGGTGTGAACGTTTCATCGCTGCTCCTATGAACTTGAACAAAGGAGCCAACATAGAGTGTGAGAAGAGAGCTAAGTGCATGCGTATTGGCGTGCTTGTTTTGAAGGAGCACGATCGTGAGGATTTTTGTGGAGAGTGTCCTGTTGAACGAGTCACTGTAAATCTATGAAAAGTGATAACGCAGTACTCAACGTGAAGGAGCGTGAAGACCGAGAAGTGCCGAGGAAGAGCACTGAAGAGCATTCTGCAAGGAGTCTTGTGCTGCCACAACGCGTCAGAGGTCGATTTGTGTTGAAGCCGTTCTGGAGCCTGGAGTCGGCGTCGAAGGGTGCAACTTTGTTGAAAGAGGCGTAAAGTTTGGGTTGAGCACTTGTGGCCTATTGAAGAATGGTTTTGGAGCTTTTGGTCGTTATATTTTGTATTGATGGAGTTGAGGGATTACAAACTCATCAATTATAAAGCCACAGTAGTGAGGGATCTCTGTAGCTTCTGAATCGTTGGTGAACGCAGCGTGGAGTTGTAACAGCTGACCGTGGGAGCTGAACTGCTGAGATGTTGTGTGATCGATTGCCATTGAAAGAGGCGTGAAAAGGGGGCAGATCCGTTCAGAGCTGTGGACTCGGTGAAAGCCGACGGAGGAAATTCGATTGCAGTGTGCTGTGTGCTGCGTGTGAAGACCTAGAGTCTTTGTTAGAGCGAGAGATTTGAAATAGCCTCTGCGTGAGGTTGGACAAATCTGAGAGCTGGAAGTTCAATGTGCCGTTGAACTTTTACATTGAGTGCTGGGAAAGCATAGGCAAGGCTCTGCGATTGGCGAGAAGAGTTATGTAAACTCGTTGTGGGAGATCCATTGTATTATGTCTGAAGGCCTTTGGCCAGAGCTTGTGACTCAAGATGGACGGGTTGAAAGAAGGGTTAAGTGTATCGTGATCTTGTCGGTAACGCGTTGTTGGGGGTTGATGAGCTCAACATGGCGCAGTATTGGTAAGCGTGTTAGATCTGCGCTTTGCGCAGCACCTCGAAGAAAGATTTGACTGTGTTTTCAACAGAGTCCCGGATAGTTTAAAGATAAGTGGTGGGCAGAAGAAACATGGTGCTGTGGTTGCTGGTGGTTGAGGATTGGATTAAATGTGCAGGGTATTGGTTGTATGGCCATAGAATGGGAACTTGCATATCATGAAGGGATAGTTGTCAATTATCATGGTAAACAGAAGTACTTGGTATTGACTGTGGTGTTAGATTACACTAGGTGATCTTTTCAATATCGTGGATTCTATGAGCTGTTTATGTTGATTGTTAACTGCTCCATAGCTCAGCAGATGAGATAATTAAGAAGAGTGAAGACAACAGAACTAACAGAACGGCGGAGTAAGTGCTGATAGCAAGTTGAAGGCAGTGGAAGAGCTCCATCCTGCTGCAGCAACAACCATATTAAAAAACACACAACCAGAAACTCAAATGTTTTAAATGTTGTCTTTGCCGCCTCTTAATTCCTGCAACCACCACATTCAACGCTCAGGAGTTTACCGCTAGTTTTGTGTTTGTTTAAAAGGGCCACGTGGAGCATTAATATTGGATCGCATGAATTCGAACGGAATCTGAAAACCTGAAAAATGGACCCGAATTTTTATAAAGCACATTTGATTGAGAATTCGCGTTAAAAAGTTGGCGGACGTCAGCATCCCATTTTGGAACGCGAAGATCCTTTGCAATAGAGTTTGATTTATCGTTGAAGTCCAAGCATTTAAAAAAAAGGGTATTATATTTTGGTTTGGCGTGTTATGTTTTATTATACAGTAGAGTGTAAAAGGTTGTTAACCTTTGGTTTGATATGATGTACGTGACTTAAAATATGGGGCCCAAAAGTCTTTTAATAGACTTTAGTTTTAGTTTTAAAAAGTTTAGTTTTGTTTTATTTTAGTTTTATTTTTTTATATATAGTTTTGGTTATTAAAAGCGTGCAGCATATAAAAAGAAATATGAGCCCGAAGGCTATGTAATTTTTTTTTGTTATTACACAGCAGTGTGTGTAAAGTGAGTTAAAAAAAAAAAATTATGCACAGCAGTGCGAAAGTGAAAAACACAACAGAGTGTTTTAGAGACAGAGTATGTTTGTTTTGCACAGATAGTGAGTTGGTTTTATGCACTGTGTTTTGTAGCAGTCATAATTTTGTAATCCCTCTCAGTGAGGAAGAAGTGTAATAGTTTTTTTTTAGTTATTGAATGAAATAAAAGTTTGTTTTCAAAGTATTGAAACTATGTCTCCTGTCAAAGAAATCTTTTATTTTCTCTGTGTTAGAGGAAGGGAGTTTTATTCTCCATTGTTATTCTGGAATTTTCAAATATTTCAACATGGTATCAGAGCTAGTCCAGTCTCTTTGAAGATCAAAGAAGCTGAAGGAAAGGAGTTCTTTGTTGTAGCAGCTTCTCCAGCAGTGTGAAGACTCAGCCAAAAAGAATCCAAAGGTATTTCTCTATACATTTTAGTGTGTTACTGTTGCAGAACAATCAGTTACTTTATATACACAGTCAAGTGTTTTTGAATCATAGTTAAGAGTGCAGAATGGCTGGAGCCAGCACTGGTATGGGTATGGGAAATATCCATCTCCCAATATTTAATGGGAAGAATTATGACTACTGGTCAATAACTATGAGAGCTTTATTTGTCTCCCAAGACTTATGGGAATTTGTTGAGGATGGCTTTGAAGAGCCAGCAGATGAAGAAGAGTTTGAAGATTTAACTCAGGCAGAGAGAGAGTTGCTGAAGAGCAATAGGAAGAAAGACTCCAAAGCTCTCTTCTTATTGTATCAATCAGTGCATGAGGGTGTGTTTCCGAGGATAGCAGCAGCCAAGAGATCCAGAGAAGCATGGGAAACTCTCAAGACAGCCTATCAAGGCATGGAAAGAGTGAAGACAACAAAACTTCAGTTGCTGAGGAGAGACTTTGAGACTCTCTGTATGAAAGAGTCAGATACTATTGACTCATTCTTCACTCATGTGATTGGAATGGTCACACAAATAAGATCTCATGGAGAGACTCTTGAAGACAAGAGGATTGTGGAAAAACTCTTGAGTCTACCCTCAAGATTCGATGTGATTGTCACCGCCATAGAGGAGACTAAGGATCTCACAAAGTTCACAGTGGATGAGCTACATGCATCACTGATGACTCATGAGCAGAGATTGGGTAGGAGTGAAAACTCATCTCTGGAGCATGCCTTTAAGACCCAGATGTCTTTCGGAAGAGGAAGAGGGCAAGGCAGAGGAAATAAGAGAGGAAGAGGCAGAAGCCAAAACAGAGGTGGAAGGGACAGCCCTTCACATTCACATGGAAGATGCAACAGTCAAAATCACAGCCACAACCAAGGCAGCAGCCAGCAAAATGCTCAAGGATAGAGGTATGATAAGTCCAATGTCCAATGTCACTATTGTAAAAAATATGGTCATTATGCTAATGAATGTAGAAAGAAGCAACATGATATGGGAAGTAGAACTAGTGCAAATTTCACTAGAGAAAATATCAGCCAAGATAATTTGTTTTTAGCTTGTAATATGGCTGAAGAAAAAAGTGAGGATTTATGGTTTCTAAACTCCGGTTGTAATAACCATATGACAGGAAACATAGCAATGTTTTCTATGTTAGATGAGAGTGTGAAGTCACAAGTCACACTAGGAAATGATAGCAAAGTTTCTGTTATGGGAAAAGGAAATGTAAATGTTTTAACAAGGAAAGGTGTAAATAAATCCATAACAGATGTTTATTATGTTCCAGGAATGAAGTGTAACCTCTTAAGTATTTGACAGCTTGTTCAAAAGGGGTACAATGTGTTTTTTGAGGATGATGTTTGTACCATTATGGAAAAACCACCCAGCAAACAATGTATTGTTGAAGTGAAGATGACAAGGAACAGGATGTTCCCTCTTAGAATGAGAGCAGATTTGAAAAATGAAGAAAATATAGCAGCAGTAGCAAAAGAGGCTATCCAAAGCGAACCAAAAGATGAAAATTGGTTGTGGCACTTGAGATTTGGACATCTCAACTTTGGAGGTTTTAACTTGTTAAACAAAAAAGGAATGGTAAGAGGTTTACCATTGATAGAGAAACTGGACAGCCTTTGTGAAGGTTGTATCTTGGGGAAACAACACAAAGAAATTTTTCCTTCCGGGAAAAGCATAAGGGCGAAAGAACCCTTAGATATTGTCCACTCAGATTTATGTGGACCGATGCAAACTCCATCGCTTGCTAGCAGCCACTATGTGCTAACATTCATAGATGATTTTACAAGAAAAACTTGGGTTTACCTTTTGAAAAACAAAAGTGAAGTGTTTGAAAAATTTTACAATTTCAAAGCACTTGTTGAGAACCAAAGTGGGTTGCACATCAAAGGCCTAAGGACTGATAGAGGAGGTGAGTATATCTCTAAATATTTTCTACGTTTTTGTAGAGAAAATGGTATTCAAAAGAATTTTACAACTAGATATACTCCACAGCAAAATGGAGTAGCCGAAAGAAAGAATAGAACCATAATGGACATGGTGAGGAGTATGTTAAAGGCAAAGCATTTACCTAATGATTATTGGGCTAAATTTGTACATTGTGCAGCATACATTTTGAATAGGTGCCCTACAAAAGCAGTTATGAACAAAGTGCTGGAAGAGGCATGGAGTGGCACAAAGCAAGGTGTCACACACATGAAGGTTTTTGGATGTGTGGCTTATGCACACATACCGGATCAGCTAAGGAAGAAGTTGGACAGCCAGGGGGAGAAATGTATTTTCATTTGATACAGTGAGGAATCCAAGGCTTACAGGTTATACAACCCATCCACCAAGAAGTTTATTTTGAGCATAGATGTTCAGTTTATTGAAGAGGAAGCTTGGGATGGAAGCATAGAGAAAACAGTGAATGTTAAACATTGTTTATCTCATGTTGATAATGATGATGAGTTGGCTGAAATACATCCCCAAACAGCAGCTCCAACACAAGGGCAGCAATGCACACCCTTGAGGAGAAATGAAAGTGCTTCTCCAAGCACACCACAAGGAGGAAATTCAAGTGCTTCTTCAAGCATTTGTACACCAAATGAAAGAAGTAAGAAGTTCAGAAATTTGAATGACATTTATGCACAAGAGGCAGCAAATGAAGGTATCAATTCTTTGTTTGCTTTATATTGTCATGTTGATGACCCTATTCATTTTGAGGATGCTATTAAAGATAAGAAATGGATAGAAGCTATGGATGAGGAGATTAATGCCATAGAAAGAAACAAGACTTGGGATTTGGTTGAACTCCCAAAAGTTAAAGATGTCATTGGAGTTAAATGGGTCTACAAGACCAAGAGTAATGCTAAAGGAAAAATAGAGAGACACAAGGCCAGACTTGTTGTCAAGGGATATAATTAGAAGCATGGGATAGATTATGAGGAAACTTTCGCACCGGTTGCTAGAATGGAAACCGTGAGAGCAGTGATGTCCATAGCAGCACAAAACAAGTGAAAATTTTACCAAATGGACGTGAAATCAGCATTCCTAAATGGAGTATTAATGGAAGAGGTTTACATTGAAAAACCTCTCAGCTATGAAAAGAAAGGCCAAGAGCACAAAGTGTGTAAGTTGAAGAAAACTCTTTATGGGCTGAAGCAAGCGCCAAGAGCGTGGTACAGTAGGATAGATTCATATCTACTGGAAAATGGATTTGAAAAGTGTGAGGGAAAACCCACCCTTTACATCAAAGAAAAGGATGGTAAAATGTTGATTGTAGTTTTATATGTTGATGATGTTATTTTCACAGGTAACGATAATTACCTTATTGAAAATTTTAAAACAGTCATGAAAGAAGAATTTGAAATGACTGACATGGGTTTGTTAAAATACTTCTTAGGAATAGAAGTAGAACAAGATGAAAATGAGATTTTTATCTCACAGGAAAAATATGTTAATGAAGTGCTGAAAAGATTTAATATGCAGGAGAGCAAAGCAGCAATCACTCCCATAGTGATGGGATTAAAACTCAACAAAGAGGACAGCAGCAAGGATTTTGATCCTAGCTTGTACAAGAGCATAGTTGGCAGCCTCATGTATTTGACTGCAACTAGGCCGGACATAATGCATTTTGTTAGTTTAATTTTCAGATTCATGGAGAAACCAAAGGATGCACATTAGCAGGCAACAAAGAGAGTTCTGAGGTATGTTAAAGGAACCAAAAGGTATGGTATTTTATATACTACTTCAGAAAATTCAGATTTAGTTGGATACACTGATAGTGATTGGGCTAAAAGTGTAGATGATTGGAAGAGCACTTCCGGTTATGTTTTTCACATGGGTTCAGGAGCCATTTCATGGACTTCTAAGAAACAGCCCATTGTAGCATTATCTACATCAGAGGCAGAGTATGTGGCAGCTATAGTAGCAGCATATCAAACGGTGTGGATGAGGAGAATGTTAAGAAGTTTGTGCCAAGAAAAGGTAAAAGGCATAGTGATTTATTGTGACAATAGCTCAGCTATTGCATTGTCAAATAATTATGTGTTTCACAAAAGAACAAAACACATTGATGCCAAGTTTCACTACATCAGGGAGTTAGTGAATAATGGAGAAATAATTTTAAAACATTGCAGAAATCAGGAGCAGTTCGTTGATATTCTGACCAAGCCATTGGGGTAGAAAAGTTTTAATTATTTCAGGAAATGTCTGGGTATGCAAGAAAACCCAGCAGTTGAAATTAAGGGGGAGTGTTGGAAATTAATTCCAACTGCCCACATAGCTCAGCAGACGGCAGAATTAATTGAGAAGGGAATGAAGAGATAGCAGAACGACGGAGTAATTGTTGATAGCAAGTTGAAGGCGGTGGAAGAGCTCCATCCTATCTGCAGCAACAACCACATTAAAAGCCCACAGAACATATTTAATACAATAGAGTTGAGGCGGCAATATTCCGGAGGGGCAGCATAGCTCGAGCAGCTGGAGGAGTGGAGACCCCCGGAGCAGTTGACGTCATCCTCAATTGGACCCACCACTTTACGCTCACAAAATATTTCGGGGGAGAGGGGGAGGGGTATGAGAACTCACGGGGATGAACTCCACTAAGCCCCCGGAATGCATAAAAGGGAAATAATGTTTTAAACATTATGTTATAGTTTTTTATTTAAATTGTTTTATTTACAGCAATGTTGTTTTAACTTTTTACATAAGTTAATGTTTTATTTACAGCAGTTTACGTTTAATTTTTTACTTTGGTTAAATATATATTATAAATATATGATATTTATAATATATATATTATGTAATGTTTCATATAAAAAGGGAATGCCGTGAACATTAAAAAAGAGAGTTGTAATTTGTTTTTGTTATTACACAGAACATAAGTGTATGCACAGCAGTGCGAAAGTGAAAAACTCATCAAAGTGTTTTAGAGACAGAGTGTGTTTGTTTTACACAGACAGTGAGTTGGTTTTATGCACTGTGTTTTGTAGCAGTCATAATTTTGTAATCTCTCTCACTGAGGAAGAAGTGTAATAGTTTTTTTTTGAGTTATTGAATGAAATAGAAGTTTGTTTTCAAAGTATTGAAACTTTGTCTCCTGTCAAATAAATCTTTTATTTTCTCTGTGTTAGAGGAAGGGAATTTTATTCTCCATTGTTAGTCTGGAATTTTCAAATATTTCAACAAGCTTTCCAAAGAAAAGACCCCTCAAAATAACATTCATAATCTACAAGATACATGTTACACGTTTTGAATATTCATAATCTACAAAATACATACACTTGTTTTTGACAAATTTTTGTATTTCAATTGAGAAGGGTTCCATTGCCCTTCAAAATATAATCTCATAAACTCTTTACAGTTAAAAACTAATAAAAAAATTCACAATAATAGCAGTTCCAAGCCTTCAAGGGGGAGCGAGCGTACAAAGAGGCTGCATGGTGCGGCCAACCAGCAACACTGCTCGGGCCATACATATTGCAAAAGTGTGCAAAAACTGGAGGAAATGCCTATGTAGAGTAAAAATGCTGAGCTAAATAGCATGTTTTACTATTTTCATAGTAAAGCTTCAATGACAATGAAATATATTAAATATGGCATATGCACAAAAACCTTTTAAGAAATTGTTGGCAAGGTGATCAATTTGTTTAACAAAATTGTACTGCAATCTAAATGAAGTCGGTGAAATGTTAATAAACATTCATGCAGATTCATTTGTTGTAATTTGTGATATATGTAATATTTAGTGAAGTTGGTGAAAAACTTCATTACTCTACAAATCAACAATTAACAACATATACCTATGTTCCCTTCCGATACAAAGCATCATTACATCCTATTTACTGGTTTTCATAAATACTGGTTTTATTGGTTTGGTTTTTCCATGCAGTGATGATTCTTATTGAGAGCCAGAAACAGAAGCATACTTTCGTCTTATGCTCTGATGATGCTGAGAGAGATCGACACTGTGGCCGCCGTGAGACAATATGTGGCCATCAGAGATACTTGCTATTAAACCTGTGTCATCATCTGAAAAATTGACCAGCAAATATCTTACTGCCACATTTTCCTCGGACTCTCTAGGAACTACAAAGTAACCTTCCTCCTCCTTTATTGATGCTGAAGAAATAATTTCACATATACCCACAACATAAAAACCGCCGTCCTCATCGACCATGTCGTCGGTCCAACGATTATTAAATGTGCAGTAGCGTGCATATCTCGTAGCAAGTTCTAAGGCGTCCGCAAAATAAATACCCTCTCCCTTAAATTTTCCAGTTGACATTAACTTGGTGTCACTGAAACATCGTAACCCGTTTCTGTCAATTCCAATGTCAATGCCTTACATTAGTATATGTTCAAAACTATTATTGATTTTGGAGTTATTTATACATTAGTATATGTTCAAAACTATTACTGATTTTGGAGTTATTTATGGTATGCAATAGAATAGTTTGAATGTAAGTTTTTTTCTGTTGGAATTTAGTAAAATAAATTTTAAAAAATTAAATAGTTAGAATGTTTGAATTGCATTTTTTTATGGTATACATCATCAAAAACTTTTAGGACACTCAAAATACTAAGTTTAAGGACTGTAACCTAGATTTTCAAAAAAAATTGCCACAATTTTTCGTAAAGTTACTTGAATTTCTGGGTTAGTATGGAGAGGTTTTTGCAGTGCATTATATTACATATTATTTTTTAGGATTCACAACTGATTAAGTAAGTCATTCATTTATGATCATTTCCATTTAAGTAAGTCATTCATCTATGATCATTTCCATAAGAGATAGTCTTAAATGACTAATTTCTTATAACATTTGAATAGTCCACTTAGCACTCTTACATCGAATGATGCTCACAAAAGATGAAGAATAAGATTGAAGCTAATAAAATGAATCACATAATGTCAATCACTTACAGTGTCAATCATCACTTACTTACAATTGAATCCCACAAAATAATATCCATTATTAATTTTATTAAAAGAGTTATTTTGATTTTATTGCCCATAAATCGATACGCATACCTTAGAATAGAATACCAGTTTTCTCGGACACTCCCATGAAATCCAAATCTGGAAACTTCATGTTCGTTTTTAGAGGTATACACAGCCTCCCTCTCAGGAGAATCCTGCACCACCGCGAATTGATAAAGCCGCGAATTATCAAGTTTGATAAGTTTGTCATCGTCCTCAGATAAAAATACCAACGATAGTCTGTTGGTGCACAAGATGAATCTAAGAAAATCATAAGGAAGCTGCGAGGGGTCTCCCAATTTCTGCAACGATTGAGCTTCAGCAGTGGACAACCATGATTTCGCCAACTTTTCTTTCAACTCAGCTTCATCACCACATAATCTCATCTCTGAAACTGGAGGAAACGATTTTATAATACTGTTCAAAGCATCTATATTTTTGTTTTTGTTTCTAGGGTTGCTCGAGGTTTTAGGGTTTTCGTTAGTGTTTTCAATGTCGTAATCATTTAAGACGTCTGAACGCTGACGAATCACCCTTTTCTGTAAGAGAAAAGGAGGGAATGGTTCAAACACATCACGATAGCCGTTTGCAGCAGCAGAAGCGAGGGAAATTTCTAGATCGATCAATTCCAGTGGCATTCGAACCAGTTCTTGCAGTACCTGAGCTCCTAGTCCTAAAACTTCAAAGCCGAACAGGCTGCAAATTCCAGTAACCCTAGTGTTATAATTTTATATTCCAGTAACCCTAGTGTTATAATTTTATATTGTTGTAACATAACTAATGACTGAATGAAACTTTCAAGTAATATTAATATAAGAGATCAAAATGGAATTTTACATACCATAATTCGTCGGCACAACTACAAAGCCTAGAGACAATGAATGGAAGCCCTCTGTCACAAACAATACAACGGTTAAACAATGAGGCAAAACGACTTCCAATGAAGAGCAAAAATCTCACAAATATATTGTCCTCGCTTGCCAATAAAACATTTGGATCCCTATCCCTCCCCCCTCGAGAGAAGAACTCTTTAGCAATTCGAGGCAACAGAGATCGAAGACCATATAAATGCATTGGATTGGTTTTACTAAGCTGCTCATCTAAATTTTCTTGACCATCAAATGCATTAGTACTAGACACAAAATTCTTTTCCATTTGAGGGACATTATAATATTCCACGCCTTTGTGCTTTGCCCATAATCTCTGGAAGGCCTTGCTTAGTGACTTCCCTTGTGCTTCCAGGCTAGTACTTTTCAAGTCACTTCCAAGGGGTTGAAACGTTACTTCAATTACCAGTGGCGTGGCAAATGAAAACCCTAGTGCCTCATACACATGTCCATGGTGTTGCCGAGAGTAATCAGACAAAATTCCAGTGAGTTCAATCTCAAACCTAACACACCATTCACTGTGTGCAGAGTAATACACCTTACACCACCTCAGAATGTCATCTTTTATGTGTTCAACCACGTGGGATCGAGCTCCATCGCACTTTTTATTTGCGTCCTCTATAAGCTTCTCTAAATAACCGTTTCTCTGTTTGCCTTCGCCGACTGCCATGGAATACCCATCATCATCACTGCTCCATCCATCCTCCTCCTCCTCTGCTTCATCTTCATCATCTATATCTATTTCAGAGTCTGCCCCATCACGCTGAGGGGAAGTGATGTTATACTTTTCCAAGACATCTAATATAGAGTCTAGAACACTAGTGAAAGAATAAAACCCACGGCTGCTTAGCAGGTCTAACTTATCGTTCAAAGCTATCAGTAAATCAGGATCTGTAGCATTTGTTAACGTGGCAATCAAACCACAATCGGTGTTTCTAATGATGCCATCGGAGGAGCAGCTTGTGTGGAAATTGTGTGGAATGGCTATTTGTAAAACCTTGCCATCAATAGAGATTTCAAGATAGTCATCTGTAATTTTTTGTATTTGCATTGACAAGTTGTTAGCTCTTACTGCATTGTTTGCCAACCAAGCTTCCATGTAATTCTTCATATTGACCTTATTCATGATTGAGGTGGAATACCCTACTATTGTGATTTCTGATTGACAGCCCGCTTCAGCTCTTATGCTGAACTCTAACAGTACAATTAACTCAAACTCCCATGTGTTCAAATCTTACGTTTCGCTTATAGAGAGAGACAACGGATAGAACGTTGGAAACGCCTCGTACAAGGTAGGCCAATGAAAGGCAACCTTTGATATCCTTGTTTTTATAATAATAAATCTATTTTCAAGGCAAGGGTAGAGATTAATGTGGTGTCTGAGAATATTTTTGGTTTGTTTGAATAATAAGGGATTTATTAATGTAGAAATCTTAGAATAGGATGGACTAAAGTATGTAAGTTAATATATTGTTTTAATCATAATGATGATGATTTTGTTGTTTTAAGGTTATGGGTAGGTTAGAAATCAAATGGTTGTATAAGAATAAAAAAATTGGGTTGAAAAAAAGTTTATTATTATTATTATTATTGGTTTACTATGAATTTTAAAATTAGTATTAAATTTCATTCAAACTAACTAATCTCTTATGTTTATGATATATAAGATTAAAATAATTCTAAAAATAATTTATCTTATTATTTTATTATTATTATTATTTTTAATTATAAAATGAAGTAATATATGACTTGAATATATCTATATTTACAAAAATATGTAACAAAATTCTTAATCATTGAAATTTATATCTATCTTACCATAAATATTTTTAATTTATAAATAAGTTGTGTTATAATACTATGGACCAAATACCATAACTTAGTAATATTACATGGACAAAAAATTATACCTAATATTTATATTGTAATTTTTATTAATCAATCAATCTTATTAAACTGAAAAATATATATAACTACTTTTAAAATTATTCTAAATTATTTATCTATTACTATTATTAAAAATATTTTAAAACACTTCATAAAAACTAAACTCCTACTATCCATAAAATAATTATTAATAACTAAATTAAAATTTTAGAAATTTTTATTACATTTAAATGTTAAAAGCAATATTAAAATTATTTTAAACAAAATAAATATATATAATAATTTGTTTCTTTCATTTTATAACAATCAATTTACTTTGAAACATTCTTTTGCTAGACAAACAGAGCTAAAAATATCAATAATTGATTAAATAAGCCAAAAATACATTTCAACAAGCTAAGGGTATAATGGTCAATTTACATTGAAAGAAAAACTTGAAACATGCTCTTTTGCTGGACAAACAGAGGCTAAAAATATCGATACATGATTAAAAAAGCCAAATGTACATTTCAACCTGGATAGAATAAAAAACCAAGTATAGATATCTTTTTGCATGGTTGGTTCAAAATGTCTGTTCATGTATTAATTTAATTATAGAGTTATCTACAAACTTTGTGGCTCAAAGAAAAACTATAAAACCTATAGTGTCTAAATGCAGCAGTAACCCGTCTAATATGAAGATGACTGACTAATGAAATGGTTCTCGGAAAGACAGACAAGGAAAGAAAGTTCAATATCGTATTTCCAACTTGCAAAAGCAAGGGGACATGTTGGTAGTTCAATAAGATATTTCAGGTTGATAATGAAGTATCTTAGAAGTGTATATCATTATATTTGAAGGGAGATTATTAGAAAAAATATATAAATAAAGGAAAAAATATTTTTATATTAATTTAAAAATAAATAAATGGAAAACAAATGTATTATGGATAGACACTTAAAAATAAAATAAAAGAAGTTGTAGTGATGATTTAAAAAGAAAATAATTCAATGAATGTTGAATATTATAGTGTTTATGGTTCAAATGAAAAGTGTTAGAAAATTCACATTTTGATAAGTTTGAAATAATACAAGTTTTGTAAACTAGTAATGAAAGCTACTAAGATGGAAGGTCAAACTAGATAATTTATAGCTCTAATGTGGATGAGAGACTTGTTTACATGGCATTGCAAGACCCAAGGGTTGGGGAAGAAATGAATGTTGTCTTTAAATTCATGGTCAAAGTGAAAAATAAAAAGGGTGAATGATCCTTTAAATAATGGTCTTCATGGAATCCAATTTATGAGTTTTTTATTAATGAATTTGGTATATAAACACATGAATATCAACATCCATGTTCATTAAATTGGTTACAAAATGATTGAATTATGAGAATTACAAGGTGTTGTAATGTCAAGTTCTCCATTAATGGTGCATTTCATGTAGCACCATTTCAAGCTTATGTTGTGGTCTCTAGATTTGCTTCTCCTTGGATAGAGACATACTTTCTTAAAGAAGAAAAAATAAATATTTCTTGGTCAAAGGTGGTAGGACCTACTTCAAAGAATAAAACTGAAAGGATCATACATGATCAGAAAATGGATCAATGAGATTGGGGTGGGGGTTCATAAAAAAATATTTTGTTAAACATTTATCAATATATAGTTATATTAAGAGTATTCATTAATGTCCTATAAATGCATGCACCATGTTAGAAGTTCACTAATGGAAGATATCATGAATGATGGTGATTGACATGCATAGCTTAAAATATATCACATATGAAGTAGACAATGGGAAAGAAAGAAAAATAATAGTGGGTGATGCTTTATCTCAATTATGTGTCATTAACATGAATCTTTTATTTCATATTTGAATTAGAAATTTTATGTGGAATTTAATATATTAGTTAAGTTATGCCTTTGTTTTTTCTCCATTAGGTATGAGTATATGATTTCATCAAGAAATTCTTGAAAGAGACCTAACAATATATTCATCATGTTTATGTGGATTGAAGATAGGATAAACAATTTATAGTATGTTGATAAACCTTTATCATTCATGTTACACTATCAATAGTTAAATTTGATAAGAAATACACACTCCAAATGCAAAATGATATTCAAATATGACATTATTGATAAAATTAGATTGATATAATGGTCCATAGCACATAGAAGCATGGGCCACATGAGTAAAAAGTGAAATTTAAGGAAATTTTCAAGGATGTCACTTATACATAAGTTATGTTAGGTTCCATGACTTCCATTGTGTATAAAATTGTTTCCAATTATTTTATATGATAACTTGGAGAAGAAAAATAGACAAATGGGTTGACATTGGATTTGTCTCAATGGTTGTAGAGACTAACTCAAAATTATTTCATGTTTAAATAGTTGTGTCTATTACACAAGATATAAATTTTGGGTGATATTCGAAGCTATTTTGAGACTAGAGATGTGAAAAGGGAGCAAAATGAAGTTGGTGCATGTGTCAAAATTTCTCTTCATAAGGAGAAGGTTGAATTTTCTGACGAACTCCTAGTTTAATATGTAAAATATATAACTGGATGGTGTTATTCAATAATGTTTGAGGAAATAGGAGGGTGATATGAAACAATAAATAAATGATATGCATGTATATTTTTGTGAGATGGTCAGTGTAGCTTGATCACATGGATAATGTTACAACATAGCATGTGGAACTCATGGATTTCATTCAATTTGAATCTTATACAAGACTATATTCAAAATATGAAAGAGAAATCCTATTTTTTTCTATAGCCCATGTACAAGTGGTGAATGGATCAATTGTAAATCAATATATCATGTTGATACTTGGAGTCATGTACATCACATAAAATTGATTAGTGTAAAGTTGTATAATTAACCTAATTAAATAAGGATTAATCATAAATCACCATATTAGAATTATGTGTTAGATATTATGCAACTATGTATGGTTTGAGAGATAATATTAGATCAATCTTGATATTCTAGCATTAATTTCAGATACTTAGTCAATTTAGTGTTATGTGGATTTCAATAAGATATTTGGAAATCAATATGTGAAATAACATGGTAGGACATTTAGAAACTTAGGATTTAGTTAAGACCAATTTGGTGTAATGTGTCTTTAGATAAAAGTGTGTTTAATAGTGTGTTCTTTTGGCATACACTAGTAATTATGTAATCTAATGGTACACGATATGTTTTAGATATAGAATTATATAATGGTTTATATTCTACTCAATATTAAGGGCTATTGATCCATGGAATACATTTTTTTTTGTCCATGATATCACTTTAAAGAGAATATAGGGTCATTTCATGATGAAAAATTGTGAGAAACTCTCTTACATACAAATTTGTGTTTGTACTTTTCTTAGATGGCCATGTTGGCTGGAGTAATGGGCTGCCTTCATCTTTGAATATTTTAATGATGTAAATACATGGGTTTTATGATATTTGATTTGCCTTTATGAATGGTTACTTGAGGTGTTTTTCCTATATGAAATGCTATGTATTCCCAAACATAATATTAAAGTCTATGTGAATAGTTACTCATGGTTTTGATCAAGATCTTGAACCTATGTTGTAGAATTTCTTAGTTCTAATGTTACTGTGTATTTTTAGGCTAACTAAACAATTACATTTCATCTATATCCCTAATTTTAACTAGAAAATTATTTTCATTTTAGTGAAAAATGTTTATGTTTTCTTGAGATATTACCTTTTTTTTGTGATATCCCAAGGTGTATATTCTAAATACACTCTTTTTTAAATATCCTTTTACAAAGCTAATATTTCAATCTATCTTTTTTATACATAATTTGTTACTCTTTACACTCCATGTATGCCTTTTTTTTAACTCTATGCAATTCTTGTAAATCAAAAGCATATTAGAAATCAATTTTTTTGTTTTGCATATGCTCTTTTCCTATATTTTATGTGATATAAACAAATGATGAAGAAATCCAAAACTTTCATTTTTCAAGTAAGGACATTTTGGAGCTTTTGGAACTTTATTTGTTTTTGTAGGTAGTTGTGTTGAGGCTTTTTATAGGAAAAATATATGGATTCTGGTAAGACATACTTTAAGGTAAAAACTAAAAAAAAAAAAAAAAAATAAGCCCCACTCCTCTTTTCACAAATTTGTTATATATTTAGTGTTAGTCCATTTGGTTTAAGCTTATTTTATTTATAAGATGTGATGGAGAGCGAACCCCACTATAGGCAGGTTCGCCTTCCCTTCTTCATCACGAGCCTGCAACTCAAACTGTATCAAATTGCAGACGCATAAAACCGATACTCAACTCGACCCTGGGACCTGTGGGTTATGGGCCCTCTCTATTTCCACTGTGCCACTTCAATGCATATCTATGCATGGGCACTAATGCTAGCGACCATCCCCATCCAACGGCGGTTAGCACGTCGCAATGCTTCAAATGATCTGATGGAAATCGCGCGAGTTACTTGCATGAACGATAATGCGCGATGAGAGCGGTTTCTCCAGACCGCTTGAGGCCACGTGTCGGCCCATAGCCTTGATCACGTCCAATTGGGGAATACTGCTTATCCTGCAAAGTCAGTGTGATCAAACTACTTCCGGCGTTTGAACAATATTTGACCGGAGTTAACTCCATTCCCTGTATGCTCTCCGGTTCGCTAACTCAGGTTCGAAATTTGGAATGATGCTCACATTCAATTTCATTCGACATACTTATGTAACTCAGACATTTTAAAGGGAATTAAAACCCCCTACACAAAGTTCAGTCCTCCAGTGATTCGATTTGAACCTCCTCACGCTGTATTAATGTGCATCAAATCGTATACATAGAAACGTGGACTCACAAGCAATTGAGAACATAACCCCTTCACAGAGATTGGAGTTTTATATGCAATCGAATTCTTATTCACACAAAGGCTGATGAATAATTTAAATCAAATCAAGATAGAATCACATAACATGAAATTCACGGCATACACACATAAATGAAACTACTGAGAACCCATATATAACTCACACGCATATACAGAAACACAGACACCCACAATTTAATTCCTCTATTATATACAAAGACTGCTTACAGATATCTTCCTCTATTATATACAAAGACCGCTTACAGATATCTAAGGCATTTCAGCCTTAGTAACAAAGGTCACCTCCGACTACATCGTGCTCACTCGCTCCCTGTGCTCATGCACATTACAGATTCACTTTTATAGAAAATACAAAAGAGTCTGAATCGTTTGAGATCCACAGTCTCAAACAACCCTTCATCTTCTCGAACGCCCACATGTAACATCAGTTACATAAGTTTCAGCATTGGTTTTCAATAAAAATTGCCCCAATTTACATGATTGTTCGCATACCCAGTCTCTTCAGCTGCAGATTCGAACTTGAATTTGACCCTGTTCGGATGCCCCTGCATCAAGATGTTTCGATTTTAAGTACTTTTAATCAATATATATTTTGAAATTTTTCTTACAACCTTGAGTTATTTTATAAATTTATTGTGAAGTGTATTTCACTTAAGCTTAAAAATTGAATCATTATAAAGTAGCTAGTCTAGACTAGGTCATGTCACAGTTTTTAATCTGTCATGGTACTTTCTAGGTGGAAAATAGCTAGTGGACGCAACCTACAGTACCATTTTAGTGGCATGTCCTAGTTTGGAAAATTGGTGTTGAAAATTTTCTAAAAAAAATTGGATCTATTTTCATGCCTTAGATTACATTTTTGGGTTAAATAAAATTCCTTAGAGTTCTCCCACAATATTCTATACACTAATATGTTTCCAATAGTTCAATAATTACCATAATTAGAGGATTTATGTGAAAGTTACACTTCCCATAATTTGGTTTACCTAATTCACCACCATGGTATGGGTGGATACGACTTTATCCCCTTTCACCATTAACAAATACAAATTTCATCACTTATATCTATTATGTTAATACATTTTTTAGTTGTAGGATTACTTGTTCTCTACATTTATTTCTTCCTTTACATTAATAAAGCAATAACTATCAAGAAATTAAAAACACCATTCATTTTATTTCAAAAAATTGTTAAAGAAAGAGAACATTAAAAATAAATTGCTACACACTTGTAAAGCAACGTTCATAACCACATTCAAAGAAAATCCAACACTTAACAAATTAAAAACTTTGATCACCTTGATAACACAAGTAGTTTGATGAAATATATATCTGATTAAAATATTATATTATTTTGTAGAAATTTATATTTAACAAAATTTTATTGTAGTATGAACCAAGTTGAGCTAATGCTATTTATAGTGAACATTCATGCAAATCCATTTGTTGCAATTTATGATATCTATAATTTACCTACAAAGAAATTGGTGAAAAGCTCCATTGTTCGACATGTTAGCAATTAACGACATATACATGTTCCCTCCATATGAAATGCATCATTCAAACGACAACAAATGTTCAAAAAGGAGGTGTTATGAAAGGCAATTTGTTAGTGACACATTGTCCAACCTTAATGAATATGTCATATGAAAAAATATGGAAGACACATCTAATGTTATCTATAACCTACATGAAATCCATATACAAAGCACTTTCACACTCAATCATACCAATATCATCTTAGGTACAATTTGTATAATATATGAATATTAGAATTTGGTTTTTTTTTTTATCTAATGTTCCATGACTTATTATATTTGTTGAGATTTCTATAGGTTGGCTTGCTATAGATGGTTTTTTTTTCCTTCACTTTACAGAGTTTGGATTCCTTTCATAGAAGATAAGTAAGATTTACTATGATATATTCTTTTTCAAAGTTAACTTTGATAAAAAGGGCACCGAGATTGATGTCTCTAGCCCATTCCATTCCTTTCCTTTGACAAATGTAAACTCTCAAAGTCTGTTACTTTCTATGATGATTCATCGTACAAATTTTCCTATAAGGAAAAGTGGCAAACATGCTACAAAGATTCATAATATGTAGTTTGCGTGCCAAATGTGTTTCCAATTGGAACGAATTTTAGCATCCATACATTTATACACCATGAACTCATGAACTTTGAAAACTTATGTTTTGAGATGTTTTGAAGTTACACAATTTCTTTCTAGTATTTTATTGTAATTTTAATGTATTTAAGTTCACAAGTCCATAGAAATATTTGGCATGTTCAATCTTTGTATTTTTTTTATTAGTCATAAGCTTCTCACATACTCTTTATATTATAATTGTTATAACATTAAATTTACTACATCTAAATTTAAACATTGTACAATTTTTCCGACAAAAAAAATTGGAAAATATGGCATAAATATTCATAATATGTAGTTTTCATGCCAAATCTATTCCCATTTAGAATTTCAAGATCCATATGTTTATACATCTATGTTAAACTTATGTTATAAAGTTACAATTTTCACTTTTAATGTTTTATTATACTGAGTTTAACTACATAAATCAATAATAATTTTGGACATTGTTCCATTTATGTATTGTTTTATGCATCATGAGCTTACTACATTCTCTTTATATTATAATTCAACTGAACTTATTTTAACAATAATAAATAAAATAAAGGCCAAATAATTCCCACCTAATTTTTACGGGTAAGTTTTATGCATCATAAGATTACTACATTCTCTTTATATTATAATTCAACTAAACTTCTTTTAACAATGATAAATCAAATAAAAGCCGAATAATTTCACTAATTTCTAAAGATAAACTTGATCCGTTAAAATAGAAACAAATACATCATTTATTAGAATGTAATTCCCTATAAAAATCCAAAGCCATTTATTAGAATGTAATTCCCTAGGGAAAGCCAAAGCCATTTATTAAAATGTAATTCGCTATGGAAAACCAGAGCCATTCAATAATGCTCATTCACATATTATAAATATGCTAAGAGGCATAGAATTTGATCAATTCCTCTAAGCTTTTTCTCTTAATTGCTTCTTGATCAACATTTTTCAACATCTACATGAACCCTTGTGAAATTTTTTGATGAACACTTTCATCCATAAACAATTGAGATTATTTTCACTTACAACATAGCCTTTTATAAATTTACCAACTAGTGTGCAAACACCTAAATATTTGTTTCATCATAGACATCTCAATATTTTACTCATAACCTCTCATAGATTTACCAACTAGTGTGCAAACACCTAAATATTTGTTTCATCATAAACACCTCAATATTTTGTTCATCATGATTTCTGAAATCACATGAATAATATGTATGGTTGGAGTTTCCCATGCCACTGTGTTCTCCAATCTTGCTAGAAAATACATCAGCCACCTAAAAGATATATTTTATAACATTTTAGACACTTCAATAAACCTCATCCTCCTATATATTTTATAACATTTTAGACACATCAATGAACCTCATCCAATCAACTAGTGAGCTACATGTTTCAATAAAACTAAGTTTAACATGCATACCTAGCACAAATCCCTGGGTTACTTATTAAACAGGGACTTGCTACTTGTTTTCTTTCCTCTATATTTACTATTTTAAGAAATTATTAAATAATAAAACTAAAAAAAATTATATCTTTATTATTTAAAAAAATAATAATTAAAACAAAATAATATAACAAATTATTAACTTGATTCAAGAATCTCAAATCACAAGAATCATGGTATAAAGATCATAAGAATTCATGGTATAATAATGGTATATAAGTATTTTTAAGCATTTTATATTTTTAATTAGTATACGTATTCTTAATTGAAATGATCCATGATCCTTGTAAAAATTTTCGAGTAGCACCATTTTTTGTAATCATCACAAATTAAGGATGGAGAGTAATGTTTAAAAATTTGAAAATATAATCCATAATATTGTCGTGCCAATCTGTTGCGGTTTCTGTTGTTCATTTTCACTTTCCCAGCGTTGTCAATTTCAAGCTTTTTTGGTTAAATGAGTGAAGGTGTATATATAATTAGGTGAGTGTATTACAAGAAGTTATATAATTTTTGAGAGGCATGTTGGTTGGATTATTTGAAATTAAAGATTAATTTTTTATTTTCAAAATATTTTTTGTATAAAAAAATTTAAAATTTATAAAGTTTTGAATATTTTAATAGGCATATTGATTAGATTATTTCATTAATTAAAATTAAAAATTAATGTTTTTTTTCAATTAAACATATAGATGACATTAATGTTTTCTTTCAATGTAAGAGATATATCCTCCCTACTAACTCTATTGTTAATACTGGTAATATCCTCTCTGAGAATGAAATTGAGATCCGTTTTTAACTTTGGAAATTTAAAAATGTAAAATATTTTTTTGAATTCCATAATCATAAAGATATTCATCGTTATCTACGCTGGGAGAGGTGAAGGGCTAGACTTCAATTACTCCAAGTGTGAGGAAGCATGTAGTAGACGGGATTTCAGGAAGAGGATACAGAAAAAAATGATTCCTTCCCGTAAAAGTAATTCAATTCTAAGCACACTAGGGCTGTCATATAACTAATTACGCTATAAAGCGTTTTTATTTGAAAACAACTTTGCTAAAGTGTCAGATGTACTATTTTACACCATAGATTTGGATGTTAGACGATTGAGAAACTCTCTACCTTAGGATTAAAAACCGTTATTATTAATTAGTTAAAAGAAACAGTTTTATAAATAATGGACTTCTTCCTTTTCGATCAGCGAAAATGTGAGAACGCTGGGTGCTCCATTCTCATGATGACCAAGGAAAACCCTGACGCCCTCTGTGGCCATGTCCTGGAGATCTCTGATGGCTGCAACCTAGTAGGGAGCTTGGTGACCTTCGTCTGCAGAAGGAAACAACGAATCTGTGTTCTAAGCGACAGCGGAATCGTGAGCAATGTTAGCCTTCGCCGACCTGTGGCGCTGGGCACAGTCCTAGGTCGAGGTCCATTGACTGGAGGTTTTCTGCAGTTTTATTTTTCTTTTGCATTTTCCTTTTTCCTTCTCACATGTCCCCATCTCTCCATGGTAGACACATTTCCGCACAGTTAAAATTCAATTATAAATCTATTTTAATTTATTTTTGTTTCTGAAATAGTTTAAACGATTTTACCCATGAAAATTGCAACTTGAGCTTTCAGATTATAACAATAAAAAAATCACAAATTGGTTCTAGTTTTGCGACGAATATTCACAAATTGGTTCTGGTTCTCCTGCTTCTCCACATGAATATTTACAAATTGCTTCAATTGTTCTTCATTGGTATTAACATATTGGTTCAGGCTCTGGTCATGATTATTTCTAACGAGTTGATTTTAGGCATTTTCAATACCATAAAACTCGAGATTTAATTTCGTTTGGTGAACTATTTAGTATTTTCTATATTAGAGAAGTTGATTGCTTATACAAAATTTTATATATGAAAATTATATATGAAATTAGTTTATAATATGTGTAATGTGTAAATAGATATATATAAAAATTGAGAAAAAAGTTGTATGTTCTGATTTTTTTAACTATATTTTTTCAGTTTTATTTAATATTTAATTAAATATGATTATAGTTATAAATTTAGATTCATGTGAGAGCATTTTATCTATATTAATCTTTTCTAGGTTATTGCTTTACAGCATTTCCTTTGCAACATATGATGCAATTACTAGTTTAATATTATGTGCAATTCGAAGAATAAGATGAATTAATTTCTTCCGAAGATTGTTATATTAACATTTTAATATTATATAAGCCTCGAAAATTTGAGAAATTTGTGAAAATTATATTTCCTAAATTTGCTATAATGTTAACCGTTTGAAACTATTCATGCATATAATTAAATGTTGAATGCTCAATGCTTATTAAAATTACACATTTGATTGATAAAATTGTCATACCCTCCATTCTATCAGAACTTTGGTGTTTGCTTTCTCATAAATTTTATAATGATTAATAAAAATTTTAAAAAATTGAAAATTTTTAAAATATAAATCTAATAAAAATTTTAAAACAGCACATGAAAAATTTTAGTTCGAAGCTTTTGGAACCAATTACTGTTTTTGGAACTAACTAGTGTGTTTTATCTTCAAGATAAAATGAGGAACTCAATTTAGGCATCAAAATAAATAGATGTAAGAAAAGCAAACTAACTATTAAATTATAATTTCTAGTTTCACTCAAGAATTTATTAATAAAATTTATTATATAGAAAAAAATAATTTATTCAAATTAAACTAATTATAATTAATAATATTTATTTATAATATTTTTAAATTAATTATACTTAATGTTATTAAAAATAACTGGTAATAAATTTTTTATTATTAAAAATTATATTATTAATAAAGAGAATTATAATAATAATATTACTAAAAATTATAACAGCTAGTTTGATTAAAGAACTTTTAAAAATAAAAATAAAAATAGTTATTAATATTAATAAAATAGCCCCAAGGGTTAGCTCAATCGGTGGAGTCCCCGCTTGAAGTACTCCTCGATTGGGAGGTCTGAGGATCAAATCTCGTTGACACCCGCGGGGTTAGGCCTCAGTGTTAGGCCCGACAGTAGATCCCCCTGGGAGGATGTACTATGATTTATTAAGACCGTGGATGTAGCCAGTACGTGTGTGCGGGCACATAGGAAAGTGAACCACCTGGAAAAGAAAAAAAAAAAAAAATTATATTAATAAAATGTATTATATTGAAAGAAATAATTTATTCAAAATGAATTAATTATAAATAATAATATTTTTAAATTAATTAAAAATAATTTTATTAAAAATAATTGGTAATAATATTTTTATTATTATAAATAATATTATTAATAAAGAGAATTATAATAATAATATTACTAAAAATTATAATATCGAGCTTGAAATTTTAAAAACAGTTAAAAATAATTTAAAAAATGTGTATTCTATAGTATATATATAAACTTATAGAAAAAAATGTTCAAAATAACTTTTTTATAAAGAATTGTTAAAAATAAATAATATTATATAAAATTTATTATTATAAAAAAATTGATGATGATGAGAGTGTGATTTTCAAAATCTTGTTTCTATGATCAAAGCGAAGAGAAAGAAGTGCTCCAAGATCGCTATAGGTGGGTTGGCTTAATGATTTTGTTTCTATGATCAAAGAGAAGAGAAAGAAGTGTTCCAAGATCGCTATAGGTGGGTTGGCTTAATGATTTTGTTTCTATGATCAAAGAGAAGAAAAAGAAGCACTCCAAGATCGCTATAGGTGGGTTGGCTTAATAAGGCAAGAAAATTGGAAGTGTGGTAGATGTTAGGAATTGAGAGTGGATGTGAGTAAGAGTTAGGTAGTCTAAAAGGAAGTGATTTTCATCTTCCACCAGCTTAGTATCGCAAATTTGAAAGATTCTATCGTTCTAGGGAGTCTTGGGAATAGATCATTGTTGGGTCTCACTTCGAAGCTCATGAGAATTAGTTCTTATCCTAGCGATGTTCATTTTTTTCTTAGTGTTGGTCAACACATAGAGGTAATTCTCGTTATTAAGGGTGGGGTTGATCACCTCCTTATAGTATCTTAGCTTCATTTTACCCTCCATCTCCTTATCCTCCAACAACTTGTCCTTAAACTTGGAGGTGATAGTATTTTTGACACTATCTTTGCTTCTCATACTGAGCTCCTCCTTAATTCCCCAATGGTTGAGCCAAAACTGGGCATCCTTATGTCACCTATGCTTCAGGCGAAGGTGGGGGTTTTGACTAAAGTTAGAAGCAATTTTTGGGAGCCTTATGGATTCCCGGCTATAAAGCTTAATCTTATGTAATATCAGATATCTAAACATAGTCTTACTTTCAATGGGGGACAAACCAACTTCAATCAAGAGGATAGGATAAGGAGTATTTCCCTTGATCTTTAGGTTGTAGGTTATGAATTGATTTTGAATCATTTCAATCTTCCTCCATGACTCTCTAGATATATTGCAACCTCAAAATTCACATTGGTACAATACAACAAGGGTGACGAGATTCTCAAAGAGGAAACTTTCCTCTTTTTACTCCAAATATAAATATTGACTGATTTACAATTGTTTTCAAGCTCATAATAATCTTTCCAACCTCCAATAATCCTTAGCCTCCAATAATATTTTTCTTGATGCTATGATTCCAGTTGAGTTGATGAGGAAAGTCAATACCCAAATATTTATAAAAAGAAACCTACTCTAAGCATTGGTTATTATAAACGAAACTACCATGAGTGATATTTTTGGATTTACTGATCATGACTAGCCTTGTCGGTATTAATTGTCATACCCATCTTGGAGCAGTAGATATGAAGAGTCCGAAGTTTTTTTTCTAGGTCATCATGGATTTTTGCAAGAAGAACAATATCATCGGAATAAAGGAGAAGATTAATGAGTACATCAACAAGTTTGGTGCCCTTGCATCCCGCAGTTTCCAAACACTCCTCTAGCTTATCGATGTATATGCCAAAAAGGGTAGGGGATAGGGGACACCCTTTCTTAACTCTGATATTTCATTTAATGTTTTTATACCACCCCTCTTTGGTCTTAATCTTGGCAGTGACAGTCTCATAGAGATGGATGAAAACAATCCTCAGCTAAGGAGGGACCATGATCTCTTCAAATCTCTCCGAAAGCTTATCTCGGGGAACACTCTCGAAAGCTTTTCTAAAGTTCACAAAACAACAGAAGAGATAGACTTTACTATTGCAACATCCTCTGCAATGATTATGTGAGTGACAAGATGGTCGATAGTCGAGTGATGTCTCCTAAAACCAGCTTGTCCTTTAGCTCTTTTTCCCTAACTTTCAAGCCAAAGGCTAAGCTTCTTTTCCAAAATGTGCCCATAAAGCTTGGGCAATAAAAAATATAATATTTTTAATATTATAAATATTTTTATTAAGGAAATAAGAAATAAATATAAAATATAAAAAATAAAAATAAAAAATAAAAAATAAATTAGGAAGATAGCTTAGGGATCCCAGAAGTGTTGATACTCTAACCATCTTTAGTAATATTATTATTATAATTCTCTTTATTAATAATATTATTTATAATAATAATAATAATCTTATTACCAATTATTTTTAATAATATTAAGTATAATTAATTTAAAAATATTCTAAATAAATATTATTATTTATAGTTAATTCATTTTGAATAAATTATATCGTTCTATATAATAAATTTTATTAATAATAATTCTTGAGTCAAACTAGTCCTTAGAATCTAAGGGTTAGTTGGCTTTTCTCTACATCTATTTATTTTGATACCTAGATAGGGTTTCTCATCTTGTTCTCAAGATAAATCACACTAGTTAGTATTTTTACCCAAAAAAAAATTGTCAAACATATTATGGATCATAGTTCAAAAATAATTATTTGATTATTGAATCAAATAAAATTTAATAGAAAATTATAAGTTTAATCATAATAATGGCTAGATTAATTTAGGAGAAAAATCAACTCATAATAACTATATAAATGAAGTATTATGTATAATGAGATTTGGTATTGGAATTCAAAAACTAAATTATTCTATTACAAAAATAACCAAAATAAACATTCTCATAAAATAATAAATTTAATTTATAATTATTATAATTTTTCCATAACAGTAAGGTTCATGTAATACCTCAATTTTATCATAAAAATGATTATATAAAAGTATATAACACTAAATATAAAACAATTCATTATTATTTGGTATATATATTATGCATTGGTATATGTCTTTACATCATAGTACTATTTTTGTTTCGCATTCAAAACAAATTCAAAACAAGTGACTACATGTTGCCAATATAGTAGGTTTGTGTGGATTTTTATTTCTTTAAATTACTTATTTATTTAAGTTATTATAATATTTTATATTTTTTTAATATAATTTTAATATAAATATAATATAATTTATTTTCATATTAATTTTGATATATGTATTATTATATAGTTTTTTTTATTTAAATTGTGGAATGTTTCATTAATCAAAACATATAATATCTATTTCATAATGGAGTTATGGTAGGTGGCTTCAACCTACTCTATGGGAAATTAGGTTTATTTTTCATTGGTAAACAAAGTAATTGATTCAAAATTTTAACAACATAAAAAAGTACACTCTCACAAAGGAGTTTATATCAACATCAAAACATACAACTAAAATAAATGCATAATAAAACTAATATTTTGATGAGTTCACAAGGGCTTCATCTATTGTGCTCGATCCAAGAGGGGTTGGAGTAGCAATGCAAGGGATGCATCGCTCAATTCTAGCTAACCGTTTGTCGACCTGCTCCATGTAGAATCTCTTGTTCTACTTCTCTCTCTTAGCGAGTTTAGGAAACAAATTATACTTATTTTCTTTCCACTTCATCAAGATCCTACCCATTAAAGACTTCATATTCTAGTATAAAAAAGGGCCTTGAAGATATTTCTTCCTTTTGCCCTTGGTGTGTCCAGGGTTTGATACCATTTTCCCAGACTCCTCCACTAACTTTGAATTGGACACAAAATGCTTGTATCTAGCTTCCATCTTCTCCATATTATGCAATTCATTGTAGAAATCAGTAGAAATGGTTTCATGGAAGGCTTTTGTAACCTCACTAGCTTGTCCTTAGTCCCGGTGGCGCCCTATAGGCATCAACATCTTCCACCACCCCTTTGACATTGCATTCATTAGCATTACATGGCATCCAAACAGTCACAATAAACCTTTGTATCTCGCCAACTCAACACACAAATATTTACGCCCAGGTTGGTAGGATGTCACACCTTAATGTTGATTTTTTGGAATGAAAGTGTCACTCTGACACTACACCAACATCAACAACTCATACTTCTCAATGGCTAATGGTAACATGAATGTTATCCCACCATTTAAAGTCACTTGAGTTGGAGTTGAGTCCACGCCAATAATGGCGTAACTTAACCCAATCCCTTGTCAAGGAATTGTAGTTGTCAATGATTTGGAGTTGGAAAGGAAGAGTCATGCAGCTAAACACCAAATTATTTACAAAGCAACAAAACAATCATGACTCTAGGGTTTTGGCCCTAAAGTATTGTAGAGTCTCAACTACTTTTAGTTTAGAATATACAAAAAAATAAATTGACTACAATGACCTTTTTGTAAGAACAACTAAATAAATTGTGCCTTCACTCATTTGTGTCAAACATTAAACACATAAATGAATAAGTCAATAAGTTAAAGAATATGCATATACTTGTTTCCTTGTTAATATTAGTGATACTTTAATTTTTATTTGATATATGGTATGCATTATTAACTTATAATGAATAAGGCTTCTTTAAACAACAATTAAACATTGTGAAAGAATATTAATTGACCATTTTATTATATAATTTTAGTTAAACAAACAAACCTTATTGGGGTTTGAAATTGCAATCTCCATGTTACATGACCAATGACTTTAATATTAAATCACATAAACAACTTTTGTAATTGACTCTTTAATTATATAAGTTAATTGTCTCATATGTATTTATGTTATAAAAATGAAACCTTAGTTCATTATGTAAAATGTATGATTAGGTTATTAATGAATATGATTTTTTTCGTTTTGCAATAATTAAATGTTAAAAGAACATGTAACCAATAAAAAGAAGTTATTAAAATCTAACATAAATCAAATATGTACAGAAGCAAAACTAAATTAAAGAAGGTGGCTAACTAAAAAAAATCAATTAAACTAAAAGTTAAAGAAAGAATTAGTACATTATTTACAAAAATTAGGATTAGTGTAGGAGACATTGAAAGAAAGTAAAAAGGACAGAATTTACATAACATGAAAAGTGAAACATATATGTATGACAAAGTTTCCTATTGTAAAAAGGAACGAAACACATTTATATAGAGGGAAAACAAAATTAAAATCCGAGAAATAAAAGTGAAATTTAAACAAAATTTGAAAGCCTAAACCCAAATGCCAAAAATCATTAAAGGGAGATTTGACCAACAAGAAAAATTATTCTTTATTGCATTTTATCATATAGGCACATTTATGCATAATGGGATATGCATGGAAATGGGAAGATCATGCATAGTCATTTTAAAGTAATCAATATTGAACAAGAAGATAGTATCTTGCATAACAATCATTAAGTCAATACAACTTTTAATGGTAAAACCATGAAAAAAATGCAATGAAAAAACCCAACATTTTCCCAAGTATAAACCAATGGAGCTCTACAGTCACATTCCAGGAGAAACTAACCCATGTCACACAAGAAAAATTCAATTACACGAAGATAAAACTAAGAATAAAAGAAAGAAACCTTACTTCTAGTCATGCCCTCACTCACAAATAGATAAAATATCGACCGTATGCAAAAGTGGGGAATTCCTTGAATGGAATAATTTGATTTGTTTTATACATCTTCTCATAAGTGAGTGGCTTCGATCCTCCTTGATTGGCCATCAGATGAAAATTTTGTGGTTGCATTTGTTCCATTCGTTTGGTAACTATCTCGTACTTAATATAAACTTGTATATATATGTTTGTTCTCATTTTTTATCCATGTATTAATAAATATAAAAAATGTATGCCTCCTTTTTTATGTGTTTATCTTAAAAATAAATTATACTTGGATACATCGACAATGCGGACTACAACTTTGAGTTCAGACATAGTCTTTCCATCGATGAACATGAGCCTTGTTATCGTTGTGATAGAATGAAGCTGAATTGTTCTTTGCTATAAATGGAAAGAATGTGCATCATTTTTTAAACCAAACCTTATTATTATGATCCACAAAAGAGATAAAATATGCACAGAATTGAAAAGAAGGAGTTGTAGCTCTCAGGTGAGTACTGCACCTGGAGACTACACTCAAACTGAGAGATCACTCTCCATTCACTCTACATTCATGAATGAGAAATTACATCATTAAGTACATCACCAGAAATCAGGAAGTTGCAAACAAACTCCTAAACTCTAGGAACAAATCCTAAACTAAGGAGATGTGTTACAACTTGTGTAACCTTTTCTCCATCAATACAAAATAATATAATTATTTTCAACTCCCCCCCTTAATGGAGAAAGGATTATCCTGAACTCCTAGCATCCTTCTAAACAATTCAAACTTTACACGTGCAAGAGGCTTAGTAAAAATATAAGCCATATTGTCACAAGTTTTACAATACTCAACAAAGATTTCTTTTGACTGTAGTTTCTCTCTAACAAAATGGAACTGAGTGTTTATATGTTTGGTGTTTTTATGAGACACTAGATTGTATGCTAATTTAATAGTGCTCTGGTTGTCGCTTTTGATGGGAGTAGAGTTCTTCTGTTCTTCTCCTGCATCATTGAGAAGCCTTCTCAACCAGATCGCTTCACACGTTGCTGCACACAATGCCTGGTACTCAGCTTCACATGAAGACAGTGCTACAGTACTTTTCTTTTTGCTGCTCCATGCTATGACCCCGGATCCTATGCTGAATGCGTAACCTGTAATAGACCTTCGATCATCCAGGTTACCTGCCCAGTCTGAATCTGAAAAACCTGCTAGAATAACATCAAATGTGTCAATGTATAAAATGCCATAATTAACAGTACCACAAAGATACCTCAACATGCTTTTTGTTGCTACCTAGTGACTTTCAAGTGGTTTTGACATGAATTGGCTCAACATACTGACAGAGTATGCCAAGTCTGGTCTGGTTGTTGTGAGATATATCAAGCTCCCAACCAGTTGTCTGTACATAGTGGCATCCACCTCCTTAGTGCCATCGTCACTGCACAACTTCAAATTCTTCTGCAATGGTGTCGCTGCTGACCTACACTGATCCATGCCAAACTTTTCCAACAGATTTATGGCATACTTTCCTTGGGTAAGAAAGGTTTGCCCAGTATCTCTCAATACTTCTAATCCTAGACAGTAATGGAGACTTCCGAGATCTTTCATTTCAAAAACTTGTGCCATAAGCCTTTTGATTTATTTGATTAAATTATCTGCATTTCCTGTTATAATCATGTCATCTACATACAAAGAAATCAAAATAATCTGCCCCTGCTTATTGTACTTGGTATACAAATTTGGGTCATTCAAACTCCTATGAAAATCATGCTCTAAAAAGAAAGAATCAATATTTTCGTACCAAGACCTGGGTGCTTGCTTTAAGCCATATAATGCCTTTTTCAATCTGCAAACAAGATGTTCTTGCCCCTGATTTACAAACCCTTTTGGCTGTACTAAGTAAATTTCTTCTTTTAATTCACCATTTACAAATGCAGATTTGACATCAAGCTGGTGTAGCTCCCAATTATGTTTAGTTGCTAAAGAAATAAGCATTCTGATAATGTTTAACTTTGCTATAGGTGCAAAGGTATCATCAAAATCTATACCTTCTTGCTTTGAGTACCCCTTTGCAACCAACCTAGCTTTTAGTTTTTCTATACTTCCATCTGCATTCATTTTTGGTTTAAACAGCCATTTACATCCTATGGGTGTTTTATTCTTAGGCAGTTCAACTAAATCCCAAGTGTTATTTCTAATGATAGATTCAATCTCTTCATTCATTGCAGCCCTCCATGCCTCAGATTGACTAGCTTCTTTGTAATTAGTGGGCTCTACAATGTTCAAAATATTTGACATCAAAGCATAGTCTTTCAATCTGGATGGTTTTTTAGTCTTCCTACCTGATCTCCTTGGTAGGGGACTTACCTCAAATTTGTTTTCTTCAGATCTAATTGGGCTTGCATTATCACCTTCTTCCTGCTCTTCTTTCTGCTCCTGTTTTTGCTCCTGCTCTCATTCATCCTCGCTGCATTCATCCGTATGCCAATCATAACCAATGTCATCTTTCCCTTCTTGAACCTGTTCATGAAACACTACATCCCTGCTTGCAAATATCTTATGAGACTCAGGATTGAACAACTTATATGCCTTAAATTATGTGCCATAACCAGCAAAGATGCATTTAACAGCTTTAGGGTCTAATTTCTTCCTATCAGCTTTGGGTATATGGGAAAATGATTTTGACCCAAATACTCTTAGCTGATTTACTGCTGGTTTGAGTCCATATAGAGCTTCAAAAGGAGTTTTGAAGCCAAGATACCTGGTAGGACTTCTATTCTTTAAATATACAGCAGTATTAATAGCCTCTGCCCAAAAACTATTAGATAGACCCTTACCTTGTAACATGCTCCTTGCGCACTCCACTAAGGTTCTGTTCTTGTGCTCTGCCACTCCATTCTGCTGTGGTGTGTGTGGCACTGTAAACTACTGAACAATCCCGTGAGATTTGCAGAATTTCATGAATTCCCCTAACTTGTATTCTCCCCCTTGATCAGATCGGAGAATTTTTATACTTTTTCCAAACTGTTTTTCCACCAAGGTTTTAAATTCTATAAAGTACTGGAAAGTCTGACTCTTTTTACTCAGAAAATAAACCCATGAATATCTAGTGCAGTCATCAGTAACTAACAGAAAGTAATATGCTCCACCTAGCGACCTTGTCTGCATAAGTCCGCATATATCAATGTGCACTAGTCCTAAAATATCTGTTTCCTTCCTTCTATCATGCACTGGAAACTGTTCTCTATGCATTTTACCTAAGGTACATCCATCACAATTTAACTGAGTATTATGAAAGACAGGGAGTCCCTCAACCATACCTTTTCTCTGCAATAACATGAGGTCCTGCAAATTCAGATGACTGAATCTCTAGTGCCAGAGTTGTTCGACTGTCGATCCACCTGCAACCATGGCTCGTTGTGGTATACTCTTTACATCCAGTCTGTATAGGCTTCCTACACGCACGCCTATTGCAACAATTTCTTTCCTGCAATCCTTTATGACACAATGAGTCTTGAAGAACTTGACTTGCATATCTTGATCAGTTATCATGGATATAGATATCAGATTTTTCTTAATTCCAGGTACATATAAAACATTTTTAAGACGACTGATTTCACCATTTGGTAACTTTACTGGAATATCCCCATAGCCTCTAATCTCGTATCCACTATCATCTCCTAAATAAATTTTTGATCCATATGTACTTTCTTCAATATTTTCAAAAAATTCCTTTTTACCTGTCATGTGAGAGGATGCACCGGAATCAACATACCAGATGTCGTCCTCATTGGATGCTGAAAGGGCACAGTTAGCTGTGAACAGTCGAAATTTCTAACTGTAATCTTCATCTTCTTCAACATCTTCTTCAACAAAATATCCTCTGTGCTTTTCTATCGCCAACTTTTTCTTTGCATCATTTGCCTGCTTCTTAAGGCATTCCATCTGTATATGACCCTTCTTTCCACAATAATAACATCTTCTTATAGGATGATTTACAGACATACCTTTATACAGACTCTTCTGCGATGTACCTCCTCTCTGCTGTTGTTGCGACTATGATTGCAGCTATGGCTGCTTCCCTCTGAATGATCGTCGTTTCGCCTTCAGAGCAAGATCATCGCTCTGGGGTTTCAAATTCTGATGCCGCTCCTCTTCTTGCAGCAAGATCCCTGTCAGATCTTCAAATGTAGGCGCTTTCTCCCTTGCCGCCAATCCAGTGATGAACATTTGAAATTCATCTCTCATCCCGTTCAGTGTGATTGTGACGAGATCAGAGTCAGACAACTTCTCCCCGATGTCCCCCAATCTGTCTTTCACATTTTTAATTCGCGCGATAAATGCAGCAACAGTCTCACTTTCGTCCATCTTCATTGAAAATAGCTTGCTTTTGAGTGCCATAATTTGACTTGTGTTCTGGGTCTGATACAGACTTTTGATGGTCGTCCAGATCTCCGCGGACGTTTTACAGTCTCTGATATGTGGGATAATGTTGTCCTTGACGGACATCTTCAACAAAACTTTCGCCTTGTTTTCTCGCTTATCCCATTCTTGCTCCTGTGTATTCGCCTCGTTGTGTGAATTCGGCCTCTGCTCATCTCCTGTAACTATCGACCATGCATTCACACCCTCAAGCAAGGTCTGAATCTTAAACTTCCAATTCGTGAATTTAGATCCATCGAGTTTGCCAGACTCGTGGAGATAAGATTCCATCATATTACTCATTCTGAACTGATCTACAAGTAAATGAATCTACCCAACTGATTCAGAAAAATTAAAAAAAAATTAAAAATGAATACCTATCAGATCTTGTCACCTGATCTGCCACTGCTCTGCTGGTTCTCCTGATCCACCCACTGTATCTTCGATTCAGATCCAACAATATCTGACAAATCTGCAATTCAATCTTGCTCCAATGAGCAAATCCGTTGTTTTCCAATACAGCCACAAACTGATCCGATCAAAACTGATCTGATCTGCCTCTCCCAGATAGATCCGCAACTTCTCCGATCTGCAACTCCCGCAAATCGTCCAGCGAAGGTGAGGCTTCACGCGGATCTCCTTGAAGGTGAGGTGGCGCCTTCTCGAGCGAAAAATCCGCGCCCAGATGAAATCGATGTAAGGCAAAATACTTGGCGCGATTTTTCCGTGTGCTTCCGCGCCAATCTGGTGTTTCGGCGCGGTGGCGCGATTATGGGCCTGACAGACACGCCAGTTGCGCTTCCTGGTGCGACTGTCAGTGCAGAAAATGCGCCAACCCCCTTCTACTCAAAAATTTAAAAAAAAAATCTGAGTCCGTGAGCCAGGTGTTACTGCAGTCCACCTGCTCGGTCGAGCACAAAGCTTTGTGAGCACACAGCTCTTGTGTACACGCGGCCACAAAGGCACTTTTAGCCACGAAGGCAATTCAACTACAAAGGCGAATTGGCCACAAAGGCGATAAAAGATCAGGCTCACCCAATCTTAGCTCTGATACCAAGATAAAATATGCATAGAATTGAAAAGAAGGAGTTGTAGCTCTCAGGTGAGTACTGCACCTGGAGACTACACTCAAAACTGAGAGATCACTCTCGTACACTCTACATTCATGAATGATAAATTACATCATTAAGTACATCACCAGAAATCAGGAAGTTGCAAACAAACTCCTAAACTCTAGGAACAAATCTTAAACTAAGGAGATACGTTACAACTTGTGTAACCTTTTCTCCATTAATACAAAATAATATAATTATTTTCAACTAATCCTCTAAAATATTCAATTTCTATTTTACAATAAAAATCAAATTATGAGAACAAATATATTGAAACCCCTCACAAAACTCTAGGCTTCAATGAGTTGGTCTTCACCTTGCTGCTCCTTGGGAAGAGTATCTAGATCCTCCTAGATCAAACCTCCCCACAGAAAAGGCTTTTGGTCCACCAAAAGCTAATATTGTTGAATTTGATTCTTATTTCAAGGTATTGATTTTATGAATTCAATATATGTGTTTGCATCAAAACTCCCAATGTATAGTTGCAAATGTAACTGCTAACCGTCTTTCAATTGGTTCACATTCCATCACAAAACGTTGCAATAGTGACCCTGGAAAAAGACTGTTAAGTTATTACTTCCAACCTATACAAGATCTGGTGGATCTGCGCTTGTCAACAACAAATTCTTGAATCCCATGTATAAGGATATGCAGTGGATCATGACAAAATGGATAATTTATGTGGCGCATCAAAAAAAGCCACAATTTCCTTATCATTCAACCCCAATTTGACCAAAAACATCCCTCAGATGATCAGGTCCTTTTGTATCATCAGAAAAGTGACCTTCTTCTAGAAGCTCAGGCCTATCTTCTCTTCCTGGATGGAATGGAATGTCAGGTCCTCCAGTAACTTCAAAAACCACCACACCAGATATCTGATAAAGGAAGACATAGGATATTATGGGAAAATGTTCCTTGATTTGGCTCCAAGGGTCTAACGACAATGTCCATACCCCTGTTAGCACCATTGGCAAGCTCGATTGCATATTTCATCATTCTGAAAGGCCCTCCGGTCTTGGTATTGACATCGTAAGTCTCAGCATTGTGCCATGGGATCTGAACCATGATCAACACACAATTATTCTCTGCGATGAGAGCTCAGAGCTGTGATGGAAAATACTGAACAAACCCATTCTTCCTGAAAGAAGATGAATTGAAATAAAGTGAAAATGCTTTTCTCAAACACAAAACATTGTACCAAGAAAACTCTTGTTCACGCAACTTTGTGTGAATTAACACTGGATCAGCCAAAAACTCAGTTGAATCATCCTGCAAAGTGCCCCACTCCTATCTGTTGGAAACCGTATTTGAAATTTGTGAATAGGCACCTATTCCAGTTGAAGATGAATTTAGAAGATATGGGTATGGTATCCCCCTCTTTAGCATATCAACCATTAGCATGAATCTCCAGGGACTGATATCATGAAGGCCCTCCGTCACAAGCAACAACACATGGCATACTGAAGCAAAAAAAACGCCAAGCTAGAATGTGCCCTGAATACCCATTAACTCATGAGCCAACTCAGTTGATAATGGCTCTCAACTTAAAACAGAAATCGAAGAAGATCCATCAGGCCTCATCATTTCCGGCAAAACAGATGCACTAAATACAGGTTGAGTGTCAAGGAGAATAAACCGCTCAACATACGTCCTGAGTTCAAAACCAGCACTACAATGCCTTTCCATGGCTCTAATTTCTTATGACTGTAGTGGAAAATGAGGAAGCACCCCTGATGAAGTCCCGCCAGAACCATAAAGTTCATTTAGAATTTTTGACTTGCCTGCACCAAGAGGACCCGAGACTCCTATAACTATGAAATTTGTATTGTCTGACAATAGCCAGTCAAACAACTCAAAGCACAATGACAATATGACTGCATTGCCATAACTACCTCCGGTGAAGTTTTTTGCTATATTCGGCAATAAACGGAGACCTTTTGACCATCTCCCATATTCTAGCTGCATTCCGAAGCCACTCACGCTCACTGATTGGCCTTGCAAAGGAACGGCATGGTATTTAAATCACCTGATCACGAAGTTTCTCCAGCATTGAGGTATAGCTCTCAAGCTGGATCTTTGTTGAATCATCTAACACCTTCAATGGAAGAACGTAGAAATTAACTTCGCCAGGACTTGACCCATTGGTCGTCATCTCAAAAGATCTTCTCTGTCAGTTATTGAATATATGATTCCCATGAGGGCCATTCTCATCGTTATTTGGTTGAGATGAGGCTTTATTCAGCACATCCAAATGATCATCGTATTGGAGTCGTGATGGAAAATAAGCACTCCTACCAACTTCCAATTTGATTCACATTCGCCTTTCTAGTGCTTGGGAATGGGTCCCATTCCCTGATCGCTGAAGCTCCGCCTTTCCAGCCAGATGTCATTGCCCAATAACCTAATCACCACATCGAAGCCATAATTCGAATCTGCCCATAAGCCGCTTCCATTTGGCATGTCAAGGCGGAGGAAGTGTGGGGATCACATCATCTGCAATTGGCGTACATGATCTGGAACATCAAAATATGCCAACAATTCTGCATTCTGGTTATGAAATCATGGAACATTAGACAAACCTTTTATAAATAGCTTCCAGCAAATCCGTCTTGGATGCGATAATCTCATCATCTCAACCATGCATTTAGTTTGTTTGTAATTGTTCCAGAAAAGAAATGTGTGGTTTGGTCTTCGAGACGAAATATTTCTCTCTGTAAATCCCACTCTGTATGTAGATGACAACTCTCTGTGGCTTATCGTCAGGAACAGAGTTTACAACATTTTGTATATGTCAGAAATCTGCAATTCCCGTCCATCATGATTCATTCTTGTTCTGTTACTAATATGGTTCGATATGGCAGTTGATCGCAGTATTAGAGGAAGTCTACAATGACCTGTGAACTGTAAAAGTGAAAGAAGGGCGTGAGGTGGTTTAAAGGAATTACCAAAAGTAGGCATATAAGCCATGCAATCTGGGATATGCAAGAAGATCTTTTGCATTTTTCCTGTTTTTGTCACCAAATCTAGCCCAGTGGTAGTTCCACATGGATGGGTTATTGTAGTGAACCTCCACGAAGAGCTCGTCCACGATGAGAGGCATATCTGGGTCGTTGAGCCATCACCTCAGAATTGACCACTCGCTTCCCTCGATGTCCATATTTATAACCACTGTATTAGTTGCTTTCAATTGCAGTTCCTCTTTCATAAACTATGTTATATTTATCGCACTACTGGCTTTATCGTCTCCGTCTGACACAAAGATGTAGTGTAGCTTGATTCGATCCACCATCCACTGCGGAGGTTTGGGAGTGACCTTTACAGTAATGTAGGACGGATTCATGCGTGCCATGTTCATCTCTTCATGAAAACCTGACGGTTTCGACTTTTGCAGTATCTTGGAATTGACCTTGAACGCGTGAATCTCGGTTAAATCACAGGGGTACATGCGAAGAAATCAGGTGAGGTTGGTGTTGAATGCATTAGCGCCCAGATCCAGCAGAACCCATTTCTGTCTGCGATGGAGATCCATCTCTCCTTGGAAGAAAGAGGCAACCGTAGGATGTGTGTTTTGTCCTGGCTCCATCGGCCATGGCTCCTCACAGCAAATGCTCCCCTCCATCATGGCACAAGAAGTTGTTGTGTCCCTTTTCATTTTCAAACACAGAGGGGACCAAAGGAAGTAGAGTTTGCAAAAACTTTTGAATGACATAGAATTTTGCACAAACAATTTTTCAGCAAAATTTCAATTTAGGAGAAACATGATCCATTTCTTACCAAGCCACCTAAATAAGATATTATTGTTTTATTCATGTTCATTTTCTTGATGAATTTGATTTGGAATATTAATAGAAGATTCTTATTTATTTGGTGAATAACTCGTGACTTTTCTCCACGCTTTCTGATATTGTTATTTGGCATTTTTCACTTGAAGCGAAGGATCTTTTTTCTTTGACTTGCTTTTCCTCGCGCCAGGTTCGCTACCATAAGCCTTAACTTTCCAACACTCAGCCAAAAAATGATTGTCCTTTCTGCGAAATGTAAAAAAATTCATTTGTTTTAGAGGACTATTATACTTAATATCATTTTTAGCTGCTTTTGTCTGATGTGCTCCAATCCTTTTCTACACCATTTCCTTTGAACTCGGATTTTGACAAAGAGTTTGCATATGCTCTGGATATTGTGGAGACTTTTCATCATTATCACCTGCAATATTAAATTGTAAAAGTCCTTTTGAGACAGAATCAACATTCAGTTTCCTTCTTATCTCGGCAGCTTTGGAGCATTCTCTATAATCTCCGCATATATAACCCAATCTTGAATGTGAAAGTTGTCTTATCACTTCAATGGGATTGATGGTGCCTTGACCATTGCTCCCAATGCCTCTCCCTTCATAACCCATTTTCTTTAATAGTGTTGAGCCAATACCTCGAGTATGTTTCTCAAATGATCCCAAACTAACAATTTCTTCACGATAATTTAAATCTGTACTACTTACCTCATTGAATGTAGCACTTTGAAATCTTGCTAAAGCCTATTCTGAAGCTTGTAATTGTAACTCCATCACTTGCAATCTGTCTTGAAGCTCTTGCTTATCCTCTTTGAGTGCTTTCAATTGTTTTTGTAGCTTTTGACTTTCTCTGTTTTCAACATATAATTCTTCTACCATTTTGTTCATGGTTAAGAATTTTTTAAGCATTTCAGAATCCTTATAAAAATGTGGAAGAAAAGAAGGATCAGAAGAAGATTCATTTGTTGAAATAGACATTTAAAAACTTAAGAGATTACCTTCCTTCGTCGTTTATTTATCCTTTCTTGGACTGATTTTGACTAGTATACCCACTATGAAAGACAATGAACCACTCTGCTACCATAAATGATTCGTAATCCCTCGAGAGCCACTCAAACCATGTATAAAATAAAACTTGTTTTAATCTCAATTTGAGCTTAAGAGATTACGTTACGATACATGCATACGTATGCTCATTTCATCCCTTATTTGAAACAAAAAAAAATGACTAATAAAATTCTCAATCAAACCATAAAGAATAAAATTGTGCACACAACAGGTTTGATAACAGAGTTCACCCCCTCCACTGGGCTACCTATCCGGATTCGACTCCAATAGGACAAATCGATCTATTGGCTTTTTGAAAAGAGATATATGTACATCAATTTTTACATCAAGGTGGCCAGTCGAGAAACGTCAACTATACATCAAAAACTCTGAAATACTTATGGAGCTATCCAAGCTCTGCATGAAAATGAATATTTCAAGCACTCAAAATTTCTGCTTCCTCTCCCCTTTACCAAGTACATAAAATAGAATTATATAGATCTTAAGAGCTCAAAACTAAGGAGGGAATATCTCCTTATCCCTTATTCCAAGGAGAAATTAATTCTCATATCCCTTAAAATATGTGCATGAGATTTCTGTGGAGGAAATATCTCAATCTCTACTTTCAAGGGCCTTATCCCCAAAACCTTAGGGATCATAATAATCCCTTTAAGCCATCAACTTTCAACCTAAATTAGAATTTGAATTTTGGGGAAAAACCTCTCAAATATTCAATTTCTATTTTACAATAAAAAACAAATTATGAGCACAAATATATTAAAAACCCTCACAAAACTCTAGGCTCCAAAGAGTTGGTCTTCACCTTGGTGCTCCTTGGGAAGAGTATCTAGATCCTCCTGGATCAATAGGAGTACTTAAGCTGGACAAGCCTGTCAGATATTAGGCGGAAAAATAGAACCACAATGGATGACAAAGTTGCTTCTACTGAGACACACATTTATACATGCAATCAAACAGGAAATCACCTCAAATCCAGGGGCGAATTCAACCATATATTCAATTTCTGGGATTGGTAGAGGGAGAAATAACCCCTCACTAGTGCCATCCCTATAAATTACGGGTGAATGGAAGCAAAATCGAGGTTTGAATTAAAAATTGCAGGCGAATGGAAGAAAAATAGGGGTTTGAATGAAATTTGGAGAGGCGAAATAATTCTTTATCGGCTTATTTTATATGACTAAAATACATTATATATTTATTTTTTAAATAATTTTTGGGCGAACTATAGAAAGTGGGTGTAATATAAAAATATCTCCCTTCCAAAATATAAAACTCCATAAATTTCACCCATGAGCTAAGAATAACCCCTAAAATTTTCTATGAACTCCTTTGAAGGTACAAGTTAACTTTGACATCCCCATATTTGAGGGCCAAATAGATGCAGGCGTCATAGATAAATGGATGAATATGTTAGAAGGACATTTTTTGGTTCATGACTTTTCCAATCGGGAAAATATTAATTTTTCACTCCTCAAAGCTGCCCCCCATGTCAAGGACTAGTGGGAAGCCTGCACTGAGAAGAAGGACGAGGGGGAAACCTCCTTGTTCTCGGCTGCATCCACTTGGAATTATTTCTGAGACGCCATCAAGGAAAAATATTACCCCATGGGGAGATATGAGGACAAGTACATACAATGGACTACACTACGAAAACAAAGGGATCAAGATGTGCATGAGCTGTAAAAAAAAATTCATACCTGTTATCACTGGAAAATCGAACAAGCAGAAGACATCATAAAATGTCAAGAAGAAGGATTTACAGGGCTGAGAAACATTAGAGAATCTGGAAAATTTAAAATTCTCTAAGGTCAAGAGGAAAAATTATCATATTATGAATAGAATACACAGGCAAAGTGCGCTCCGCATGCATTTTTCTTTGATAGGCGCATTGGTGTCTGCGGCTTTCCCTTGATAAGCCACGTGATCCTGAGCATGGCAGAAGGTCACCATCCGGGACCACTTGACACACTTTAGGAGAATATTCTCCACTTGAGGCTACCCAAGGACAACCACCTAAAGCCACCGTGAGACCTCAAGTGACCACACAATGGAATCAACCCCCACTCTTGGGTCACTATGCACAAGTGTACCAAGAGAGGGAAGAAGGATTTGAATTTTCCTATAAAATTCCACCATGAGAAAAACTAAATGAGAACATGTTGTTATGCTGGCCAAATTTCCCATGAGAAAACCAGCAGTGTATTGTCTGGAGCAAAAATAGAGTAAGGGGATTCAGTTGTTGGCCACCCAACACCTCAAATCCCTCAAGAGAAGAGAGAGGCATGTAGAACCAGCTCAAGGGTAAAGCCCTCTTTGCATTGGGTATTAGAGCTCCATAGCTCTAAGGATCCACTACAAGTGTGTAATGTTCTACCGCTTCTTTACTAATAGCGACTAATAAGAGGGGATTAGTTCTTCGTTCAGATTATTGGCTCGTTTGACTCGATTGAGCTTGTGTTTATGTTTTATTGTTGTTTTGTTTCTTCTTCTTGTTTGTAGCATACTATGTTCCATAAACTAGTTTGTTCTACATGTTAGTATGTTTCCACTAACCAGCGAACAACTCTTTCTGACTGTGACCATTGCTTGTAGGTTGCAACCATTCCTATCAAGCACTGGTGTTTTAGTACACTCATGATCTAAACAACACCATAACAGGATTGGAGACTCCACTTATTTTACCCTTAAGCTAAGTGGTTGTGTTTCTACAGAGCCTTCTTTCTGCTCAGGATTGTTGCTGGACCAACTCTCCTCCTCCTCATCTTCTCTCATTCACCCTCTGTCAAGAGATTCAGTTCAAGAGGTTCAGAATTTTCTTGTGCATGAAAACCACACGCATTTAGCACAAACAGATGCGTCGGTCTGCGCGCGTTTAGCTCAAACAAGCTCGCAGATTCACGCGCCTGTGTAGAAAATTTCCACACAGAAACTAGTGAACTATTTTTTCATTAGTTTTCTTCAGTTTTTGCAACTGTAAAGTGATTAGCAGCCTAGAATAAATCTGCCATCACTGTGTTTTGGTGTCTCTTGACTGTTAGGAAATTATTTTAGCTGCACTTTAGTTTAGCTATTTTCATAGTTTTAATTCTTAGTTTATTGTCACAAATTCACATAGTTTAATTAGGAGTCAAGTAAATGGCTAAAATCCACCCATGCTATCTAAATGAACTTATTTACATGATAATAGACACCAAACACATAGGTAATTACGAAGGAGTAAGTGGCCCATATCCACGCATGCTTTAACTAGTTTCCATTTGTTTTTTCTAGTTATAGCATTAATTTTAATTTTAAATTTTCCATTAGGAACCGGGACCAGGAGCAAGTAATATTTGCTTCCCTTGCACCTTTTGGTGACCCTGGGCATGCATATGAATGCTCTCTTTTGATAGTTTGTCATCTCCCTTTAGTCCAACATTTAGTCTAATAGGAAAAATTGTAAGCGGCCCATTATCTGCACATCATTTTCTTTTTGAAAGGAACAATCGAAACATAGTTTAAATAGGAGGGAGTGTAAGGGATCATCGCATATCCACATCCTACAAACATTGTGATTGTACACTTTCTCACACACATTTCCACACCATAAGTGAAGTAAGCCACCTTAAAACTAATCATAATTGAACTCATTTAACCTCCCCACAGGGGCCACAAGATAATTAATAGTTCAGGTTAGGACCATTGGGGGTAGGCATCCAATAAGCCACCATGGTCAGTTTACATTCTTGAAACATAAAAATTGATTTTTTAGGGAGCTTTAAACTCGTCTATCTGGCCATGGTAAAGAATATCCAAGCACCACAGAGACCTGATTCGGAGGGGGTTAAGCTTAGGCCCAGTGCATGCAATACTATTTGAGGCTACCTGACCCATCTAGTGCTTGGTACTAGTATCTGAATACCAAGAAGCTCAAGGCTTGAACTCTCACATGGGACGATGGTACTTAGTGGCCAAATCTAGGGCATCCTTCTCTATAAGTGATGGTGCAGGAAACACTAGATCCTCTTTCCGTTACCTTAGTCAATTCTACGGCTACTGGAAGGCATCGCCAGTTCTTTCAGGATGTTAGCCCCAGTACCCACCAGAAGATATCTTTGCAACTCCCAGTTACAATTGAGAATCTGAGGATGATTAATTTTTTTAGGGTTTTGAGTATCACACGAAAACAACAAAAACCATTTTTTGATTGACTGGTCACATAGGATTAATCTAAAGGGAAATTAACCTTTTATTTTTGCTTTTTTTTTATGTATGTGTTGAGGCCTTGGAATTTCGCTACCGCAACATGGGGGAAAACCACCCGGTTTGGACCTTAAAGCAGTTCCTTTTCCGTTTGGTGTAGTGGGTCCGACTAGGGGTAATGGGACCAGTTTCCCAATAAGGATGATTTTGAGGGTGTGTGTTTATATGACATGCAAATGGAAATGATTTTAATCTATCTTATGCATCTATCTAAACTAATTATTCTACTCTATACCCGAGGTGTTTCTTCATTTATGCGATCTGAAAAGATGTCCTTCAACTGTTAGTAATATAGATCATTTAACAGTTGAAAGAGATGAAAACTATGTAAAATAATTATTCTAACAAAGTAGTTTGACTAAAAGAATTGTGAAAAATATATCGCATTCATATGTGTGATTATACATTCAATAAGAAACTGCAGACAAGTATTAGAACAGAAGTGCATGTAACATTCATCTATAATAACGTTTCAAATACATAATGAAATAAAATATGATTATCAATCTATAAAGAAAAACTTAATACAAGTGAATAGAAGTACCATATGTACGAAGTTCTACTCATTTAACTGACAGTAATTGATCTACTCCTTCTCGCTTTCAAGCAATTTGGAGAGTACAGTAGTGCAACATTAGTTAAACAGCTTTAATTGTCAAAAGATAACATATGTGTTCCATTAATTCATCAAAGCATTCACAAACTTACAATAGTGCATTCTTTGCAAATGTTTTTGACTAATTTTTGGACCCATCTTTAAATGCATGAGAGGGTTTTAAATACTAAACTAACTATGTTCTAAAAATATATTATTACAAAAATATAGAGGAGGTTGCAAACAACCATCCTCGTAGGACTAACTTAAACTACAATCTAGGAAAATAAAATAACAATTTTGATTTATGAATTTCGCCCTTTCTTCTGGATTTGGTCACGAAGTTGAAAAATATCTATCATAGGCTTGAGCTGAGCTGGCTGAAAAATCCTCGATCTAAACTGTCCCTTGAATACTACGTTTGAAAGTACTGGCTATGATCTTTTTGTTGAATCTATTAAGGATTACATAATCTGATACTGATGATAAGGTTTGATCAGAAAATTCCAATAATTTTCTTGATCAAACTTATTTAATTTTTTAATTACTTCATCCTGTGTGTCTGCTTTCTGCTTCCATTGTGTTTCTATCTGTTTTACTTCTGAGAACACTTCATATGTGTACTCTTTGAGAAGTTCTTCTTTTACAAGTTGTTCACATGTAGATTCAATAATTTCATTTGATAACTTAGACTTTTTCGCTACTGCTTTCTTTGTCTGGTTGATTTGTGCTTCCCAATCTCTGAATAGGATCTCCTTATGAAACTTATCTAACTGAGGTAGATCAGCTTCCTTTCCTGAGTCTGATTCTTGCCATTGAATTTGTTCATTGATCTTATTCTCGAGCCTTTCACATTCAAGTTTCTGGATAGCTATTTGTTGGGTTAGTATTTTATTTGAATCACAATAAGCGTCAATCATAGAAGCTTGATGACAAAATACTTCTTGTTATTTCTTTAATTTAGCATTTACATCCAATGCTTCTTTTATGAATTTCTCTAATTGTGGTTGGCTCTGTAACCTAGTCATTGTTGTTTCTAGTTGTGCTTGTTTCTCATTGATTTCTACTTGATGCTGCAATTTAAGGCTCTCAAAATCCTTTTGAAACTGGGCCATCTTTCCTTTGATTTTCTCACTGGAGTTGTATTTTTCTTCAGTTAATAACCTCTCTAGTTCTTTTACTCTGACTTCCTTTTGCCTCAGCAACAATGTAACTTCAGTAGCTTTATCAATGGTGGCAGTAGCATATGCCCCTGCATACTGTGATAATTTACTTAGATGTTCTGTAGGGTCATCTAAGGAATCCCTCCATAGTACGTCAACTGATTCATCTGTGAGCTTTGAGACTGTTTCATCAGTTCTTCTTCTCTTGTTCCTCTTAATTACAACCTTATAGCTAGGACTATAGAAAATTTCCAATGAAGGAATTTCTTCAACTTGTAAAACTATCTGTTCTGTAGGGTAGGCCAGTATGATCTCTCAATCATGAGTCTCTGGAACTTGTTGTAGTGGATTAGCAGTTTCCACTATCTTATGGGAATGTTCAGATGTCTGAAAACTAGTTACTTGATGAATATTGGGATTAGCTTTAGGAATTTTTATTGCTTCAAAAAACTCCTCCCATTCACTACTAAAATTCTTTGTTTATGAATTTTCAGACTGATCTAGTGTGTCATGAATGTGCTGAACTTCTTGAGAATTTGACTATGTTCCATTACCTTCTTTTTGCTCCTGTATTTCTATCTCTTGGATTACCTGATCAAATATCTTTTTTGGGCTATCCTTTAAGGATTCATATTCATTTTCAGAGTGATACGAATTGTGATATTGATCCTCTGATTGACCTGATTCATCCTCAGACATGTCTTTCACTTCATTATCCAAGCTGATACTTGGGTTAGGCCTGTTGACATCTTCAATAGTTAAAAAATTGAGAGGGACTCTCTCCAGTCTCTTATTTCTATATACTTGGAATGCTTCCAAATAATCTTGGCTCAATTGGCTTGATGCAAACTTGGTTATAAGAAAACTTTTCCACGCCTTAGAAGAGATCATCAAATCCATCTACTTCCTTTACAAAAGGCTTCTTTTTTTATCTCTGTAGTGTAATTTTTAATTACATCATTTGGATCGTTTAAGCTCTTTGGCATTTCTGCCAATTTCAATAGATTAATCTTGGAAACCTCCTTGTAGGTATGGCCAATATCAAAAAATGTAAAAGTATCGCACTGTACAGGGAAATTAGGCCAAATGGTCTTCTTAGCATCTTTCAGTTTTTTAGTGATACCATTAACAAGTTGGTAAGCTATCTCTCGTGCAAGAAACTTATCAAGAACATAATAAGGTAGGATGTGGGGAGAAGCATAACTCCTGAATACTCTGACATATGTAAAATTCTCCTCTGCAAACCACCTAGCCACAGAAAGAATATATGTGCTAGCCTCTTCAGAAACCCTAGGGGCCTTCTTATTGAATATCATTTGGTGCATAGGCAATATGACTCCATTACAAATTTTAAAAATTTCAAGTGGAAGTCTGAATCCCAAAGGTCTTTGTGGTAAATGTGGATTGGGATAGGATCTTGGGTAGTCCATTTCCATCCCATGGTAGGAAAACTAGAAGAAAAGCAAATTGCGTCCATGACATAAACAGACATATAAAAGGGAGGTATCTCTCTAGATTAAACACTCCTTTTATTCCTATATTCTGTGATCTGTTTGGATAAACTATCAGATAAGATGTTTTCCCAATTCAGAATTGAGGAATTGATGATTGTGTCAATCAATGGAACCCATTCTACTGAAAAACCTAGTGGTATCAGGTTTGGAAAAAAATATACACAACATACCGACAGCATAACAATAAGGGGAAGGAATTTGGGCAATTGGGTACGTACCGAGTTTATCTCACTTCAACTTTCCCTGGTCTTCCTTCCATTCTTTGATGACCTTCATGAGATCTGGATGCTCTGCTCTAAAGCTTTGCATAAAAGTCATGTCATACTTCTATTGCGGGGAGGGTAGAGGGTACATTGCTTGCAAATCTTCTGCCCTGAAAGACCTTATGTTTTCTCCCTTTTAATCTTTTAATTTCCTATTATCTATGCTTAAATGGTCAATTACCCACTTAACCATGTCTGTGTAAGGGATAATTTTTAGTCTTGTTGCTACCTTGTGGACGAATGAACATGCAACATCAAAGTAGGTCGCGTCTGAAGTATATGTCATGCATGTTCTGGAGAATTTGGTTATTACTTTTGGATTTTTGTCGTTGAACAGTTTATACATTATTTCCCATGATGAATTTCCGCAATCCTTGTTGCAGGTGGTATCTGAAAATAAGGGATACATGTCTGAGTCTTCAGTAGGAAATGCTTGAAAAGTTTCTTTTCCCTTTTTGCTCATTCCAATCTTCCTTAATCTGTTAAATGGTTTCTTGATTTCAAGTAAACAGGGAGAGAATTAAAATTATAAAGAACATAGAGTCAAATCCGTCGTTTATATCAAACATAAATGAATATATATGAATATTTCAAATATAACAACAATCATCAATAATGATTTCAAAATCAAATTTCTTACACCTTCACATGAAATATTTTTCAATAAACTTGAAGCCGTTAGATCTCGAATTTCGTTTTGATATGACATAAGTCATTTCTCATGCTCGAGAAATTAAATGTCATTAATTTTCACATCGCCATATATAACTTTTACCGCTTTTGATGTTTACCCATAAATGTTGCGAAATGCAATGTGTGCACACCGTACATCGCAACTTTTATGCGATAATGAATTTGTTTTATGGTTAAGTTATGCGAAATATGAATTGCGCATTCAAAAGTCAAGCGGCCGCTCTTTAATAGGACTTTATAGATTTATCTTTGTTACTTTGTTGGCTTGTCGGGTTCGCACAATCGCACTTATATTGAATTGGTTTATGAGTTGGTTGTTTTAAATAAGGTGAGATGTGATAAAGAGTTTATAACGATAATTGAAGTATTTGCAAGTTTTTAAAACATAACCTCGCAAAAGGTTAGTGCATTTCGCATCCCACGTAACTTAGAGGTTTGTAAGTCCTTTTAAGTTGTAAGCAATGCAGTTTGCGATGCACGAAAGGAATAAAGTGGAAAACTTTTATTTCCTAAGTTTTTTGTTTTTGAAGCTAAAAATGAATTTCCTATTTATTTCTTAAGGGTCCCCATTTATTAAAATAAATGGGGGTGCTTTATAGCACAACAATTGGCGATTCACTTGGGAGAACCAAATATCTCTAACTAATTTTTTGAAATTTCTAAAACTTTATTGAAAATAAAAATTGTCGCAGGAATGAATTTCAAACAAATAATATCTTACTAAGCAATGGAATTTCTCTTATTTATTATTCATAAGGATCCCTCTTTTAAAGATACAAGTATGAAAATCTATACCAGTCTTTACTTAGTTCAAAGAGATAAAGCAGGTGGCTCTTACAGATCAGTTTTATAAAAATTTACTCTTTTATCATAGGTAGAGCCTCTGTTCCAATAGGAAATTTAAGCTTTTGGCAGGGTTACTTTTTACCCAGCAATGATTTTTTGTCCCATATAGTGTTTCTTACAATTTCAAAAATAAACTAATTTTTTGAAACTTTTCTTTTCCGTATCATATTTTTATTTACTTAAAAGCCATTGTCTTGTCTTGGTAACCAAATGATGACAATTCCATTCGCTAGTTGTAATTAAACTGATCAAGCTGGCTCTTGATGAGACCCCTTGTCCTCTTGATATAATCAAGTCATTACCCTATTTTGGTAGGCAGTAATGGTAATATTAGTTCAACTATTTCCTTATGAACATGGTCAACAAGCTCTTGATGAGACTTGTTATCTTTTAAGTTTTTCTAGTTGTAAGCTTTTTTGAATTTCTTTCAAAAATTTATAAGTTTTCCCGGATGGGGTGAATCATTCGTCCTTTTGAGGATTCTGGATGACAATGTTGAGTTTTGGATTGCTTTTCTGTAAAAGATTCTTTACTATGTTAAAGATTCTTTTCTTGACTGATAGTAGAATAATCATGCTATATAAGGATGAGAGCTCATCAGAGAATAAATAATTTTAGTGAAATTACATCTTTCAGTAAAAATAAAATATATTTGTCTTTTGAATCTTTCGATTGTTTCCTTAACACTTCCTATTTCTATAAGCGATAAATAAAAAAGGATCATCTAAGATTTTATTTTGAAAAGCCAAAAATTTATACTAAGCAACTTTTATTTCTTCTAAGAGGACTATTCCTGCAATCCCTCGTCTCGTACATTGGAGGACTATTCCTGTGACCTGTGAATAGTAAAATCTCCTGAAATCACCTTGATGGAATCCTTCTACATAAGGGCAAGAGTTCTCCTCAAGAACATTTCCTCTGGAAAACCCTAAAAACCCATGTTTGGGCATTGGCGCGGGTAGCCAGTTCATCGCTCACACCAATGGGGAAAATGCACACTAGTGGGCGTGCCAGCTGGCGCTTTTTCCCTGTGTTGTGCCCGTGCCAAACCTATTAAGGAATGTTTTTTAACAATAGAAGGCAGAAGTTTGATTCTAACAACTTCAGAACGGATCATCAAAAATGGGTTGGGTTGTTTGCCTCCGAATCTCCCTGTTTAGGAAGTGGTTTTCCACCTCTCATGGACCCTTCCTAAAAGATAGGACTCCCCCCCATGATTATAGGGAGCCTAACCTCTCCTTCTCCCTCTATAAAAGCCTGCCCTCTCCATTTGCTAGCTAGCTGAACTTTTGGGAAGGAAATTATAGCTGAGTCACAATCAAGAGAAGAGCTAAGGAGAACCTTGTGAGAGAGAGAGTTCTATCAAACCCCTGACGAGCTTTGTGAGACACATCCCACTGGAACACTGTCGAAAGATCACGACGTCAGAGCACCGGTTGTAATCGTTCTCTCGTATCTTAATATACATGACTATGTTATTGGTTCCATGATTGTGTTTGTCCATTATATAATGCAATTTCATTCGTTCCTCTCTGACTGATTGATAGTTATAAAGTGTTAAATATTGCGTTGCATGTTGTCTCTCTTCTTTGTATGTGTACAAGTATCTGGATGCAATAAGCTCATGGATCGTGACCTGTCGAGCTAGGAACGGAAGCGCCACTTCTTCTTTGACAACAGCAGCGAAGGAATCACGGTAAGCGATCTATCGTGATTCTATCTTTTGTAACTAGGAATCAATAGCTTTGCGTGTTTCGATTGTTGCTAGACCCACTCTAGGGCTAGTGGAATCGCCTCTGTCCATAGAGGGAATTTACGTCCACAACAATTTGGCAACTCCACTGGGGATCAGTGGGAGTTGGTCCTTCCTCCATTGGGTTGTTTTTGGCTTTTTGTTTGATTAGTCTGCTTTTCTGGTTCACCTTCTTTGGTGTTAAAACCTTGTTCAGCCCCCAGAAGACCAAATGTAGCCTCTGTTCGTTCATTTTCACATTTTCTAGGGTAAACCTGATTGGCGCGGTTATCCCTCTGACAATCGTGCCGAAGGGCGCTTGTTGCTAGTTAGGCACCCGCGCGATCCCCTGTTTGGCGCAGATTACAGCCAAACAGGCGCGCCAACCCTGCTTGGTCTTAGGGTTTGCCTGTTCTTGGACTCTCTAAGCTTGAGTTTTGGTCCTTGTTTGTTTTTTCTGATTGATTGAGTGCTTTGAAGTCATTTTTTACTTTTTTTAGCCCTTTCCCTCCGGTTGTTCGCCCTTTCCTGTCAGTTTTTCATTTTAGCCCTAGGGCTTCTACGTGCTTCAGTGTGCTGAGTCTCCCGTGGGAGTTTTGGGTCTTTGCTTTCCCGGTCAACTTTGTTTTGGCTTCTTTGCATTCATATTGCTCAATCCAATTTAGTCATTGTGTTAATTGAGTGATTGTCCTCTCTTTCTTTTAGTTTCGCTTTGTGTTGCTCCAAGCCTAGATCACACGGTTTGTTTGAGTCTCTTTTGATATTCTTCTTCGCTTTGAGGGATTTCGTCATCGGTTTGAGTCTTGATTGTGCTTGTGTGAGTTGAGTGAACTTGTTTTGTTTCAGCTCTCTCTTTATCATTCTCAAATTGATGTTTTCATTAGTTTTTCATTTTTTAGTGCGCTTCTCTAATATATTGAAAAATACAAAAAAAAATCTTTTTCATTTTGATTGGCATAGTGAAAATTGAAAACTCTTTCACATTAATAGTGTTATATAATTCTAGAGAAAAATTTTCCAGTTTCATTAGCTTTCATTGAAAACAGTAGTGGATGTTTTTGTGTGTTCATTTTGCTGTCATTTGAAAGCTCTCAACTCTCCCGTAGATAACTCTTCATTGAACAAAATGATATTTGGTCGCATGTAGTTCGCATCTAGAGGTTTTATGAGATCCAACATTCGATAGGGCCTTGAAATTGAAACGTAAATTGAAGATCAACTTTAAAATTTACTGAATTAACCTAAGGCAGCATTGAAACTTAACGGAACATCTAGTAGTCTAAGGTAGAGACGTGTTCCGACGTCTTTAAGCCTAGTAGTTTTCGCTCGCCATCTGGCTACAGACAGTGCTAGTACGAACTTTTGCTCCCCGTACCGTCATGTATATAAATGGAGACCCCATTAGGTTGCAAATTCTTTATCCATAGGAAGTCAAGTTTGTCGCCTTTTACCCATGATACACCAGACACAGCATTCGGACAAATTACCTGCACGTCCGTTAAGTCCTTGGTTGATTTCTCTTTCATTTTTACCAAGGTGTATATGGCAGTTCACGGATATCTGGTACACCCATTTACCTAGATTACTATAGCAGTCATTTTGATCTTTACTAACTCCCTAAATTTGAAAAGATCATCAAGCACTTGTCCTTTCAAGCTTGTTTCCAAACTGAAAGTGATAGAGTCATCTTTTACTTGTTTCTAGACTCTTAAAACATGAAACAGTAAAATTTTCCAGTTTCAATGTGGTAAAATTAATCACCTACGATCACACGCCCATTTAGAGATTGATTTTTCGGCCTGTTTTTGTTTGCCTTGGTTTTTGCCCGTGTGTCTTTGTTTTTGATCTCTTCCTCTTTTTGCTATAGTCACAGTGGTGGAACCATCAGTTTCATCTAATGGTAGTCCTTATACAGAAGATTCATCAGAGGTCTCTCAGTCCTCTATTGAGCATCAACAGCCTGTTGTATCCAAGTTTCCCCTTGGGGGACCGGTTATATCTGAACTTCCCTTTGGAGGACTAGTTGAGTTCAATTGGCCCTTGTCGAACGCTTGGTTTGCATTTGGAGTTGGGGAACACTTCCCTCCTCTTATATTGGGATCACCATTTTTGGCTGTTGTCATACCTCCTAGTCCCCGTTGCCTTTTAGAAGATATTACAGTAGGGTCAGATATGGACTCATCCAATCCTACTCCTAGTGAGGGAATTCCTACTTCTGGTGAAGACTACCAACTTTTTCCCGAAGACATCCCTAAACCATCTGTTTTTTCCTCACCTCGTCCATCGCTCCCAGCTGGATATAGGTCTTTAAGTCAGGTCATGGCTGTTATTGCCTCTATGGGAATATCGACTCCGTCCACGGAACCGACCATTCCCTCGTTAGGGATGACGCCATCGACACCTCTCACGGCATCTCCTTTTGTCACATTGGTACATGTTAGACCTACTATCTACGTGGCTGCATCTACGCCTGTTGTCACCACTCAGTCGACTAAGACCTCATCATTTCTTGAAGACATTTATATAGCTTCTGCCATTCCCGAGAACCTTTCTCCCAAGGAGTATCGGATGTCTTTACAGCCGCCGATCTCCCAGGTTGATCAGTCCTCTTAGGATCTTTATCGTCCTTACTTTTCTCATTATGGAGCGGATGGTGCCTCGATCTACTCATTTCCATATCAATATGATGGGCAGGGAAACCCCATTCGTTTGCCTATTCCTAAGGCTTATCAATATATTAACGGTTTTAATATCTACCCTGCCTGTGTAACCTTCTAACCAACAAGGACAACCCTTTCAGGGACAACCTTTGTTTCAACAAGGACCACAAGGACAACCCTTCCAGGGACAACCTTCGACCTAGCCAAGGTATGCATACGACCCGCAAGGAAAACCCCTATAGGGACAACCTTTGGTCCAACAGGGATTATTTTACGGCCTGCAAGGGCAATCTTACAATCCTCAAGGTCAACCTCTGCAGCCTCACCCTGTGGTCCAACCAGGGCAACCTCAAGGACTGGCAGGGAAACCGAGGTATCAACCTAGACCTCCATATGGTCCTGGGGGGCAAACCCATCCTTCTCAAACTTTGGTGCAACCTTAGCAGCCTCATTTTCCTATTGGTCACAATGTTGCACAGCCAGGGCCATCTTATGGTCCTATCACAGGTCAACCTGGTTATCAAGCACAACCTAGCCCACTCCCGCCATCAGGCCAACTTGCTCAGCTGGGGCAACATGGTTTCCCTCATCAGCTAGGTCAACCTGTTCAACCAGGACAACCTGCACAGCCTGTTAACCCTGCTCAGTCACCGATCTATTCTATGCCACAGCCGAATCCACCTGTGCGCCCGACTTATCCGACTCAGCAGGGCCCCACTTACCAGCAGCCCGTTCGACCCCAAGGCAGCTATTACCCTCAAGGTCATTCTCGACCAGTTTACAACCCGCCTCAAGGTTTTGGTTATTACCCTCAACAGCCAGGCTATACTTATACTCCACAGCAAAATCTGTAAATTGCTCAATCGGGACCCATGTATAATCAAAATCAGTACCCTAGTTATCAACCCCCGTATCCTAGTTTTCAGCCGCCATATCAACCTAATTATCTGGTTTATACCCCCTATGGTCAGAATCCTCCAGGACAGCACCAATGGGGGTAGATTTACGCTCAACCAGGATGGAGTACAGGTACAGGTCCTTATCGGGGACCTGGCATGCCTTTTAACCCTCAATTACCTTTTCTCGCCACGTTGGAGTTACCGGATGTGTCCAAATTGACCAATGATCCGATTCTTCATAATCCGTATTGGCCTCTGATTCCGACAAAGGTGCCTGGTGATTGTCCTAAGTTTGAGGGAAAATCTGGAGAAGACCCCCAAGCACAGGTCATGACATACCATTTATGGTGTTCTTCTAATTCTTGGGTGGATGACTCGATTCGTCTACGTCTTTTCCAGCGCACTCTTACCGGCGCTGTTGCTAAATGGTATATAGAATTGTCCCGTGGTATTTTTCAATATTTTAATACTCTAGCTATGGCATTCCTGGCGCATTTCCAGCTACCGGTTCGTTACGAAGCCGGGACGCACCTCTTGACATCTCTGAAACAGGACAAAGCTACTCATATTTCTGATCACATTCATGAATGGAGACGTCGTTGTCATCTGATCAAGTTTGAAATTCCTAATCAGCTTCTAACTCACTAGTTCACTACCTATTTTTTCAATAATATTGCACAATAAATTGCTATGGGGGCATGTGTAACCGAGGAACAAGCCATTTCTTGTGCCCAGTACCTCGATTTAGTGTACTCTCAGTCGGGCACGTTATATGACATCTTGACTGATGCCCCGCGACCAGGGACCTCTAAAGCGCTGGCTACTCCATCAGTAGATGATGTTATTGGTTCAGTCTCTCAGACTTCTTGCAAGTTTTCCAATGGGAAGCATAAATCAAATTCTTCCAACAATTCTGCTCCTCGGGCTACTCCAAATTCTGGTAAGACTCCGGAGGTCAATGCCATCCAGGCCAATCCTGTGGACAAGACTTCCAAAGGGAAAAATAAGGGCAAAGGCAAAGCCAAATCCGATGCCCGAAAACCAAAATCGTCCAAACCACGTGTTGATGATGGTTCGCAACGAAAATCGAAGTACCCTTTCCTGATTTGTGATGAAGACCACTACACTAAATATTGTCCTAGACAATCCGAGGTTAGTAAACTTCTTAAGGGCTCTAAGGGAACTCCGACAGTTCTTAAGGAACCTTTTCCATCTCAGCAAACCCATATGGTTGAGCATCCTTCGCCATCTGCACCATTTGGGTCTCAGGTTTTCATGATAAATGGTGTTGCACCTGTTTCTATTGCCACTCGGTCAAAGGATTATGTCGGATCACGCCAGGTAGCTAGGAAGGAAGTCGTTGATGGCCCTCCTCCCTCACCTGCCTCTGGTCCTCTTGATATTGAAAGGCCCAGTGTTGAACTCGTTGTACAGCCACCTTCCAAAGGTGTTCTCTGAAAGTCTTCTTATAATCCGAACACTCGTGCTTCTCAACATTACAGCATTGTTGCGGATTTGGCACAGGCGCATTCCGCGATGTCCACGCTGGAAGTACTTCAGAGTTGTCCGTCTCAACGAAAATATTTGTTATCTGCAATCGGCGGGATTGATCCTGCCGATTATAGCCTTCTCACCTTCGATCTACAGAATTTTTTCCCCCGACTTCCACACTAGATTGCGCTTGTTATACAAGTTGGCATTAACGGCCTCAATATTCACAGATCCATTGTGGATGAAGGTGCATCTACCTGCATTATTTCATCTGCTTGCTGGAAGGCCATTGGCTCTCCAGCCCTCACTTCATCTCCCAATTCCCTTGAGGCATTCGATGGAAGGGAATCAAAACCCTTGGGTGTTCTCGCGAGTCTACCGATTACATTGCAAGGAAAGACAGTCAATGTTGAAGTGGAATTTGTTGATGCCAAACTCAACTACAATCTTCTACTCGGTCGCAGTTGGACCCACGCCATTTTGTGCGTTCTATCCACCCTCTTTCGACTTTTGAAGTTTCCACATGAGGGCAAGATTATTACTGTCGATCAGTTGTCTTTCTTTACCTCATCTTCTGAGAACAACGTGCCATACGTGGATCAAATTCCTAATCCCCCTGACAATATAGGACTTGGCCTTTTCAAGGACCCTATTCTCATGGGTATTTTCCCCATTCCACCACCACATACCATTCAAGTCAATATGATCTCTAGGTCAGATGACCCATGGATCATCCCTTCTCCTGAACAGGTTGCCTCTTTCGGAGAATCGATGCCTCTAACCCCAGTTGAAATCAATTATTGTGAGATCATTACCGCATCAGATCCTCCTCCTGCTGATAATGCTCCTTTGAGCATGGATCTTGATGTTTATTCTCAACCCCCTTGGCTCGAGGACGCAGTCACCCGATCCTTTGAGAGAATTTTTTCCATATGATGAAGCTATTGTGGAGAATATGTCTCTCAAAGATCTACTGTGGAGCGATGGGCATCATCGTTCCTTTTTTATGCCCGACCTGGGGGCAATGTCTATTTGTCTCGAGCGTTTTGCATCTCAGGTTGGATTTGATTCCGTACTTCGCCAGTGTTTGACCTTAGAAGAGGCTGAGAAAGTTCTGAATGACTCTCACAGTGGCGCTTGTGGCGGTCACATGTCCGATTATGCTACTGCACAGAAGATCCTTCGTGCAGGCTATTTCTGGCCATCTATATTTAAAGATTGTATTGTTGCAGTACGAAAGTGTCATGCGTGCCAGATCTTCCAACACAAAATGCGTGCGCCATCTCTCCCATTACATCTTGTCATTACCGTAGGCCCTTTTTCCAAATGGGGCATTGATTTTATGACGTGTAACCCTCACTCAGCTGGGGGACATGCTTATATCATCTATGTCGTAGATTATTTCACCAAGTGGGCTGAAGCAATGCCTACATTGGTTGCGGACAGTAAGACAGCTGCACAGTTCATTTTCAACCATGTGATCACTCATTTCGGCGTTCCTCAAGCCATCGTCACTGATCATGGCTCTCATTTTTGGGACTATATGATGGCAGAGCTGACATCTAAGTTGGGCTTGCGTCACGACAGCTCAACGCCATATTACCCTTAGGCAAATGGCTAGGTTGAAGCCGTGAACAAGGTACTTGCCACGATGCTTCAACGAACAATTGGTATACACAAATCAAGTTGGCATCTCCAGTTGTTTTCAGCTCTTTGGGCCTACCGAACGTCAGTGAAGAGTGCAACTGGATTCACACCATTTCAGTTGGTGTATGGTCTGGAAGCTACTCTTTTGATTGAATGTGAGATCCCTTCACTAAAATTGGTTGTGGAATTACTGCTCGATACTTCCCCAAAGGAAGAACGTCTCTTATATCTTGAGAGATTGGACGAAACTTACCACTTGGCTGCTTTGGTTATCGAGGCATAGAAAAAGCGAGTTAAAGCTCATTTCAATCAAACGGTTTCTCCGCGCTCTTTTATCGAAGGGGACCTCGTCCTCTTGTATGATCAAGCCCATGACAAGCTTGGGGCAGGCAAATTCCAACCTATGTGGCATGGGTGCTATATCATTAAACGTGTATTGAAAAATGGGGTTTATGAGCTGATCGATTATGAAGGTCTTCCTTTGGCGCAACCCAGAAATGGGTTGTACCTGAAGAAATATTATGCTTGAATCATTCTTGCATAGTATATGTACATAGGTGATTTTTTCATTTTTGTGCATGTGTGGAGTGGTGTGATTTGTAAGCGCTTTTCTGCTTATTGGGTCTTCCTAATTGTGCATATGTCTATTACTCCTTATGTTGGTTTCACAAATGGTGCCTCCCATAGTACCATGAACCTGTCTTCGGCAGCCTAGGTAATTTACAATCCTGCTAGTGAGTTGGTTAATTTACAAGGTGTTTGTCTAGGGCCTACTACAAATAATGTCACGGAATATAGTGTCGTTTTGGAATTATTAAACGAGGTTGTTAACCTCGATATCCGTGTGTTTCTTGTACATCTGGACTCACAGCTTGTGGTTTTACATATCAATGGTCATTGTTTAGTTATAAACCCATGCATTTTAAGACTGTATCTACGTATTTGTTTACTTGAAATAAATTTTGATTACATCACATATCAACATATACCAAGACGAATGAATACACTAACAGATGCAGTAGCCAATATGGTATTAGATAGACATTTACGCAATTTGTAAAAACATTATAATATGTAAGCAAGATCCATGTAATATACATGTTTGTTTCAGTTACATCCGGAGACGACATGTCTCTCAAAAAATATGCAAATAAAATGCCTAGGTGACTAATCGGCATGGTGTTCATGGTAGCACGTCACTGCTCGCACCAACCGCCTCAGCAAGCGGTGGAGAAGACTCGGCACCCCTACGGTGTGCCTCTGATAAGCTAGGGGAACATCAGCTAAACAAGCATAATCTGGAACTCCGCAAGCGATCCCCTTTAGGTTTTGTACAAGCTCGTCCGCCTCGCCCCCCTCACCTTGAGGGTCATAAGCGAGAGGGGTCCTCCTCGCTATTGGTGACATTCCGGTGGGCCTCTCTGGGCCAACATCTGCATACATATAGGATTAGTTGTTAGAACATGCATGTATACCAAAAAATCATAAAACTCATAAAATTAAAAAGAGTCTTACCAAGCTCCTCGTCCCAGTCCTCTCCTTCTGGGAGCGGAAGGTCTGGGTCTCCTGTAAAATCAGTGCCCGCATAGAGCCAGTCCTCCATGACGATCAACTGTCGTCGGAGCTAATCAAAGAACTCGGGCTGCTAGGACATCTGTTGGTCGCCCCCTGCCCTAGGCATCAATGTCGCCCATCAAGCCATCTATGGCTCTCTCAATGGTGGATCCGGGACTATAGCCTCCTGGCGCTGGAAAATTGGTAATCGTTCTAGGAAGAACGACACCAAGATCGACCCATATCCAAACTGTTTCAGTTTGGTCTTCTTTCATTTTTTCAGTTGCCGTTTAATGTTCATGGTCACGGCCATGGCCCAGTCAAAAATAGTTGGGTTCATGCACTCCCAATGCAAGAAGGAGCTGAGTCTTTGTGCCCTCGTGTGGTGCCTATGATCCCACAGCCTGTGTAATGGTATGTAGCACAACTCTTAGTGCTACATCGGGGACGGTCTGAATTTCTACTTTCCCGCTCCCTGTTCCTTTGCGTGCCCCTCGGCACACCCTCTCCATGACCATTGCCATGTTTTCTCCTGAAGGCCTGGTGCCGGTCAGGATAGGGACTGGACCCCTGCGTGACAGTCCAGTGATGAAGTACACGTCTGATACCTCGAGCTCAAGTACCTGGTCTCGAAGTTTGAACTTCTCCTCATCCTCAACCCAGATGCTGACTAGATACTGCAGTAGTTCGGGCTGAGCCTGGAGACACAGCGTCAGAAAGAATTTTTTAACCCCACAATTCCCGAGAGCATTCATGCAATGCTCATTTCCCATTGCCAATTCATCTTCCTCGCTATGTTCTCTCTCTTTCCATTCAATGACCATCCTTTTTTGCTAAATACCTGCATCAAATAAAACATAGGAATGTTATAAACATCCTTGGGTATCCAAAATTTCATTTCATTGGTTAATTTTTGAAGTTTTTTAGTCAGATTTTGTGTTGCGCCATTGGCACGGCTGTCTAGCTAACAGTCGTGCCAACTGGCGCGGCCTCTGTGTAAAACAGAGTGGATTGGCGCAGGTCTGTGCCTAGAACCTGCGCCAACCGCGGAGCCCTAAAAATTAAAAATCCCTCCCTAATAGACCTCAAACAGTAATTAAATACAGTGAAATGTAACTCAAAAGATGGACAAAGAGGTCGGCTCTTACCTGAACCGGACGAAAGTTGATTTGGTCCACTAGATTGGTCGCACTCGTCGCCTGAAGAGCGAAGCACAAAAGGGTCACTGTTGCTCTACAAAGAGGTAAAAAGTGAAAAGTAAATATTTTTTACCACTGTTGGTATTTTATAGCTTTTCAAAGTCCTAAATGGGTTTTTAAACATGTTTTTCGATATATTTTCTCATTATTTTCGTCAAATATGTTTTACACGCATATTTTTGTGCAGCAACAGGTTTTCCACATGATTTTGACGAAGAGACGAGTTGTATTTTATACTTTTTTGGACTCGGTAAAAACACGAAAAAGTCACTACTGGAGTCACCTTTTAGCTCTTTTCTGACTCTCTAAAAATGAAAATATTGCCGAGTTGCTTGTCGTTTTGAGCTCGTTAAATTGGCTATGAAACGACATCTACCCAGTATACATTTACCCATTTTTCAGGTTGGGATAGATTATTTATGAAAAAGGAATACCCTATCCTATCGCGACTAGGAGATTCTCTCAGACATAGTTTTCTACCTTTTCGTATCTGTGGGACTATCTACGAAAAGGGACTACTGGAGTTTTCTTCTCCATTGTCTTTTCAAACTCTCTAAACATGAAAAGGCATTCAGTTCTTTCTTTGTCAGACTCGATAAAAACTGATGACATCGAACTCCGTCGTAATGACGTTACTCGAGTTCCTCCTTCCTAGGGCTCGTAAAATGTACTAGGTTGGATTTGTCCGAAGGACAAACTTACATCGCAAGCATATGCTATCCCCTTCAAGCTTGTTTTCAAAAATAATTGGCGTACTCACCATAAATGGTGGGGAAAAATGGAACCAATATCATAGTCATGTTGGCAGTATGTCGCTCTTGAACATGGCACTTGTCTGCATTTGTGTCGAGTTGGGGACATCTCATCTCGTTATCTGCTTGCCTTCATGGGTTTGAGTAATCTCTTTTGAGTGCTCATCTGCTCTTTGCCACATCACCATGACCTCAGATCCCTTGATGTCAAATACTACCAAATCCAATGTCGTGCCACCGATATGTTCAAGAGAAGTTTGCCTCTGTAGTTTTCAACCTCCCTCTGATTCTCTGTTGGTTTTGATTCAAAAACATTATACCCCTCTGTCTCGTGTCGATGATGTGGGAAACATTATGGCCCACCTTCGATCAAGGTCACTTCCTCTCGACTTCAGCTCATTATCCAGGAAGCTGATCTAGAGACTCCCTTCAGGGACCTTGGAGCCTGCATGCCTCAATTGCAGGTTCTTCGCATTCGACGCAAGGTTTCCATTATTGGACTTTGATCAAATGATTCTGCAGGTGTTCGACGCCAGCTCACTATTCACATTCCATGGATTGTACCTCTTGTGCCTTGAGAGCCATCGTCATTATTGGTGGTTTCTCTCGCGTCTGTTAACGACTTTCATTATTGGCTAGTAATCAGACGATGTTCTTGCATGTTCGACTTCAGCTCACATATTCGCATGCTCGAACTTGTACTCTGTTCGGGTCGAGATGGAGTGTAAGACCCTAGATTTTGTCTAATAAACATCTAGGCTGCGGGTTCTTTGTGGATTATTATGATTTATTACATGACTCTTTTTTATTGGATGGCTGCGACCATACCTGAGTCTACTTGTTCATCCTTATCTTACTGGATGGCTATGTCCATACCTTGGATCCCAGTTTTTGTACACTCTATTATGGATGGCTACGCCCATACCACATATCATGTATCAAATATATCAGTTTTATTTGTATTTGTAGGTCTTCTAACGGCATTTTTTTCAGTTGGGCGTGTTCTTATAAAGCATTTCACCCCTCCCTCTCTCTCGGACCTCATGCTTTAGGGTGCATCTGTTACACAGCATTTTGTCACCGTCCCTGCAATCCCTCATCTTGTACATTGGAGGACTATTCTTGTGACCTGTGAACAGTAAAATGTCCTGAAAACACCTTGATGGCATCTTTCTGCATAAGGGCAAGAGTTCTCCTCAAGAACATTTCCTTTGGAAAACCCTAAAATTTTGGCATTGGCGCGGGTAGCCAGTTCATCCCTCGCGCCAATGGGGAAAATGCACACTAATGTGTGCGCCAGCTAGCGCTATGTCCCTATGTTGTGCCCACGCCAAGCCTATTAAGGAATGTTTTTTAACAATAGAAGGCGGAAGTTTGATTCTAACAACTTTAGAACGGATCGTCAAAAAAGGGTTGGGTTGTTTGCCTCCAAATCTCCCTGTTTAGGAAGTGGTTTTCCACCTCTCATGGAACCTTCCTAAGAGATAGGACTCTCCCCCATGATTATAGGGAGCCTAACCTCTCCTTCTCCTTCTATAAAAGTCTGCCCTCTCCATTTTCTAGCTAGCTAAACTTTTTGGAAGGAAATTATAGCTGAGTGACAATCAAGAGAAGAGCTAAGGAGAAACTTGTGAGAGAGAGAGTTCTATCAAACCCCTGACGAGCTTTGTGAGACACGTCCCGCTAGAACCTTGTTGAAAGAAGATCACGACGTTAAAGCATCGGTTGTAATCGTTCTCTCGTATCTTAATATACATGACTCTGCTATTGGTTCCATGATTGTGTTTGTCCATTATATAATGCAATTTCATTCATTCCTCTCTGACTGATCGATAGTTATAAAGTGTGAAATATTACGTTGCATGTTGTCTCTCTTCTTTGTAGGTGTACAGGTATATGGATGCAACAAGCTCACGGATCGTGACCTGTCCAGCTAGGAATGGAAGCGCCACTTCTTCTTCGACAACAGCAATGAAGGAATCATGATAAGTGATCTATCGCGATTCTATATTTTGTAACTAGGAATCAATAGCTTTGTGTGTTTCGATTGTTGCTAGACCCACTGTAGGGCTAGTGGGATCGCCTCTGTCCACAGAGGGGATTTATTTCCACAACAAAGAGTTGTCTTACTGTAGAGAATGGAACTATGATTTTAGTGTGAGTTTTTAGGAGAAAAGGTCTGAAATTCTTTATAGCCTTAAAGACAACAAATTTTTTCTTTTCGCCAGATGTATAATTTAGTTCTACACCTTGCAAATTTGAACTGAAAAATGATATTGGTGCTTCAATTTGTTGGTCATTCAGCTGTGTTAAAATAGCAACATATGATGTATCCGATGAAAACGTGTATAATGTAAAAGGATTAAGAAAATTGGGGGTAGTCATGGATGGAGCATTGAAAATTGATTGTTTAATCAAATCAAATGCTTCTCTTTCGTTATGTCCCCATTTAAAGACATAATTTTTCTTAATCATGTTCTGGAAAGGTAAAACAATTTTGAAAAGTTAGGGACAAACCTTTTTAAAAAATTAATTTGCCCAAGAAATGGTTGCATAGTTTTCTTGTTATGAGGGAAAGGAATTTGTTTGATCTCTTCAATTCTTTCAGGATCAATATAGGTACCACTTTTTGACACAATGAATCCTAAAAGTCTTCCTTCATCTAATGCAAAAAATGATTTCTTTGGATTCAATGAGATGCCATACCTTTTGCATCGCTCAAAGACTTGCTTTAGGTCATTCACATGATTGGTTGCTTGTTTAGAAAATACTGTAATGTCATCTAAATAAATAGCTACTATTTTATTTATGATTCCCCTAAAAGTTGTGTCCATAGATCTCTAAAAACTGGCGCCTGCATTAATTAATCCAAAAGGCATCTTTTGATAGGCTTAAGTTCCCCACTTGGTTTTGAATGTAGTTTTCAATCTGTCATCTGGATGTACGAGAATTTGGTTATATCTTGAGAATCCATCTAGAAAGGACATGAGTTCATAACCAGCTACTGTCTGCAGTACTTTTTCCATGGTTGGTAATGGCAAGTTGTCTTTCTAACAAGCTTTGTTTAAATTTCTAAAATCAATGCAAATTCTAATATCACCATTCTTCTTCTTGACAGGTACCAAATTTGATACCCATTTAGAATTCCTAACTAGAAAGATGATTTTTTCCTTGAGGAGTTTGTTCAATTTTGTTTTGATTTGATTTTCCAGATTTGGATGAATCTTCCTCAATTTCTGTTGTATAGGCTTTTCTTCTGAGATCATAGGAATCATATGTTGAATCACAGAATTGTCATATGTTTTAAGATCAGTGTAATCCCAAGCAAAGACACTTTTGTACATTCTAAACAATCTGATAAATGATAATCTTTCTTCGGAAGATTGACCAAGACCTAGATTTACATTTTGAGGTTTTTCGTTAGTTCCTAGATTTACTAACTCAAATCTTAAAGTAGATCTTTGTGTTTTTGAGTTAGTTACTCTTTTAAACCTGTCTTTTAGATCATATAGGTCTTCTAACTTGAAAACAGATTTAGGAATAGGATTTTCATCTTGCTCTTTTTTAACCTAAATGTCATGTTCGTTTTCATCCAAAATTTGACTATCATAAGATCCTTTAGATGTTAAAAACTCTATGATATCTGAATCACTATTGAATACTCTCCAATTGGTAATATTATCAGGAATAGACGATCTAAAAATTAATTCAATATAAAATCTATCAAGACTAAATTCTTGAGATGGGATTAACTTTGATGCTACATTAGCCAGTAGATATGCACTAGCATTTTTCATTCTAGGTACAGAAGAAATATTAAAGGCTAAGAAATGAGTGGTTAATTCTTGGACTAATGATTGGTAATGCTTTAAATGTCTAGAATTCAATGAATAGTATGTGTTACCTATCTAACTATGATTTTTGAATCTCCTAGAACTTTCAGATATTTGATATTAAGATCAGTGGATTTGTACAAGCCTTGAACTAATGCTTCGTATTCAGCTACATTTTTTGTCCAATCAAATTCTAATCTGCAGGCTAACATGGTCTTTCCTCCTTCTGGGTTTATTAAAATACAACCCGCACCTGCACCATCTTCAGATTTAGAACCGTCGAAATAAAGAGTTCAAAACAAATAATTATCTACTTTTCTATCTGCAAAATGTATACATTTGGAATTATCTGGAGTATCTTTAAAGCCAACCAATTTCAATGCTCTCAGATGTTGCAGTTGCTGAACGTAACGGGAAGGAATTTTCCAAACATTGGAAAGTCCCTTTCCATTTAATTCCATGTGTCGGATATCCGATTGAATCTGGAAATGGGTAATCAAAATATAGAATTATTCAAAAAATTATTAAAAATTATGTCTCACATCAATTTAGTATTTCAAACAGAAAAGACTGTCACAAAAAGAACTATATGAAAAAACATCAAAAATATCAAAAAAAGCCATCAGTGTTCCTGTACTAATGCATTTTTTGGTCGAAAGATGTGAACATGATCACTCCTGGATCGAAGCTGGCTCCCTTATTTGACAGGAGACTGGGATCCACTTAATATTGGGAACTAAATTTCACATAAATAAATTGATTTACAATTCATAATTATAAAATATAAAATTATATAAATAAACAGATTTATATTGATTATGGAAAATATATCATATATATGATAATAATGGAAAATTTTATCATAACTTAGTTGTCAAATTAGTAGTGAATGTTACTATCCACAAATGATGTAGGTTGACACATCACCCTTATTTTAAGAAAACTATGCCACCTAAACTTACAAACAGATTGTTTATAAAAAGACAATATTTCACTCCTACCAAAAATACTTTAAATCTCACACAATTAACTTATTTCTTTTATAGAAAAAAAAACTCTATATATAATAAAAACATAAAATATATTCCTATTATATTTATAATAAATACAAATATTTTAAAATTTAAAAAATATATAATATAAATTCAAATTAATTTTACATAAATAAAATAAAGAAAATAGGAATGTGTAAAGTCAACTTACCTCTTTAAAGAGATCCAAATTTTGGGGTTGGAAATTCAAGTATCTCAATTCTTGTAAGTGAGAAACATGGAAGGGAAGATCCGAAACTTCCCCTTGAAAAAATAGCAACTTTTCAAACTTCTCAATGCATTTTTCTTTCACTCTTGTAAACTTTCCCAGCGCAAGGATTCTCAATGAATCAGAGATTGAATTTAATTTTGTCGCCGGCATATCCAGTAGATCTTTATTTTCTGTGAACCAAAGACCTTTAATCCCATGCATGTCCTGCAACCCATTATTAAAGAATCATCAGTACTGATAATAATCAAGAAATAAAAAGTTGAAAATTTAAAACTTATCTATAATATGTTATACCTTAACTAATAACTCCTCCAATTGCTTTGCATTGGTGATTATAAATCTAGAACCATGTCCCTTCTTGTTACCAATAGCCAAAATCACATCATGTAGTGTTAAAGTCATGTTTGTATCTTTAGTTACCAGTGCTCTCTTTTCTAGCATATCAAGTTCAGAGTCTCCTACAATATCTGATACCGTGTTCCAATCCCATCCTTTGAAAAATGCACATATGTCAAGAAAGGGATCTTTACACATTGGAGGAAGAGCATCATAGTGAAACACATAGTGTTCTATATTGACTAAAAGTTGACTAGTCAATTTTTCTTTCTCCTGTATAATTGTCCGATAAGCTTTCTGCTTGTCTGCTTCAAGACCTATGAATCCTGCTACTGATATCAAAAGTCTTGGGATCCCACCACATATATGTACTATATTTTCCAGTTGGCTAGAATTTATTTTTTCATGTAGGTCATCTATGGGAAAAATTCTCAATCTGAGAAACAACTGCATTATCAAAGAAAGATGATGGTTGAGCATTGAAATTTCCCAAAAATGACCCTACTGAGTAGTTTCCAATAATGTTTTTATTGAACGCTACAGGCTCATTTACTCCTTCAAGATCAGTGACTGTATGCTTCATGAAATTTTCACGGTCTACCCGAATTTGATTTGGCTTTCCATTATATGGTAACCATATATGTGACCAGTCTGTTGCAAAATAACCATGAAGTTTTTCAGACCAGTTTCGGCTTAAAACTAAGCCGCAAAATTCAGGAATATCAACCACTAATATATCAATTATTTGAATAAATTTTGGGTTTGATGACAATATGATGGAAACAGAATTTATTTCTCCTACCACCTCTACTCTAGTTCTATCAAGTTATACTATATGAATAGGTGAACGCTGAGGAGTTATGTTCAATTTAGCACAAAATGATTTTGGTGTTATTGTTTGAGGAAGCCCCTGAGTCTATTAAACATTTATGGACGTTTTTGTTGTAGATCCCATAGGTTAGGAGAAATGGAGGAGTATGAGAGATGGATCGATCACCTATCGTAATCAAGTCTGTAGCATCAATTTTCATTGAAGGAGAAGGTGGATTACCCATTTCATTAGCAGCTTGTACTATTACTAGAGTAGGTAATATTTTCAGTTGTTGCTTCAATTTAAAATGTTCATGGATTGAAATGTTGGCCCTGGTTTTCTTCATATCTTCTACTACATTATACTCAATGGTGTCTGAGACTACCATTGTCTTAGATGTAGGTGGAGTGTCTGAAGTAACGGGGTTTGTTTTTGTAGCCTTTGAATTAGACTTTTTTCTTACCAATTTGTCTTTAGCAGGAGTTGAAATATTTTGCTGTTGATTTGGTTGTGTTGCTCCAGTAGTATTTTTGCTCCTTGTGCTCATAGGTAAAGCTTCAAGTTGTTCTTCATTTGGTAGGATGAAATCCCACATTCCATTCAGTTCAACTTCTTCTTCTTCGTCATCTTCTTCTTCCTCTATTTTATCTTCCTCGTCTTCTTGATCATATTCAACATTAGATATGATATTTGGAGGTTGAGTATTAGAGGATGGACCTTTCTTGAAGTTTCTGAAAGTCTTTCTTGAGGTAGCATTTTCAGCGACTTGTTTCTTGATATCTTCCATCTCATTTTTCATGGTTTTCAAAATGTTTTGAAGACCTTCTACGTCGAAAGGATCTTTTGGTGCCTTCTTTTTATAATCATCTTTGAAAGACACCTTCTTTTATTTTCAATCTTCTTGAGAATTCTTTTTCTTGAGAGCGATTATGCATTTCTCTACAAATAGAGATTCTTTCATATTTTCTGCAAGTGTTTCTAGTTTTTATCTATCAACAAAAATAGCTATATTAGATGGAAGAGATAAAATATACCACTCAATTTGAACTTCTGCACTAGGAACTGTTGTAGCAGGAATTTTATTGAGTAATTTATTAAATCTTGAATTGAAATATTTTAACTTCTCACCTATTTTAGATTTTATATTTGACAAATCATTGATGAGCGTAGTAGTGGTCCTATCATCCCCAAACTTAGCGATAAATTTTTCTTTGAACATATTCCAGCTAGTTATAGAGCGGGCAGGCAATGAAAAATACCAGGATCTTTCATATCCTTTTAGAGTATATGGAAACAATATTACAACGCAATCCTCTTCAACTACTCCATTTAAATTGACAGTTAACATAAAATTGTGAATGTGTTCTTCTGCTGGAAGACCTCATCAGGATTAAATTTAGGTAGCCATCTTTCAGGATTTTTGGGAAGAGCCTGAAGAGGAGTTGGCATGTTTATAGCCTCTGGATTGCTCCATGGGTTTACATTTGGTGGAGGTGGTTGACATACCATTAAATTTTGGATAGGTTGGTTGGGTGGATTTTGAGTTGAAGAAGAGGGAAGCTGAGTTCTAGGACTAGTTGAAGGGATAGTAGTTTGAGTACTGGAACTATTCAAAGTTACACTGATTTTTGGAATGGAAGTCGTGGAAATGAGCGGAGGTAATGGAGGTGAATGGGATAAGATCTCGCTGGAAATTGACTCTAATTAGGTCCTCTTTAGTATCTTTCCAGTGCTATCGATGGGAAATTCAAAAGGGAGAATTCTTGTCTTTTGACTTTCTGATTGAGTTAATATTCTTCGAGGTTGTAAAGAAGACGAAATATTGATATCCGATATTTGATAAAATTCAGGCTTTTCAGCAGAAATAGATACTCTCTCTAAATTTTCTATCAAAGACTGAACTTATGGGGAACCTTTATGGGAATCGGGAGATAGTGTGGGTTGATTATTACTAGGAGACTTAGGAGAAGGATGATCAACTTCGAATTTTAAATATAACGATGTGGATAATTTTCTGGAAGTAGATGGGGATCTAGAGGGAGAGAAACTATTCGATTGACCTTTAGATTGATCAGATCTTTTTGCCATTCACAGGGGTCAGGCCCTCCTTTGAGCACCAGAATGTTGAGGCCTCAGAATTCCGCTACCACAACATGGACGAAAGCCACCCGGTCTGGACCTTAAAGCAGCTCCTTTTTTGTTTGGTGTAGTGGCTCCGACTGGGGGTAATGGGACCAGTTTCCCAATAAGGATGATTTTGAGGGTGTGTGTTTATATGACATGCAAATGGAAATTATTTTAATCTATCTTATGCCTCTATATAAACTATTTATTCTACTATATACCCAGGATGTTTCTTCCTTTATGCGATCTGCAAAGATATCCTTCAATTGTTAGTAATACAGATCATTTAACAATTGAAAGAGATGAAAATTATGTAAAATGATTATTCTAAAAAAGTACTTTGACTAAAAGAATTTTGAAAAATATATCGCATTCATATGTATGATTATACATTCAATAAGAAACTACAAACAAATATTAGAACATAAGTGCATGTAACATTCATCTATAATAACGTTTCAAATATATAATGCAATAAAATATGACTGTCAATCTATAAAGAAAAACTTAATACAAGTGAATAGAAGTACCATATGTGCAAAGTTCTACTCATGTAAACTGACAATAATTGATTTTCTCTTTCTCACTTTCAATCAATTTAAGGAGTACAATAGTGCAACATCAGTTAAATAGCTTTAATTGTCAAAAGATTGTAGAAATTTGCTGAATAATGATTAATTATCCACCGAGACTATCCTAGTCACATACTATTTGAACTTCATACACAACACATAATCTCTTCCACTCAACTCAACTCAGATCAACTCAGATCATCACACATGCGGAAATAAAATCAAGCGATAACACATCAAATCATCATACACATTAACACAGTATGTATGGGGAAAGCTTATAGCTGAAAACCCCGCAGCTATTGTGTATATTATAATGGAGAAATCAAGTAACCAACTCAGTACAATACTCCTCACAAGTACTCAGTACTTTCTCATGAAGTTACTCACAATCTAGCTCAGTTTTGAACAGGTTACTGGTGCAAAACTCACCGCCAATTTCCTTGCCTCTATTGCTTGTTTCAATGCTATGGGATGGCCTCTTTATATAGATAAACCACCAGCCTGAACTGCGCAATCCTCATGGGCTTACTCCACCTATCTGTGTGTTGCAAATAGCAACAGTATGTGCCTCTAATATAGTGCAATACATGCTTGCCTGCCTTCCAAAAGAGCTTAGTAGGCTTAACCATAGCTTGCGAAAGCTGGTTAACTGCATAGCATATATCGGGTCGTGTATTGACCAGATACATAAGCGACCCCACCAACTGTCGATAGACGGTGGCATCCACTACCTCCGCTGAAGTAGCATCCTCCTTCCTCCAACCACCAGGAAGAGGAGTGTCAACAGGCTTGCAGCCTTGCATGTTGAACCTCTCTAGAATCTCCCGGGCATACTTGCCCTGAGAAACAAACAGTCCTCCGCTGCGTTGCCAAATCTCCAATCCCAGGAAATAATGAAGGATGCCCAAGTCCTTCATCTTGAACTCTCGTGCAAGATCCTCCTTGCATGAAAGTATCAACTGCTCATCGCCAGTCAAAATCAAATCATCTACATACAGTACGATGATCAACAGCTTCCCCTCCACCACAATCTGGTACAGGTTTGGATCCGCCTCACTCTTGGAGAATCCAAGCCGGTGAAGTAGCTGTCTATCCGAGTGTACCAAGCACGAGGTGCTTGCTTCAGCCCATACAGTGCTCTCTTGAGTCGGCACACATGCGACTCACTGCTGAAGATCTCAAAACCTTCAGGCTGCTCTATGTACACCTCTTCCTCAATAACTCCATTGAGGAACGCGGTCTTCACATCCATCTGATGAATGTGCCACCCCATCTGCGCTGAGAGAGCAAGGATCGTCCGTATGGAAGAGTACCTTGCGACAGGTGCAAAAGTCTCCTCATAGTCAATCCCCTCGATGTGTGAGAAGCCACGGGCGACAAATCTCGCCTTGTACTTCTCCACACTCCCGTCAGCCGCCTGCTTCACCTTGTAGATCCATCGCGAACCTACAACTGATTTCCAAACCGGTCTTGGGACAATCTCCCATGCACTGTTCCTGATGATCGAATCATATTCTTCGATCATGGCATCAACCCATGCGGGTTCCTCCACGGCTTCCTCAAAAGAGGATGGCTCCGTCACAACACATTGACTCACAAGAGCCATGTATCCAGTGTACCGATCCGGTGACTGTCTCTGTCTGCGCTGTGCTGTGGGTGGTCCTACAACCTTCTCTGCATCCCGAGCCAGTCGCTCAGCTTCTGTAGTGCGCATGCGCCCTCTGATGGTTGGCGCTGCCTGGGTGGTTTCTTCCACCTCCTGAACCTCCTCTTGTGGCTGATCCACATCCGGAAGCTCCTCCTTAGGAACTAACAGCGCCTCATCTGCATGCAAGTGTAGCTCCCTCTCAAGCGAACACTGCATGGCTTTCTCCTCCTGAAATTTTATATCCCGTCGCACAACAGTCTTTCGACTGTCTGACAAATATACCCGGTAGTTGTGAGGTGTATCAGTGTACCCCACAAATATTCCAACCTCAGCAGTTGGATCCAGATTCCTTCTCGCATCCTTCGTCACATGCATGTAGACAGGAGAACCAAAGATCCGCAAATGGGAAATATCAGGCCTCTTGCCAAAATAAGCCTCCTCCGGTGTACTCATGCCAAGAACCTTGTGAGGACAACGGTTCTGCACATACACTATTGTATTGCATGCCTCGGCCCACAAGTGAAGGGGTAGGCCCTGATCATGCAACATCGCCCGTGCAGCACCCACGATCGTTCTGTTCTTCCGCTCAGCCACCCCGTTCTGCTGTGGGTTATGGGGTGCGATGAGCTCTCTCCGAATCCCTTCTGCGCTGCAGAACTCCTTGAATTCAGCGAGATGAATTCACCACCGTTATCACTCCTTAGAGCAATCACCTTCTTCCCCGACTCCTTCTCGACCAGTGCCTTAAACTCACAGAACTTCGCGAATGTATCGCTCTTCTTCTGCATGAAGAAGATCCAGCACTTTCGAGAGAAATCATCAACAAAGATCACATAATACATGTGCTTTGCTGTCGAAGCAACTGAGAAAGGACCACACACGTCTGTGTGAACTCTCTCAAGGATCGTCGTGGCGCGACTATCCTTCTCGTGAAAGGTGGCTTTCACATACTTCCCTAAAGTACACCCCTTGCACTGATCTGACTGCGCAAGGTGCCCTTAGGAAGCCCAGTAGAAATCTGCTGCAGAATCTTCAAAGCTCCATGGTGAAGGTGGCCCAATCTCCTGTGCCACAGTTCGCCCTCATCATCCCGGCTCACCACTTCTCCCGCTTTGCATGCCATAGCTGCGCAACCATCTACCTTCAACTGATAAAGGTTCTTGGTTCGAACCCCTATCTTCCGGGTCTCTCCAGTAGTCTTACTGCGCAGGAAGGCTTTTCCTTCGCTGAAAACCACATCATACCCCTTATCCTCCAACATCGCCACAGAGATCAAGTTCTTCTTCAATCCAGGTACATGCATGACATCCTTCAATACAAAGGGCTTACCAGACTCCCTCTGAAAGGATATGGTACCGATACCAGTCGCACTGTATCTACCATCATCGCCCATCTCGATGTGCACACCCAAATCTTTTTCCTCCAGATCTGAGAACAACTCCCGATCTCCCGTCATATGAAATGACGCACCGCTATCCAAGAACCACACCGATCCCAACACACTTGAAACCAAGCATGCAATCAGTGAAAAGTCAAGCTCGAACTGTGAAGCCAAAGCTTCTCCATCTGCAGATCTTCCCACTTGCTTGTTCTTCTTCTTCTTTGGACAATTGGTAGCATAATGTCCGTGATCATGGCAGTGAAAACATTTCACTTTCACCATATCCTGCTTCTTGCCCTTTGCACCAGAATGAGAGGTTTTCTTACCCTTCCCTTTCTTTGCTTTGGCAACCAAAGCGCAGTTTTCTTCATCGGCTCCCTTTGATGAAGATCCATCTCGAGTAGTCCTCCTTATCTCCTCCTGCATGAGATCCGCCCAAAGGCGCTCCCATCCCGGCAGCTTCTCCCGACCATTGACACTATCTTGATATGAGTGCCAAGCCTTCGGAAGACCAAGGAGAGCCAGGTCGACCATGTCCTCGTCTTCGACAGTCACCCCCACACTTCCCGGCTCATCTCTGCATTGAGTGAACTTCGTGAGGTATTTGGCGATACTGTCGCCCTTCTCCATCTTGATGTTCCTGAGCTTATCTTTGAGCGCCAGCCTCCTTTGGTCACTCTTACTCTGGAATAGATCCGTCAAAGCTTTCCACATTAAATATGGAGTAGCCTTTCCATGTAGGCTGGATACAATATGATCCTTGACGCCCTCCAACAGGATCCTTCGACACTTCGCCATCTTCTTTTGCCATGCATCGACTTCAGCTGGATCAATGGGCTTTTGGACATCCGTATCTACGAACTCCTTGAGACCATTATCTTCTAATACTGCTTCCATGCGATCCTTCCATGCAACATAATTCGAACTGCCTTCAAGAGCATATTCGAGTCGCAAACCGTTGAAAGACATTTTCAACACTGGCACCAAGAAAACAAAACTGCTGCAAAATTTTGAATTCCACCTCAAAGCTCAGCCGCTCTAGATCTGTGAGAACAAATTATTTCTAGCACAAAGATTGACTGCAAGGGGCATTTACCAGACCTTTCACTTTCCGAAGAAAGATGAATCCAGAGGCTACCTGGCCCGCATGCAGACTCTGTCTACCGAAATAAGTTTGTAATCACTGTGATGATCAATCTGAACTTCAATAGCTCTGATACCATGTAGAAATTTGCTGAATAATGATTAATTATCCACCGAGACTATCCTGGTCACATAATATTTGAACTTCATACACAACACATAATCTCTTCCACTCAACCAACTCAGATCATCACACATGCGGAAATAAAATCAAGCGATAACACATCAAATCATCATACACATTAACACGGTATGTATGGGGAAAGCTTATAGCTGAAAACCCCGCAGCTATTGTGTATATTATAATGGAGAAATCAAGTAACCAACTCAGTACAATACTCCTCACAAGTACTCAGTACTTTCTCATAAAGCTACTCACAATCTAGCTCAGTTTTGAACAGGTTACTGGTTCAAAACTCACCGCCAATTGCCTTGCCTCTATTGCTTGTTTCAATGCTATGGGATGGCCTCTTTATATAGATAAACCACCAGCCTGAACTGCGCAATCCTCATGGGCTTACTCCTCCTATCTGTGTGTTGCAAATAGCAACAGTATAGTCACAACTGATAGCTAGCTCCACCCTTTCATCTATCTCTTTCACTAGTCTTCACTGAACTGATCATGCACTGTAGTGAGCTGATGTGTTCTTGAGTTGAATAATGAGTTACTAATTAATGAATTAAATAATATTTAATTCACTCCACTCATAACTAATTAATTAGCTAGTTAAACTAATCTCAACTAGTTCAACTAAAATAAACAGAACACAACTCCACTATCTATCTCATTAACTCCACCAAACTTCTGCCACTGAAGTCCTAACTGAATTCAACCATGCATGAGCTCAATACCCCATAAGAAAAGCATATTTCCTTCTGGCAGTTGCATGTGCCACATCCGTAGCTCAAACTGAAGTTTAGAGTCCAAATATTATTAAGGGTAAATAATATTTGACTTCCCTATTTTTAGGAGAGGCAGTCTAAAAATAGCCTTCGACCTCTTCGACCTAAAAAATAGAGTCTCATCTATTTTACCAACATGACCAATGCTCCAAGAATCTCAAACTGGAATCCCCGAACCATGCTCCATATGTCTAAAAATAGACATAGTCTAAAAATAGACTTTGCGCCAGAATTTGCCTGCGGGCCCACTTAGTGAAGGCGACTTCATTTCACTAAGCTCCATCATCTTGCTGCATTTTCAACAAAGATAACATATGTGTTCCATTAATTCATCAAATCATTCACAAACTTACAATAGTGCATTCTTTGCAAATGTTTTTGACAAATTTCTGGGCCCTTCTCTAAATGAATGAGAGGGGTTTAAATACTAAACTAACTATGTTCTAAAAATAGATTATTACAAAAATATAGAGGAGGTTTCAAACAACCATCCTCGTAGGACTAACTTAAACTACAATCTAGGAAAATAAAATAACAATTTTGATTTATGAATTTCACCCTTTCTTCTGGATTTGGTCACGAAGTTAACAAATATCTATGATAGGCTAGAGCTGATTTGGCTGCGAAATCATCGATCTGACCTGTCCCTTGAATACTGCGTTTGAAATTATTGGCTGCGATCTTTTTGTTGAATCTGTTAAGGATTGCAGAATCTAATACTGATGATAAGGTTTGATAAAAAAAAATTCCAATAATTTTCTTGATAAAACTTATTTACTTTTTTAGTTACTTCATCCTGTGAGTCTGATTTTTGCTTCCACTGTGTTTCTACATGTTTTACTTCTGAGAACACTTCAGACGTGTAATCTTTGAGAAGTTCTTCTTTTACTAGTTATTCACATACAGATTCAATAATTTCATTTGATAATTTAGATGTTTTTGCTACTTCTTTCTCTGCCTTCTTGATTTGTGCTTCCCAATCTCTAAATAGGATCTCCTTATGAAACTTATCTACCTGAGGTAGAATAGCTTCCTTTCCTGAGTCTGATGCTTGCCATTGAATGTGTTCATTGATCTTCTTTTCGAGTCTTTCACATTCAAGTTTCTGGATAGCTATTTGTTGGGTCAGTATTTTATTTGAATCACAATAAGAGTCAATCATAGAAGCTTGATGACAAAATACTTCCTATTCTTTCTTTAACTTAAAATTTACATCCAATGCTTCTCTTATGAATTTCTCTAATTGCGGTTGGATCTGTAACCTGGTCATTTTTGTTTCCATTTGTGCTTTTTTCTCATTGATTTCTGCTTGATGCTGCAATTTAAGGTTCTCAAAATCCTTTTGAAATTGGGTCATCTTTGCTTTGATTTGCTCACTGGAGTTGGATTTTTGTTCATTTAACAGCCTCTCTAGTTCTTGTACTCTGGCTTCCTTTTGCCTCAACAACACTCTAACTTCAGTAGCTTTATCAATGGTGGCAGTAGCGTATGCCCCTGCATACTGTGATAATTTAGTTAGATGTTCTATAGGGTCATCTAAGGATTCCTTCCATAGTACATCAACTGATTCATCTGTGAGGTTTGAGACTGTTTCATCAGTTCTTCTTCTCTTTTTCCTCTTAACTACAACCTTGTAGCTAGGACTGTAGAAAATTTTCAGTGAAGGAATTTCTTCAACTTGTAAAACTATCTGTTCTGTAGGGTAGGCCAGTATGATCTCTCGATCATGAGTCTCTAGAAATTTTTGTAGAGGATTAGCAGTTTCCACTATCTTCTGGGAATGTTTAGGTGTCTGAAAACTAGTTACTTGATCAGTATTGGGATTAGCTTTAGGATTTTTTATTGCTTCAGAAAACTCCTCCCATTCACAACTAAATTTCTTTGTTTGTGAATTTTCAAACTGATCTAGTGTGTCATGATTGTGCTAAAATTGTTGAGAATTTGACTATGTTCCATTACCTTCTTTTCTCTCCTACATTTCTATCTCTTGGATTACCTGATCAATTATCTTCTATGGGCTATCCTTTCTAGATTCAGATTCATTTCAGAGTGATCTGAATTGTGAGATTGATGCTCTGAATGACCTGATTCATCCTCAGACATGTCTTTCGCTTCATTATCCAAGCTGATACTTGGAGTAGGTTTGTTGACATCTTTAATAGTTAACAAATTGAGAGGGGCTCTCTCTAGTCTCTTATTCTATATACTTGGAATGCTTCCAAATCATCTTGGCTCAATTGGCTTGATGCAAACTTGGTTATATATGAAAACTTTTCCACGCCTTGGAAGAGATCATCAAATCCATCTACTTCCTTTACAAAAGGCTTCATTTTGATCTCTGTAGTGTAATTTTTAATTACATCATTTGGATCATTTAACCTCTTTGGAATTTCTGCCAATTTCAATAGATTAATCTTGGAAACCCCTTGTAGGTATGGCCAATATCAAAAAGTGTAAAAGTGTCGCACTGTACAGGGAAATTAGGCCAAATGGCCTTCTTAGCATCTTTCAGTTTTTTAGTGATACCATTAACAAGTTGGTAAGCTATCTCGCGTGCAAGAAACTTATCAAGAACATAATAAGGTAGGACATTGGGAGAAGTATAACTCCTGAATACTCTGACATATGTAAAATTATCCTCTGCAAACCACCTAGCCACAGAAGAATATATGCGCTAGCCTCTTCAGAAACCCTAGGGGCCTTCTTATTGAATATCATTTGGTGCATAGACAATATGACTCCATAAAAAATTTTATAAAAATGTAGGTGGAATTTTGAATCCCAAAGGTCTCTATGGTAAATGTGGATTGGGGTAGGATCTTGGGTAGTCCATTTCCACCCCATGGGAGGAAAACTAGAAGAAAACCGGATTGCGTCCATGACATAGGCAGACATATAAAAGGGAGGTATCTCTCTAGATGAAACACTCCTTTTATTCCTATATTATGTGATGTGTTTGGCTAAACTATCAAATAATATGTTTTCCCAATTCAGAATTGAGAAATTGACGATTGCGTCAATCAATGGAACCCATTCTACTGAAAACCTAGAGGTATCAGGTTTGGAAAATAATCTACACAACATACCAACAGCATAAAAATAAGGGGAAGGAATTTGGGCAATTGGGTACATACCTATTTTATCTCGCTTCAACTTTCCCTGGTCTTCCTTCCATTCTTTGATGACCTTCATGAGATCTGGATGCTCTTCTCTAAAGCTTTGTAGAAAAGCTTTGTCATACTTCTGCTGCAGGGAGGGTAGATGGTACACTTCTTGTAAATATTCTACCCTGAAATACCCTATGTTTTCTCCCTTTGAATCTTTGAATTTCCTGTCATCTATATGCTTAAATGGTCCATTACCCACTTAACCATGTCTGTGTAAGGGAGAATTTTCGGTCTTACTGCTACCTTGTGGATGAATGAACATGCAACATCAAAGTAGGTTGTGTCTGAAGAATATGTCGTGCCTGTTGTGGAATTTTTGGTTATTACTTTTGGATTTTTGTCTTTGAACAGTTTATACATTGTTTCCCATGATGAACTGCCACAATCCTTGTTGCAGGTGGTATCTGAAAATAAGGGAGACATGTCTCAGTCTTCAGTAGACAGCGCTTGAAAAGTTTCTTTTCCCTTTTTGCTTATTTCAATATTCCTTAATCCATTAAATGGTTTCTTGAATTCAAGTAAACAATGAGAGCATTAAAAGTATAAAGAACAGAGAGTCAAATCTGTCGTTTATATCAAACATGCATGAATAGATATTAATCTTTTCAAATATAACAACAATCATCGATAATAATTTCAAAATCGAATTTCTTACACCTTCACACGAAATATCTATCAATCAAATTTAAGCCGTTAGATCTCGAATTTCATTTTGATACGACATAAGTCATTTCGCATGCTCGAGAAATTAAATTTCATTAATACTCACATCGCCATATATAACTTTTACCGCTTATGATGTTTACCCATAAATGTTGTGAAATGCGATGTGCGTAAACCGCACATCGCAACTTTTATGCAATAATGAATTTGTTTTACGGTTAAGTTATGAAAAATGCTAATTACCCATTCAAAATTCAAGTGGTCACGCTTTAATAGGACTTTAGAGATTTATCTGTGTTACTTTGTTGGCTCGTCGGGTCCGTGCAATCGCACTTATATTGAATTGATTTATGAGTTGGTTGTTTTAAATAAGATGCGATGCGATAAAGAGTTTATAACGATAATTGAAGTATTTGCAATTTTTTAAAACATAACTTCGAAAAAGGTTAGCACATTTCGGAGCCCGCGTAACTTAGAGGTTTGTAAGTCCTTTTAAGTTAAGCTACGCGGTTTGCGATGCTCTAAAGGAATAAAGTGGAAAACTCAAAAGAAAACTTTTATTCCTAAGTTTTTTGTTTTTAAAGCTAAAAATATATTTCCTATTTATTTCTAAAGGGTCACCATTTATTAAAATAAATGGGGGGTGTTGTATAGCACAACAGTATGCGATCACTTTTTTCTTTGATATATTGGGTGAAAATTTGAAGTTGGGTTACACGTTTTGCCCTTTTTTGAGAAAAAAATACCGTTTTTTTTCTGTTCTTTAGCTTTTTGTGAGCCAAAACAACTTTTCTGTTTAGAATTTCATTTTGCGATAAAAATAAAACTTGTCATAAATTTTATTAGCTTTCTATTACTTATTTTTTGGAAAAAATTTATTCACATTTGATATGTCAACTTAATATTTTTGTGAGTGTGTGTTCTTTAACAATCAAAGGATTCATAAAATTTCATGTTCAAATGCGGTTGTGTATTCTTTGAAAACTTTTTGTTTTTGAGAAAAAAAATGTGTTACAACGATCTAGACAGAGTCTACTTCGGTTTCGTTATATTTATGAAAGAAACTGATGCATATCATAATTACTATAATTTTTTGAACTGATCCAATATGACAAAACTACATATTTTGAATATGTTTCAGATCACACAAAAGTTCTCAACATATTAGTTATAAACTAAAAATCTAAAAACTACCCATTAGAGACGATGAACCAATGTAATACACCATAATTTTTTCAATTTTGTTTACAGTGTAGTTTGGAAGATATAAAATTTTGACTTCACTGAATCATAATGACCTCCAGAAATTGGTTGCACCCATTTTATTAGAAAATTAATTAAAATTAGTAAATATTTATGGAATTCCATAAAAGTTATATTTCCAGAAAGTAGATTGAATTCTGCAAATTCTTGTCTTGGTTCCGACATTTAATTCATAAAGTTTGATGGAGTTTAATCATTCCAAAGTTGAAGAAATGTGTTCAGAGTCGAGTTGATGCGTAGTTGCATACGTGTTAGTTTGGTTGAACTTTAAAAAAAAATTGGTCGAATTGTTGTTTTCCCCGTCGGTGCGTTAATTCTAACGATACAAAAGTTCAGCGAGAGTTTTTAGAGGAAGTTCGACCGAACTTTTGATCGAAATTACGTCAGCCTGAAAATTTGATGAAGCCCCTCCAAAAAATCATTTCGCGGCTATATAAATAGCTGAAAACAGAATCATTATTTTCGCATAATTTCGCACATTTCTTCATTTGGGCTGATTTTGCAAAGGACTCTTTTTGGGCTTAATTTTCAAAGGGCTCTTTTTGGACTTAATATTCAAAGGATATTTTTTGGAGGTATTTTTTAAAGTGATATTTTTTTAGAGGCTTTGTGGGCTTAATTTTCAAAGGACATTTTTTGGAGGTATTTTTTTTAAGAGACATTTTTTAGAGGTTTTTGGGGCTTAATTTTCAAAGGGCATTTTTTGGAGGTATTTTTTAAAGTGACATTTTTTAAGAGGTTGGGCTTAATTTTCAATGGACATTTTTTGGAGGTATTTTTTAAAGTGACATTTTTTTAGAGTAAGTGTTTTGGGTTGAAGTAAATCTTTTATAACGATTTTTTAAAGTGAGTTTTTGTCTAACCGTTTTAAATGAAATTTTTTTGCAGGAATTGGAAGGAAATATTCTGAGCTTCATTTCATTTTTAAAAGACATTTTTTTGGCGGAATTTTTAAAGTGTTTGGGCTTGAAGTATGTCTTTTTTGCAAAAATTTTAAAATGAGTTTTTTAAAATTAAATCTTTGGTGATGCTTTTTTTAATTGAGTTTTTGTCTAAATTTTTTAAGGTAATTTTTTGAGCTTCATACTCAATTATCATGGGAAATCGAAGGAATTGCAAGAGAAAATATGATCGAACAAGAGACCCTGAGGAACCTAGAGAACAAGGGAGAAAATATTGCAAAAAAAAAGAGAGAAGAATGTTCAAATATTGAAAGGGAAAATCAACCTCAACTAGAAGTTGAAGCAGTTATGTAAATGTAAATATTATAAATTTGATATTTAAAATTTGACTAGTGTATTGTGAAACTTAATTTTTATTTGATGAACTAATTAGAAAAATATTTTGCAATGTAAACAAAGAGAGATATTCCTCAAAACATTGATGATGAAAGATAAAATTTTGAAAGAGAAAGTGAAAGAGATATTGAACCAATGATTGAAGATGTTGAAAATGTTGAAAGAAGTTCAAGTGAAGAAATTGAATCACCAGGTATGTATATATATATATATGAGTCGGAGTACCGACCCCATATCCATGCAATAAATTTTGCATATTTTCTGTTAGATGATCCAAAAATAAAATATTATCATAGGTTATAAATTTGGAATAAAATAATTATTAATTTAAGATATTAAATTAATAATTATTATTCTAGATATTTAATTATTTAATGGAGACATTTAGAATTAGCATATTGTTGTAACTAGATATGACTCCCCAAATGTGTCATATCTTAGGCTTTTTGTTAGCTAGTTATTTTGAAAAGCATTTAATGTAAGTGGACACTTGTTATTTAATAAGTGATCCATAATTAGAGGTAGTTAGGACATTGAGCTTATAAATAGCTCATTGCAAGAGTGTTTTCTTATTCGGTGTAAACTCTTGCATAATTCCAAATGTAATTATTTTTTCTGATTAATAAGATTACATGTCTGAGGACACTTCGGCCATTATTGTGGTATCAGAGCTACGGTAATGCTGCAGTGGATGTGAGAAAGAGATTCCAGCTCTACAATTTCTTGGAAAACGCCATTGAATTGATCAGGAAATGATTGGTATGGAATTTGTCAAAAAATTTTGTTTAAAAGGAACAGAAATTTTATTATTGCTTTTAGATTTGTAAATTCTAAAATCATTTTTATTATCAAGAAAAAATGAAAAATCTGTGTGACAATTTCTACCGAATTCAACAATCCAACCATAAAACTCCTTCTAGGAGCATTTTAGAAGCAATGAGCTTTTCCACACCCAAAACAATCCCATATTTGCACTTTATGCCAATCACAGTTCCGCTATTATCAACATCTTTTGTTGCATACTCTATTTGAAAGACTCGTCCATCAGGGGAGAATGTCGTAACTGAAAATTCATACCCGGTTCCAATGCTACCCATATTGGTCCTGCGATCTGCTCAGCACGTGAAGGGAAAAATAGTTCTTAGTGATGTCGAGCTCCTAGGCTTCGGCTCCAAGATTCAGACGAGATACTCTGATATTTCACGACTTACTTGTTCATCAAGCTTTCATAACACCCACCAACAACAGGGAAAAAGCAAAAGCTAAGAAGACCAGCGTCGTCTGACACTGAATTTAAAATAAATATGTAATTTTCAATTTATTTCTGAACATACTCTAAATTCAAGAAATATCGAGGTGAGGGACTCTTGCAACATCTTGAAGCTCGGTAGCTTGAGGCAGCACATGCCATTGATTTGGAGAAGGAATCTACTTCCAGCTTGGATATTTGAGATAAGTGAACAGAGAAACCATCCCAAAAGGTTCAGCACTCACGGTACGCGGATAGCTATGGAGCTAAAAGAAACAGCGTCTTCGGCTATAGTCAGACTCTCGAGAAACTTCAGCATCTGGATGTGATTATACATCGTCAGCCTGTGGTAAGGACAAGTAAAAAATCCAGCGTTTGACAGAGTTTGTTTTTTTTAAAGATAAATCTGAAAAGTATTTTCTAGACTAATAAGGTATATATTTTTTTTTTGTAATGTTTTTTGGAGTAATAAGGATTTTTTAATATTTGTGGAGTAATAAGGTTATTTGTAATTTTTTGGAGTAATAAGGAGACTTTTCTTTGTAATTTGTTTCTGGAGAGATAAGTGTGACTCAAATTAATTTTACTTTGAGGGGGGGTAACATTTTTTTTTTACCAGATTGTGTAAGAGCATCATTGTAAAAGTCAAATTTTGAAAGTTACCTTGTAAATATTTGAGAAATTGACTAGAGCCAAGTGCAAAGCTCAGTCATTTTTTCTCTTATTTCAACGACTATATGAGGGTCAAGGCCAAGGCCCGATAGATTGTTTTTTGCGTCGTGTGACAAGTTGCTCGATTTTTGTGCTTAATTCTTTTTGTGCACTACTTCAACACTCCAGTGTCGAAGTTAATTAATCTGTTCTTTGAATCTGATAAGCTAGAAGGAGTGAAATCTTATAAGACATGGAGAGGTCTAATTGAAAGCACTCTTATTCTTAATGAATTATGGCATGACATTTGTGATGGCAACATTAAGCCAAATAAACCAACAGATCCAGCTTCACTTGCAAAATGGGAAATAAAAGATGCCAAGGTATTAGCTCTTATAAAAGCTTCAGTTAGTAATGAAATGTACATACACATAGAGAATTCCTCCGATGCATGGGATGCTTTACATACATTCAAAGATCTCTTTGATACACAACTTGAATCAAAGAAAGTTGATCTTCAATTAAAATTGCTTCAACAGAAATTAACTGAAGGTGGTGATGTCCTTGAGTACATTTCACGAATTAAAAACATTAAGTAAGAAATCATCAATGCTGGTTTTCAAGTTATTGATGAAATCTTCTTAACTACAATTTTAATTGCTGGATTTCCATCATCATATACTCATTTTTTAGAAACTTTGCAAGTCACTGGCAAGTTAGAGAAGATCAAATTTGATGAAATGAGTGACGTGTTAGCACAACATGATAAAAATTTCGGGAAGAAGAAGTAGATTGGGGAAGATGTCTTCTTCACCGAAGCTAGTTCAAGCAACTCCTCAGTTGACAGTTCCAGAAACAGAGGAAGAAGTAATTTCAATCCAAATCAAGCAGCCCAAGGTCATGGTCACAGTCAACACAGAGGAAACAATTCCAACAGAGGCTCCAATTCAGGCAGAAACAATTGTCAAGGCAGAGGCAACAATCAAAACAGAGGATATCATCAAGGCACAGGACAAAGTCTAGGAAGAAGACAAACTCAAAATAGAGGCCAAAACAGAGGTCGAGAACAGTCTCAAGGCAGAGGACAGTCTTAGGGAAGAGGCACCGATTTGAGTCAAATTGTTTGCAGGCGATGTAACAGAGTTGGTCATTATGCAGCAGATTGTAGAACTTCTATTGAGAAAATTTCTAAGTTTCATCCAAACTCATCCCCATCTGCCTCTGACATCCCTTTACTTCCCCTCCTACCTTCATTCACTCCCCGCGTGTGGTGGCGTGGGGCGGACCACCCACCGGCTCTGCCCTGTGTCACCTTACTCATTTCCATGTTCCACATGTGGATCCTCTCTCGCGTCACACCCCAATCAGGGGCCCTGGTTCGGATTCATGTCTCTGTCCAAGATCCCCTACAATGGTTCTGATGCTTCTTTCTTAGCTGTCTTATCCCAATACCCTTCTAGATGCTTGCCAGGGTGATTGCACCCCCAGTTTGTGAGGAAATTTGTTGCAGCATTTCCTGCTCGACAAACATGGGAGGAGATTATGTATTCTATCTCTGAAATCGAATCCTTTATTTCCTGAATTATTCTCGCAGTTCTCCATCTTCTACTAATTTATTCCCAATTGGATCCTTGTTGGAGTTTTTGGATGATCCCTGTTACTAAGGCAGAATCGCTTTCCACGACTAATTTGTTGAGTCGTTCCCTTATTGCTGTTAGTATTCCTTGTTTCACTGCATTTATTTCCCCCTCATTGTTATTTACTATGCCCAAATCCATTGCATATAGCCTCACTACTCAACCCTGAGAATCTCATAATAAGCCACCTAAACCTGTCGCACCTGAATTCCCTTTCGAGAATCCATCATAATTCAATTTCAAGAAATTGTGTGGTGGATAGATGAATATCAATTGTGATGTTTTATGGGGGGGTTTTAGTTTCCATGAATGAGGCGCCCGCATCTAAAGAGACAGATTCAACGTTTCCATTATTCTCGCCTCCTAGGTTGGGGATTTTCAGTCTTCTTGTTGCCATCTATCTCCCAAGATGGTTTCATGAATGTTTTGAAGAATTATTTGAGAGATATCTGTCATTGATTGTAGTTGATCCTTGAATATCCTCATGTTTCTTTCTTTCCACACAACCCATAGGAGAAATCCAATTGATATGGACCAGGCTCTATTAAGGATTGGACTTTGTAAGCCTCCTTTCCTCCAAATTTCTATGGTTGTCTTGATACTGGACCGATATCTGTCTATTTGTCCAAATATAAGGCTCAGTTGCTGCCAAAGTTGTTAGATGAATGGGAAGGAATTCAGCAGGTGCTCCATTATTTCCAATTGAGATCCACAAATCCTACACTTAGATGCACCTTGAACACCTCGTTTTTGGATTTGGTCCCAAGTAAGTGCACATCCATGACTTACCAGCCAAAGGAAAAACGCGAATTTTGGCCATTGTTTCCCCAACCATATTTTACTCTAAAGAGGGTGTATTTGATTCTTGTAATTTTTCTGCTTTCAGCTGGTAGCCTTCTTGGATTGTGAACATTCCTTTCGTTTTATACCCCCATCTCAGAATATCGGTGTCTTCAGATATTGTGATCCTTCTTGAATTAATTTCTTGATCACATGCTTCCCATTGCTATGTGGTCGATGCATTAGGCGAATGCTCTCTTTTTTTCCACTCTTTCCACAGGTTTCTTTCTCCTCCTTCCCAAAACTGATTGACTATCATGTTCATTATTCTATTAGTAAAATGGAAAATCTATGTTAGATCTTGTCTACTAAATATGTTCTCTTTTGTTGCCACGAGTCTTGCCAGAACAATGCTTTAATTCAATCTCTTATCTCACAGAATCTGTGGTTCCTAATTAGATACCTATTTATTGTTGCTAGGTTCCAAATGGAAGATCCTTTTGGAGTTCCTTCAACACACAACCTCCCTTTCGTGGATGCTAACATATTTTATTTTCGTTCCCAAATGACTTTCCATAGATCTCTTCCTCCATACACCCAACACCACCATATTTTTTCTCTCATAACTTGATTCAGTGTATATGGGTCTCACATCCCCATTCCTCCTACCAATTTCGGTTTAGTCAATATTTCCCGTGAGAGGAGCGCCCATTTTTTTTCTTTTTGGGCACCTTTCCATAGGAATTTCTTGAATATGTTTGCCATTTTTTCACAAGTGGTTTTAGGCATTGCAAGACCCGATAGTTGGTATATGGGGATTGAATGTATCACTGCTTTCAGTAGTATGGCTCTGTTAGCTGAATTAAGGGCTCGAAAAGACTAGCTCTGGAGATGTGATTGAATACGATCAAGGAGATCTTTCTAGCATGATACTCTGAGGGAACTGAGGAAGAGAGGCATACCCAAATATTTAGTTGGTAGGGATCCAATATGGAAGCCTATTGTTCTGGCCAAAAATTCTTGGGATTGGATCTGGGTGTTCAGGACAAATATATTGAACTTTTCGTTATTTATTTGAGTTCTTGAAACTTTCATGAAGTCTTGGTGTATGGACACTGTGGATTTGGCTTCCTTGAGATTGGCTTGACAAAAAAGCATAATGTCATCCACAAATTGTTGGTGTGTTAGGGTGAGGCCATTTCCCCATAAGCGGAGCTCTTTGAGATGTCCTTCCTCAAACTTTTCTTTGATGTATATCCCCAGACCTTCGGTTGCTAGGATAAAGAGGAAAGGGGAAATTGGATCTTCATGTCTAAGGCCTCAGGAGGCATTAAATGGAGTGGAAGAGGAACCATTGAGAAGAATGGAGAATATTGGAGAGGAGATGAGAGAAGAAACCCATTGGATCCATCTCGATTCAAAGCCGAAAGCTTGGATTATATTTTGGAGGTAAGCCTAGCTCAGTCGATCTTAGGCATTTGATAAGTCTAGTTTTATGATCATGCCTTTAGCTTTGAGATTTGTAAGAAAGTGTATGGCTTCTTGGGTTGTTATAATGCCATCCAAAATTTGTCTACATTTCACAAAACCAGACTACTTTGGGGAGATCAAGGTCAGTAGGATGGGATTAAGGCAATTCACCATGATTGTGGAGAGGATTTTATAAATTACATTGCATAATGCAATTGGTCTAACCCTCAGGGCTCATCAGAGTTCTCAGATTTTGGAATTAAAGCTGATAAAGTTGAGTTTAGAGCAGGGTGTACCTTCCTTGTTCTTCTTGATTCCTCCACGACTTCTAGAAAATCGGTGCCCATGATTGGTCAGGTTGCCTGGAAGAATTCCACTGTAAATCCATCCAGTCCAAGGGCTTTATTTTTCGCCAACCCTTTGATGACCCCCTCTACCTCTTCTACAGTGACAACTCGCATGAGTGCTAGGTGTTAGGGTCCTATAAATTTTTATAGGGTCACTTGATTATAGCTCATGATTATTATATTTCAGATGTTGCAAATAATATTCCATGTTGTAAATTATTTACAGAAAATGTCAAAACCTTCAGAAAAAAAAAATATGCTTGCAAGTCGAAGTGCAGCATTATAGGATAATTAAGATGTTTAGATTAAAGTAATCACATCATTTAAATTTGATTAAATAAAAGTGTAATAAGGCTTTGGTACTATAGTTTGATTTTACTATAGAGTTGGCAAGACCACAAAAGGCATTTGTCGTTTCTGGTTAAGTTAGGCACTCCAATCAACAGCCCAATTATCACTCCGCCAGATCTACGGCCCAAGATGCTTTTCGGCGCCCCCTTGCCATTCTACCTTTACGGCCAAAGGGGGTCCAAAAAGGTGGTTTCACTCACCCCAGTCCCACACAAAGTGGCGTGCTCCTAACATTTCGCCCCTCCCCCATATTACCGCTTACCACTCGGACCCCCTCCAAAAGCAGTTTTCGTCCCTCCCGCCATAATTCTTCTATAACTTTTACATTATTAATTAAATTTTTCTATTAACTTTAAATTTATCAATTAATTTTTAACCGAATTGTTTAGAATAAAAAATGCAAAATACTACACAGTTAAGATTATAAACCATTCAATATAAAATATCGAATTATTTAAAGATAAATATGACATTGAGTGGGCGGAGTGGACGTATAGAGAGAAATTTATAAATCATAACGCTACATGATATAAAAAGATGTGGAACAATGATAACTACTTGAACCATAAAAAGTATATAGCATTATTGTATCTAGATGGTTGGAGACTGTTGTTCTGTGAATTTTTCACTGATGGATATGACATTTACTTGCTGGAGTGAACATATCTAAAGAATTTCACTGATGGATATGACATTTACTTGCTGGAGTGAACATATCTAAAGAAATTTATTGATCGCTATTGGCTGACAGTGTTACGTGATGTAAGAAATTAGCATCCATAATCTATAAGAAATTTAGGTGTATATAATAAATATAGTGCATTGTATTTAATTTTATATTTTTAATTAGTGTAGGTTTATGTTAAGTAGGGATTTAACATGAGAATGAGTTTAAAGGGTAAAAATTTTTAAGATATAGATTTATTTTTAGAGTGAAAAAATAAATAATGTATATTTTTTTATTGTTTAAATTGTATTTTTAAATGATGTAAAGATTTCAAAACATGTGTATTGAGTTATTTTATCAGTCACATTAAAATAGTCTTTTTGTTATTAATATATAAATATGGGTGAATATTAATTCATATTAAAATATTTTATTCATTCTAAATACCATTACAATATTTTATTTTAACAAAAATAAATTCTATATATAGATATATATGAAGTTGACATCACATTTTTATTTTGTCTTCTAATTACTTTATATGAAATTATAGTTAACATTGTTTTTTCTTAGAATATTTTATTTTTATTTTAAAAGAAACAAGTGTCAATTCCAAGTTGAGCATAGACATACTTACACATTACCTTCACACGTAAGTGTAAAAATACATACTCATAATTATTAAGCAGTCAATATATATATATATATATATATATATATACTTTAATAATCAGATATATAAATTTAATTTAAGTGATGTTTTCTGTTTTTGAAAGTAGTATTAAGAGTTCTCTATGGAGGTTGAATAATTGCTCAAAAGTTGAATGTGGGTAACAAAAAAAAAAAAAAAATCTTGTAATAGCAATGTTTGAATCATGTTTTTGATTGTAGAAATGGATTCAGCACCATCAAAAACCTTTTAGAGAACTTAAAATATTAAAATTTGATAACTATAACCTAAATTTACAAAAATCCGTCCCAAATTTTCTTAAAATCTTAGAAAAAAAAAACAATCTAACTAATTATTCAAATTGAAAGGAATTTATTGGCCAGTCGATTAAAATCTTATCAGATTTGAGCATTGGGGCATTGACATGTTGAAGTGACGGTGTTGCAGGAACTTTACTCTGTACACACCCGGTTGCGTACTGGTGAATTCAAAGAAATTTATTGATTCGGAAATCGGTGAATATAATTCCAAAAAATAAATGATCCGTCCGGCCTGGAAGCTTTACGTAAACGATATGGCTTCTATAATTGTATTGAATATAGGTGGCAGGCGACTATATCCACAGACTGTAAAGTAAAGTAATGTGTGGCCATCCGACTCTGTTACCAAGTAAAGTAACGATCAGTTTCTGAGAGATCGGATTGACAAATCAATCACCACAGTTTTAAAGTGTGTTCAATCAAAATCACCACTATTCTATCTTATTCGTTTCTTTACATACAAGGAGGGAGTTTTTAGCTATTATCACTGGTTAAGTTTTTTTAATATCTGCATAAAATAAATAAATAAATATTTTATTGATTTTTTATGCTATTATAAGTATGTGACATTTTCCAAACTCCTTGAAAATTTTATTATCTTTATATCAAATTATTTTATAGACATTTAGTATCTTTCATTATTTATTTTATTTTTGGTTTCGGAAATAATAATTTTAGTAATAATTCTAGTATTTGTATACCACCAGAATTAAAAAATTAAATGCTTACCATTTTGTTTTTGTCAATTGTATCCCAAATTTTATACAGATTTTAAAAACTTATAAGTTATTTAATTTTAAAAAATTAACAATTCAAAAGGTTTCATCAACATTTTTTTTATTAATTTAAAGAATATTTTTTTTCAAAAATATATGTTTAAATATTAAAAAAAAAAATTATATTAAAAAAAAAATTATTTTTATAAATTTATATTAATTCTAATCTATTAAACTTTGGTGTAGTTTAAATTATAGAAATAGTTTTTTTCAAGATATTTTTTTAGTTAATTTTAACTAAAATAAGACAGATTTTTTTTTAAATAGAGTCTAATTTATTTAATTGGTAGAATTCAAATGCCCAGAGTGTTGAATCTATTTATGCATTCAAAAATGCATTTTAAATAACAAGTTTTATTTTTTTACTTGAATTTAAGTTGTTTAATCAATAGAATTCAAATGCCCAAGAGTTTTTAGGGAGTTGAATTTATTTATGCATTTTAAGCAGGAAAAAAATCTCATATATGGATTGTTATGTGCTTTAGTGAAATAAAATAATGACCAATTTATGATAGATGAGATTGACAAATCACTAGCCACTATTTTATCTTATTGGTTTGGTTACATATATGGAGAGGGTTTTAGCTATTCTTAAGGGTTCAGTCCTTTTGGATATCTAAACACAAAAATAAATAAATTATATTTTACAAATTTCTTACATGGTTATTTTATAGACATTTAGTATCTTTCATATATTTCAATTATGAATAGGTGGCACTTTCAAGTGACCATAAAATTGTATGATTTCTATGTGGTTATTTATACTTAATATCTTTCAATTTATTTTATAAACATTCATTTCAAATTACACAAATTATTTTTGGTTTAGGAATCCATAATTTAAAATGTTAATATTTTTACGAGTAGTTTAATTAGTAGACTAAATGACCCTTTTTTGATCAATTATTTTTTGTCAAATTTGTGTAAATTAGTATATATTTACCCACTAAGTGTTTCTTATAAGAAAGACTAGGTGCCACTTTGACCATTCCCCACCTTCAGATTTAATGTTAGACGATTAGACCATAGTCTACAATCACATTAATAACCAGTTAATAGTTATTAATAATTATTTCATGTTAATAACAATTAACAAACTCATTTCAACTGTTTTCTTTTGTGTCTTCATATCTATCTAGAGAGGTTTTAGCAGCACTGAGAAAAAAGAGAATATTTGTAGAAAGTGAATGTTTCTAGACAGTTTCAGAGTATGTTACATTGTGATGTCCTCCGACACAATGCCCTCCCATGTTTGGCATATTGGTAGAAAATCTCTAACATGGATGTTTTATTCCTTTTCTCATATTGGTGACTCAGTGGTACGAGAACTCAAGAAGGTGAACTTGAAACCCATTGAAACGAGAAATGTGAAGATAGGGCTTCTTCTACTAAGGCGACCTTGAGAATGGGGTTTTATCAAGACAGGATTAGCAACCAGCTAAGCGTGCTTTCAAAAGATTTCCTAATCATGAATCAGGTTTCAGAAAAAATATCGAGATATAATAAAAAATGCAGTTTTTCTAGACTTTCTGAAAACTCTGCACTCGAAAATTGTTTAAACTTAAAATGTCCGAGTTAAGTTAGGTTTACCAAAAGTTTGGCCCCAAAGGTAAGGAGAGGCAAAATTGTTAAAATATATAATTACTTCCTCATGCAGAAGTTAGACAATCAGTTAGGTGAATGAGTTGAGTTGAGTTACAGTTAGAATTGGTGAGTGAGTTAAGCAAGTTGATTAAGTTCAGTTATGTGTGAGAGTGTGTGCATGTCAATTAGATTAAATACCCTTCATGGGTTCATTGTTTTATGAAGAGAGTAAGAGAGTTTTATGATTCAGAATTATAGATTAATTGAAGAGCCGCAGCTCATTGTTTATGTGTGAAATCTTTGCGTTATTGTGTGATTGAACCCTCTGCCTTTCCAACAAATTGGTATCGGAGCTAGGTCACATATTACGGAAGAAACACGGATTAGCAATCATCCGTAGGTGAGAAAGAAATTCTTTTTCCGCGTTTTTACGCTATAACGCAATTGTTAATTACTGACAGAGCATTATAACGCGGGTTCCTACAGTAGAGAACCGCGTTAAAAATGAAAAAGTTGCGGCAATTTTGAAGCACGGCGATTTTGAAGCACGCGGGCATACTGTGGTTTTCAGTGCGTTAAGGCACTAACGCACACAAGCATATCGGGAAGTGCGTGCTAACGCATTCATACTGAAGCTCCGCCGCGTTATTGACCTTAAAGTCAACAACTCAAGGTTTTTGAATACGTATGATTTATAAAAGGCATATGAAAAGCCTTTTTTCATAAATATTTTTTTTTAAAACAAAAAAAAGAACGTGTTTCTCATAAAAGCACGAGTGGATTTTGTTTGAAAAGAAGTTTTTTAAAAGGGGCGTTTTATAATAAACATATTATAAAGGCTTTAAAGGTGGACTTTTTATAATAAGTGTTTTCTAAGAAAGGATATTCTTATATAAAGATTCTTTTATAAAGAAATTTTTATATAAGTAATAAAAAAAAAATAATAATAAAACCTAGGGTTTTATTATAAGGATTTTTTTTGGGAGCTTTGCAAAGCATATCAAAATTTTTTTTAGGGTTTCAGCAGTGAATTTTTTGAAGAAAGATGGCTACAGGTAACTTTCAGCCACAACTTCCTTCTTTCAATGGGAAGGATTATGATGTGTGGGTCATTAAGATGGAGACTATGCTCAAAGCACATGATGTTTGGGATCATGTCAAGTATGGGTTTGCAGAACCTCATGATGATGCAGAAGAACGAGTCCTCAGTAATGCAGAGAGGGAACAGTGGAAGAAAGATAAGCGGAAGAATGCGCAAGCGTTGCTTTTGATCCAGCAGGGAGTAGATCGAGCCATGTTCCAGAAGATCATGATAACCTCGTCAGCAAAAGAGGCATGGGACACCTTGGCGACAAGCTATCAAGGTATGGCAAAAGTTAATATTGTTAAATTGCAGAATACTAGGAGAGATTTCGAAGTTCTGCAGATGAAGGAGACATAGGACATTGATTCCTTCATGAATAGGGTCATGTCTGTCGTCAATCAGTTAAAAATCTATGGCAAGGATATTAAAGATCGAACAGTGATCGAGAAGGTTCTTTGATCCCTGTCTACCAAATTTGATGTTGTGGTAGCAGCCATAGAAGAAGCAAAGGACTTGGAAAAACTCACAATTGATGAGTTGATGGGATCCCTTCTATCGCATGAGGCAAGGATAGACAGAAACAAGGATTCCACTTTGGAAACAGCTTTTCAAAGTCAAGTCTATATTTCAAGAGGTCGAGGCAAATGTCGATCGAGAGGCAGAGGACGAGGTAGCAACTATGGCGGTCACAGAGATGGCCGAGATGATCATGAGCATCAACATGGAAGCAGCAGCAGCAGAAGCTTTCATAACAATCAAAGGTCTGACAAATCTAAGGTAAAGTGCTTTTACTGCAATAGATTTGGTCATTATGCTCGTGATTGTAGGAAGAAGATTGCAGATCAAGGCAATCAGAGAGCTAATGTTAGTACAGAAAATACTGACTCTATGTTTCTAGCATGCAACACCATGCATGCGCCGTCTGATAAGGTCTGGCTATTAGACAGTGGTTGCAGTAACCACATGACAGGCAACAAGGATTTGATTGCTAATTTGGATGTCACAGTGCAGACAGAGGTCAAGTTGGGTACTGACAAGACTATGGCTGTAGATGGCAAAGGAGTGGTCAACATTGTGACCAAGAAGGGGGAGCCAAAGACCATATCATAGGTATACTATGTCCCTGGACTCAAACACAATTTAATTAGTGTTGGGCAACTGATGCAGAAAGGATACAAACTTATCTTTCAAGGGCAACAATGTGTTATTTTCGACAAATCCCCAAGCAAGCAGCTGATTGCAAAGGTGCAGATGACGAGGAACAGACTCTTTCCTCTCATTATGAACTACAATGATCAGGTTAGTTTTTTTACCACTGCATGTTCTGATGCATACTGGTTATGGCACTTTCAGTTTGGACACTTGCATTTTTCCGGTTTAAGATTGTTGCAGCAGAAACAGATGGTCAGAGGTTTACCTCCCATCAAAGAACCTGCTAGCACTTGTGATTGTTGCATCTTGGGAAAGCAACACCGTGAAATTTTTCCAAAAGGAGTTTCTTACAGAGCAAAGAAACCACTTGAATTGGTGCATACCGACTTGTGTCGACCTATGAGGACACAGTCGATTGGTGGAAGTTGTTACTTCCTCACCTTTATTGATGATTATAGTAGGAAGACTTGGGTTTACTTTTTGAAGCAGAAGTCTGAAACTTTTGCAAAGTTCAAAGAGTTCAAAGCTTTGGCGGAGAACCAAAGTGATCGACAAATCAAGGTATTGAGATCGGATCATGGTGGAGAATACGATTTGAAGGCATTCCATGAGTACTGCAAACAACATGGAATCAGAAGACAGTTACAACCCGATACACACCACAGCAGAATGGTGTAGCAGAGAGGAAGAACCAAACAATCATGAACATGACAAGGAGCATGTTGAAAGCAAGACACTTGTCTAACAAGTATTGGGCAGAAGCAGTTGCATGTGTTGTTTATGTGATAAACAGATCTCCTACAAAGAGCGTGATGAACAGAGTTCCAGAAGAAGCATGGTCAGGTATGTCTTGCAGTGTATCTCATTTCAGAGTTTTTGGATGTATAGCCTATGCACATGTGCCTAAGCAAATAAGAGGCAAATTAGATGATCAAAGTGAAAAATGTATATTTACTGGTTATAGTGAGCAGTCAAAAGCTTACAAATTGTATAACCCTGTCACAAAGAAGACAATCATTAGCAGAGATGTTATGTTCAAAGAACAAGAGTCATGGAATGGGACTGTAGACACACTAACCGATGCTCAAACACCATTGATTGAGGATGATCTTGTAGAAGAAGAGGAGCAGGAAGAACCAAAAGAGCAGACACCAAATAGAGTCACACTAGCAAGGACTCCCAGATTTTCAGAGCAGCATGGATCTTCAAGCAGATCCACAGATCAGAATTCTCCAAGCAGCGAATCAGGTAAGAAAAAGATGAGAAGTTTGAAGGATATTTATGATGATTTGGATGTTAGTTCAAATTTTGCATTGTTGGCATTCCAACCTTCTTCGTTTGAAGAAGCAATCAGAGATGAAAATTGGGTGCAAGCCATGGATGAAGAAATGAATTCAATAGAAAAGAATGATACATGGGATTTGGTTGATTTACCAAACGATAAAAATCTCATTGGTGTGAAGTGGGTATACAAGACCAAAGTGAATGAGAAAGGTGAGATTGACAGATTTAAAGCAAGACTTGTAGCAAAAGGATTCTCGCAGCAACCGGGAATAGACTTTGGAGAAACTTTTTCTCTGGTAGCTAGATTGGATACTGTAAGAGCAGTTCTAGCGACAGCAGCTCAGAACAAGTGGAAAGTGTATCAGATGGATGTCAAATCAGCCTTCTTGAATGGAATTTTAGAAGAAGAAATTTATGTGCAGCAGCCTCCAGGTTATGAAGTTGAAGGACAAGAAGACAAAGTTTACAAATTGAAGAAAGCGCTCTATGGACTGAAGCAAGCACCTAGAGCATGGTATAGCAGAATCGACAGTTATATGATCAAGAATGGATTTTGCAGAAGCAGCATTGAGCCTACCTTATACACAAAGGTAAATGAGCATGGGCAGATTTTGATAGTTTGCTTATATGTTGATGATATGATTTTTACAGGTGATCTTGAAATAGATGAATTTAAAGCAGCCATGATGAAAGAATTTGAGATGACAGATCTAGGTCTCATGAAATATTTTCTTGGCATTGAAGTTGAGCAATCTGAAAAAGGCATTTTTATTTGTCAAAATAAGTATGCTATAGATTTGTTGAAAAGATTCAAGATGGATAAATCCAAACCTGTACCTACACCAGTTGCAACGGGTACAAAGTTAAGTAAGGATGATGAAGGGGCATATGTCAATCCAACTCTATTCAAAATATTGGTTGGCAGCCTCATGTATCTCACAGCGACAAGACCAGATATTATGCAGGGAGTGAGTATGATTTCCAGATTCATGGAGACTCCAAAAGACACACATTGGAGTGTTGGAAAAATAATTCTGAGATACATAGCAGGAACCAGAGATTATGGCATAATGTATACAAGTACAGAAAAGAAAGAATTGATTGGATATACAGATAGTGATTTTGCAGGAAGTTTGGATGATCGGAAGAGCACATCTGGTTATGTTTTCCATCTCGGTTCAGGAGTGATAGCATGGGCATCTAAGAAACAGCCTATTGTTACACTATCATCAGCAGAAGCAGAATATGTAGCAGCAACTTCAGCAACATGTCAAGCAGTATGGTTAAGAAGAGTATTGGATGGACTCAAGCATAAACAGCAAGGATCAACAACGATATACTATGACAACACATCAGCGATTGCACTATCGAAGAATAGTGTGTTTCATCAAAAGAGCAAGCATATTGATACTAGATATCATTTTATTCGAGAACTAGTGAACAATGGAGAAGTTCACTTGAAGCCTTGTAGAACGAGTGATCAATTGGTTGATATCTTTACGAAGCCATTAGCAGTAGATTTGTTTGAGTTTCATAAAAGAAACTTGGGAGTTGTAAGCCTAGCTGAGACATAGACCAGCAGGCATGTTTGAGTTGTCATGACTTATGTTTTAGTTTAGAGGTCGTAATTAAGGGGGAGTGTTAAAATATATAATTACTTCCTCATGCAGAAGTTAGACAATCAGTTAGGTGAATGAGTTGAGTTGAGTTACAGTTAGAATTGGTGAGTGAGTTAAAGAGTGAGTTAAGCAAGTTGATTAAGTTCAGTTATGTGTGAGAGTGTGTGCATGTCAATTAGATTAAATACCCTTCATGGGTTCATTGTTTTATGAAGAGAGTAAGAGAGTTTTATGATTCAGAATTATAGATTAATTGAAGAGCCGCAGCTCATTGTTTATGTGTGAAATCTTTGCGTTATTGTGTGATTGAACCCTCTGCCTTTCCAACAAAAATCAATGTTCTCTTGTCAGATGATCCAAGTTATTAGGTGTTAATTTTGATGTTTATAATTATGCCGATAAGCATCATATACGGTTACGATATCATATAATGTTTAAGATTCGTCCTCCTCCCCACAATAAATCTTGAATATGTATGTGTCCGTTCAAGATTCGAACATATGTCTCGTCCCTGGAGTTTATGCACTTGTTCCAACATATCTTGTCAAATCGCCCGAGGTCATCTAATTTCCAACTTCAAAAGCCAAAAATTACACCAAATATTGTTACTTGATTACCGTGGACTTGTCATGCCTCAGCACTTTATAGAGATGAGATGGCTCTTGTTTTCTTTTCACTTGCATAGACGAAACCACACCTCTCATTCATTCTACTCTGAATTCCAATTTAATTTCCTTTGATTTATCAAGCCAATCACTTGTACATCTCTTTACTTTTATTCACGATGTTTAGTTTCATCACTATTATAGTTTCTTTGACCAAGAAAGAAGATATTGTTTTGCATTCAAAAAGATTATCACATTTGTGGGAACTTCCATTTAAAAAGAAGAGAATTGCACTTCTTCGATGAAAAATGCATACCTCGGCTCAAGTTATAGCTGGTGGCACATACACAAATATCGAGGTATTGTTTTGCAAATGTGTTTTCCCCAAACCATCGATATCTATTTTTGGTGCGGTGTTTAGAATTGAGAGGAATAGCAAGGCTTAATTGTCCTGCGGCCAAATTTCAATATCTCTATGTTAGATCATGCGAAACGTTGAAGGCGCGGCCCCTTGGTTTTGAACAACAATTGATATCATTGGAGGTGTTGGATGACACTTGTCATTTAGTATGAGTTTTTGAAGAGCGTGGTCTAAAAAAGTAACAAAATGGCCTCGAGAATCTAGTAGAGAATTTGAAAAAAATTGGTAAATATTTTATCGGAGATCTTGTTTCTGATTGTTAAACTTTAGTATTTTGGATGTTCTAAAGGATTTTGATAGTGTTGAATTCATTTTCCACTCTTAAAAATAGATTTCAAACACTATGGCCCCAGTAGGAATCTATAATTTGTAAGATTGGAAAATACAAGCGTAGAGACAACACTATTTCAACCACTTTGGGATTCTAGGATCTAGCCCTCCTGAATCAGGAAAGTCTCTCAATAAAGTGCAAATATTGATTTATCTTTAAGGCTTTTGGGTATGATATTAGGCTAGTTATGAAGAACGAGGGTTTTTGTTTGTTTTGGATGGTTGAGCATGATTATTAGTTGAGTGGAAAGTCCTAAATGGAAAGAGTTTCAAAGGTGTGAAGCTGAAGCAATCGAACAAGCTTTGGCTAAAAAGATAGATATAACGTTGGTTTTTAGTCCATTGGGCTATGGAGTCATAAAGGGTTTTAATTGTACAACAATTGAGGAGTGGTCCAAGGGGCAAGTCATCTATATCACAAGATCTTTTGAGATAAAATGATGGAATGGAACAATAAAAGTGTTGGAGGGTGGGGGAAACGAGATAATAACAACTAGGATTTATAGTACGTAAAAGCAAAGAAAAAATCCTTTTAGCTTAGCTGTTTTAAAACCAACGAAGAGCGGGGGGCTCACCATAAACCTCTTCGGACAAGCTCGTATTAAATATAACTCAAGAGACAAACAATCGAGTAATCCGCATAATTACTTTACGAAATGATGAAAAACACATAAGAGAAACAAAATGTAACTTAAGATCGAGGATAAGATAGTTTTAAATCTAGTCTTGCTTTCGGCATACACTTGGGGAAACTTTCGAATTGCCTTTGGAGAAAGAAGCTAGAAAGCAAGGGCACACCATCACTTTTCTAGTCTAACTTTAATGAGAAAGTAATGAAAATAACGTTGATAACAATGTTTAAAGCAAACGGTAGGACGAGGGAACGCCGGCATTCCTAGCGTTGCTCCATTTGTATTGAATCATTGTTAAATAAACAATTTAGAGGAAAACATTGAGATAAAGCTTATCGGTCATAGAAGGGTATTGTAAACGGTAAAATCCTAACTCTATGCTTGCTATTCTTTATCGAAGGGAATAATGAGACAATATGGCATACATGAAAGGAAAAATAATAACAAAGAAAGAAACACTTCACCGGTGATATAGACCCGGGATCCCAAGAAACGACTTGTATATTGAAGTCAAACGAGTTACATCTTCAAGTCCAATGTTTCGGTTCAGCAATCATCTTCACTTCTCGGCCTAACTTATTAGATCAAAAAATAGAGCTTCAAGAGCCTTTGAACACTATTTAAGAGTAGAAGTTTCAAACACAAGTATATTTCAAAGTTACGCAACCAACATTGTTTCATCTTCTACAAAGGTATTTATAAAAGACATGAGGAGGTGGAATGGATAAAAGATCTCCCAAGTTTAAATAATACGATTAATACTTCTCGACCTTTGAGGAGCTCGATGGAGAAGTTCTGAGATATTTCCTCATTAATTGTTTTACATTAAATTAAGCTCGGTGGGGAGCCTTTGTTGACTTTAAGGCTACGTAAATATACGTAATAACTCAACGAGATATTTTGCATTAAGTTCTTTGTTTGAATTAAATATTCGAGCATCGTGAGACAAATATCCTGCGATACAGTCATTACTCGGCCTGCGGTGAATGTTGTGAGGCTACGAGGGTGGCATTAGGTAGGCGAGAGGAATCAATTAGCCTCTACGATGTGGCGAGTGGAGGCATCCTACTGTCCCCGATAAATATTTTTTATTTTCCTTTAAGCGTGTTTAATTTAGTGGATTAGACTTTTGATTTTCGATCTTAGTAAGTAATCCACCAAAACTATGATTCTTCCCTTCAATTCTTCGAGTTTTGTTGAATAAATATTTGACACCTGAGATACTCTTTGAATTCATTAAACTTGCTTCATTTGTGTCTTGTTGATGTGCGAAGTGCCACGAAAGGGGTTCATATGGCATCAGTGCTCATGATGCATCGGAGTGAAACGTGGCGTTGAACCCTTCGTAGTAATCCTCTTTGAAAAATGAAAGCCTGGAGGATCGTCATCCTCGGCACTTTTTATTCTCCTTTAAAATTATTTTTGAAAAACTTTAAAAACTCACACAAAACTCAAAATGTTATAAAATCCTGCGTATTAGGGTTAAGGCTAGCTTAGGAGGCTACGCGGTTAAGTCGCAGCAGTTGGATGAAAGCATCCAACGATGGAGATTTTCTTGTAGAGGTAAAGAAGGAGGTGGTTGATTGAAATGGTGCGGAAGGGATTAAGTACGGGCCGTAGATACATATTTTTGATCGACGGTCTAGATCAATCGGGGAAATACAATGTGAAAGGGTCACATTTCGTGAAAATAGAAGAAACACAAAGGAAAATAGTGAAAATCCCTTTGGGCGGAGGAAAAATGCATTACGAAAAAATAGGGTTTCTTACACTATCGTGAGCCGTTGGATCAGATTGGACCTCGGGATCAATGGCAGGGATTGCTCGTTGAATGCCCTTTGGAAAAGGTAGAGGGCGATTGTTCAAAGGCCACATTAAATCTGAACCGTTGATCTGCAGAGATCAACGGCGGGGGGCGAGTGCGATGAAAACACAATACAAATGGGGAAAGCAGTTTCGGGAGGAGAAACTAGTGGTATCGCACGGCCAAAAGTGGAAAAGACGGCTTTCACTTTTCGAACGCGATATGTGTTCCCACCCGACACGTGGCATTAGAAAACCGCTTATATTGCGTGATTTTGAAGAATTAAAAAACGTGCTAAAAGTTACGCGAAAATGCACGTCAGGCGGTAGATACGGGGCCTCGGATCGAACGCGTTGGTGAATGAGCGTGAAATCGGCAAGATGCGCAAGCGATTAGGTGGCGGTGGTTTTAATCGGGGCCACATTTGGATCAAGGATTGGACGGGCGAGATCGAGATCGAAGGAGAGACCCACGGGGGGTCGGAGCTGTCGAGTTTATTATGAAATAGTTATATGCACGGATCAACGATGGAGATTGATACGGGGATAAATGGAAAAATAAATAGGGCGGAGAAAGGGTTAATATGGGCCGTTGATATGTACAGATCAACGACTGAGATTGGTCGAAATACATTACACAGTGGGGTATATGATTTTAAACCAAAGTCGGGAGGAAATATCTAGACCATCCGATCTAGACACGTGGACGGCGCAGATGCAATCGGAGCTTCGCGATCAACGGGGCAATGGACCTGGGAGTGCCGAAGCGATTGATTGTAGGCCATCGATCTAATCTGTGGGGTATATGATTTTAAACCAAAGTCGGGAGGAAAGATCTAGACCGTCTGATCTAGACATGTGGACGGCCCAGATGCAATCGGAGCTTCGCGATCAGCGGGGCAATGGACCTGGGAGTGCCGAAGCGATTGATTGTAGGCCATCGGTCTGCAGATCAAATCGACGGCGAAGAACTCATCAGGGAATCGCCAATCGAAGATTGCGAATAAAATATTAGGTGCGCCCAATGGAATCCCCAGAATGCCGAGAGTGCGCGGAGGCCGTTTGATTGGTCGGACGGCGGAGGCCAGGCTTCGACTTGATGAGACGATGGGCCCTTTTAATATAAAAAATGTGGATTTTTATTAAGTACAAAGGTTTAAGGGCTCGGGGCGGGTTATATATGTGGCTTGGCGCCGGCTTGTGGGGCCTTGGTTTTATAAAGTAGCAAAGGCTCGGGGCTTAAATACAAAGAGCAGTCGGCATGGGGATGAAGGAGATGGGCTTTTCAATCCACCCATTTGTAAAATCTCCCGTGCGAGATTATATGGACCGTTGATCGGGGAAACAAATCAATGGTCTTTCCATTAAAAAACATTGCACCCACGCGTTTAGTTAAAACCATAGGAAGAGGGGTTTTTATGTATTTATAAAGGAAAAATCATCGGAGACTGGTTTATATGAAGTGTTAAGTGCCCGATTGCGGGCCTTTGGTTATGCAAATGAGACAAGGGATCGGGGGTTAAATATAAAGGGGCTCATTGGATCAGAGATTTTAACATGGTAAAAAGACTTACACGCATCATTTGTTTCTGATGCGATAAATTCCTAATGGGTTTAGCACCTGGTTCTAGCGCATGGGCACATGTGGGGAAGTGGTTTAGGACTTAGCGCCTCTGTTGAATGTTGTGAGGCTACAGGTGGCATTAGGTAGCTGAGAGGAATCAATTAGCCTCTAATGTGGCAGTGGAGGCATCCTCTGTCTGATAAATATTTTTGATTTTCCTTTAAGCGTATTTAATTTAGTGGATTAAACTTTTGATTTTCGATCTTCGTAGTAATCCACCAAAACTATGATTCTTCCTTCAATTCTTTAGTTTTTGAATAAATCTTTGACACGGATACTCTGTTCATTAAAAATTGCTTCAACGTGTGTCTTGTTGATGTGCGAGTGCCACGGAGGGTTCATATGGCATCGGTGCTCATGATGCACGCGATGAAACGTGGCATTGAACCATACATCGTAATCCTCTTTGATAAATGAAAGCCTGGAGGATTGTCATCCTCGGCTTTTATTCTCCTTTAAAATTATTTTGAAAAACTTTAGAAACCGCACAAAACACAAAATGTTATAAAATCCTGCATATTAGGGTAGACGCAGGAGGCTGCGGTTAAGTCGTGAGCGGATTGGATGAAAGCATGCAATGGTGGAGATTTTCTTGTAGAGGTAAAGAAGGGTGGTTGATTGAAATGGTGCGGAGGATTAAGTCGGGCCCTAGATACATTTTGATCGACGATTACGATCAATTGGGGAAATACAATGTGAAAGGGTCACATTTCGTGAAAATAGAAGAAACACAAAGGAAAATAGTGAAAATCCCTTTGGGCGGAGGAAAAATGCATGAAGGAAAATTTGGGTTTCTTAGACGATCGTGAGCCATCGGATCAGATTGGACCTCGAGATCAACGGTGGGGATTGCTCGTTGAATGCCTTTTGGAAAAGGCGGAGGGCGATTGTTCAAGGCAGTTAAATACGAGCGTTGATACTGCGAATCAATGGTGGGGGCGAGTGCGATGAGAAACACAATACAAATGGGAAAGCGGTTTTGGGAGGAGAAACTAGTGGTATCGCACGACCAAAAGCGGAAAGGGCGGTTTTCACTTTTCGAATGCGATATGCGTTCCCACTCGACAAGTGGCATTAGAAAACCGCATATCGCGTGATTTTGAAGAATTAACAAGCGATGCTAGGATTCACCGCGAAAACATGCGTCGGTAGATCTAGGGCCTCGGATCGAACGATGGTGAATGAGCGGCGAAATCGGCAAAATGCGTGGGCCGAGTTAAGTGGCGGGGGTGGTTTTAATCGGGATTGTTGGATCGAGGGATCGGACGGCGACATCGGTCCCGAAGGAAGGCGGGGACCCATAGGGGTCGGGCCGGGCTTTGTCGGGTTTATTATGAACCGTTAGATGCACAGGATCAATGGTGGAGATTGAATCTGGGGATAAATGGAAAAATAAACGAGGTGGAGAAAGGGTTAATATGGGTCGTTGATTTGCAGAGATAAACGGTTGAGATTGGCCGAAATACATTACACAGTGGGGTATATGATTTTAAACCAAAGTCGGGAGGAAAGATCTTGACCGTCTGATCTGGAGACGTGGACGGCACAGATGCAATCGGCGCTTCGCGATCAGTGGGGCAATGGACTTGGGAGTGCCGAAGCAATTGATTGTAGGCCGTCGATCTGAAAATCAGATTGACGACGGAGAACTCATCAGGGAATCGCCAATCGAAGATTGCGAATAAAATATTAGGTGCGCCCAATGGAATCCCCCGATGCGAGAGTGCCTGTTGTTTGATTGGTCAAAAATCAACGGCGGAGGACAGGCTTCGACCAATGAACGACGAGCCCTTTTAATATATAAAAAAGATGGATTTTTATTAAGTACAAAGGTTTAAGGGCTCGGGGCGGGTTATATATATGTGGCTTGGCGCACGGCTTGCGGGGCCTTGGTTTTATAAAGTAGAAAGTCCGGGGCTTAAATAAAAAGAGCCAATCGGCATCGGGACGAAGGAGATGGGCTTTTCAATCTACCCATTTGTAAAATCTCAGATGCGAGATTATATGGACTGTTGATCAGGGAAACAAATCAACGGTCTTTCCATTAAAAAACATTGCACCCGCGCGTTTAGTTAAAACCATACGAATAGGGGTTTTTATGTATTTACAAAGGAAAAAAGCATCGGGGAATGGTTTATATGAAGTGTTAAGTGTCTGATTGCGAGCCTTTGCTTATGCGAATGAGACAAGGGATAGGGGGTTAAATATAAAGGGGCTCATCGAATCGGAGATTTTAACATGGTAAAAAGACTTGCGCGCATCAATTGTTTCCGATGCGATAAGCTCCTAATGGGTTTAGCGCCTGGTTCTAGGGTGTGGGCACATGTGGAGAAGTGGTTTAGGACTTAGCCCAAAGGGGCTTAAGCCTATGGTCAAAAAACTTATTTTTTATGAAAATTTTCAAAGTTTTTGATGGATTTGGGGGTTTCGGTAAGGTTCAAAAGTGAGTTTTAAACCTTGTAAAAAGGGATTTTATGAAGGGAAGAAAGGGGATACATGAAAAATAGAAGAATTTCATGGGGGGAAAAAAAGGGAATAAAATGAAGGTTAGTTTTGAGTGGAGGGAGGGGAAAAATGGAGTTTTACGAGCGGTCTTTTCTTCATGGAAAACGAGCGGAATTCCCCGAATTCGAAAGGGAGACAACGATGAAAGATTAAACAGAGGGCATGATGTCTTCATAAGGCTTCAAGAGATACCAATTTTTTGCAATAAAACTTGTTTCTTGAAGGCTTCAAAAATGTTTTAGCCACCATTTGATATGACAAATTTTATAGGTGGCTAACAACATTATATTTTTGAATTTAAGCTGAACCAAATTCCGACAAAAACTGTCGTCCGCCTATTACGATTTCTCTGCATAGACAACTTCAAAGGATGCATTTATTTATTCCAATAAATGTCATGGGATATTAATAGTAGATGCTTTGTCATATTATTTGAAGAAGATAAGTCAAGATATGGGAACACTACCATGATTTTATCAATTCTATGATATTACTTATTTACCACTCACCAAAGACTACGAGCAAAGAGTAGGACCAACGTAGGAATATGTACTCTTTTCGGCAACTTGACTTCCAATTTTTTGCTGCAAAGTGTACGTTAACACTTTGAATCATTGTATGGGATTTTCTTTTATTTTCACATATGGGTTATTTTAGACTTTTCATCACCAAAAAAGTCTTTGATCATTCTCAATTGAGAGTATTTTTGTTTTATTTTTAATATTATTTTTTGTTTACTAGATTAACATTTTTATTTAAAGTTGAAGAGGAGTTAGGTAAATAATATAATGCTACATAGATAATTGCATCATATATGTTTTTTCTTATAATTTTTGAATTTTATGTGATACTTTTTGGATATGGTTGAGATATTCATATATGATTTTTAAATATTTGTGGTGAATTTTTTTATCTTTAAGCTTTGTGAAAAAAATTATAAAAAATAAATTCTTTCAAAATAGTTCATGTTTATTGAAATAAAATATTTACCATCGATTTACTTCCCATCATAATTTAAGCGAAGACTTTTGTATAACAAAAATGAATGGAAATAAGATGTAAATAAATATATCTATCAAGAGTTACTTCCCACCATTATTTATGTTTTCCTCACCACTTATGTATGATTAAAATTGTAAATGTGTAGATTTACTAGTGGTTACTACTCACATCAATTGTGTGATCCACTTCACATTTCAATTTATTAGTTCCTCCCAAAGAAAGACTATAAGATTCAATTTCTCTATTAACCACTATTAAATTATTATGGATAGGTTATAATGTTTATGCAATTATTTTAGAGCATAGTTTCTAAGTTGAGTGGCACCTACTAACCTACCTTGCAACACTTTGTTTTAAATGAATTGTTTATTTTACATTCAAAAAAATTACATATAATAAAAATTTAACCATAATCAAAATTTTACATTTGAAGTTATGCGAAATGTGAATTGCGTGTTCAAAAGTCAAACGAATGTGTTTTAATAGGACTTTAGAGATTTATCTTTGTTACTTTGTTGGCTCATTGGGTCCGCGCAATCGCACTTATATTGAATTGATTTATGAGTTGGTTGTTTTAAATAAGGTGCGATGTGATAAAGAGTTTATAACGATAATTGAAGTATTTGAAAGTTTTTAAAACATAACTTCGAAAAAGGTTAGCGCATTTCGTAGCCTGCGTAACTTAGCGGTTTGTAAGTCTTTTTAAGTTGTAAGCTATGCGATTTGCGATGCGCTAAAGAAATAAAGCGGAAAACTCAAAAGAAAACTTGTATTTCCTAATTTTTTTGTTTTTAAAGCTAAAAATAAATTTCCTATTTATTTCTAAAGTGTCGACATTTACTAAAATAAATGGGAGGTGTTGTATACCACAACAGTATGCGATCACTTTTTTCTTTGATATATAATCTCTGGGTGAAAATGTGAAGTTGGATTACACTTTTTGCCCTCTTTTGAGAAAAAATATCATTTTTTTCTGTTCTTCAACTTTTTGCAAGCCAAACAATTTTTCTGTTTAAAATTTTATTTTACGATAAAAATAAAACTTGTCACAATTTTTATTAGCTTTCTATTACTTATTTTTTGGAAATTTTTTATTCACATTTGATATGTCAACTTAACATTTCTTTGAGTGTGTGTTCTTTAACAATCAAAGGATTCATAAAATGTCATGTTCAAACGCGGTTGTGTATTCTTTGAAAAAATTGTGTTTTTGAGAAAAAAAATTGTGTTACAACGATCTAGACAGAGTCTACTTCAGTTTCGTTATATTTATGAAACCAACTGATGCATATCATAATTACTAGAATTTTTTGAACTGATCGAATATGAAAAAATTGCATATTTTGAATATGTTTCGAATCACACAAAATTTCTCAACATATTAGCTATAAATTAAAAATATAGAAACTAACCATTACAGAGGACGAACCAATGTAATGCACCATAATTTTTTCAATTTTTTTTACCGTGTAGTTTGGAAGATACAAAATTTTGACTTCACTTAATCATAATGACCTTCAAAAATTGGTTGCACCCATTTTATTAAAAATTAATTAAAATTAGTAAATATTTATGGAATTCCATAAAAGTTATATTCCCTGAAAGTAGATTGAATTCTGCAAATCCTTGTCTTGGTTCTGACAGTTAATTCATAAAATTTGATAGAGTTTAATCATTCCAAAGTTGAAGAAATGTGTTCAGATTCGAGCTGATGCATAGTTGTAGATGTGTTAGTTTGGTTGAACTTTTAAAAAAATTCGGTCGAATTGTTGTTTTCCCTATCGGCCCGTTAATTCTAATGACACAAAAGTTCGACTATAGTTTTTAGAGCAAGTTTGGCGAAAATTTTGATCGAAATTATGTTAGCCGGAAAATTTGATGAAACCCCTCCAAAAAATCATTTCGCAGCTATATAAATAGCCAAAACAGAATTATTATTTTCGCATAATTTCGCACATTTCTTCATTTGGGATGATTTTGCAAATGACTTTTTTTGGGCTTAATTTTCAAATGACTCTTTTTGGGCTTAATATTCAAAGAACATTATTTGGAGGTATTTTTTAAAGTGATATTTTGTTAGAGGCTTTTTGGGCTTAATTTTCAAAGGACATTTTTTGGAGGTATTTTGTTTAAGAAAAAAAATTTAGATGTTTTTTGGGCTTAATTTTCAAAGGAAATTTTTTGGAGTTATTTTTTAAAGTGACATTTTTTAATGCGTTATACATCCAAGATTCTCCTGATCACACACTATTTGACTTCATGCACAATACAGAATCTCTTCTACTATTGATCATTACTTGCAGAAATTAAATAAATTGCATGCACACATTGAAACCATAAAAATTCACACATATGAACACAGTGTTTTAACGAGAAAACCTGAAGCTAAAAACCCCAACTATCTGTATATAATATATGTCATAGAGATCATGTAACAATCCTCATACAAATCTGATCATGTCAAGCTCTCAGTACAATACAATTGCTACACACTAATCAGGCCTGATCTAGCAAATCCATGCACCGATCTTCGCCACCTGCTAGCCTGCCTCACCTGCGCAATCCGTGCTGAATATTGGCTCTGAATGAACTCGAATTGGTCCAGCCTTGCTCAAGCAATCCTCATTGGCATCTCCAATCACTGGGTGTTGAAAATCATGCAACACTATAGTCACAACTGATAGTCAACCTGCTCTTTCACCTACCTCTTCACTGGTCTCCACTGAAACTGTCCATGCACTGTAGTTAACTGATGTATTCTTCAGTTGATTAATGAGTTAATACCAGTGAATTAATTAATAATTAATTCACACCACTCACTAGTGTATCAACTGCTAGACTAGACACAACTAGCTCAACTATGTTTAACTAAGTTAAATCAACACAACCCACCAAATCCTATCACATGAGTTCTAAATCAAGTCTCCATGCAATAGCTCCACTTAACCCTCGAGAATAGTGTAATTCCTTCTATCACCTCCTCTGTGTTACATCTCGTGCACTTAATCGAAGTGCCTCAAGAGAATAAGATAATGTTTATAGTCCAAATATTATTAAGAGCTAATAATATTCGACATATCTATTTTTAGACTGGCAATCTAAAAATAGATTCCACCCGGTATGTCTAAAAATAGAAGTCCATCTATTTTTCCAACTTGACCAACCATCCACAAATAGCATCCTACTGTTAGCCCCCTATAAATTTTTGACAAGCAAATAGGGAGCTAAAATGTTCCTGAGCCTTCAAGGAATGCATTTCCTCTGAAAAACACATCATCCTTGAAGTCTCCTGTGCCCTTCCCTTTGATAAATTCCCTCTGTTGACTCCCATTATAAGCCTCTCTGATTGCAAAAATTGTGCTCCTAAAGGCCTTCATTTTCCCCTGGTACCCCTGCAGAATTGTCCATTTCATCCCTTTTTTCCGTTTTTCAAAGTCCCCCTTTCTTACCCCCAAATTCCCCCCTAAACCTTCTAAATCATCCCCATGCCCCTCTTAAACCACGCATACACCCTTGGTTTATTTTAATAAACCCTTATTCCCTCTATCGTTACCTATTTTTGCCCTCAAATTCCATTAAAATGGGCCAAAATCCATTTTCCACCTTTATGGGTTTAGCACCTTTCGGCCAGCCCAGAACCGTATTTCCCCCCATGTGAGCCGGGCGCCGAAAACACGCGCTAGCCCGAAAAAGCGCTTAGCACAAATATATATCGTGCACATTTTGAATCGTCGATCTGTATAGATTGGACGGTCGTCGCATTCCCCATAGCGCCCATCACCCACCTCCTTTCACCGTTCATCGCATCTCCACCATCCATTTAGCCACCGATCCGACGGCCCGGAGTTTACCCACCTCGGTGGTCCCCGTGCACTGTTCAAAAACCACCGGTTTCCATCGCACTACATTTGGAGGATGGGCGGTAATTTTATTTTCGGAGCGATTCCACTCACCACCCGACACGTGGCTTCGTCACTATTTCAAAACCGCCCCCCCATCGTGTGTTATCGTTCGGCATTTGACCTGGCACAATATGCATATACACCGTCTGATCTGCGATCGTCCATCCAACAGTGATCTCTCCACGAAGTTGCGCGGGGGATAACCCAAGGCAACCGTACCCCTCGCCCACCATCCATCACCCTCCGATGCATTTTCAGCCGTCGATCTCCTCCCGAGATCAGACGGTCCAGATTCAATAGCCCTCTGCCATGTCCCCAGCCGTCGATCTCCTCCCGAGATCGGACGTTCCAGATTTGATTGCATGTCCCGCCGTTGACCACTCCCGCCACGTCACCTATTCCATGTGTTTCATCGTATTTCTCGCCCGTCCATGTACATATGTGCGTTCAAAGGTCAGGTTTTAATATTTTACGTTAAAATATTGCGCCACCATTCTGCAAGCCTCCCACTGCATTTTCCACCATAATCCCGCACTATTCCACCATTTCACCAACTGCACATCCACTTTCGTCATCCCTGCTGCATTCACCCTTCCCGTGCATGATTTCTTAACGTGTTTTCGTGTTTTGCAGGGTTATCAGATGGTGAAAGCCGCCATGATTACACAGTCTTTATTACAGTGGAAAAAAACCGCAGAAAGGACCATTTTTCAGAGGTAGAGATCATGAAGAAAGCCTGGGAAGGAGCCATGATAGGAATTTCATTAAAGAACAGGATTTGAACTCTGTAAAACCTCCCCAGAGCTATTAAAAGCATAGATTTCACCGACAGAGACAGAAATGGAGCAGCAGAAAGTTCAAGGAATGTAATTAAAGATTTTTTAGCCTTTTTCAGGGATTTAGAAGGCAAAGGTACCAGTTCGAAGACCCCGAGGATCAATCAGAAGGTCCAATGCACAAAACCATACTATCAGGGTTTTCGTATCAGTAGTACATTCTTCCATAAAAGGACAAGGTGCCCATACCATCTGCATTCTATACCGTGTTCTAGGGAGATTTTTCAGCCCTGAAAACAGTCCTACGCTACCAGTGCATTAGTTATACAGTATGGCAGACCCTAGCATCATTGTTCTAAGTTTTGTTCAGTACACCAGAGACATACCTGGAGTAAATGGAAACCTGACGAAAACCACTCCATCATCCAACGAGTACCAGAGATAAATGCCCAGAATTTAAACTGAATGGAGCCTCGGCCCTCCTGCTGCTTCAGAATTTAATGCTGCATTTAAGTTTACATCTACTCCTGTTATTCTTTTCTCCTATAAGAATCCTGAAGAACATATTGTAAGGGTTGTTGTTAGGTTGTTGTTGTTGTAGTTAGAGGGATTCAGTTTTGACTGTTAGAATAGTTTTGGGAGAAAGTAGCAGAGTAGTTTGTATTGTAGTAGGTTGGGAGGAGAAGTTTGGATTGTAACAGTCATTGAGCTCAGTGTATGTGACTGGTTTTGCATCAATTAATCAAGCACATTTCACAGGATCCTGGTCTATTACTATTGGTGATGTTTTTCTAACATTGTTTATTACATTTTCATACTGTTTTATTTTTTGCTGGCTTGCATTAGAAATATGGCATAGGATTGACCCTTGTTAGGTACCCTATGTCTCTGCTCTCCTTGCCTTCAATGTTTTCTATTGTATGTATTATCTGAGGATTGATTTTAGTTAATTTAACCAGTGTAGTGGATGTCATTCCTGCTAGCTGATGTATGAATTAATGAAATTTGTCTTTAGTTGTTCTTGTTGGGTTCAAGCTGGAAGATTTGGGAACACTGGGGATTAGAGTTAGCGCTGTCAACTAGGATCCTTGTGCGACCAGCTGGCCTTTCTAAGATCTCTTGTTGGTGTCAAAGCATTAAAGGTTAAAATTCCTTCTCTAATCTATAGACCCTGGCTCTGTCAAACTTATCTATGTTTTTCCCTTGGAGCATGCTAAAGCTGACCTAGAGTTAAATAACCTCTAGTCCGATCTATAAGTTGCCCCTTTGTCCATCCATTGAAAGCTTCCTTTGAGTATGTCCAAGCAGGTCTGGAGTTAAATGACCTCTGACCTGATCTATAGACAGAAATTGGGTGTCTTTCCTTCTTTCACTTCCAATCCTTAATGTTCCATCCCACCATCCATCTAAAAAGATCCTTTAGTGTAGATGACTTGCCCTCTGAAAGCCTGGGCTAGTTGTTGCAAGTAATTCCCTTTCATGACTCCATAGCCCAATGGATGGCACTTTCTTGACCTATCCTCTTTGCTGAAACATCCTGCTGTTTTGTTCATTTTCTCCCATTACTTTCTCAGTCTATGATCTCATCCAGCAACCAACCAACCAAATCATTTTTAAAACCCTCTTTGTGCTTCATACCTAGCCTAACATCTCATTTGAGCTTTCAAAGATATATCATTCTTTGTATTTATGGAGAGATCCCTCTCCGAGTCCAGGAGGGCTAGATCCTAGGGCCCCAAAGTGGTTCTGATGTTGTCTCATATTTTGGTCTTGCCAATCTGGCCAAAACATGGGAACCCCAACACCTACAACTCATAGAATATGATCGACATGTCTATAAATAGACTTGTGCCAAAAATAGCCTGCGGGCCCACTTAGTGAAGGCGACTCTTTTCACTAAGCTTATCATCTTGTTGCAATCTCAACACTCCCTCTCAACAAGATAGGGATTATCTACCACCCCGATCCTACCCCTGTGGTTTTCGAATTTTCTCCTGGTGAGCGCCTTCGTCAAGATATCAGCATCTTGATCCTCCGTATGAATGTAAGAAAGTAACATGATCTTTTGCTACACACAATCTCTGATATGATGATACTGGATGTCAATGTGCTTAGATCTATCATGAAATACTGGATTAACCGAGAGTTTGATGCAACTCTGATTATCACAATATATCACAGTAGGATCTAAGTGTGAACCGAACAACCCAACTAGGATCTTCCTCATCCATATAGCCTCGCATGCAGCCAAACTTGCTGCCATGTACTCGGCCTCCGCTGAACTAAGTGCCACGGATCTCTGCTTCCTGTTGTACCAAGAAACTGTTGTCGACCCGATACTGAAAATCCCTCCAGATGTGCTCTTTCTGTCCGTTGGGCTCCCTGCCCAATCTGCATCCGTGAATCCATGCAGCTTCACCTCATCCGACTGTCTGTACCATAATCCATATCCCAATGTGCCTCTAAGATATCTCAATACATGCTTCCCCGCCTTCCAAAAGAGCTTGGTAGGCTTAACCATAGCTTGTGAAAGTTGGTTAACTACGTAGCATATGTCAGGTCGTGTATTGACTAGATACATAAGCGACCCCACCAACTGTCGGTAAATAGTGGCATCCACTACCTCTGTCGATGTAGCATCCTCTTTCCTCCAACCACCAAGAAGAGGAGTGTCGATAGGCTTGCAGCCATGCATGTTGAACTTCTCCAGTATCTCTTGGGCATACTTGCCTTGAGACACAAACAATCCATCATTGCACTGGCAAATTTCCAAACCCAGGAAATAATGAAGGAGGCCCAAGTCCTTCATCTCAAACTCTTTTGCAAGATCAGCCTTGCATGAGAGTATCAACTGTTCATCACTCGTCAAAATCAAATCATCTACATAAATTACAATGATAAACAACTTACCCTCCACCACAATCTGCATAGGTTCGTATCCACCTCACTCTTTGGTGAATCCAAGACCGGTGACATAACTATCTATCCGTGTGTACCAAGCACGAGGTGCTTGTTTCAACCCATACAACACTCTTTTGAGCTCGCACACATGTGACTCATCGCCGAATACTTCCCGAAACATTCAGATACTTCTATGTACACCTCCTCCCTAATGACTCCGTTGAGAACACATTCTTCACATCCATCCGATGAACGTGCCATCCCATCCGCGCCGAGAGAGCAAGGATGCTTCGTATGGAAGAATAGCTACGACAAAGCAAAGGTTTCCTCACAAGATCTCTCAACTGGTGATAGTCCCGGTAACAAATCTTGTCTTGTACTTCTCGATGCTCCCGTCAGCAGCTTGCTTCACTTTGTAGATCCATCTCAAACCTACCACTGATTTCCCTTCCGGCCTTGGGACAATCTCCCATGCATTGTTTCTGAAAATCGAATCATACTTTTCCACCATGGCATCTACCCATGCACGGTCCTCCACAGCTTCCTCGAAATAGGATGGCTCTGTCATGATACACTTGCTCATCAGAGCCATGTATCCATTAAATTGGTCAGGTGACTGTCTCTGTCTGCGCTGTGATGTAGGTGCTCCTACATTTTGCGCTCCATCAAGATTCAGTCGCTCAGCTTCTGTAATGCGCTTCCGCCCTCTAATGTTTGGCACTGCATGAGTGGTTTCTTCCACTCCATGAACCTCCTCTTGTGGCTGATCCACATCCTGAGGCTCATCCTTAGGAACTAATAGCTCCTCATCTGCATGCAAGTGTGGCTCCCTCTCAAGCGAACACTTCATGGATTTCTCCTCCTGAAATTTGATATCCCGTCGCACAACAGTCTTGCGACTGTCTGGAAAATACACACGATAGTTGTGGGGCGTATCAGTGTACCCCACAAATATCCCAACCTCTGCGGTCGGCTCCAGCTTCTTCCTGGCATCCTTCGTCAAATGAATGTAAACAGGTGAACCAAAAATCCTCAAATGGGAAATATCAGGCTTCTTACCAGAAAACGCCTCCTCGGGTGTACTCATGCCAAGTATCCTATGAGGACAACGGTTCTGCACATATACTACAGTATTGCATGCCTCAGCCCACAAATGTATGGGAAGGCCCTGATCATGCAACATCACCCGTGTAGCACCCACGATCGTTATGTTCTTCCGCTCAGCAACCCCATTCTCACGTGGGTCTGGTGACACCACAGAGCCTCGACATGCTACATTGCCGGTACCTTGCCTCCGCTGTGAGATGAATTCACCACCATTGTCGCTCCTAAGAGCCTTCACCTGCTTCCCCGATTCTTTCTCAAATAGTGCCTTGAACTCACAGAACTTTGAGTATGTCTCGCTCTTCCTCTCGCATGAAGAAGATCCAAAGACTTACGAGAAAAATCATCAACAAATATCACATAATACATGTGCTTTGTCGTCAAGCTACCGAGAAAGGTCCACACACTTCTCGTGTGAATTCTCTCAAGGATCATCGTGGCGTGACTATCCTTCTCATGAAAGGTGGCTTTCACAAATTTTCCTTAAAGCACATCCCTGTGACCGATCTGACTACGTTAAGTGTACCTTTGGAAGCCCTAGGAAATCGTCGCAAAATTTTCAAAGCACCATGGCAAGATGCCCAATCTCCTGCCATAGCTCGCCCTCATCCCGGCTGGACACTTCTTCCTCGCCTCTTCCTCGCATTGATGCGCAGCCTACTACCCGCAATCGATAAAGGTTCTTAACTTTAACCCCTATCCTCCAGGTTTCACCAGTTGCCTTACTGCGCAGGAAAGCCTTTCCCTCGCTAAAGACAACATCATATCCCTTGTCTTCCAACATGGCCACCGAGATTAGATTCTTCTTCAATCCAAGAACATGCATGACATACTTCAATATGAAAGGTTTACCAGACTCCCTCTCAAAGGAAATGGTCCCGATACCAGTCGCACTGTATCTACCATCATTGCCCATCTCGATGTGCACTCAAAGATCTTTCTCATCCAGATCAGTAAACAAATCTTTGTCTCCGGTCGTGTGGAAAGACGCACCACTATCAAGAAACCACATTGAACCCATCATACTTGATACCAAGCATGCGATCAGCAAAAAATCCAGCTCAAACTGCGAGGCTAAGGCCTCTCCAACTGCAGATCCATCATCCTGCTTATTTTTCTTCTTCTGTGGACAATTAGTGGCGTAATGTCCATGTTGGTGACAGTGAAAGCACTTCACCTTGGACATGTCCTGCTTCTTTCCTTTTGCACCGGATTGAGAAGCATTCTTCTTGCTCTTCCCCTTCCTTGCTTTGGCAGCCAAAGCACAATTTTCTTCATCTGAGTTCTTTGATGAAGATCCATCCCTGGTACTTCGCCTTATCTCCTCTTGCACAAGATCCGACCAAAGTCGCTCCCATCCTGGGGCAGCTTTCTCCCGACCATTGACAGCAGTCCCCATAGGAATCAAAATCTTCGGAAGCCCAAGGAGAGCCAAGCCACCAATTCATCATCACTCACAAGACCCCCCACACTTCCCACCATCCTCACACCGGACAAACTTCGTGAGGTACTTACGTATACTGTGGTATACCGTTGCCTTTCTCCATTTTTATCTTCTCCTCGAGTTTATCCTTGAGCGCCAAATTTCTCTCGTTGCTCTTGCTTGGAACAAATCTACCAAAAGCTTTCCACATTAAGAATGGATAAGATTTACTATGAAGGTTGGACACTATGTGATCCTTCACACCTTCCAAATGTATCCTTCGAGCTTTCGATATTTTGTTGTCTTATTTTGCTACGCGTCAAATGCGCAAGATCGGGAAGCAGAAGCAGGTTTTGGAATTTCTACATCTATGAACTCCTTCGACCCATTATCATCCAGCACAGCCTCCATCCTGTCCTTCCATGCAATATAATTCGAGATTCCCACAAGGGCATACTCCAAATGAAATCTGTTGAAAGACATTTCAATGAATGCTCAACTTCGACACCAAGAAAACACTGCAGCAAATTCAAATTCCACCATCACAAAACTCAACCACTTCAATGCTTTGCAATTTCTCCAATGATCAATATCTCTCTGATACCATGTAGAAATTATATAACTAATGCATTATACATCCAAGATTCTCCTGATCACACACTATTTGACTTCATGCACAATACATAATCTCTTCTACTATTTATCATTACTTGCGAAAATTAAATCAATTGCATGCACACATTGAAACCATGAAAATTCACACATATGAACACAATGTTTTAATGGGAAATCCTGAAGCTAAAAACCCCAAATATCTATATATAATATATGTCATAGAGATCATGTAACAATCCTCATACAAATCTGATCATATCAAGCTCTCAGTACAATACAATCGCTACACACTAATCAGGCTCGATCTAGCAAATCCATGCACCGATCTTCACACCGCTAGCCTCGCTTTCATCATGCAATCCCCCACAATATTAGCTCTCAATGAATCAATTGGTTTAGCCTTGCACTGTGCAATCCTCATTGGCATCTCCACTGAGTTTTGGATGCAATCAATGCATCATTATAGTCACAACTGCTAGTCATCTTGCCTTTCACTTATCTCTCCACTGGTCTCCACTGAAACTCTCCATGCACTGTAGTTAACTGATGTATTCTTCAGTTGATTAATGAGTTAATAATTATTGAATTATTTATTAATTAATTCACACCACCCTCACTAGTGTATCAATCAGTTAGACTAGATACAACTAGCTCAACTGTGTCTAACTGAGTTAAACTGAACACAACTCCACCAACTACCTCAATAACTCCACCAAACTCTGTCACATGAGTTCTAACTGAAGTCTCTATGCAATAGCTCCACTTAACGCTCGGGAATAGCATAATTCCTTCTGTCATATCCTGTGCCACATCTGTGCACTTAACTGAAGTGCTCCAGGAGAATAAGATAATGTTTATAGTCCAAATATTATTAAGAGCTAATAATATTCGACATATCTATTTTTAGACAAACAATCTAAGAATAGATTCCGCCCAGTATGTCTAAAAATAGAAGTCCATCTATTTTTCCAACTTGACCAACCATCCACAAATAGCATCCTGCAACTCATAGAATATGATCGACATGTCTAAAAATAGACTTGCGCCAAAAATAGCCTGCAGGCCCACTTAGTGAAGGCGACTCTTTTCACTAAGCTCATCATCTTGTTGCAATCTCAAAAAATGACTCCTATTTGGACCTGGTTGTTTCTCATCTTCATCATCATCCTTGAAGACCAATTGAAACTGAGCACATTCTCAGTTTCTCCCTAGTTACAACTTTTGTTAGCATATCTGCAGGATTCTGGCTAGTGTGTATCTTTTCCAGCTTCAACTCTCCATCTTCCAATATTGACCGTATGAAATGGTACTTGAGATGTAAGTGTTTAGTCCTGGAATGAAATGCTAAGTTCTTTTCAAGATGAATGGCACTTTGGCTATCACTGTATAACGTGCCCATATCATGCTTCTTACCCAATTCACCCATAAACCTTTGTAACCAAATCATTTCTTTACTAGCCTCTGTAGCAGCAACATACTATGCTTCTGTTGTTGAAAGTGCAACAAAAATTTGGATTTTTGAAACCCAACTGACAGTTGTTCCACCTACAGTAAATACATATCCTGTAGTGCTCCTCCTGTTATCTCTATCACCTGCCATATCTGCATCAACATATCCCTGTAGAACAATGTTTGAACCACCAAATCATAATGCTTGATTTGTGGTACCTCTCAAATATCTGATAATCCATTTTACTGCCATCCAATGTTCTTTTCCTAGATTATTCATGTACCTTTTTACAACTCCCGCTGCATGTGCAATATCAGGCCTTGTGCAGACCATTACATACATTAAGCTTCCAACTGCTGATGCATATGGAACTTTAGACATATAATCCGTGTCTTCTTGGGTCTTTGGGCACATCTCCTTACTAAGTTTGAAATGGCTAGAAAAAGGTGTACTAACTGGTTTTGCATTGTGCATATTAAATCTTTTCAACACCTTTTGTATGTACTCATTTTGAGATAGTGTTAATTTTCAATTTTTCCTATCTCTGGTTATTCTCATACCAAGGATTTGTATTGCAGCTCCCAAATCCTTCATTGCAAATGAATTTGACAATTTTCTTTTGAGCACATTTATTTCCTACATGTTAGACCCTGCAACAAGCATGTCATCAACATACAATAACAATGTAATATAGCTGCCATCATTTTGCTTTTTCAGATAAACATAATAATCAAAGTGACATCTAGTATAACCTTGTTCAGACATAAACTTGTCAAATTTTAGATACCACTACCTTGGAGCCTGTTTTAAGCCATCCAAGCTCTTCTTTAACCTGCACACCAATTTTTCTTTCCCTTTGACCTCATATCCTTCTGGTTGCTGAATGTATATCTCTTCCTCCAAATCTCCATGGAGAAATGTTGTCTTTACATCTAACTGTTCAAGATGTAAATCTTCTGCTACTACAAGACTTAAAATAGTTCTGATTGAAATCATTTTAACAACAGGAGAAAATATTTCATCAAAATCAATACCTTTCTTCTGTGCAAATCCCTTCACCACAAGTCTAGTTTTGTACCTCTTTTTTCCTCCATCTTCTTCCTTCAGCCTAAAAACCCATTTATTCTACAATGTAGTTTTACTTGCAGGCAACTTGACTAAGTCCTAAGTCTGGTTATGCATTAAGGAGTCCATCTCTTCTTCCATGGCTAGCTCCCACTTCTTCCTGCTTTCAACCTACATTTCTTCTTCATAACATTCAGGTTCACCAGAATCAGTCAACAATAAGTAATATAATGAAGGAGAGTATTGTTCAAGGGGTCTACTTATCCTGGTAGATCTTCTAACACCACTTTCAGGTGTTTGAGGTGCCTGTTGCTGTTGTGGTGTTTGTTGTTGTTGTGGCTCTTGATTATTATTATTTTCAAGCACCTTTACTTTTTCAGTTATCTCATCAAGAATTCTGTATTCCTTGCTTTCTTTTTCCTGTTTCTTTTCCTGCAACTGATTCTTATACAAGACATTTTCATTGAATATTACATCTCTGCTCCTAATGATTTTGTGATTTTCATAATCATATAAGCGATAACCAAAATCATTAGCACCATATCCAATAAAGGTACATTTCTTTGATTTTGCCTCAAGCTTTGTTCTATTTTATTTATTAATATGGACAAAGGCCTCACAACCAAAAGGCTTTAAAAAAGAGTAGTTTACCTTTTTACCTGTCCATGCTTCCTCTCGAATACCACCATCCAAGGAACTTGAAGGCCCTCTGTTTATTAGATAAACAGCAGTATCTACAGCATCTGCCCAAAATTGTAAAGGCAATCCTGCATGCAATCTCATGCACCTTGCACGTTCCATGATTGTTCTGTTCATCCTTTCTGACACACCATTTTCTTGTGGTGTTCTTGGAACTGTCTTCTCTCTACGAATTCCATGCTCTGAACAGTACCTATCAAACTCTTTGCTGTAATATTCACCTCCATTGTCTGATCTAAGACACTTCAACTTCTTTCCTGTCTCAATCTCAACCAAAGCTTTCCATTTCTTGAAAGTATCAAATACATCAGATTTATTCTGAATAAAATAAATCCATGTTTTTCTAGTTACATCATCAATAAAAGTAACATAATAACGAGAGCCACCGAGAGATGATACCTGAGCAGGTCCCCATACATCTGTATGCACAAGCTCCAATTTTTTTCTCTTCTTTTCTTTCCCAACTCTGAGAAATCTGACTCTCTTTTGTTTTCCATAAATGAAATTTTCACAGAAATCCAAATCAACATTCTTCAAACCTGGCAACAAATTTCTTGAGTGAAGAATCTTCATCTCCTTCTCACTCATGTGTCCGAGCCTATGATGCCATAATGTTGCATCTGCTCCTTTGGAAGTTAAAGCATTAACAGAGTTAGAAATACCATTGCATAAATACAATGTACCAACCTTTTCACCTTTTTCTATTACTAGGGCTCCTTTGGTGACCTTCCAAGCTTTATCTATGAAAGTTGTCACACAACCTTCACTGCCTAACTGCCTTGTTGAAATCATATTTTTCTTTAGATCTGGAACATGCCTTACGTCCTTTAATAGCCATTGGTTTCCATTCTGCTGTTTTACAAGAACCTTACCCATTCCAACAATTTTATAGGGTTTATCATCACCCAAACGGACTTGTCCAAAATCTCCTTGAACATAGTCATGAAAATATTTCTTTTCAGGTGTGGCATGGAATGAGGCCCCTGAATCTACTACCCAGGAATCAGTAACATTTTCGAAAGAAAAAATCAAAGCATCTTGTAACACATCACCTGTCACATTTGCTTCATGATTGTTTTCTTGTTGCGCATCTCCTTCTTTTCCCTTCTGAGATCTATAGTCTTTCTTTAGGTGTCCTTTCTTTCCGCATTTCCAGCACACTATCCTCGATATGGACTTGGATCTGCCTTTTCCTGATTTACTGCGATATCATGAGCTCTTTCCTCTTTACATTCTCCTTCCCCTAGACTCTGCACTCAAAGCATTACCCAATGTCTTTTCCATCGCATTTCCTCGCTAAGGATAGCACCGGCAACATCATCAAACTTTAAAGTACTAGATCCAGAGACAGAGTTACTGATGGACATTACTAAACCATTCCAACTCTCTGGAAATGAGCACAAGAATAACAGAGCTCTAACTTCATCATCAAATTTTACCCCTACAGAACTTAACTGACTGGTAGCTATATTAAAATCATTTAAATGGTCTGCAACAAATCCACCTTCCGACATCTTCATATTAAATAATCGTTTCATAAGAAATACCTTGTTTGAGGCCGAGGGTTTTTCATATAGTTTCGCCAACGTATGCATCAAACCCTTTGTTGTTGTTTCCTTTGAAATATTGAAGGTGACTAACGCCGTAAGGCACAACTGTATTGTTCTGAGTGCCTTTCTAATGAGAATGTTTCATTCTGCATCTGTCATGGCCGTCGGCTTCTTTGTTTTTCTACTCAATGGTAGGTACATATCTTTCTAATACAAATAATCTTCCATTTGCATCTTCCACAGCGGGAAGTTTTGGCCGTTAAATTTCTCGACCCTAAACTTACCATCTTCCTCCATTGCTCCCACTCGAACCAGGAACCCTTCTTTCTTGCGAGTTTATCAGCCAAATATACCTTCGGCTTTGATCCCAATTGTTAGAGAATTATATATTATGGAGCAATGCAACACATAAAATATGTGAATAATACAAGCACACAAAACACATAAAAACCAGAGAGACACAGATATACGTGGTTCACCCAGTTTAGGCTATGTCCACCCCGAACAGCCAGTCCTTCCTTTCTATTATCCAACCAAAAATGAAGAGACAAAACCTATAGTAGATCCGCTGTAAAATCCTTTGTTCTCTCTCATAGTCTCACTAACTATTTCCCGCTCAGAGAATACACATATAATATACAGCCGCAATACAATACCCTCATAGAAAGAGAGGGGTTGCCTTCTAGGGAAAAAAACCCTAAACTAAACATAACTTATATCGTCAGATCATCCGCCTAATGAATGGCTCAGATTGACTAGAAATTACTATACTTTTACAAGGCAGTTTTACATATGTTTTTAGCTTCGAGGGCGCTGCCCCCGAAACCCCCGTTGGGGGACCGCTGGCCCCTGGACCCCCTAGCCAGGGGGTCAGCCCCCCCGCTGCAAGGGTGTATAGTTTTCCTGGGGTATACATCCAGCTAAAATAAGGATCTCTGAATCAGGATGAAAATCAGGCTCCACAACCAACACCTATTTAGCTCAACATCAAAAGAAGTGAGGATGGATGTTCTCTCCACAGCGTTTTTTACAGCATTCCTCCACTCCTCTACAGCTCATCCGCAACACGGCTCCTCTATGGAAAGTGGTCCTTCACCAAAGAATCAAATGAACCACGTCGCGTTTCTGATCTTGCAGGCTCTTATGCCAAAGGCTCCTCTCGATGGCAGCATTCCAGCTGACAATTCTCCCCACCCTCTCTCTGCCCGGCTCAGGCCTTGGTGCATTCAGGCAATGGCAGAGGCAACACCTTCAAGCAGTGTTCAACAACCATGATCTGAACGCAGCAGTGGACTCAGGTGGCAGCACAGGGTCTGAGGATCTTGGCAGCGTCAGCCCACAATCCACTACCAATGTTGAGCATGAATCCACGCAACATGACTCCTCCTCACCATTTTCTCACCGCACCACAGCAGCCAACACTGCTCCTCCACACGCTCCACCTATCTGAGGGCTGAGACAACATCGGAGCCTCAATGGCAGCGTCAGCTCTCAGTCCCAGAGCCTCAATGGCAGCAGCGTTCCTGAGATCTGCTCCTGTAGGAAACGATAGGAAGGAAGCGCAAGGCTTCTCCTCGCACAACTGTGCTCTGATACGAAGATAAAAAATGATGTTTGAATGGATTATTCAACAATCCCTCTGGTCAGCTCTACAAAAGAGAGTCTGAACCAGGAGAGTCTGGCTTCTACAAAATGCTCAACAATCTCCATACAATTCAGCTATTATATAGCACACAAGGTCTAGAGAAGTTAGAACTTCACCCTAAGAAATAGAAACCAATTTCCTATCCTAAGGTCTCGTGAACCAACTCACTAAAATAGGAGATTCTCCATTATCTTCAACAGTTACGTGATGTAAGAAATTAGCATCCATAATCTATAAGAAATTTAGGTGTATTTAATAAATATAGTGCAATGTATTTAATTTTATATTTTTAATTAGTGTAGGTTTATGTTAAGTAGGGATTTAACATGAGAATGAGTTAGTTTAAAGAGGGTCAAATTTTTTAAGATATAAATTTATTTTAGAGTGAAAAAAAATAATGTGTACTTTTTATTGTTTAAACTGTATTTTTAAATGATGTAAAGATTTTAAAACATGTGCATTGAGTTATTTTATCATCCCATATTAGAATAGTATTTTTGTTATTAATACATAAATATGGATTAATATTAATTCATATTAAAGTATTTTATTCATTCTATATACCATTAAAATATTTTATTTTAACAAAAAAAAATTCTATATATAGATATATATGAAGTTTACATCACATTTTATTTTGACTTCTAATTACTTTATATGAAATTATAGTTAACATTGTTCTTTCTTATAATATTTTATTTTTATTTTAAAAGAAACACATGTCAATTCCAATTTGAGCACAAACATACTTCCACATTACCTTCACACTGAAGTGTAAAAATACATATTCATAATTATTAAATAGTCAATAATTATGTATATATATATATATATATATATATAAATATATATATATATATATATATATATATATAAACTTTAATAATAAGATATATAAATCCAATTTAAGTGATGTTTTCTGCTTTTGAAAGTAGTATTCAGAGTTCTTTATGGAGGCGGAGGAATTGCTCAAAAGTTGAATCTGGGCAAAAAAAATTAAGAAATCTTGTAATAGCAATGTTTGAATCATGTTTTTTATGGTGTAAATAGATTCAACACCATCAAAAACCTATTGGAAACTCAAAATATTGAAGTTTGATAACTATAACTTGAATTTACAAAAATCCTTGCCAGATTTCTTAAAATCTTTCCAAAATTTCTATAAGTTTTGAAACAAAAGAACAATCTAGTTACACTACTGCGAATTATTCAAAATTGGATATTGCGGTGACTAAGAGGAGTGAACTTAATCGAAAGGAATTTATTGGCCGGTCAATTAGAATGTTATGATATTTGAGCATTGGGGCATTGACATGTTGAAGTGACGGTGTTGCAGGAAATTTATTGGTAGCTATGAATTAAATAATGCAAATGCAACACACAATCGTGATACAAAGCTCACACAACTTGTCTTTAGCTCAAATTCAACATTACAAATTTATAGAATATGCACTCACCTAATCTTCCTAAGTTTGGGGCAACAATCCTGAACTGGTGGAACTAAACTCTAATTATAAAACTCTCGTTCAACAAACCATAACCACTCCTATTTCTACATTATTTTAGATTATTCTCACATCCTCCCTTAATGGAGAAATGTATTTTCTACAACACCTAATTTACTTCTAAAAACTTCAAACTTGAGTTTACCAAGAGGCTTGGTAAATAAATCAGCCATATTATCCTTGGTATTACAAAATATTAAATCAATTTCATTTGATTCAATCTTCTCTCGTACAAAGTGGTATTGCAGCTCAATGTGTTTTGATCTGGCATGATATATTGGATTGTGTGCTAATTTGATAGCACTTTGATTATCACAATTTATGCATGTTGAACCACTTTTCTCCTCTTCGAGATCTGCAAGAATTCTCCGCAACCAAACAGCTTCACAGGTGGCATTGGTCAAATCTTTGTACTGAGATTCTGTTGATGATAAAGAAACAGTTGATTGTTTCTTACTACTCCATGACACAACCCATGATCCTATATGAAATGCATAGCCAGAGGTAGATCGTTTGTCATCAGGATTTCTTGCCCAATCTTAATCAGAAAAACCTATCAGTGCAACATCATATTCATCAGTATACATAATACCTAAATTGATTGTTCCTTTTAAGTATCGAATAACTTTCTTTGCAGCATTCCAATGATTTCCTGAAGGCTTAGCCATAAACTGACTAAGGATACTGACTGAGTATGCAATGTCTGGTCTGGTAATGGTGAGATAGTTCAGACTTCCTACTAACTGACGATATAAAGTTCCATTTTCCTCTTTAGTTCCATCTTCTTTGTACAACTTTGCATTCTGTTCTAAGGGAGTTGACATAGCTTTGCAATCACTCATATTGAACTTTTTAAGAATTTTCTTTGTGTATTTACTTTGAGTGATGAATGTTTTACCAAGTTCTCTCCATTCCTCAATTCCTAAACAGTAAGGCAATTCACCCAGATCTTTCATTTCAAATTCCTGAGACAACTGAATTTTAATTTCTTCAATTAACTTGTAAGCATTGCCTGTGATAATGCGATCATCCACATATAAAGATATTAAAGCAACATTTCCTTCTTCATCTTTCTTAACATACAGGTTAGGATCATTTTTGCTTTTCACAAATCCATTCTGATGAAAGAAGGTATCAATCTTTACATACCATGATCTTAGCGCATGTTTCAAACCATATAAGGCTTTTCTTAACCTGCAGACTAGATGCTCCTGTCCTTGTTTGAAAACCCCTTCAGGTTGAACCAGATAAACTTCTTCCTTTAAATCACCATTCAGAAAAGTAGATTTGACATCCAATTGATGTATATTCCAATTATGTTTTGTAGCTAAGGCAATCAGCACTCTAATTGTATTCAATTTAGCTACTGGTGCAAAAGTATCTTATAATCAATTCCCTCTTGTTGAGCATATCCTTTTGCAACTAATCTCGCCTTAAATTTATCAGTGCTACCATCTGCTTTAAATTTAGATTTATACAACCATTTGCTTCCAATTGGAACTTTGTTTTCAGGGAGTTCAACTAATTCCCATGTTTGATTTTTCATAAGAGAGTCATATTCATCATTCATATCATTTCTCCATTGCTCATGCTCTTTAGCTTGTTCATAATCAACTGGTTCTACAACATTCATGATATTAGACATCAAGCCATAATCTCTATACCTTGCAGGAAGCTGGGTTTGTCGGGTTGAAATTTTTGGTTCTACAATACTTGTTGGAGTTCCATCCATGATTCTCCTACTTTGAGGTGAATCTTCCTCTCATGATGCTGGATGTACTCATGCTGCTTTCATTATGATCTTGAACCTGTACCTGTACCTGTTCCCATTCCTATTTAACCAAAGTATCAATTTTGACATGATCATCATTAGATATATGCCAAGCATCATTCATTGTATCACTTTTATCAGCATTCTCATGAAACACCACATCTCGACTTGCAAACAGTTTATGTGAACTGGGATCAAACAGTTTATATGCTTTTGATATGTACAATACCCAATAAAAACACACTTGATTGACTTTGCATCAAGCTTTCTTCTGTTATTCTTAGGAATATGTGCAAAGGCAGTACATCCAAATACTCTTAAATGACTGACATCAGGTTTATGACCATAAAGAATCTCAAAAGGAGTTTGAAAAGCCAATTTCTTAGTGGGACTTTGATTCTTCAAATAAACAACAGTATTAATGGCTTTTGCCCATAAACCATTAGAATTTTTTTTACCTTGAAGCATACTGCGAGCACACTCCACCAGTGTTCTATTCCATCTCTCAGCAACACCATTTTGCTGAGGACTATGGGGTACTGTGAACTGTTGTTAGATCCCATGAAATTTACAATACCTATTAAACGCTCTTGATTTATATTCACCACCCTGATCTGATCTGAGAATTTTAATGTATTTGTCTGTTTGCTTTTCAATCAAAGTTCTGAATTCTTTAAAATACTCAAAGACATCATTTTTTCTTCGTATGAATTAGACCCATGTATATCTAGATCTATCATCAACAAAAATAAGAAAGTAGGAAGCACCACCAAGCGACCTGCATAGGTCCACATACATTAGTGTGAATTAATTCAAGTATATCATATTGTCTTTTCTCTATATGAATGGGAAAATCCTCTTTATGCTGATTACCAAGTGCACAAGCTTCACATGGTAAATGTTCACACTTCATAACAGGTAGACCTTGAACCATTGTTTTTCTTTGCAACAACAATAAATCATTGTAATTTAGGTGCCCATACATGTGATGCCATAACTCTGTTGTTGACGTTGTTGTGGATGTCAGTGCAATATGAAGCTTCATCGTCACATCCAATTTATACAATCCACCAACCCTGGTACCTGTGGAAACAACCCTGTAGCGATCCTGAACATCTTTCACAATACACCCCAATTTACCAAATTCCACTTTTAAATTATTATCAATGATAGTTGAAACAAATATCAAATTCTTTTTAATAGCAGGAACATACATCACATCATGAATCTGTCTCATTTGTCCATTAGGTAAGTACACACTTATTACGCCATAGCCTTGGACTTTATGTGACCTGTTATCTCCTAGGTAAATGTGTGTGCCATCAGTTTTCTCGTAATATTTATCATACCATTCTTTATTACAATTCATATGATCTGATGCACCAGAATATATGAACCGAGCAGTCTCATCATCAGTTTCAGCAGACAATGCAGCATCAGAAAGAAAAAATTTAAGATTTTTAAATCCATCAGTAACTGAAGTGTCTTTGTTCATGAAATTTCCATTATGCCTTCTATGTCTCTGATTTTCTTCCATAGCAATCTTTAGCTAGATGTCTAGGTTTTCCACAATAATCACATTCAATATTTCTCTTAACATAAGAATCAAGATGTGTCATACCTCTCTGCTTTGCTTGAAAACGACTTCTGTTCCTGTCCCATGGTCTCCCTCAGAATGATATTTTACCTCTTGCAATCAACGCCAAATCAAAACCATTTGAATCCAGTTCAAAAAATTTCATTCTCTCTTCTTCTTGAAGAAGAATTCTAGGCAATTCATCAAATGTAGGAGGTGTTTGTCTAGCTGAGAGTGTTGAAATAAAGACTTTATAGTCTTGGACTGAACCCTTCAAAGCAACAGTTACTAAATCACTACTAGACACTTTTTCACCAATGTCACCAAGCTTATCGCTTAAGTTTTTAATTCTAGAAATAAAGTTGTTGATGCTTTCATTGGCTTCTATTTTGATAGATAGTAGCTTCGTTTTTAAAAATAAACTGTTGTTTGCGTTAGTAGTTTCGTGCAAACCTTTGAGAGTTTCCCACGTGTGCTTTGAAGATATATGTGAGGAATGATGTTGTCCTTTACAGACATGCGCAACAGCACTTTCGCTTTCATTTCTCGCTTATCCCAATCTGGAATTGCGGCGGCAGCAGCAGGCTTGGGCTCGTCACCTTTGACAATCGTCCAGAGGTTGTATGCCTCGAGAACGGTGACCAGCGTTAACTTCCAATTGACGTAGTTTTTGCCATCAAGTTTGGTGGATTCATTTAAATATGAATCAGCAAGAGGATTAGCCATAGTTTTCAACAGAAATGACCAAATTCAATTGCAATAAATTAATTCAGTGCAATGATCCTGCACCAAATCCAATCTATACTCTAATTCTTATCCATTGCCGCCATCATCTAAATTTTTTTGGAAATTGGGTTTCAACCAACAATACTGATAGCGCTGAAATTATTTATCAGGCTGGAGCTTATTAGGGACTATGCTAAGCTGTATATTGAGCATTCAAAACCAATTAATATGTTCACACACTTTTTTCACATACCAAAAAAATATAGAAACCTGCTTAAAATATAATACCTTCAACACAAATACCACATCTACTAGAAAATATTTGTAGTGATACAAAGAGCGGTGAACCCATAAAACTATTCATACGCGGGAGTTTCAATCTCAAATCCACAAAAAAGGCCGCCGACCTCAAAAAATAATTACTTTTTTGCAGGGCACGCTCTAGGGGTTTTCTTAGGGTTTTGTTGTAGAGGCAGAGGAGGAATTTTGCAAATCTTGGGGCGGTATCCTTCCTCCAATCCAGAGACCTGCCTTAATGGCAAAGTCAATGGTATTCACCACCATCTGGATGTGACACTTGGTACCTCTAAACTGAGTTTGTCCAGAACTAATGTAAGCGCTCAGGCAGCGTTTCTGAGAAGGTAGCCCAACATCGGCACGCAGTCTCCTCCGATACGTAAATCAAGCAGCAGCAACGCTCCCCACACAGGCTTGACTCCTCTTCTGGCCTCAAGTTCCGTTTCTGTTCACGGATAGAATGGCCGCGATCTCCCTCAGCGTTCAAGCAGCGACAGCGGCAGCATTCAGCAGCCACGCAAGAGGCAGTTTACTCTGAGGTGAGGCTTCTCTCACGCCACCAGTTCCACTTCAAATTCTACACACAACACAGGTCTTCTTTGCTCTAATACCAAATTAAATAACACAAATGCAACACACAATCGTGAGACAGAGCTCACACAACTTGTCTTTAGCTCAAAATCAACATTACAAATTTATAGCATAAGCACTCACCTAATCTTCCTAAGTTTGGGTCTAGATTATTCTCACACTATGTGAGTCGATTAGACTGCTACAAGTGAAATTGTGGCACGTGATGTAAATAAGAAATGAAGATCAATCTAAGAAAATGAAATTATCACGTAATGTCAGAAATAAAAATTAACTTAAAAATACAAAATTATCTAATTAAAATATTTCAGTTTTTTTTCTTCTACTAAAAATAAATAATATAATATAATTAAATTACTTAAAATAATTGTAATATATGAGAAACTACATCACTAAAACTTAAAATTCCAAGGCAAAAGTGTCTATCGTTGACTCTAATCATGTGGATCTCAATGTATACACCCGGTTGCGTACTGCTGAATTCAAAGAAATTTATTGAATCGGAAATTGGTGAATGTACATCCAAAAAATAAATGATCCGGTCCGGCCTGGAAGCTTTAAGTAAACGATATGGCTTCTATAATTGTATTGAATATAGGTGGCAGGCGACTATATCCACAGACTGTAAAGTAAAGTAATGTGTGGCCATCCGACTCTGTTACCAAGTAAAGTAACGATCAGTTTCTGAGAGATGGGATTCACAAATCACTCACCAAGTTTTAAAGTGTGGGTTCAATCAAAATCACCACTATTCTATCTTATTCTTTTCTTTACATACAAGGAGGGTATTTTTAGCTATTTTCACTGGTTAAGTTTTTTAATATCTGCACAAAATAAATAAATAAATATTTTATTGATTTTTAATGCAATTATAAGTATTTGATATTTTTCAAGCTTTCATGAAAATTTTATCATTTTTATTTAAATTTATTTTATAGACATTTAGTATTTTTCATTATTTATTTCAGTTTATTTTATAGATATTCATTTCAAATTTTGGTTTAGGAAATAATAATTTTAGTATTTGTATACCATTAGAATCAAAAAAATTAAATGCTTATCATTTTGTGTTGTAAATTGTATCCCAAATTTTATACAGATTTTTAAAAATTATAAGTTATTTAATTGAAAAAAATTTACAATTTAAAAGTTTTTATCAACCTTTTTTAAATTTAAAGAATATATATTTTTTTTAAATATGTTCAAAAATATTTTTATTTTAAAAGAAACATGTGTCAATTCCAAGTTGAGCATAGACATACTTACACATTACTTTCACACTAAGTGTAAAAATACATACTCGTAATTATTAAGCAGTCAATAATTATGAATATATATATATAAACTTTAATAATCAGATATATAAATCCAATTTAAGTGATGTTTTTTGTTTTTGAAAGTAGTATTTGGAGTTCTCTATGGAAGTGGAGGAATTGCCCAAAAGTTGAATCTAAGCCAAAAAAATAAAAACAACAACTTGTAATAGCAATGTTTGAATCATGTTTTGACGATGGAAATGGATTTAGTACGATCAAACACTTTTAAAGAACTCAAAATATTGAAGTTTGATAACTATAACCTAAATTTACAAAAATCTCTACCAATTTTTTTTAAAATCTTATCAAAATTTTATAATTTTGAAGAAAAAAAACAATCTAATTAAACTAGTGCGAAATTATTCAAAATTGAGGAGTGAACTTAATTGAAAGAAATTTATTGGCCAGTCGATTAGAATCTTATCAGATTTGAGCATTGGGGCATTGACATGGCGAAGTGACGGTGTTGCAGTAAATTTATTGGTAGCTATATGTCGGTCGATTAGACTGCCACAAGTTGTGGCACGGGATGTCAGAAATCAGAAATGAAGATCAACCTAAGAATATGAAATTATCACGTGACGTCAGAAATGAGGATCAACTTAAGAATATGAAATTATCTCATTAAAGTATTTCAGTTTGTTTTTTCTTCTACTAAAAATATGAGTAATATAATATAATTAAGTTACTTAAAATCCAAATTACATCACTGAAACTTAAAATTCCAAAAATATCCATACCAAATTTAAACCACTGGCAAAAATGGCTATCGTTGACTCTAAAAATGCCCGGTTGCGTACTGGTGATCCGGTCCGGCCTGGAATCTTTATGTAAACGCTATGGCTTCTAGAATTGTATTGAATATAGGTGGCAGGCGACTATATCCACAGACTGTAAAGTAAAGTAAAGTAATGTGTGGCCATCCGACTCTGTTACCAAGTAAAGTAACGATCAGTTTCTGAGAGATGGGATTCACAAATCACTAACCAAGTTTTTAAGTGGGGTTCAATCAAAATCACCACTATTCTCAGTTTTAAAGTGTGGGTTCAAGCAAGTTTATAGGGTATTCATCAAAATCACCAGTCGTTCATCAAAATCACCACTATTTTATCTTATTGGTTTGGTTACATACGTGGAGCAAGTTTTAGCGTCTTTTTGGATATATAAACATAAAAATATACAAAAATAAATCAATAATATTTTAGAGATATCTTACATAGTTATGAATAGCTAACACTTTGCAAGCTGCCATAAAAGTGTAATGTCCTCCCATGTTTGGCATATTGGTAGGAAAATCTCTAGCATGGATGTTCTATTCCTTTTCTGCATATTGGTGACTACGTGGCGTGAAAGCTCAAGAAGGTGAACTTGAAACCCATTGAAACGAGAAGAAATGTGAAGATAGGGCTTCTTCTACTAAGGCGACCTTGAGAGTGGGGTTTTATCAAGACAGGATTAGCAACCCGCTAAGCGTGCTTTCAAAAGATTTCCTATAGATGCATTTAGCGTTTATTAAATAGGACATAATCATAATCTCAGTAATCATGGGTCGGGTTTCGGAAAACATATCGAGATATAATAAAAAATGCAATTTTTCTAGCCTCTCTGAAAACTCTGCGCTCGAAAACTGTTTAAACTTAGATTAGGTTTACCAAACGTGTGGGCCCCAATGTAAGGAGAGGCAAAATCAATGTTCTCTTGTCGGATGATGCAAGTTGTTAATTTCG